>JANIVT010000005.1:0-725005 GCA_030555945.1 Gaillardinia entomophila | reverse complement strand
CTTTAGACGAGGGGCATACGATGGGCCACTGAGGGGGAGCAGTGAATCGCCCATAAGCAAAACCAACAGAGAGTTGCGTAGACGGACCAATAAAATAGTCTTACGACGGAAGGTCGATGGTGCCTACGGGGCCCGATCTCGTCGTAAACAACATGTAGACTCAGCATTGGCAGACATGATTACCGAGTCGCTTGACAAAGCGCTCAGTACTTGGGCTGGCTCTAATTCCGACCCATTCTGTGTCGAGTGGGAAAGGCGAGCTTTTAGCATTCGGAGGTCCAAGGGTAGACGGTTTTTGTATTACACCCCCCTTTCGGACAATGCTCCCGCTAGGTAGCCATGTAATATTACAGCGAACTAGATCGTGTAGCCACTCTAAATTGCTCAAAATGTTGAGGAATCACAGAACAAAAAGACCGAATTCCAGTTGTACGTACATTCTAGGAAGTGTAGTCGAGATGAAAGTCCCTAGAGTCTGCAGGGGTTGATAAAGGTATGAAGCCATCCAGTTGATACTGGGGACTTACGCTATACGCAAGAATCTATACTGAATGAGTGCCAGTCAGACCTATTATACATCATTGCAAGCATGAGGTCGAGAGCTGCCGCGTACACTCTTAATTCTAGAATTGTGTTCAAAGGTGTTCAGAGAGAGCGGATTTGGTGGAATGCTCTCTACACTTTGTCATGCTTTGCTATAAAAAATCGTCCAGACGCTATTGGGATGTTCGGCCAAGTCCCAGTTTGATGAACCAAGTTTTGATTGTCCAGAATACGCACAATGGCACACATCTACCTCTGAAATCAAAAAGTATGAATTTTCAGACTTTGATATTCCACCTTTTCTCACAAGGCAATTTTCAGATTTTTAAGTCATATTTAGTAAAATGCAACAATTCTGAAAAACCAACTTTCTTAGACATGGTACTGATCGACATGCACAAAACAATCAAATGTGGCTAGGGAGTAGGTCTCCCTCATCGATTGCTGTATGACTTGACGAAGAAACTCTCGCTAACTCGAACGAAGATGTCTTATTGACGCTAGTCTAGGGGAAGATTAAGGGCTTGTCTTTGGCTTTTAGACTCAGGGTCGAAAAATGGAATCTCCGCAAGAGAAGCGACTCTCGTCCCGTGGCGATTCAACTGAGGCTCATTTGGCACAGCATAGTGTTGAGAGATACGATTATCCCAAAGCGCAGACGTTCCCAAGCCCGGCTTGAGACCATCCGATTGCCACTTGAATCTCACCTGGATGTCCAAGTTTTTCTCGAACACATTGAAAAGATGTTCCAAAATTACCTGAGACTCACCAGGCTCCAACCCGACAATTCTCTTGGTGTACGCTCTGTTGACGAACAAAGACTTCCAGCCCGTGACTGGGTGGGTACGCACAATAGGCTGCTCTCTCTCGATGTGAACCCGTCCTTTCAAGGGCTGATCACGATCAAGGTATGAGTGAAGAGAAGCGTATACAGCCTTCTTACCATCCAAAAATTCCTGTAAAGCAGGAGAGAGTTTATCATAAGCAGCATAGCCGGAAGCCCAGAAGGTGTCGCCCTCAGTATCAGGAATGGAGTCGAGGTGCAAATGAGTGATACCGGGTGGCTGCAACTCATGGGTCAAGTCGGTGTGCCAATGAGAGGTGGCATAGCCGTTGTTTCTCTTGAAGCTATACGATTTCAGCAACTTCTCGAAAAGGTTGACCCAGATGACAGTGATCCCATGAATTCCTGGAACGTGAACCTGTTGAGGGTGTTTCTCGACGACACCCCAGTACTCACCGAGCTCATATTGCTTCTGGGGAGCAAGGTCCTGCTCACGGAAAAACACCACGACTCTTTCGGCAATTAAAAGGGCCAATTCATCCTTTTGTTTGTCATTGAGCTCAGAGAGTTGCAATCCCACTATCTCAGTGCCAATGTGCTTGGTCAAATGGCGCACTTCCTTGGCAGCACCAAACAATGCCTTCTTCTCGGGATCAGCAAACTTGCCTCGGTCCACAAAATCGTGAGGTACACTTCTGATCTTCTCAGCTTCATCAAGGAAGACAGGAATGTCCTCCGTATCAGGTCTTTGAGGATACCCACGCGACAAGTCAATGCCATGCTTCTCATACCGTGCTCTTGTGCTTCCGGGAAGCTCTTCGATCAACGAGTCCGCAAATCCACCTGCAACTGAGACTTTGAAGTTGCTCGTGCCATTTTGCGAAATACGCTTGATGATGTCCAGCACCTCAGTTGGTTCTATGGATTGAGCTTGCACTGGTGCCATTGTATGATAGACTAAGCTTGGGTGATAAGCCTACTTATATATTGACAAGCCACAGTGAATTTGTGGCAGCCATTAGTCATTCCCTTATAATCGTGCTCTCTCGAATTGATAAAGAGCCTCACCTCCACATCGGATCAATGCGTGTCAAATACCCTGCGCCAGAAAATCCCCTGCGTATCGCAAAAAAGATGACATAATCGCCGGCCCGCGGTGACGCTAAAATGACCAAGAGCAGGAAATTAAGGTCCCGTTCTGGCTGCATCAGTTGCAAAAAGCTCAAGATCAAATGCAGTGAGGGACGTCCCCGTTGTGAGTACTGTCTACATACTGGTCGTGACTGTCAGTACCTACGCAGCGAGGACGCACTACAAATTCAATTCTACACCAATACCACCCCTACTGTCTACAAACATCTCACATCGGAAGAGTATGTTTTATACTCACACTTTGTCAATCACTGCGTCCAGCAGCATGTATTTGCTCGTATACCACGGGTAGAAGCAGCCTGGCGAAAAAATTTGCCGAAGCTTTTCACATCGTCCAATGTTGTTCGTCAGTCAGTCTTTGCATACACAGCTCTTCAGCTCCTTCCAACGATGAGATCCCCCGAGGTTGCTTCGTGGTTGAGACTACAGTTGGGCTCCACTAAGCCCAACCAGAAAAATACTGTGGCCCAAATTGGGGAGGAAGTAAGTGTACTCCAATTCTTCCAAAATACGATCATTCTTCACCAGGAAAAAGCCGAAAATGCTATCGTGGCACAATGTCCGGAAAGCTTGAGCGAGGTGGTTCTATCTGGTGGCCTACTAATCGGCTTTATCACCGATTGTCCTTTTCGACTTCTACCTTTAGTGAGGTTTGAAGATGACCCAGAGTGGAAAGATGAGCTTCCGGTTGATTTTCTTTCCTTTTACCAAGGCTACAGGGATGTGTATCTTCCAAACAAGGTGAACTTAAATAGTCAAGTTCGCCACATCGTGAAAGAATCAGAAGACGTCTTGTACACCTCAAGTTACACGTCTCTGCCAATTTCAAGATATTTGTGGAGTCTCTTGGCAGCAAGATATCCTATGCAGCTGATCAATAACGAGAACGTGGATCTGGTGAAGGACTATTCGCAGTCCGTGATGAATTTGGAGAGGTACATCAACAGTACTCTACGAATAAAGAATCCAGTGGCATTGCAATCCTGGATTCGAACATTCTCAAGATTTATGATCCAAAGCATACGCCAGAAAGACCTGTTGGCCTTACAATTTCTATTCATTGCAGCAAGTCTCTGTGCCCTTACTAGTTCCAAAAGGAACAACATCAACATCTGGACTAACTTCTTACGATGGTATGCCACCAACAGGAGAATGAATGAGATGGAGTCGAATCTATATTCATTGATTGTTGACCGTCGATGTCGGGTCGCTCCAGACCAGATCTGCCGCTTTGGCTCATTTGATCCAAAAGAGGCTCTACAGGATTTGGACATGCACAGACCCAGCCGTTTTGTGTTTGTCAAACCTATCTAGGGAAGCAGATTCAAGTGAAGTTGCGAGGGATGTCTGTTTTCCACTCTTTCTCAAAGATCTGCTGCTCGCCCTCATATGCTCTCAACCGGTTATAAAGAATAAACCTCTCGCTGTCAGACTTCATTGACGATGTAGTGACCAACTTGGTCTGCCATTCGCCTCTCCCAAGAGTCAACTCCCAGTCGCATTGATTGAAGGCCGAAAGAGGATCATCCCCCTTGATCTTCCAAATGTTCTTGTTCCAAGAGCCAAGCTCGACACCATTCTCAACAATGAGTCGTTTACCCTCATCTGAGAAGTCGTCGATGATCCATTCCCCTGTAATACAGTCATAGACGATTTTCTTGGTTCTGCTCTCTTTCCGAAGAATTTCCCGATCCATTGGCGCTAATGCTTCTGCTCGTGGCAATAAGTCTTTGTCAATGGTCTCGAAACCTTCCACAACGGGCAAGCTGATGGAGGACTCCCCAAAGACCTTCAATTTTGGTGTTTTTGCAAGTGGCCACGTAGAGGGCCAATCTGTTGGACTCAAGGCAATTCGAACTTTGTGGCCCTTCTCTAGCTTGTAGCCAACAGCATCAAGCTGGATCGAGAATGTGTACTTCTCATGGGGCACCAAGTTTTTAGGATGTTCATGTGTCCCAAGAAGATGCGAGAGATTTGCAACTCCCCAAGACATGAGAACGTGCTCATTTGTCTCTGTATCAATATCCACGAGCCGCACGGTCAAATTGGCCAATTCTTGGTCGGAGGAAATGACTACGTTCGCGATGGGGAACCCGAGAAGATGGGTGTCTTCGTCAATGATCGTGTCAAACGTCCAACACTTCGCATCCTCGATCTTCTGATCCGTGGGAAAGTCACCGTCTTGACCAAATGGACACCAGGTACCTCTGAAAAGTCCATGCTCTTGAGTTCCCGAGAGTGTGACAAACCCATCTTGTGCTTCAGGGAGAAGCTGATTTTGGCTAAGGTAATACCTGAGCTCGTTGGTTTTTGTGTCCGACTTGGTAACCCACTTGCCATCTCTGTAATCGTACGACCCTGCGATGGTACAAGGATCTTGAACGTACGCGTTGAGCTTCTTCAAGTTGTGAACGGAGAAGCCATTGGGAACCGCGAGCCTCGAAGAGACTGTGCTTGCCACCTCCTCGTCATTCAAGTACTTTGAGAACCACTGTATGACAATTTGATTGTAGCCCAACCCCGGGTGTGGAGTTGCAACCTCTGGAAATTCGTGGACCCAAGGACCAATGATACTCTTGCAATCGGGGTGTGGTAAGTTGTCCATCATACGGAACACTGCATTGGTGTAGCCATCTCTCCATCCTCCAACCGCTAATACGGGAATGTCCACCTTAGAGTAGTCCTCGCACACTGAGCCATGCTTCCAGAATTCGTCCCTAGTCTGATGCTTCATCCAGTCAATGACATTGGGCTCGACCTCCAACCGTTCGAGCCAATTCTGCTTCCAGTCTTCACGGACTTGGGGATCTTGTGGCCGGGCATTGTATGCAAACATAGTACTAGCCCACCACAACATGTCAGAGGCCAAGATGCAGCCTCCACGGTAGTGGACATCGTCGGAGTATCGATCGTCAGTGGAGCACACTGTAACGATGGCTTTCAAAGCAGGATGTTGTCTATATGCAACTTGTAAGCCATTGAACCCACCCCACGACTTTCCGATTTGGCCAATTTTCCCATTGGACCAAGGCTGTGAGACAATCCAGTCGAATACGGCTAGGTTGTCCTCCTGTTCCTGTAAGAGGTACTCTCCCTTCAATACATCGTCCGAGTCTCCGCAGCCTCTCATGTCCACACGAATGGATGCTAGCCCATGACCAGCATAGTAGGGGTGTCTCACCGAGTCACGGATGGATGTGAAGTCATTCTTACGATACGGAAGGTACTCTAACAAGGCTCCCACTTTCACACTGTCAGGAACGACGGGCAACCAGATGTGGGCGTAAAGTATTTTTCCGTCTTTCATTGGAATGGGCACATTGAGAAGCTTTTTTACGGGGTATGGTAGAGTCAGTGCCTCCACTGTCCGCCGCTCTTTGGAATCAGCAATGTTGAACACCATGTAGAAAGAAATAACTATGGGTATTCACAGATTGACACCTCATAGATCACAGAGTGTAGCCGCGCGGGATTCAGTGAGTGAAAGTTTCCGCATTCGGATATGTGCCCGGAATTTTTTTGAAATGCTGGTCTCGCTTGTAGGTGGGGTTAAATGTCCGGAATAAGGCGACCAAAAAGTCATTGGCTGGACGCCTGAGATACGGATTGAGAAGTATTGTGACGTCATCCAAGAGATAAGTATCGCTGGGTTGAGTGAGGAGATTAGGCATAAAATTTTCAACGGGTTATGAGGCGGAATCCGCCGAAGTGTCAACTGTACATAAAGTAGATCTCAGGCTAATTCAAATTCCAACACCATGTCCCAGAAAGATGTTGAGAAGACTGTTCCGTCAGTCGACATGGAAAGTTCAGATGCCTCCATCGAACCACTTTTCCACAAGGACATGAGTGCCTTGGAAGGAAATGATGGGATCTTGACCGAGAAGATGTTCTTGGTGAACAACGCTCTTGACGAGATTGGTTTCACCTGGTTCCACATGAAGATTTTTGTGATTGCCGGTTTTGGTTATGTTGCTGACTCATTGATCGGTATGGCCCAATCGACTGTCTTGACATACGTCAACTACCAATTTGCCCAGACTTACCCCACTGTCGTCCAAGCGCAGTATGCTGGTCTTCTCGTGGGGTGCGTGTTTTGGACTGCCACCAGCGATATCATTGGGAGAAAGCTTGCCTTCAACATTACCTTGTTGCTTGCAGCAATCTTCGGTATTGCTGTTGGTGCTATGAGCAGTCTCGCGACTTACTGCATCATGCTTGTGTTGTGCTGTTTCTGTCTTGGAGGTAACTTGGCGCTTGATGCAACCGTCTTTCTTGAATTTCTTCCCTCCAAATGGCAATTACTCACCACTGTTTTTGCTTGCTGGTGGTCTATTGGCCAGTGCATTGGATACTTGGTCGCTTACGCCTTTTACACGCAGCCCAAGTACTACTGTACTAGTATTGAGGACTGCCCTTCGTCAAAAAATAGAGGCTGGAGATATGTCTGGTACATTGACTCCGGAATTGTGTTGTTTTTCGCTCTCGGAAGACTCTTCATCAAGCTTGATGAGACTCCAAAGTATCTCGTGACAAACAACAAAGACGAAGAGGTTGTTGAGATGTTGCAAGGTATCGCCACCAAGTACGGTAGATCGTGTTCTCTTACGGTTGAACAGCTCCGTGCCTGTGGTACTATTGAAAAGAACGACTTTGTCCAGAAGAAGGCCACCTTGGGCTCGTTCATTTCGACCGCGAGAAAGAATTTTGCAGCCCTTTTTTCCTCAAACATTATGATCAGAAATGTTGCGCTTTTGGCTGTGGCATGGTTTGGTATTGGAACTGCTTACCCTTTGTGGGCCCAGTTTCTTCCCACATATCTCGCTGCTCGGTCCACAGCTTCTCTCTATGGTGACACAGTCACAGAAACCTATACGGATGCTTTGATCTCTACTTCTCTTTCCATTTTTGGGCCTCTTCTTGGTGGTGGACTCATTATGATTCCTCGAGTTGGTCGCAGAGGTACTTTGTTTATCGGTGCTATCTTGTCTATGATTTTCTTCATGGCTTACACAACAGTGAAGAATCGGGTGCAAAACGTTGTGTTCACCACTGTCTCCTACATCACCGTTTATATCTACTACGGATGCTTGTACGGATTCACACCCGAGTCACTCCCAGCCTACTGTCGTGGCACGGGAAGTGGTTTTGTCATTTTCTGGAATCGTATTGGTGGGCTCATCGTGCCAGTCATCGCACACTACGCGGATCCCACCACGTCGGTTCCCATCTGGGTGTGTTCAGCTTTCTTTGGAGTCATGGGTATTTCGGCATTGTTCTTCCCATTCGAACCTTCCTTGCAAAGAACTGTTTAATTTAATTCACAAGTCAAAATCATCTATCTTATCCAGGTCTCTCCAAACGTGGAGTCATCTCTGGTGCACCCCACCAAGCGCAAACTCTTCCGAAAACATTCGGGGTAATTGTCAGCGAGCTCAGACGAAGGGATCGCTTTACCCAAGTTGGTTAAAGATCATTAATTTTCCGCATTCGCTTGGCTTGACAACTTAGCCTGCTCGACCAAGTTGACTGGGGCGTCCATAGTCTCGAGCACAATCTCGACCAACCTGATCTTATCATTATCGGCAAACTTTTCATCTGCAAGAAGCTCGTCCAATTCTTTTGCCAATCGCACAGACTTGCTCTCAGCCTCCTGTGCCTTGAATGTCTCCAAAATCTTGAGGTGGTCCCAGGGCTGAATTTGATTGTACTCCGCAGTCTCACCATGAATCAACTTCTCGATAGTGTAGCCGTTGTTATTGAGAACGAAGAGGTATGGATGCGTACCCTTGCGAACCATCGAAGAAATCTCCTGCACAGTCAATTGCAAAGAGCCGTCACCAACAAACAAAAGGACTCTCTTTTTGGGATCTATCTCTTCTGCCGCCGCCACAGCACCATAAGCAGCCCCAACAGAGTATCCGATACTACCCCAGAGAACCTGCGAGATTCCAAGCACACCTTTGGGAAATTGTGTCTGAATAATTCCAAAGGAAGAAGTTCCTGTCTCAGTAATCACAACATCACCGTCACGGAGGAAGGAGGAGAACCGCAGCCACAACCACTTCTGGGAAATGGGGGTCTCGTCGTCCTGCTTTTCCTCGGGAAAGGGATTTTTTGCAACCGGTTTGGCGGCGTAATTTTCGTAGGACGCGGCAAAATTCTCGTGGTCCAACAACTTTTGAAGCACCTCCTTCATTCTCACATTTGGGTAACTGGCGTTGCGGATTTTTGTGTAGTCTGAATGGAACTCAACAACGTTTTTGGTTTGATAGGAGTAAGAGAAGGAGCCGGTGTTGAAGTCACTCAACATTGCTCCAAGAGAAAGGATCAAGTCTGAAGACTCCACAGCTTCTTTCACATCTGGGTACGACAAACTTCCCACATACACACCTGCAAAACGTTCGTCCTTCTCATCGATGTGTTTGGACCCCTTTGCCATGGGCGTGATGGCGAACTTGAAGTTCGTAGCCTTGATGAGCTTGTTCGCTTCGAGGGTAGCATTATGTCTGGCGGCACAGGCATCGATCAAGATCAATGGGTCCTTAGCTCCTTTGATGAGCTCAAGGACTCTCTCGAGAACTTCTTCCTGAACTTCCTCATCGTTGGCTGGTGGCTCAAGATCGAGGGGCTTGTCCAATCTGCTTTTGGGGACCTCGACGTCAACCATGTTAGCTGGAAAAGCCAAGTAAGTAGGACGCTGATGAATGTACGCTGCACGAATGACACGATCAATCTCATCTGCGGCGCTCTCGGTGTCCTTCAAGACTGCAGTTGTCTGAGTAACTCTGGAAGACATTCTCTCAAAGACAGTGAAGTCTCCATTCCCGAGGGTGTGGTGCAAGAGGAGTTGCTTTTGCTGAGATGATACGGATGGGATTCCGACAATGTGAAGAAGACCGACATGCTCAGCATAGGAGCCGGCAATTCCATTGATTGCAGAAAGCTCACCGACACCAAAGGTTGTCACCACTGCAGCAAACCCATTACTGTTGTCGGAGTTACCACTCTTAACTCTCGAGTAAGCATCAGCAGAGTACGCGGCATTCAACTCGTTGGTGGAACACCCCCATTGAAGGCCCTCAACTTCATAGAGCTTGTCAAGAAGGGTCAAGTTGAAATCACCTGGGACACCAAACACAGTGCCCACGTCAAGTGGCTTTTGGTGGAGTCTTTCAAACAAGTAACGACCAAGACTGATAGACATTTGTAGATGGTAGAATGAAAAATCGGATTATCCGAAGGTTGCTGCGAATTGTTGCGGAACGGAGGGAACGGAGCAATTGTGCCGCATGTCTCACATTGTCAATTCGCTTTTGCCTTGGGTCGCGTATGTATCAGGACAAATCGTGTCTACGTATGGCTTGAACTTCGATCAAATTTGTTTCTATTGGAAAAGTATGAAATTCAGCGTCGTGATTTCAGACTGTTAGTTCACGTAATTTTTGTAAAATATCGACGTATTTTGTATGAATTTTACATTAATTGAAAATGCGAACTATTCTTCAGCCTCAGCCCAGATCAGATCATCAACAAAGTACAACCAGTTGAATCCGTTCCAACTGCTGATGATGCCCACCGAACAGTAGACACTAATGAGCATCAACTTCAAGAACTCTAGGCGCTTAAACAATTCGAACTTGTGCTCGAATAGGTCGATGAGACTGACGACAGCCACCATGGGAATGAGCCCGAGTATGTACCAATTGATTACTCGGTCGACGATGATACCGGTCTGGCCCTCGAACTTTTTGGGGAGCGCAACAACGTTGCGGAAGATGAAGTAGTAGATAATGTACCACAACAAGGTGAAAATGACTTTGATGAGCCATTCACTGCTTGTAAAAATCAATGGGAACAACGAGACGTAAGCACAGCTGACGAGGAGGTTGAACGGTCCCAACAAGCGTTTATCGTGAGTGACAAGGAAGGTGATAGGGAAGATCACAATCAAGATGGCCTTTTCGTGGACGTGCCAGCCAAAGAGGAATGAAGCGTACCCACAAAGTGTCAAAGAACCAAGGAAGCGGTTGAATGTTGGCTGGATAAATAAGGGGATTAGAGCCATCACTTGGTAGAATAAAGTCAAGAGAAATGTGAGCTTGGGGGTGATATCGGGAAGCACAAGGAACTCGATGTCACCGACAATGCCACGCGTAGAGGAGCTGACCAACTTTTGGTTTGCCAAAAGCTTGGGGTCAAATTGAAGAAGTTTCTCAAGCGGCAAACGTGCAAAGGGGAGATGTTTGTAGATCTGAATTAACAGTCTGTCAAAGAAGGAATAGATGGCCCAAACATTGGGGGCCCAGTAGGCGTGAGTCAATCCTCTACTGAATGGGAACAAGCGACCAAGGATATTGGGGAGCACATCATAGTACGCAAACGGAGCAAATGCCACAAAGAATACAGCTAGGGTAGTTGTACCGAGCTTGATCAAGTTGGTCCATCTGACAACAGACAACAAATTGCTGAAGATGCCCTTTCTCTGGAAGTTGAGTTGTAGACAGTATGCACGGAGGAGAAAGATAAATACGGCAGGCGCCAAATACAAGTAGATGTGCTTGAAGCACAACAATAAGGCAAACCAGAAGCCACACTGTAGATACCGTTTGAGTCGGGCATTATTGATGACCAAGATCAAGAAACCGTACATCATGCCGTTGTATTGAAAGTGGATGTGGTCCACAATGAGCAAGCCTGGCGAAAGGATCAAGCTGGTGGCAACCGAGTAGGCTCTTCTAGCATCGGCGTGGGTATTCTGGGTGTCAATGTACCACTGGAGAGAGACAAAGAGCACGATCTCGCTAACAACGACGGTGAGTCGCTGAAAGAAAACGGTAGGTAAGCCATACACCCCTCTCTCAACAATGTCCAAACAGCCGTCGTTCTTGACCACGGGTGGAACGAATTGTGACAAAAACCACTCAAAGTATGCGAAGAACGGAGGGTAATCGAGGGTCCACTGCGAAGTGGCTTCGACATACCAATCTTTCAAAGGAAGGTTGTGGGTTATGGCGAGCCAATTCCGATGCACGTCGAAGTCTGTTGAGTGATACCCCACAGCTATGAGAAGCTTGAAGGCAAACATGACGACCCACGCATTCACGAGCGAGTAGCGCCGCCCATCAGTGTACGACATGGTGAAGATTCGCGCAGTCTTAGTGGGTGTGAAAAATACAAGGGTGTGAAAAATATCTATCTTGTGCGATCGAGATTTTAGAGAGTATAGTCTTGTCCGTTCATGAGTTCGTGTTTGAGGTGTGAGTGTGCTGTGACGGCCAACAATATGGTGGAAAAGAAGCACACCACCCACAAAACGAATGCCTCGTTGTATGACCGATCAGTATCGAGGAGGTGTGGAGCAATGACATTGGCGAGGCAGTAAAACACCAAAACCACAGAGTTGACAAGGGGTCGCTGACTCGCCTGGTAATTTGACGTGGCTAGCGCCAAAACGCTGGGGAACGTTGATGTCTGGACGCAGAGAAGCATGAAGCCGAGGAAGTTTATCCATTTCGAGCGATTGTCCCACACAATGAGTGCTCCTATGATGGGGAGGATAACACTAGAGGCGACCACCGTACACCATGAGTTTGGCACCCGTGAGGCGATGAAGCCCATGCCGACGATGGCCGCCCAGGATACACAAGAGACCGGCACATTCAAGAGAGCAGTCTCGAGGCTGGTGAAGCCGAAGCCTTTGATTATGAGGGAGCCATAGGAGAGAATGCCTCCATTCGGTATGATGTTCAACACAATCAATGCCACAAATAGCCACGTCTTGCGGTACAGCAACACGTCTCTGAGTAGTCCCTTGTCTGAGAAAGGCTCATAATCCCTTTCAAAAACCTGCCTCTCGTCTGCCGATAGAAACGTACAGTCCTGAGGTGAGTTTGGAAGCGAGTTTGCCAACACTAGACTCCACAGAGCCGTGATGGTTCCTTGAAACAATGAGATATAGCGCCAAGGCTTCCACGGACCCGATATGTGCCCTAGACCATAGGCAACGAATGCACTGAGAATGCCGCCGAGGTTGTTTCCTGCAAACCATACGGCTATTCGAAGTGGTTGCTGCTCTCGGGTGTAGAACAACAGAGAGTAATGCATGCATATGGGAGTGACGAAGGCCTCGGTACAGCCGAGGAGGAATCGACCCCACATTTGTCCGTGGAAAGAATGGGTAGAGGCCGATGCGAGAAGGATGCCTCCCCACAAAAACACCACGAAGGAGAGAAGCCTCGCAAGCGGTAGCCGCACTATTGAGTACGATACAGGCGGCTGAGACATCATGTATCCCATGTAAAATACCGAATTCAACCACGAGTACTGGGGCCCCGTCAAATGATTGTCATCCAACAACCCAAATACGGCCGACGAGCTGAGCGCCAATTTGTCCATGAACTGAAGGGTGTAGGTGAAGAACAAAAGTGGGAGTAACCGGCGATCCACTTTGCGGGTGATCCTGTTGAGGTTCACATCCTGTGGAGACCGGATGCTTTGATATCGCATTACATGAGACGACGCTTATCTATTTGTCGCAAAAAAGCCATATAAATATCACCACCCAAAAGCCTCGGTGTGAAGACACACCTCCTCCACGTAATTTCCACCGAGATCGGCATTGAAGACAGCCGTTTGTAATTGGGAAGTGGTTGAGCTCACCATCATTCTCATCAGCTCGCTTCCCGAGGAAATGATGAGATTTCGCTGGAGTAACTTACCCGCCAAACCCATCATCACGTACCGCACATCGGGCTTGTAGTAATGGACGTTGATGCGAGAATCGAGTGAGGTTGTGTTCTCGATCGACTTCTCGTCCACTTGTTTCTTTTCCGACTCCGAGTCCGAGGGCTCAGTTCCGTTGCACACATAAATGTGGATGTTGAGGTTCTTGGAAGACTTGCAGCACTCGTTTAGATCTTGAGCCAACCAGCTGAGAGCAGAAGAGTCCCTCACAAGCCACACAAAGTCGATGGTTTGAACGCGGCCTTCGGCTTGTGACAATGTACGCAAGAAGGGAAGCGTCACGGTGACTCCGCTTCCGGTCGCAAACATCATCACCTTATCAAAAGCATTAATGTCTCTCGACGGTCCACCATAGGGACCGTCAATATACACCTTCTTGTTCTTGACAATGCCCAGCTCCAACTCATCGTGAAGTTTCTTAGTAAGACCTTTTTGAGGCACCACGATGAAACGCAACTTCTCGTCCTCGATTACAGAGCCAATGGAGAACGGATGGTTGTCAAGAACACGCGATCCGGCGAAACGAAGGTAGCAGTGCTGGCCAGGACTCCACTTTAGGCCGGAAATGTTGTCAACGGAAATCTGGAAAGCGCTGTTGCCGAGGCGGCTGAGTTCCCCCTTCCGCGAGCGTAGGAACATCCGGTTGGGCTTGAGGGCTGTCTTGACGATGGCACGGTAGATGAGCTGCGACGCCCAGAAGGCAAGTGCACCCCACATGTAGTTTTGCATGTCGAGACTCAAGTTGATGTGCCAGATAAGGGTACCAAAGTAGGCAATCCCACACGCCCAGTGAAGATGGAGGAAGCCCTCATAGCACCACTTGCGAACACATTTCTTAGACCCCATGCAAAGCCAGGCGAGAAGCACCAACGGTGGGATTCCCGAAAGGTAGTATACACTGTCATTATAGGCGGCCTGGAGGTTTTTGGCGCCGCCTTCATGAAGCGGCTGCCAAATGAAGGGGATAGTATGAACAAGGGAGAGCACGAGGGCTGCCACACCCACGTATTGGTGAACCACATTGAGCTTTTCGTAGCTGATGCCTGTGAGAAGGGTGATCATATTGGACTTGCCCGCCAACACATAAATAAACGGAGTCAAGGCGGTGGCCATGACACCTGCTCTTACCGCCAAAGGAGGAGAGCCGAATCCTCGGCAAGCTCGATACCAGAAATGCGGTATGAAGCAGTACGCACAAAGGTAAAAGGTGCTAGCTGCTAAGTAAAGGGACGTACCCACCGACGGAGGTAGCGAGGTGAAGAACGACACCTTGGCTGGGACTTGTTTGTATGCGAAGAATCGACAGTAGGCGGTGATGATGTCAACGAACGCCGACACCGGTCCCAGTCGAGCGCCCAGTTTGAGGTATCGAGAATCCCGATACTTGTACCACACGTTCTTCACAAGGGCTGCAAAGATTGTGGCCACTCCAAAGTAGATGGTGTATTTCGCATATTTAGCTTGGTCGGCCCACGGCACCTCCATTTGTGACAACATGTGGTACTGAGCATACTCGTCCAACTCCTTGTCGGCAAGACAGTCAAGGCCCTCGTAGGTGGCCCGTTTGAACATGGTGATGGAATCGAGCAAATAACAACAATCTTATAGTAAGCCGTGGCTGCGCAAATTCAGGTCCCAAAACGGAAGTTCGCCGTGAGCACTTTTCGGAGATCCCGATATGAGCAAATAAGATCATGAGGTGGATGTGGCATTTGTAGACATATCTGGCGATATCAAGCCATTGACGGAACTGAATTTACTGATTGAGGACGTGCGAGGACTCGTAAATGGTGCTATAATCGGTATGCTTGTGTAGGCGCACACGGTAAACAAACGAGCACTTTTTTGACGTAAACGGTAGATTTAGTCCCTATCAGCAGGCTAAATTCAGAAAGCCGTGGATCCAGATGTACGAGCCAAGGGTGATTACGACAAGCGCAAAGGACACAAGTAGGGACACCGCGCCGTAGAGAGCGGCCTTCGGAGGTCGGAGTTTGTGCAACTCCACTATGAAGGTGCTGATGGTGCTCAAAGTGCCACAGAAGCCGTCATCCAAACCAGACAACACCTGGCACGAGATGTGTGATACCCCGTTTTGGTTGAGGAGGGTGAAAATGGCCAAGAGTAACGTGGCCAGCACGTTGGCAATAAAGGTGCCAATGGGAAAGTCGGACCAGCGACTCGAGGGGGGTTGCGTGTTGAGGCTTGATAGGTAGTATCGGGCCAATGCACCCGGAGGAGCCATGAGAACGGAGAACGTCCATGAGCGCCACGAGGGAATCAACCCAATGAGAATGGCATTTGCAATGTATGCTGCGATGCCCATCAGCACAAACACCTTTTCAAGCCAGACTATTCGGTCGGGGATTCGTGGCAGCAACGACCCAATGTACCGTCCAACAGTGTAGGCGGTGCTTGAGACCGCTAGCTCCACGAACAACACCAGGAGCCAAGCCATGACACCGTACCCCGGGTTCGGGTATGCTGCATAAGAAGTGTTGGCAGAGAAGGTGAAGAGCTCCAACACCAACGACGAGAACGAAGAGAGTGTGCCACAAAAGCCGGAGGTGAGTCCGACGTGTATGGGATGGGGCTTCTTGTTGTGGGTGGGCCAAGTGGAACTGGTTAGAACGCCCATTATCAAACAGGCCACCCCGTTGGCCCACACCAAGCCTCCCACGTAGTTGCCATCAAACTGCGATAGTCGGACTAGCCCTCTCCGGCCAAGGCATGCCCAGATCGAAGCGTTGAGGATTTGCAAGGGGAGTCTCGCCGATTCCATTCGCAAATATCGGGCTGGGCAGACAGACGCCGGAGGCAAAATTGGCGCGCGTCCGCGGGCAGGCCCGCAGCCGCTCGTCCGTTGGACAAAACATTCGACACATGATTCGACTTTGACCAGATGCGGTGCCGCCAACGGTCACATCAAGGCGACCGTTCAGCCCACCAGCAGCGAGGCCTCGTTACGGCGCCGTTGGGGTCATTCGGCGAACTCCATGGGGTAGGTAAAAATAATCCGCGCCGGAAAAAGACCAGAAAATTTCTCGGGGTCGCCTTGCCAAAGATTCTACATACGCGAACGTAGCGGGGTCTGGTGGGGTACATGCCTCGGGCAGCGCCAGCGATTACGTGTAATAATAAAGTCAACGGAAGACGGGTCTCCGATACATAACTAGGATGGAAGGGGCGCAAGGCCCACGGAAAAACTCATGGAAGCGAAGAGACCGGAAGATGCTCGGCGGAACCATACGTGTGGGATGACCGTTGGCAAGTGTTTTAGAACCTCAACATCTACGAGATGTACCCCACACGATCGAGCTGGCTTTGTGTAAAGCCCCGAGTCATTGAGGCAGGAAAAACCTGAGCGACGCGGAGCGCGGAATATTAGAAAATAAAATATCAGAGGCGGATGGCCCGTGGCCAGCAAAGAAAAAAAAAGCCAAGCTTCGAGCGACCCATCCGGAACAACAAGAAATTTTGTCCGAGGGCTGTGTGAGTTGGCAAAACTTTTCGAATGGCAATCCAGCACCACGTAGTGTCCCATCTTGAGTTCGTGTAGCTACTTTCTTGCACGGCTGGAGCTTCCCCTTGAGTCCAAGCCCCCTCGTATTCTTGTTTAATCCGAATGTGTGGGGTCGTACATATTCGGATTATACCACAATGCGAGTGGTGCCGAGCCACCAATGAAAATGGACGCAGAGAATATTTTTTGACTCCAGACGACGCGCCGGGGGCATAGAGTATTAGCGTTGTGAAACGATCGGGCGGACGATCACATCCTCCAGTTACTTTCAAGAGGTTGTGGAAGCAAGCAGTGAAATCTGGTAAGCTTTGGAGTGACCCCGACTTGTTCGCACACGGCACAGAACACAACAAGCGAATGTAACGTCAATCCAACCTTGTTTCCCGAGCCTCGAAGCCCCCGAATGGACGTACCCCGCATCACGTAGCAGTGCCGCAATGGTGACTCCACCACTCGGAGTGGAAATATTAATTGGCACGGCGCTGCCATAAAGGCTCACGCATTCTACTTTGTGGGGAATAATGGGGCCGAAGACCGCGTTGGGAATATTTTTTTCCATTTCTCCAAAAAATAACAAATCGGTGTTCCAGTTCCTGGTGCACGTCATTCAATCTAGCCGCACAAGGAGATATTGGGGCAGGCAGTGGGAGGTTTGGCCAGGTCTTCGTAAATCCCCACGCTCCCACATATAAATAGTGGGGAAATCTCCCTTGCAATTTGTATTTTTCACACACTTCGTCATGGGTCTCGAAAACAACAAGTTGATCAAGAAGTACATCAACACCGATGAGAAGGGGGCTGGGTCCACTTCCATGTCCATCTTCGTGGGTGCCTTCGCCGCCTTTGGTGGTGTTCTTTTCGGTTACGATACCGGTACCATCTCCGGTATCCTTGCCATGAAATACGTTAGAAAGACATTCCCTGCCAATGGTTTCATCAACAAAACCGATGATCTCCTTGACTTTGACTCGGACGAAAGATCGTTGATTGTGTCGATTCTTTCTGTCGGTACCTTCTTCGGTGCCTTGGGTGCTCCTTTGTTGTCTGACACCTTAGGACGTCGTTGGTCTTTGATCATTTCTTCTCTCTTGGTGTTCAACATTGGTATCATCTTGCAAACCATCGCCACCGACATTCCTCTCTTGTGTGCTGGTCGTGCTATTGCTGGATTCGGTGTTGGTTTGATCTCTGCCGTCATTCCTTTGTACCAATCTGAGGCCTCTCCCAAGTGGATCAGAGGTGCCATTGTCTCCTGTTATCAATGGGCCATCACCATTGGTTTGTTGCTTGCCTCGTTGGTGAACCAAGGTACCAAGGACAGAAACGACACCGGTTCCTACCGTATCCCCATTGCTATTCAATTCCTCTGGGCTCTCATCTTGGGTATTGGAATGATTTTCTTGCCAGAAACCCCTAGATTCTATGTTCACAAGAACAAGGAGGACAAGGCCAAGGAGTCATTGTCTCGCTTAAGAAAGTTGCCTCTTGACCACCCTGACTTGATTGAGGAGTACGAAGACATCAAGGCTTCCTACGAACACGAGATGAGATTCGGAAAGTCCACCTGGGCCGATGTTTTCTCCACCAAGGAAAAGCAACTCAAGAGATTGTTGACTGGTGTCTTCCTCCAAGCTTTCCAACAACTTACCGGTGTCAACTTTGTGTTCTACTTCGGTACTGCTTTCTTTGAGAGTGCTGGTGTGGACGGTTTCATTTCGTCGCTTGCCACCAACATTGTCAACGTGGGATCCACCATCCCCGGTATTGCATTCATGGAGATCATTGGTCGTCGTAAGCTTTTGATCTTTGGCGCCGCTGGTATGGGTATTGCTCAGTTGATCATTGCCATTGTTGGTGTCGCTGCTGGTTCCGAAAGTGCTTCCAGCGGTAAGGTGCTTGTTGCCTTCACCTGTATCTTCATTGCATTCTTCGCTGCCACCTGGGGTCCTGGATGTTGGGTGGTTGTCGGTGAGATCTTCCCTCTCAAGACTCGTGCCAAGTCCGTTGCTCTTTCCACTGCTTCCAACTGGCTCTGGAACTGGGGTATTGCCTACGCCACTCCTTACTTGGTTGACTCTGGTCCAGGTAACGCCAACTTGGGTACCAAGGTGTTCTTCCTCTGGGGTGGTTTCAACATTGCATGTGGTTTCTTCTCCTACGTGATGGTTTACGAAACCAAGGGTTTGTCCTTGGAACAAGTCAACGAGATGTACGAGCAAATCAACCACGGATGGCAATCCCACCGTTACATTCCTTCCGAGCACGCCTTCAGAGACAATGCTTCTGCCAACTCCAACACCAAGGCTGAGGCCGTGTCTGAGGTTGAGGATGCTTCTGTCTAATGGATTCGATACGATTAATGTATATGAAACGTCTATAATTTCAACTTGCGCTCGAGTATTTGCTTGACGGTGTCCTCAACGGTCTTTTCAAGAGGCACAAACTCGAAACCGAGAATAGTCCTCGTAGCAGCGTTCGACACCCGGCCCAACGTCTTGATGTGTTCGGGTCCAGCGCCAGGGTTACCTGCTGGGAGGTTCAATTGGGGAAACTTGTCCCGGATGACATCCACCATCATCTGGGTGCTAAACTGGCCGTTGGTCATGAAAAGACGCTTGCCAATGGTGTTGTCCTCCTCAAAGGCCGCAAGGTGCGCTTTGGCCACATCACGCACGTCCACAAACCCGCCTTTGTCGATGGTGAAGGTGTCGGTAGGACCCAACTTGGTCAAGTCGTGAATGAGTTCGTTGGAAGTATTGAGTTTATCACCCACCTCGTTTTCAAAAGCCTGCGGACCAAAAACATACACGGGATTCACAACAGACAATTTGGCCTGGACATCGGGGTTCTCTTCAAAAAACTTCCACGCAGCCTTTTCGCCAAATGATTTGGCTCCGTAGTAAGCAGCAACGGGATCTTTGATGGCTTCTTCATACAGGATGTTGTTCCACGAAGACTCATCGAAAGAGAGTGCAGCATTTTGTTCGTCCACCGACGAGTAGATGGCGGCGTCCGACGACGTCACCACCACCCGCTTGACCTGGGGAGCAAACTTCTTGATCGCCGCCAAAATGCTGGTGGTTCCGTTAATTGCAGGAATAACAAGGTCATGTTCCGGATCGGTTGTATCGTAGAAAAACGGGGATGCAGTGTGCAACACCACCGTCACCTCGGGGTGGGCGCTGATGGCGGCGTCGAACGCATTAGGGGCACTGATGTCGTGGACTAATTCGTAGGTGAATTTGGGCCCAACGTTGGCCTTGAGTTTATCGCCCTTTGCGGCCGAGCGAACGGTACCCACGACATCGTAGCCCTTGGCAATGAGAAGCTTGACGATGTGCTGGGCAATGAACCCACTGGCTCCAGAAACAAACACCGTCACCATAAAGAAGTCGAGTGCGATTCGGTAAGAGATACGACCATGTGCCAAATTTGGCAACTATTTGCGGCGGCACACCCGCGGTGACCTTGCCCAAAAGAGTCAGACAGAACAGCAGGGCCCATGTGCGTAAGGCCCCACATGTTTAGAGTTGAACGTGTTGATGATGACACCGCTAAATTTAGGCACATGATGTAAGGGACGTCTATATTTATGTTGCAGCCGTGGTATTTAAGCCTGGATGATTGAGACATTTTGCAACAATCATGAAGTTTCTTGTCTCTCTCGCTATTTGCACCTTGGCTCACGGCTTGGCCATCAAAAGAGCCCCCACTCCTGGCGTCAGCGTCGGCTCCACCTTTGACTACACTCTTGCAGGAGTACCTGACCCTGTTGACGACAATGTGCACGTGTACTTTCTCAACTTGACCACGTCCATTCCCTCTGACGGGTACAATTTGAACACCGACGGCCACTACCCTGTGTGTCAGTTCAGCGCTGGCTGGTACGATACCTACAACTCTGGCGAGGAGTTTGACGACGCCGATGTGGGCAACGATGTCGAGGGTCAACCTGGCAAGAAGTGGCTTGACATCCGTAAGGACTCTGTGAGACTGGCCATTGCGTCCAAGATTTACGGCTGTACCAAAATCAGTGCTAGGGGCACTGACGCCGAGAATGTCGATGCCTTCCAGCACGACAACGGGCTCGGACTTACCAAGCAGGACGCCATCGACTACGTTCAATGGTTGGGTAACAAGACCCACGACTTGAGACTCGACTTTGGTGTCGAGGGCATCAGTGGCTTTGCCGAGGATGTGGTTGAGGATGTCGACTACGTGGTGGCCAAGAACGCCATTTTTTCAGGCGAGTCCTACAAGTACTCTGCACTCGTCGACGCCAACGTGCCCATTCTTGACGTCGAGTTTCCAGGAGGCATTGTGCCCGTTGACACGTTGCTGGACGACGTGATTGGCCAGGTGTGTGGTTCCAAGCCCGAGGGCTTTTCGGTGACTTTGAAAAGCGCCGACTATGGCTACGTCCACCCGTGTTAGACGAGGGCCGACATATTTAGATTCGCCGACCAAGCTTTGGCAGCCCGTCAATTGCATGTCATGAAGAAATTGTTTATATGGTTTGCTTTGAATATATGTTACGTAACGAGCTAATGCTAGTGGTTACTCCCAACTTTGCATCAACTCAGTACGGGTTGAAACGGGGTTGGCCGCGGCCACGTCCCCTGCCCTTGCCTCGTCCTCTGAAACCCCCTCTTCCTCTGCCACGTCCACGGCCACTCATTCCGGGTATATTTGTTCTCTTAGCACTCACCTTCAACTCTCGCTCACGGAATGTACTCCCGTCCAACGTGGCCACCGCCTTGTTGACTGCATCCACATCACTGAACTCGAGGTACGCAAACCCCTTCGGCTGTCCGGTGATCTTATTGAGCAATATGGTGACTCGGTTGACCAGCCCTGCTGTAGAAAAGTGCTGTTGGAGCTCTAGCGGTGTGGCATCGTAGTCCACGTTTCCGATGTAGATGGACCGGGCGTCAATGTCCTGTTTCTCGCGGTCGGCGTCGGTCTGGGGGGCATTCAATTGGGACCGGAGCTCTCGAAGTTTGGCGGCCTCGCGCTCCATCTCCTCCATGCGGGCCTCAATTTGCCTGGCCTCTTCCAATGTGTGGGTGGACTGTTCTTGAGGAGCGGTGGGCTCCGACACGTCCATACTGTCGTCAACAGCCGAGGCTTGCTTTTCTAGAGGGACTTCTTCACTCATGGTGCGCGATTGTGTATTTATGCGAAAAACGGCTAGAAATTGGGGAAGTTCACGTCTCGCTGGTACAGCTTGTTGGCCTTGATGACCCGCGGTGCCGAGGGACTTCTGTGGGTGGCGCCGTAGTTGGTGCCTCTCTTTTTGCGCCCCGTGGGGAGAAGGCGCTCCAGCTCGGCGCGAAGCATGTCGTCGTCGGTTTCGTAGCCGCCGTCGTACGGGGTGTGTGGCGTAGTGTCGTCGGACGTGACACGCATGAAACTGGGGCCCGCCCGGGGGAGCGGATTGTAGTCGATGGAGTCGACTTTGGTGGCCTTTTTGGGCTTGCTGAAACACACCGCCACGCTCAAAACGACTCCGCCAAAGAGAAGCACCCCAAGAATGATGCCGAGTCCAACGCTCACAAACCCGAGGTGAACGTGGAGGAACCCGTCGTTGTTCTTCTCGAGCCACTGAAGACTGAGCGGCTTATCAATGAGAAACACACAAGAGGCGTTGTCACCAAACGACGTGCACCCATGGTTGAGCACTTTGACTTCGTGGTCCTTATTATATCCCTGAGCGACGAAGTCATTGCGTAAATGAATGTACGCCTTGGTGTGGGCGAGGTCATGGCCACACTCGATATGTACCCCGGTGAGGTTGGTAGCAATGGGCCCCAGACCATGGACAAAGTTGACACATTCGAGAAGATGGGGAAGCTCACTATTAGGAATGAGGTGGAACTGAAGAAACCGCACGAGCTGCGAGAACTCGGTGGTGATGTTAAAATCCTGAAGCGACTCAGGCGTGGGAACAAGAATTGAATATGGCGTGTTGCCGACCCCATCAAGATTGAGGGCGTGGCGGACATGAGGCGCGGCATCGAGAAGCTTGCGGATGGAAAAGGCCTTGTACAGAGGATCATCGGTAGTAGCAATGAGGTCACCAAGTGAAACGGCAAATTCGTCTGGGAGTACCACCCGGTCGACAATGTGCACCACCCCTTGATTGAAGAGCACGTCTGAGTTGAGAGGTATCAGCAAGAGTGTGTCGTTGACCCGCACTAGGTGGCTGGTGTCGCCATCGTAGAACGATTCCACGACTTTTACCTTTTCCCCGTTCAAGTTTTTGGTGACTAGTTCGGTATCGGCATCGTCGTCGAGCCCAAAGTCCGAGTACACCAAGTCCTTGAGAAACAACCCCTCGAGAACTCGCTTGAAGTGGTGTGGATGGGACTCCAAATGGTTGAGCACTAGGCCTAGTTGGTTCCATGCGTTGGGGCCCCGACTAGTGCGCTTGGCACACGGCAAGAACGCCGTGAAGCCATGGCCCGAGTCGGCAAGCGAAAAGAGCCCGTTTTTGCGAAGGTACCCGATGGTGTCCAAGCATGCCCTTTTGTCGATTTCAATGTGCTCAAGATGTCGAGGCACAGCGCCGTTGGATATTAATGTGCCGAGTGCGTGCTTGAGAGAGGGCGGGGTGTCGAGTTCGTCGTCGGTAATGTAGATGACAGTACCTTCAGCCACGTACGGCGGCAGGATGACATCGATGTCGTCGTTCAACGTCACGTGGATGTGCCCTGTCTCGTTATATGATGCAGATACCTTCACTCGGTAGCACAGACCAAGCTTACTCTTTGAGCAAAGGTTGGTGTTGACCAATCGATTGAGGGTGGAGTTTTGGGGGAAGTCAAACTCCAATGCCTCGTTGGCAAACTTGTATAGAATGGACTGCCTCGCGCCAAAGGACGAGGCTCCGACGTCTCGAACTTCTTCGCTAATGTCGTCGCGAAGTGCCGCCTCTAGAAATACCGTTTGGTCGGTGGTGGAGCCGTCTATCAAGTGATGGAGCTTGCGGAAGAGCATCTCTCGCACGAAATTGGAATAGTGAAGACCGTACAACGCCTTGCGGGGGACAAGGCTGACGGTGGGGATATGCAATTTCGAGAAGTAGTCGACATCACTGATGACATGAACAATTCCGTCGGCAAGTACCGACGACAGCGCTACCAGCACGCCGTTGACCACAATGTTTTGTCCCGAGAGAACAGGTTTGTAGTTCACCTCGCCACTGACGCTGAAGTGGGAAGCGTTGGTGCCGTTGACACCAATGATGGGCGGACGCACCACCCAGTGCCGAAGAAAGGTAGCGACGTCCAGTTGGAGCTCCCGGATGGCCTCCTTCTTGGTGTTGTATGCTGGGTTGGTCATGGATTCGTAGAGCGACGTGTAGTAGGTGACCAAAAGAGGCGGGAGAGAACCGAACGCCTCGTCCGAGGGTAGAAATAGCGTTGATGCTTTGCCGAAGAAGTTGGAGCAAGAACCCATGCCCTCAAACTTGCGAGATGTCGGGGCAAAGAGCAGCTGGAAGAGTTGCTTTGCAATGCGAATCGACTTGCCGTGGACCTCTTCGATGGACGAGTTGATAAGCAACTCACACAACGACGGTTTGAGCGGGAGCAAGTGGTCGATGGCCTGGACGTACGACCGCTGGTGTTTGGCGTACACGTCTTCTTCAACAATGGCCGCCACCTCGTCGATGACATACTCTTTGTCGTCGAAGTTGGGCGACACGTCGACGTAATGCTGTTTTGAGTTGAGTGTGGTGTACACCAGGGTACTATTTGGAAGGCTTCCCACCACCACCACCAGATCAATGACATATCGATCAAAGTCGTTCTCGGACGCAAACACATTGGAGTCGTCGTAGGCAAACGCCGAGTTCACGGGAGCCAAGAGCGTGACGTTGGCCAACGCGTTGAGCTGGGGGATGAGCCCGTTGCGCTGGAGCCGCCGGAGAAAGTACAGGTACTGTATATCTCCCGATAGCACATCCACCAATGATGTCGGAGCCGGGATGGAGGGGTCGTCCAGCGTGGTGGCCGCCATCACCGCTGCCACGATAAGAAGAAGATGGAGAAGCATGCACGTGACCAAAACACCACACGTGACCATATCGTCACATGCCGCGGCATGTGCCAATGCCCGTGTTAGCCGTGTCGGTGTTAGCTATTCATTATCATTAGTCTATAGTCGTACATCGTGATCGACTTACTTGTCGAAAGAACATTCGTGGCCCTTCTTGGCACACCCGTCGCACTTTTTCAAGGCATCATTGAACACACACTTGACCTTTCTTTTGCGACAAGAGGCACATGACAGTTTGCGGGAGTTGGTGACAACAGCAAAGTCGGGCTTCGAGGGTTTCTTGATTTTGGCGTCGGCCGAAAGCTGGGGACTCAACAACTTGAGCTTGCGGTCGTCGTGGGATTCGCAGGAAGAGTCGGAATCGGAGTCGGCGTGGGAGCCGATTTTTTTGCTATTAGTGACAATGTCTTCCTTGGTAAATCCCTTTGAGAAACAGCACAGTAGGTTGCGGGCGTTGCAGCTTTCGCAGGGCTTGAATTTGATGAGTTTGTTGTTGGAGATGATGAGGTTGTAGGCGTCAATCTTGACTGGGTGTTTGAGGTTGACCAAGTCGTTGATTTGCGAGATGGAGAGGTTGAATGGATTAAGATCCTCGTCAATGTTGATGTTGCGAGACAAAACGACAATCTCGGCATTGCACTTGACTTTTCTGGACCGGCAGGAGTCACATGAGGGGCCGAGACGCTGTCTTCTCTTTGGCTGAATGTAAGCCGCGGCTACGGCAGCCGAGGAAATCACACTGGAGGTCTGGGACTGGTCCGGGGTGATGCTACCGCTCTTGTACATCTTGAGACTCGTCATGCTTGGAGACGAGACCGGCGACACCAGGCCGATGGATGATGCCGAGGTTAACGATGGAGGCGACGACGATACATTTTTGGGTGCAAACCGGCTGAGGTTGTTTTCCGTCAACAGGTGGCAGTAGTTGGAGATGGGAGGAAGGGTGATGGGTTCGTCATCCTTGTTCTTGGTGAGGGGAATCGACTTCAAGGGTAAGGGCAACGGCAAGGGCAAGTGGGAAGGAGCCGAGTTGGTGTAGGAGTGGGAGTACGAGGCGTTGGATAGCACCTTGTCACCACTGTGCATGATGGAATAACTCAACAAATCGTTCGAAGACATGACTGGAGATAAAAAAATTTCCAAAGGCGGAGCCAGGGTATATTTATCGCAACCGGTCTGGCGATAGCATATGGTGAAATACGGAAGAATTCTGGGGTACGGTGAGCGCGCCAGTGGTCCCGTTAGGGAGGGTGTGCAGCGAAGCCAAAGTCCGCACCAGACCGAGCCAATCCCACGATGGTGCTCGGGGTCCCATGACTCCGGGGTTAGCACATCAGGGAGAGTGACCAAATCAAGAAAGGGAAGAGAGGAGGAGAGGGTGTGTTGGTGGATGGCATTAGTGGAATGCTGGTGGACCCTCCACGCCTCTCCACTCGCCGTTGGGCTGAGGGGAGTAGGAGGGGAAGCCTCGGACAAGATGAGTCGTCCTGGTAGCGCAGGCGCAGGCCCACAATTATCCGAGCTCGAGACAGGCGCAAAAAACAGTGTGTTCCGGTTCTGTCCGCGGGATTGCTTTTTTTTTTTCTTCAGATGAGGAGTAACGGTGGCACGACTCATAGACATTGGCAGTACGCACCAAAAAAAGTCAAGGCGAGGCCCGGCTCGCTTACGTCTTCCGGGATTGAGATGCCATGTGCTGCACGCCGAGTGGCTACAGTCTGGTGATGTTCGGACTTCGGACTACCGAGTAGCATGTGGTGAAGCAGCAAATGGAGATTCAAAAACAATCCGCTTCCCCACAGAGATGTCATTCCGTCCGACAAGGCTTCCCGCTGAAAGTAGATCTACTGAGGAGAGATGAGGAGAGCGTCGGACAACACCAGGGCGGAAAGAGGAGAAGATTGAGGGGACGCCGCCAGAGTTGACGATACCGTGTGTGCAGGACACCAGATGAGATCCTTCTACCCGGGCCACCGTGATGTTTGGGGAAGCAGCGCGAGTCCGAACTGGGCTCCGAGCCCAGCGGACTCCTGCATACGGCAACTCCGACGTATCGGAGTCAGAATGGGCAAGTCCCCTCCGGCGCCGGGAGGGGTATGGGAGGGGAACTGCCCAGGCTATTTCAAGTTTCACGTAGGTTGACCGTCACTTCATGGCATGCCCGCGAGCCATGCTTTCGTAGGTGGGTGGGTTGGTGGTGTGGTGGGGCCATCCGTGTCGGGGGAGCCGCAGCCAATAACGGCCCGGACACTTAACCCCGGTGGAATGGTTCCTATTTTTCCCGACGATCTTGGCGCCGTGGTCCCTGTGACTCGAAGTCATCCGTCATCGGCTGCGAGGCGTCCGGTGCAACACATCAGAACAACAAGGCCCAATGTATTACATGGAGTGGTGCCACATTGTAGTGCATCACCATGACAGCACCATGCAATCCACACCAATGTGTAATCATGAAAACTTGATTGTAGCCAAGTCACTTTTGTGATTGGGTGCCCGGCGATAGGTATTGTGGCTCCGAGACACGCTCCGAAAATCATTGCAACAAACCCCGGCGGTCGTGCCATCTGGTGATTGGGTCGGGGTGACAGAAACCGGAGTGAGACAGATCCCGCCCAGGGACATGGAACAATCTTGTGGCGATCGTCAGAACAAGATACAGGTGCTTGTGGAAATAGATGAGGCAGTGTCAGTAACCACCACACCCGTCACTTCCCCTTGAAGAAGGCAATTCCTGAGTAAACACTTGCCATCAAGAATAAGTGACGCATTTCGGGGTCGCAGCCATGGCCAGACTTTGATGAGCCCAAGTCATCGCTACAACTAGGCTGCGAAACGTGGGATACATCACTTCACGGTCGGCGTGATCCATCACTTCTTAGAACCACCGGAGACTGCTGCCTTCCTTTCGCTGCAAAAAAGTGACGGCAGAAGGGCTCGGGATGCTCACGAGGTCGGTCATATACAAGTACAGAGAGCCGCGAACAACGAAAGCATACACAGCCCGCTCCTATGTGTCCGTGGCTGTTCAGGAGTTCATGATCTCGCCGGAGTCTCTGTCTTACCACCCGGTAGCTCATCTGGCTCATCTCTGCGGCACGGGTTTTCCCAATTGGGTATCGCAGCATGTAAACAAAGATTTGTGTTATCGAGTAATCTTACTTCACCAAGTCAACCGCCCCCACTCCTATACCCAGGGTCCGCCTCCGTGTTTGAGATCCACTGCATTGGTCCATAGACCACCTCATACCCCCTCATACCCACAAGCCCAGCATGGACCCAAATGACTCCATGGAGTTGAGCACTCCCATCAAACGGATCCGGGACTTGACTCTAAATAGTCCCCGGTCCGGTGAAAAGTTCCTCATAGACGAACTACTGGCATCACAAGTTCTGGAATCGGAAATCTTTCTGCAAATGGTGAGCCGGGGCTACAGCCTGACCATTTCGTCCAAGGTGCTAAGCGAGTTGAACTCTCGTGCACAGGAGATTTGCAAAGTATCGCTGCCTCCCAATCGGCGAATGGATCGTAAGAAACGGTTTCTGGGCATTCATCGCTCCAACTTCAGCAACATGGACCTGATCTCCACCCACTACGCCGCTGCCCGCGCTCGAGCACTGCCCACCGTCACGTCGTCGATTCCCTCCGAGGTCACCACCATCGGTAGCCCGACAGCCAAGATGGTGGAGGTGCCGCTGCTCCAGATGTCCTTCCAGGCCCAACGCAATCTCGAACTCAACAAGCCCACGCTGCCCAAACACGAAATGCACCGGGCGGAAGACGTGATGGAAATTGACGGACGCACCACCCCGCATAACGAAAACAAACGTAACTCCACCATCATGTCGCTGGTGACGAAGCGGCGGCGCACCCTCAATGGTCCGGAGGAGGTGCTCAACTACATCGAAAATCAGCGGCTTCTACCGCCAGCCACTACATCCCCATTGAAGGTGGACGGACCTAGTCGGTTAGACCCATCGCCAGGCACCACTCCCAAGCTCTCCCCATCTCGCATATCCCCTTCAAGGGGTTCTTACAATCTTGCCGGGTTACTCCAAGACCCCGTGCTTAATGAGAACAAAGAGAACAAGCACCGCAGTCCTCGCGCATCACCAGCAATGGGCCGGGCGCCCATTGCCAGCAAGCCCACCAACCTTTCGCATCGGGAGTTCCTCAAGCCCGCACTCCCCAAAAAACGCCAGACGTCCCTTGAAATGGCGGGCGTATCTGTCCAGAGCCCGGGGCTACCCAGGAAGCCATCAGTACCCTCACTCCAGAAAAAGCCTTCGGTGCCGACCCTTCAGAAGAAACTGTCGATCCCCACCCTCAACAAAAAGTCATCTATTCCCACCTTGAACAAAAAGCCCTCGACGCAATCCCTCAACAAGAAGCCGTCGATCCACGATCTTCGACAGAACTCCGCCATTCCTCGCAAACCATCCTACGACTTCCACAAGCTTGCACGGCCTTCGGAATCAACAACCCCCACAGACCTGCTTTCCCGCCGGCTGGAGTCGCGGACCCTCTCTAGAAAACCGTCCGACATTTCCATGCGAGACGCCACGCCTTCTCGGCCGTTTGCCATATCGCCGTCTCGTACAACCACGTCACTCTCAAAGCCCGAACTTGCAAAGAAACCGTCGCTGCGCGATCTCAAGTACACCGTTCCCGAACCCTTTTCTCTCTACAACAAACCCACGGTATCGTCGAGCCAGAAATCTCTCAAGTCGTTGTACGATCAGCCGACCATCTCATCGCTGCAGAAGTCCCTTAACAAGTTTCAGCGTTTTAAGAACAAGTTCCATTAGACTCACGTCAGAATAGAGCACGTGCCTACATCACATAGTTACAGAGTAGCCTACATACTCAAGTGCAGAGTTCAAAATTTACATGTGTCATAACAGAGATTTTTATTTCAGAGCCTTGTGATCTCTTTTTGTCTCCCACTATGTCAGCTCAATAGTATTTGCAGCCTTTGCGCAGCTCATGTTTCAGCTCACGTGGTCACCGCGCAACTAACATGCCCGTCACCGAAACAGACACCCAGGTTATACTCCAACACCCCTCTCATCCCGAGACCTCCGTCACCATCCTCAAGTACGGGGCCACCGTGCTTTCGTGGAAACTCGAAGGTGAGGAGCAATTGTGGCTTTCTGAGGGTGCCAAGTTGGACGGGACCAAACCCGTCCGCGGAGGAGTTCCCCTTGTCTTCCCCGTGTTTGGCAAGCTGAAGAAGGAAAACCACCCCACCACCACACTCCCACAGCATGGGTTTGCCCGGAACTCGACGTGGGAGTTCCTCGGCCAAACCACCGAGTCTCCCCTCGCCGTGCAATTTGGCTTGGGTCCCGAGAATGCCAACCCGGAGATTTACTCGCAGTGGGGCGACGGCAACATCGACTTCACGTTGATTCTCACCGTGGAGCTCGACGACAAAACCCTCAAGACGTCCATTGATGTCGAAAACCCAGGCAAGCAGGCGTTCGAATTCAACTGGTTGTTCCACACCTACTTCCGTGTTCCCGACATCACCGATGTGTTGGTGACCAACTTGGTGGACCAGAAGTGCTACGACCAGTTATTGAAGACCACCTACATTGAAAAGGCCCCTATGGTTAGCTTCCACGAGGAGTTTGACCGTATTTACGAGGGTATCGACGAGGAGAAATTGTTCCAGATTGTCGAGTTGGGCAAGGTCAGAACGAACATTGAAAGACATAATCTCCCCGACGTGGTGGTGTGGAACCCTTGGATCAAGAAGAGCGATGGCATGGCGGACTTTTTGCCAAAAACGGGCTACTTGAACATGTTGTGCATTGAGGCGGGCCATGTGGCCGACTTCTACAAGTTGGAGCCGGGCCAGAAGTGGTCGGCAGCCCAGTTGTTGTACACGGGAGGTGAGATTAAGGTGCAGACCAACATCTATTAAGGGGAACACTTAGCAGACATCTATTCTAAATTGTTCATTATTGGAAAGCGATAAGCTCACACCAGCTTCGCGTAGCCCACTCACTTCTGCGTACATGAAAAACAACTTTCCCGCCCATCGGTGGCGGTGTATACCTAAATCCTCTTAAACTGAGACATTGCTATTGCGAGCCCGCAGCCTACACCAGCTCGCAACCAGCAGCAACCGTTGCACCTCGGTCGAAGCGCGCCAATGCCCGGTCGACGGGCACAGTGTGCGGTCCAATTTTTGCTCGTCCGCCGGCTTTGACGGCCCGCGTCATCCAACACCCCTATTACATAAGCGCACAAAAGAAACGCAAAACAATCCTCCAGTCTTCCCACCTCCATCCTTCTTCCGTTGCTTGTACTGCTGCTGCCGTCCCCAACTCAAACACTTAATCGTACCCGGGAAACCACCATGGTATCATCAACCCTCCTACGGAGCAAGGTTGTCCAGAAACCCTACCAGCTCTTCCACTACTACTTTCTATCCGAGAAGCCCTATGGGTCCACGCTCTCAGACCTTCTGTTTGAAACAGACGTCAACATCAGTATTGCTCGTTTCAAGAATCACAACTGGACCTGGCCCGAGATCTTCCACTACTCATTTCTTTGCTCCATCATCTTTTTCGTGTTTTTGATCCACCCGGCAAGCTTCTTGATCAAGGTGCCCATTCTCACGGTTTTTGCGACGTGCTTCCTCATCCCCTTGACGTCGCAGTTCTTTGTGCATGCGCTCCCCATCTTCACGTGGTTGGCGTTGTTCTTTAGTGCTGGCAAGATCCCCAATTCGTGGAAACCTCCCATCAGTGTCAAGTTCCTTCCCGCCATGGAAACCATTCTCTATGGCGATAACTTGCTGAATGTTCTTGCCGTCACCAACACCGCCTTCATGGATATCTTGGCATGGCTCCCTTATGGCATTGTGCATTTCAGCTCGCCGTTTGTGGTGGCTGCGCTCATCTTCATCTTTGCACCCCCCACCGCCCTCCGGTCGTTTGGGTTTGCTTTTGGCTACATGAACTTGGCGGGATTGTTGACGCAAATCTTGTTTCCCGCCGCTCCACCATGGTACAAAAACCTTCACGGCTTGGAACCTGCCGACTACTCCATGTCGGGTTCCCCCGGTGGATTGGGCCGCATAGACGAGCTCTTGGGCGTGGACCTCTACACCACCACCTTTTCCAATTCTCCCGTGGTGTTTGGCGCGTTCCCCTCGCTCCATTCGGGCTGTGCCGTCATGGACGTGCTCTTTTTATGTTGGCTCTTCCCCAAGTTCAAAATGGTATGGTGGGCGTATGCATCGTGGCTTTGGTGGAGCACCATGTACTTGACTCATCATTACTTCTTCGACTTGATTGGCGGAGCCGTTCTTTCCTACGTGGTGTTCAACTACACCAAGTACATGCATCTCCCCATTGTCGACGACACCAAGTTCTGCCGGTGGTCGTACGTGTCCATCAACAAGATCAGCATTGCCGGTTCTGATCCTTTGAACACGTACTCTCGTGCGCCTTCGTTTGACTTGGAGGCCGCGTCGTCATTCCCTTTGTATTCGGCGTCTAACAATATCAGCACGGAAACCTTTGAAATGGCAGCCATGAACCGTTCCAGACAAACCAGCCGGGCGTTCTTGGCCCCGGCCGAGTTGACCGATCGTGCCCGGTCGGGATCCTCGCTCAGTCTTGGTTTGCCGGAGGAGGAAGTCCACGACATTGTTAATGAGGAAACAGAAACCGACAACAGCACCACCAACTCAGTGTTTGACGCAACGGAACAGGATAATCAAATCAGCTCCACGGCGTCTTCGACTTCTTTGGATGACTTAGAGGGTCAAGAAAGAAGAAAGAAGTTGTAATGTCTAATGCTAGCATAATAATTAATACACTAATATTTACATGAAAACTCGTGATGTACCCGAAAGCCAGACGAACCGTGACTCATAAGCATTGCGTGATAAGTTGACATATCCATCGAACTGGCTAGACTTCTTGGTTGGTATGGCACGCTAGTGCTTGAGAATGCACCCTCTCTTTTGGCGTTTACACCTTGTAAACTGCGTCTCGAAGGCTAAGCTAGTTGCTTCCCGACAAAGCCCTCTGGACCGAATTCGTATTGCTTAACTTCTTACTCATGTCGTTCTTCGTTATACTGGCCCGCAATATTCTGGGGTCTCTCTTCAACGTTCTGAGCAACTCTTGCTGCACAGCACTGCTCGAGTCGAACCCCATGACGAAATGATAACCCTGGAAATGTCTCTCTTGGTCTTTACTGATGATCTTTGGAAGTGGCTTGGGTCCGAGACTGACGATTTCCCGAATGACTCCTCTGTTATTGAGGATCAAACGGCCGATGGTGGATGCAATTTTGGACGCCTCACGGCTGGTTTTGAGGGGATCTCTGATCCGGGCGATGGCAAATAGTTCGTAGTACATGGTGAAGAATTTGATGAAGGTGCGAAAGGTGCGACAAAGAGGTGAGAGGAGTGCGACAAGGTAACGCGACATTGCGACATTGACGAAGCGACATTGATGAAGCGACATCGAGGAAAGATAATGCGACACCAGCAGCACAAACATATTACATAATGCACTGTAGATTGCAAACGCTGCAACAATACCAACACTTGTCTTCCGCCTCAGCAGTGGGTTCGAGTGACACTCGAGTTGCCCGCTCATCTCTTCTGTGGCAGCCTTGGCACGCCAAGCCGGGCCACACCGATTTTGCAACCTCCTGCACACTGGCGTCACGTGCTATTTTGCCATAGGTCGCAGAGTGATTTTTCACCGCCAGATCAAATTGCTACATTCCCCCGTCACTTTCTCTTTATCATGGCTACCAACATCACCTGGCACGAGAACCTTACCCACGAAGAGCGGTCCAAGCTCAGAAAGCAAACCGGTGTCACCGTGTGGTTGACTGGACTTTCTGCCAGTGGAAAGTCCACCATTGCATGTGCTTTGGAACAATCGCTCCTTGCCAGAGGCTTGAACTCGTACCGCTTGGACGGTGACAATGTGAGATTTGGTCTCAACAAGGATCTCGGGTTCAGCGAGGCCGACAGAAACGAAAATATCAGAAGAATCTCCGAGGTTGCTAAATTGTTCACCGACTCGTGTTGCATTACCTTGACTTCGTTCATTTCTCCATACCAACAAGACAGAAGATTGGCCAGAGAACTCCACGAGAAGGACAACTTGCCATTCGTTGAGGTTTACGTCGATGTTCCCGTCGAGGTTGCCGAGCAAAGAGACCCCAAGGGTTTGTACAAAAAGGCCAGGGAAGGTATCATCAAGGAATTCACCGGAATCTCTGCTCCTTACGAAGCTCCCGAGAAGCCCGAGCTTCACTTGAAGAACTACGAGGGTGTTTCTGCTGAGCAGAGTGCCCAACAAATCATCGACTACTTGGTGGAGAAGAAGTACATCTGATCTGGTATACTGTATTTATTAGACAAACGAGTAGCACTGATTATGGTTTCGCAACTACTTCTTTAAGCTATCTAACCTCGCCTGGAGGTCGTCCTCGCCGATGGCCTGGGCCACCTTGGGCGACTCAGTCGCCGCAATGGCAGTCGGGGTGTCCTTTAAGTTGGTGTTGAGGTCGACACCAATCTCGTCCAACACCTTGCCGAGGATCTCGTCCACTTGCTCATCCTCATCCAATTCGTCCTCATCCATGGCCATGGCATCGTCAATGGCATCATCCATAAAATCTTGTTTCTGATCCATCATATCATTCTCCTTGGCGAATTCCTGGGTGATTCGACTCAATTGTGGCAAGTTCATCGAGCGATTCATCCCGGAGAGAAGACGGGTGGCATCACGCATGGACGTGGCCATCTGCTGGTTGCTTCTTACCGACTGGATGCGGAGTGAAATGGCCTGGAGTTGCGCCTTCATCAGATTGAATTTGACAATGTAGTTCTTGGTCCGTATCAAGTCCTTGGCCTGGATTTTGGCACTGGCAATCTGGCCTGCCTTGGCGGACTTTTTGATTTCACTCACCAACTTCTTTTCCTGCTGCTGGAGCTTGGTGGTTTCCCTGGCGAGCTCACGCTGCGTCTTCTCGAGCGCCCGCTGGTTCTTTCGAAGCCGCTCCTGTGGCGTGAGCTTCTTGCCAAAGGCCCACTCAAAGAGTTGTGACATGCTCACCCCTACAAAAGACCGTGCACCATTACTCGCACGCTACACAAACCCGTGCACCTGGCTATTTATTGACGTCCGTCAGAGTTAAGGGTAGCCAACAGCTCGTCTTCGTCGCTATACTGGCGCAAGATACCGTTCAACTTGGAAATAAGCTCCTCGTTGTTGTCGGCCAGGACGTCCTCCATTCCGTACTTGTAAATGGAAAAGACTCCGTACAACGCAGCCAATGTGCACACGACAAATGCAACGTAGCCCTTGAGAGTGAAGCCGTCAGGAAGCGGGGCAACCTGGAGCCGTTCTCCCTCCAAGTTGAGCAAGTCGGTGTTGCCGGCGGCATTACCCTTGGTGGGAATGTTGAGAGCCTTGCACGCCTCATAGTTGAGGGTAGGAATGTCCACCTCGTTCTTTTGAATTTCCAAGGGCGCCTCCACGAGCGTGATGGCCAAGCCCTGCTCCAAGTGCCAGTCGACATGGCAGTGGAAGAACCAAACTCCGGGGTTGTTGGCCTTGAAACGTAGCACAACAAAACCATTGGGATTCACCTGGACGGTATCTCTGACGAGCGGCGCATCCGGGAATTGAGTGTGGTCGGGGTTGGTGGGGTCGTAAATGATGGGGTTCTCGTCGTCATCAGAAGCCTCAGACCGACTAATGACTTGGAAAACATGTCCGTGCAAGTGGAACGGGTGTTTACCCGGATCGTTGTTGTTGAGGACAATCTCAACGATGTCGTTGTGCTGGAGCACATACGTGTGAGTGTTGGAGCCGTAGATGCGGGCATTGGTGGCGAGGTCACCGCCAGAAAGCACCGAGTAGAGCGTGGGCACCTTGGGCGCCACGTAGGTGAGGTTGTTGAAGAATGCATAGTTGACGCCGTCGCCAAGATTGTCCATGGTGAAGTTGAGGGTGATGGAGTGGTCTGGCTCTGGAAGAAGGGGTTCCTCTTCAAGTGGCTCAAGTACAAAGTCATCAACCACCTCAAGGGCTTCCACCACCTCCGCGAACGAGCGAATCTCCCGCTCGGGCAACGGGCGGAACTCGGTGTATCGCACGTAGTTGGTGCTCACCAACTCGAGGTCTTCGGGGAGGTAGTCGAGCATCTCCTCGTCCAACACGTTGATGAAACGGAAGTTTTCCGTGGCCGTGGGTTTGGTTCTCACCAACACACCATACCGCTGGGCAACAGACAAGTACAACGACTGGGTGGTGGTGGGCTTAACGAGCACGCCGTCCACCTCCACAATGGTGAACTCGTGGCCCTCCAAGTGCAAGTATTGCGACACGAACATACCAACGTTCACCACCCGCAAGAAGTATGTCAGGTTTGGCTGCACATCCCAGGTGGAGTTCTTGGTATCGTTGAACAAGGAGTTTTGAGGAACTGGCTCGGCACCCGTGGGGTTGTAGCGACTCAAAAACTGTTTCATGAGCTGGGGACTCTCGAGGTGGTACCAGTCACTGACAGTGAGAGTCACCTCGTAATCATAGTCGAAGGGGAGATCCTCCTCCACAATGAACAACCCACGGAGCCCGTCCGAGTACTGCGGACCCGAATGCGAGTGGTACCAATAAGTACCCGCCTGCTCAACGGTAAAGTTGTACACAAAAGACCCGCCTGGCGGCACGGGACACTGCGTCACCATCTCCGGTCCGTCCATGCTGTTCTGGTTTTTCATAAACAACCCATGGAAGTGAAGCGACGAGTTACGGTCATCAAGCAAATTGGTAAAGTTGATGATGACCCGGTCGCCCTGGCGCACGCGGATCTCCGGTACCGGCCACTGGTTGTTGATGCCAATGACGCGGCGCTCGGCCACGCCGTCGGGGCTGGCCGTCACGTAGGTGACGTTAAAGTCGAACGTGTGGGTGACCGCCGTCACCACCGCCAACAAGAAGGGCACGAAGAGCATTGATTTGCGCAGAGAAATTGCGCACTATTTAACACGAGCCCGCACCGCGCGGGTCGACCACCGGACCCAGGGGGCACACGAGCCGGGCCCAGTGCCGCGCGCCAAGCCTTTTCCCAATTAGGCACGACTTACGAGCCTATCCGAAGCGTTTGAGCTGGATGTCGGGCTCCGACTCCGAAGCAACGCCGGCGTCGGCCTGCCGCTTCACCAATTCTTCGGTTTGTGTGCGTTGCGCCTCAGAGAGTTGCGCCAATGCGCCTTTGAACACTGCCGGGTTGTGCTGAATGAGGCCAAGGATTTTGGATCTGGCGTAGTCGTCCGAGCCCTCCAACAACAACCGCACGACAAGGACATACGCATGGATGGCACGATCCTCCTCCAACGACTTTGCAAAGAGAACCAAGACCTCGAGACCAAGTTTGGAGCTTTCCCCTCTGGCCACATCTCGAGCAATCTGGGCCACCAAGTACTTTACCGCATATACATCGTCATGGGTGGCCGAGTACTGAAGAAGTGACTTTATGCACTGGATGGCTGTGGCGGACGACGTGCTCAACATGGACACAAGTGTGTCGGCCAACATCACGGAGTGGGGTTTATCCGGGCGGATGTCGCCGTGAGTAATGAGAATGACAAGCGTGTACACCGAATTCTCCGAGTTGTCCAAGTACTGGTGGATGAGCGAATAGAAGCGTACGACAAGCTCCCTGTTCCCTCCAACCACTTGCTTCAAGTGAGGAAGAAGGAGGGCCTTGAGTAACGGGTTGTCAAACTCGTACAACCTGGCAAACACGTAGAGCACGCACGAGTGGAGGTCGTCCTTGACCACCTCGGGGAACGCGCTGGTCATGCTGACTAAGTGGGAGAACACCAGCTTGAGCACAAGAAGATTGGGCGCACTATCGTAGTTCTTGGGGGCTTCACTCGAGTCATTCCGCAAGAATGGGAGAATGGTGAACAACGGCGCCATGGTCACCCGCACGAGCTCAAACAACTTGTCAAACTCAGTGAAGTCGGGGTGCTCCCCAACGAACGTGTGGAAAATGGTACTGACAATGACAAGCACCCGCACCCGGTGTTCGGTGTCCTCGTCAATGAGCACCAAGCGGTCAAACAAGTCGATGACCTCGCCAAAGATGTCGTCGTGGAACAAAATCTCCACCAATCCGGCGTTGTGGGCGAGCCGCTCGAGCGTCACCAACACCTCACTGACGTTTTGGTTCTTAATGAGGGACTCGACACATTGACTGAACAAGATGAAGAGGAAGTTGGTTTCGTCGTCGTCGAGGTATTCCCTCACCGAGTCGTTCTTTTCGAGCTCGAGCGAGAGCACCCCCACGAAGTTGACCCAGTAATTGGAATAGAGGGCCAATTCACGGTCATTGTTGGTCGCCTCATTGTACTTGAGAGAGGCCAACTCGCGGAGCACCACGATCCAGAGCGACGTCAATAACGTGGCATACTTGTCGAGGGTTTCTGCGAGCTCGGGCTCGGCATCGGGCCCGTTGGACTCGATCTTGAGGAGCGCCCAGCAGTTGAGGATACTGAGTTGGATCAGCTTCTTGTTGAACTCACTCATGTGCTCGAGGAACCCGAACTTGAGGTATTTGTTGGAGGAGAGCTCTTCAAGAAGATAGATGAGCGTTTTGAGGATCCGCTGCTTCGAGTAGAACTTGATCCGGGGAAGATTGATGAACTTGGATGCCACATTGATGGCCTTCACAATCACCCGCGAGTCAGAACTAGGAGAGAAGCACGGAATCAACGCACTGATGATCTGGGCCTGCTGTTGCTCGAGAATAGACACCCCGGGATAGAGGGGGTCAGCAAGATGACCGAAAAGCCCGAGCGCCTTGTCGAGGAGATCGGTTCCGAGTAACTTGATGGTCAGGAGCGGCGACGTGGTGCCGAGGAACAGTACCTTGACAATGTCCTGTATCCGCCCGCGAAGCTGGTCCACCAACGACGAATTGCGGGCAGCATGCGCCAACAACTTGTTGAGAAGTTCGTAGATGAAGTGCTTGAATTCCCACGTGATGGGCTCGTTCTTGTCCTGAGATGCATCGTCATCGGAGCCAACGATATTCTCCACTTCTTCGTCTTTGATCTCCACCGCCGCCGTCTTCTTCTTCTGGCGCTGCGAGAGGGGAAGGAGCTTTTGCTGGTAGTTTTTCTCGATGAATGGCCCGACCAACTTCTTCTCCGAGAGCTTGAACAACGAGTTGAGCTGCGCAAACCAGTTGGAAGTCAAGCTCAGCTCGAGCCAGAGGTTGATGAGATTTTTGAGGGGTTCACACCGCCGCAAGTTCATCGAGATCCACAAGAGCCGCACCGTGTCTTTGGTAAGCACCTCCACTCCATGGACTTTGAGTAGTTCTCCGTAGCAGTCGTAGGCCAATTCGTAAAGCTCAACCGACGTGTTAAATGGGAAGAGAGCCTCTTTGTTGAGCGACGTCTGGGGCGGAACAACCAACCCGATCTTGATGTTTTTGGCAATAATTAGGTCCAACAACTCGGTGAAGAACTTGACATTGCCAGGCACCACGGAGGGATCGTATATCATCAACTCCTGAAGCAACTGAAGAAGGTGTTTGTAAGTGAGAGAGTAGTCCAGGAGGGTGGAAAGTCCCACGCCGGCTGCAAGCCCCACAATAAGATCCGCGAGCTTTTGACGAGATTCCGCCAGCCACTCACGAAGCCCAGGGCCGAGTGCTGTGACTGCAAGCTGGAGCACCCGCGTGGTTGGCCCGATGGTGTTGTAGCGCACATTCAAGTCGACGAGTCTGTCATTTTGATAGGCAAATGCATCATCGAGATAATTCTCATGGATCACATCCACGAGCTCCCCCACCAACGTGTGGTTGGTGAGGTTGGCCTCCACAAGCCGAGCGGCGGCTTCGAGCGAGTAGTGGTAGACTGCAGGGTTGGGGTCCTTGAGAAGTTGCCTCACCACATTGTAGATATCATTGTATCCCGCGTGGGTATGTCCGTAGATGGCTCCAAGCGTGAGCACATGGCTGCCCCGCTTGGCGGGGTCGGTGTCGGCAACAATGGCGCCGATGTACTGGGCGGTGGTGGTCTCACTGAGTTGGGGAGCAAGGGCGAGGGTCCTACCAATGCTCTCGCTAATAAGGGAGACGAGTTGTTGGTTGGAGGTGTCGATCTTACCGAGAATGTCAAGCACAACTTCTGCGAGCTCTTTATCGAGACTGCCCTTGTGATTGGCAAGCACCCCGCTGAGAGCCACCGTGATGTTCACGCACAACGCCTGGTACCGCAATGGGTCGATACCCGTGGCAGTGAGTGAGTTTCGGAGCTGCTCCAAGAGCGAGAACTTGATCTTGTGACTCAAATATGGGAAGACTCCCTCAAAAAGCTCGATGGAAAGGTCCACGAGCGAGGTGTAGAGCGGCGGCGCGAGATGCGAATCGACGAGGTAAACGGCAACGTCGTAGTTGAGGTGGCGGTCCACCAGGCGGTGGTTGAGGGCTTCTAGTTCGTCAAACACCTCTTTTCCGAAGTGCTCGCCAAACTTGCTGGTGACACCGAAAAAGTGGTTGTAATCTTCGCCAAGGAGAATCAGCGATTCGTCAAAGTCTTTGAGCCGGAACAGCGTCTGCTTCTTCTTGTCTTTCGAATCGCCTGCCAACCGCAGAAATGTTTTTGCATCGCCAAACACCTTCAACAAAAAAATCACCATGTGCGAGTTGATATCGCTCTTGAGCAGCGCCGTGAGCTTGGTCAAGCTCTGCAAGATCACCTTCTTACCGTAGAATACGAGACTGGCCAATACCCTGTCGAACGAAAGCTTTTTGTTGGCCACGTAGTTGGAGTAAGCAATGTTGTTCGTCATGTTGGCGTTGAAGTCGTATTCGTTAAAGTCGGTGCCAAACGACGTGACGTGAAGCCCGACACTGTTCTCAAGGTAAGTGAGGTAGTTGTACGACTTGGTGAGAAGAAATTGGATCTGCTTGAGCGATTCAGGTGACACCTCCACCGAATCGAGATAATTCAACAAGCATACAAGGGAAAAGTTGCGGAGCTTGAGGTTGTCGATGATCTGGGTCTTGTTATCGTCACCAGTACTCACATACTGAGATGTTAGGAGACTCTTCCAGAACACTAAAAGTTGAGACAGGTTCAACTTGACAATCTCGGAGTCGTTGTAAAACGTCACCAACGACGAGAGAATGATCCACGACGCCAGACCCTTGACTGAGTTGGCGGCGTGCTTGAGGCCCTGCGTGCAGAAACTGAGAATCAGCAAAATGGTGGAGTTTTGGATGGAAGTGACCTCGGTTTGTTTGATGAGCGACGAGAGGGCTAACGAGTAGCTGAGGAGCCGCACCTGCCCATATGGGGACGAGCTGTTGGAGGTGTCGTGGTCGTGCTCCAAAGAGTCGTACTCCTCGTTCACCAAGCGAAAAACCGTGAGAATGATGGGGTTGATTTCAACAATGGTTCGGGTGTATCTGAGCAACGTTTGTAGGGCATGGTTGCGAATGGAGGCATTTCTGTTAACCAACAACCGAAGAAGGAGGTTGCTAATGAAGTTGTCCTCGGCAGGGGTGTCCTCACCCTCGTTGCTCTTCACCAGCTGAAAAGTCGTTCCATAAGGAAGGAGATACTCCACGATGTGTAGGAGAAGCGCCGCCTGGTATGCGTTGTTGTAGGGGTCGATCTTAGCCAGACGAACCGCCTTCGAGGTGGTTTTCGACTTGAAAAACCGCAGCTCTCTCTTTTTGTCTGTAGTCACCGCAGTGGTGACCGCCTGCTCCGACGTAAACCTGTTGAAAACATATTCGGCCAATATTTCGTGCGCCAGAACACCCGCCTCCCGCACAAGGTGGTCCACTAGTATCGTCCACTGGGTATATGCGGCGTTCCAGTGCAGGTCCTGGAAGTGGGTCTCCGACACCTCGAACTGCGCCAACACCAAGTCGAGGTAATGGCTCAAGTTCGACACGATGAAGTCGGGGTACTGGAATTGCTGGAGCTGGATAAACAAGAGCAACGAGGAGATGACGCTGGAGTTGTATATGCGCTGCTCCGTCGTCCGGTGGATAATTGATTCACTGTCGTGGTTTTGAAGAAGGTTCTTCTCGGTCCGAATATCGATGGCCACGCCATCGGCCGTCACCCTGGCTGAGAGCGACTCGTCCCACGAGTTTTGATCCGGGAAGACGAACGTCAGCACGAGGTACTCCACGGGGTCGAGCTTACCTGTGGCGACAAAGTTTATGAGAAGGTGGGCCAAAAGGTCGATGGCGGCTACTCTGACTTCTCTGCACTGGCTGCTCAAACCGTAGCGGAGAACCTTGTCGTTGGAAACTAGAAGCTGGTGCTGGAACTGGTGCTGTTGTGCCATGATATGATCGGGTTTCATCTTCGAGCCAGCGGACGAAGTCGAGACGGACATTTCAAGCAAGTGCTCGTAGTTGGAGTGGATGCTGAGCACCAAGATATTCTTGAGCACAACGAGGTAGTTGCGCTTGAGAATCACACATCCTTCGCCCAACACTTGTTTGGTGACAATCTTTGCGAGCTTGGCTGAGAGTTTGTCGTCGATGTCATTTTTGACGGCATTCTTGGTAATGGTGCCAAGCAACCACGCCACGTCGCTGTGCGCTGGGTTCTTCTTGATGATCTTATAGATCAACCCCACCAGATAGCTCACAAGCGAGTTCAATTGGTTGGGGAATGTGTCAAAGAGGTCGGTCAAAATGACGGCGGCCACGCGAGGGGCCGCACCACCCGCCTCGAGGTGGTTGAGCATCTCGTTGGCAAAGTCGTATGCCTTTGTGGGGATGTGGCCGAGTAAGAGCACCACGTTGCGGCTGAGGAGCCGAATCAGCTGCGCCAGCTGGCCGTGGGGCACTTTTATCCATTGGTCGATTTGCTCGCCCAATGACGCCAATTCACCGGCGTGGTCAATCTCGTCGGGGTTGCCGTACGACTGGAGGGACCCGTGGAGCTCAACGAGGCGCCGAAACTCCGACGATGTGTCTATGGATGGGGATTCTTGGGAGGCCATGTGTCGCGATTTTCGCGTTTACAGAATTGTTGATGTAACGGTGGAGGTACTAATTTAGAAGACAAGGTACAAAGGATGAACAATAGCAAAAGACACTACAAGATTACCCATCACTTCATGAATTCTTTTTGCGGAAAAGTCGTGGTTTCCTTTCGGGCAGTTTCTCCGAGACTTTGGTCAGTTTCTTGTGCTCGGTTTCTGTAGGCTTCTCTGGCAGTCCCTTGACCGGTGTGAGCTTCGTCCGACCCCTTTCCGTTCTGGATTCCCTAAGACTTACGCCCCGGGCCATGACGATTGGCTCCTCGTGAATTTTCTCCAGAAGGTTCATCATCAGCGGCGACGCCGAGAGCCGCCGGCGGTCGAGCGACGAGGTGCGTTTGGCCACGGTGGCTCGCTCAAATGCCAGCTTGGACCGCATGTGGGTGGAGTCCAGCGCCAGGCGCTTTTCGGCGGTGGCCCTCGTAAGATGCGTAGTTGATGGAGATTTGACGGGGTTCTTTAGCACCGCGTTGTTCCAATTTTGGAGCTTCTCGTTGAGCTGCAGAAAGCTGGTGGTGAGATCATGCACCTTCTTGAGGGAGGTGGTGCGGGGCACCGTCACCCCAGGAGGACCCGATCGAAGCACTTCCTTGATGCTGAGGAATGTGCTTTCAAAGTCGCCCTCGTCGTCCGAGTCGTCCTTGACCTTCTTCTTGAGCAGGGCTATCTCATTCTGGTAATTGGTCATAAGAAGCTGGTTCTGGAGATTGGTGCGGCGCTCCAACTCGAGGTCGTTTTCCACAATGGCCATTTTCTCAAGGAGCTCATTGTTGAATTGATTGGCAAGCTCGAGTTTATGTGACAACACGCGGTCGTTGCTCTCCATGTAGTCGTTGTTGATTTCCACCGACACGAGGTGCTGGCGTAGCGACGCCAACTGGGCCTCGTGTTCTTTGGATTGGGCAGCCAATTTTGACTCTACCTCCACTAGCTCTGCTTCTAGACGCTTATTCTTTTGTCGTTCTCGTAGAATCTGTGCCTCTTTGTCGTTGATAACCAGCATCAATTGCTTGTTGCGAGACTCCTCTGCCTGAAGTTCCTCCTCTAGCGCTCGTTCGAGCTCTCGGCTGGACTCCTGGAATTCGGCAAGCATCTCTTCAAGCTCGAGGTATCGTTGCTCGACATCTTCCCGCGGGAGAGCCAGAAGGTCGCTCCGTTTGGGCGAGGGGGTTCGTGGAGAGGTCATGATGACGCCAGATTCGCACTGATCTGATGCAAACAAACAAAGATGGGTCGCACCAAACAAACGGCGTTGGAAAATGCGGGCTCGCAATCGCACCACGACGCTCGGTTGGGTCGACCGAGCGTCGTTCCATGCCCTAGAAAAAGTCCGGAATTGCACCCAGTTGGCCCACCACATTCAACAGCACATCGTCACACCCCTCCACCCCGTAGTACACCAGCAGGTCACACACCAGCCACACGTTGTCGTCCTCAAACCACAACTCGCCCTTCCTGTGGGTGAACCCACAGAGTGGGTCCTGTTGCACCACGAGCCGACCGTATACATCAAAGCCCAAGAAGCCGGGCGGCCACTCGAGCACCACCGCGTGGCGCGAGTCGATGTATCCCCAAATGTGATTAGTCACATTGTTCTTATCGTCTGATGCGTAGAGCTCGTGGTTATAGTCCAACGGCTTAAAGTACAGCAGAACTGGTTGTACCGCCACGAGCGAGAACGACTCGGATCGGTTGGAGTGAGCGGCAACGGCTCCAAGTAGAAAATAGAAGAGCATGGTGGCTTGGCGGTGATGTTTGGTTTATGTATTCGAGCACGGCGTCGAGTCTTGACACGAGAAATATCCACGGGGCAAGTCGAGGTCACCGATCGTAAAGACAACCCAAACGGACCTCGGTGCCACGGAGTTGACTTGAAGCCACGAAGCAACGTGGTGGTAGTCCCGGTGGATTTTGTTCTAGGAAAGTGGAGCATTTGCAGTCGGCGGCATTCGCAGCCATTGGTGGACAAAATTAAAAAAATTGCGGCCGTGCGGCCACCACCGCCGCACCGTCGGCGCACAGGCGGGTCGGGTTGCCCTGCGGCCTGCGCCCCCAGTGAGGATGACGCAATTCGCGGCGATGCGTTTTCTCATCCACCATACCGGGTAACCCTTCAGTGCTATGGGTGCAAAATCAAAGGATCAGCAGGAGATAGGTGGGGCCCAGGCACTTCTCCAGCTCACGAAAACCAAAGATGATGAAAGCCACGATGAATCCACGGAAAATATCGACATGGACCACATGGATTATATGGCCTTGGAAAATGACAAAACAAACCAGCAAATCAACGACGCGGTGGAGGCCGCCGTCATGCGATATGTGGGGGGTACTTTAGAAAGAAGAACATCATCGGCATCATCCAAAAAGCGCCCGAACGAAGATCTCATGCTGGAGTATCAATGGGATCGATTTCTTGAGGATGAGGTCAACAAGAAAAAGGAAGACGATGACATCGACCCGGAACTCGCCACTCTCAACACATCCAGTGAGCATGACCAACTCGTACAGGCAGCGATCATGGGCGCCGGCGAGTTGGCGAAGCAGCTTGGCGGCATCGACGACCAGAACTTGGAGCTGAGTGCAATCAATCAGTTGGCGCAGGCGGCGTCGTCCCTTTCGACCAAACGGCCCGCTGCCAAGCGCAAAAAGCTCCGCAAGGACGTGAAAGAGGAGCCCAAGTTTGAAACCACATCCATCGAGCAACTCATCCGGGATCTGAGTGCACAAGCGTGTCAGTGGTACAATGCCCACGGCCCCTTGACCGGTGGCCCGCGTCCGTTTTCGCCCGAGGAAATCAGTGCCGTGGAGGCGTTTGTCACCGGCTATTGTCAGCTCAACAAGCTCACACGCGAGGACGTGTGCAATAGGGTATGGGCCAACGAGCGCACCAAGGACAGTTTCTGGGAGCTGCTCACCAAGGTTTTGCCGTACCGATCTCGAGCATCTGTATACAAGCACGTGAAACGGCAGTATCATATATTCAGCGTGCGAGCCAAGTGGAGTAAGGAGGACGACGAGTGGCTCCGCAAGTTGGCCAGTGCTAAGGAGGGCAACTGGAAGGAGATTGGCGAGACCATGGGCCGCATGCCCGAGGACTGTCGTGACCGGTGGAGAAACTACGTCAAGTGTGGCGACAATCGCATGTCCAACAAGTGGCTGGACGAAGAAGAGACCAAGTTCCGGCAGATTGTGCTTGACATGCTCAAGGACAATGCCAACGGCACCATCAACTGGACCACTGTCAGCGAGCGCATGAATGGACAGCGACTGCGGATCCAGTGCCGATACAAGTGGAACAAGCTTCTCAAACGAGAGCTGCTCAACCGAAGCAAGCTTATGAACATCGACACCAAGTTCTGGTTGCTCCATCGCCTTCAGCAGCTGAACTACGACGACGTGAAAAACATCAACTGGCAGGAGGTGGTGGACCAGCTCAATGAATATGTGCACGCCAACCCGTCGGAGGCCCGGCGCCTCACGCCCAGTGACTTTTCGTGGAGCGCCCATGATTTCCGGGTAGTTTTCGAGAAGCTCAAGGCGACTTTGAAGGACCACCGGTCCATGTCATTGGCCTCGGTGCTCGACTGTCTTATTGACCGGCTCTACGGACAAACCATCAACTCGAACATGATTGATTCGGAGATTGGTGAGTTTGACAAGGACAAGAAGGAGACGGCCATGGCCAACGCGGCGGTGGCAGCGGTGGCGGCGGTGTCGACCGAAGTATCGGAACAAGAGTCCCAGCATCAAGAATACTCTTTGTGGAGATAGCATAGTGTCTCGGGCGTCGGCTCGAGCACATCAGAATAAAGCAGCTTACGATCAGGAACCTGAATGACCTGGACTAAGTCATTCTTACTTTTGCACAGTTTTCAATCGACACTTAGTGCTCTATATGGCTGCTCAGTGAGTCGTTTTTTGTAACGCGAAAACAATGATCTCGTACTCTGAGTCCGGGCCCACGCTCGAGGCCTTCTACGGGGTGTCCACCACCCATTTCGAGTCACTTGACGACGTCAACGTGTCACCGCATCTGTTTCGAGAAATTGAGGGGCTTTCCACCGACGAGCAGTTCGACCTACTAAATCAATTGATGCGAGAGCACACGCTGGCCAGCGTTGATCTCAACGACGAGGACGTCCACGACCCTCTTCTCCCTCAAAGAAACGTCGTCAAAGAATTACTAGACAAAGGCATCATTGACAGTGTCAATGATCCCAACATCGGTAAGTACCTCATCAGCTCGCAAGGGTTCGACTCGCAGCAGTTTTTGGCCGACATCCACGAGGATTCGTCCATCAATGACCTTGCGCTGTCGCTCAACTTCCTCGAGAAGAGCATTGAAAACCAGACACTGGAACTCAAGTCAGTCATCAACGACAACTTTGCCAGTTTTGTCAGTTGCAAGAAATCCATGGACGACGTGTTGGCTGGGTTCAAGTCCACCAAAACGGCCGCCCAGCTCGAGCGGTCCAAGTCAAAGGTCTACAACCCCCAAAAGAAGCTCCAGCGGACCGAGACCCTCAGCTCAGACCTCGAGGAAAGTCTCAAAAACATCACCATGGCGTCGTCGTTGCGCATGCGGCCCATCATGGACCACAAGAATAAGGAAACCAAGATCGCCAAGTTGATTGAGTTCATTGGCAAGCACAAGTTCTTCTTCGACTTGCCTAGCAACTTGGTGCTGTACATCGAGAAAGGCAACCAGACGCAGTTTGTGGCTGACTACCACCGCTACATCAAGGAAAAGGATGATGTGCTCAGTGCCCGCAACTACCGCTACTCACGGCTCGATTCTCTCTCTGCAAGCGAGCGGGCGAATGTCGAAGTCGAACACCTTATTGGCAACAGCGCCCTTCTGAAGGTGTTTGCCGAGGTGGACCGCATCATTGCCGAGTATCGTCGGAAAATCTACAAGCAGCTTCTTCTGGCCGACCCCGACAGTGGTACGCAGTTCATGTCATTGGTGGACCAGTTGCACCAGCTCGACAACAAGGATGTGCTGACAGACCCCATCTACGACTTTCTTTCAGCACAACTCACCAGCATGAAGGACGACCTCGACTACCAAAACAACAAGTTTTCCGCCAAGTTCACCACCATGCAGCGCAAGCTTTCGGACTACATCAGTCTGCTTTCGGACCACCGCGAGAACGGCTCGTATGTGCGCTACATCGCCGACAAGTACTCCAACATTGCCGACACCTTCAAGACGAGTCCACCCGAAAATTCCAACGATCGGGAAAACACCATTCTCGAAGTGTTTGAGAGCAGCGACAACCTCGATCTCTCCATCGTCAATGAGACGTGGCTCGTGGTGACCAACCACATTGCATATCTCCAGGAGCTCTTTGTCAAGAACTTGTCGAAGTTTGTCGCCAACTATATCCACTATTCCACGCAGGAAACCAACATCGATCCCAAAGGCAAGCTCCGAGACCGGTTTCTCAAGCTTGTGCTGGAAGCATGCAAGCAGCTCAAGCGCCTCTTCAACGACGGCACGACGGTGGACCAGGTGAAATCCACCCCTGAGGGCTATACTCATTTCATTCCCTACTACACAAATTCGCTCTCGACAATATTCTATCTTCTGGATATTTCACGCAAGGTGGATGGGTTCTTGACCAAATTGGGCAATTTCACATCCAATGTTGGTAATGCTTCCAAGTCGCCGGACACCAACAAGATCATCAAGCAGCTTCGTGATACCAGCGCCGTCATTGACCAGAAGATTCTCGAAGCGGTGTGTGCCACGTGGGTGAACGACTGTTCTCAGTTCTATGACCTTGAGGACTGGGAAAAGGTCGACAAGAAGCCGGTGCACACCAAGGCGATGAAGATCCTCGAGTACTACGAGTTGTACATGTTGGTGAAGGTGAGAAGACTCATTTTTGACAGGATTGTGCCCGAGGATGGGGTACGGATCACCGCCGCCCACCCCAGTAAGCGAACGCTCATGAGCGTGGAGTTCCAGTTCCTCCGCTCGTTGAATGTGTTGCTGGACTCGGTGATGAAGAGGTATACATTGGAGCAGCAGCGTTTCATCCAGCTCAACAAGCTGGATGAGTACAACATTGAGAAGGAACTCTACAAAGTGCTTACGATGAACAACTACGACGTGTTGTCGAAAGAAATCTTTGAGGTGTTGATTGGGCGCTTCGACACCCTTTTCAAGAACAACCTTAGCGGGCAGCACCTAAAGCTCTTCCCCGACATCGAAAAGGCGGTGTTGGCGATCCTCGAGGACATGCTTGCCAAGGAACGGGACTGGATCCACGACCGCGTGTTCCGCCACTTTGCCAAGGTGGTGTTGCGGCCCACAGCCAAACTCCAGGTGGACGGGTTCATCTACGAGGTGCTCATGCACTTTGTCAAGTTGAACCATGTCGTGCTACCTCTTACGGGTATTGAGATTTTCCAGACCATTGCGGCGGACCTACAGGCGTACTTCCTCAACACATTCCTCGCAGCGCTTCGTGACATGAAGGAGAACGAGACCTTCACGGGGTGGAGCAATCTCCGGCTCGACATTCAGTTCTTCTCGGAAATATTCCACTTTAGCAAAGACTACCAACTCGATGAACACTGCGAGGGGTTGGTGAACATTGTTTTTAGTGAGCTCGACAAGGTCGAGAAGCCCAACTACACGGGCGAGTTCTACGAGGAGGTGCTTGGCAAGGCACTCCGGGAGTCGCTGAGTGCATTTACCTTTAGTGAGAATTAGCATTAAAAAAAGTGATTTTGCATTAATCGCATAATGTGGAAAGAACGCGGTATTTGCATAAAACTGTAGCCTATATCTGTCCCCACATCGCATCTTCGAAATCCAAACTTTTGCATCCATGCCTCTCCACAAAATATTCTCCCTACGGGGCCATCGACATCCCGTCACGTGTATCACGGGGTTTGACCAACACGTGGTGACGGGCGACGCCGAGGGCTACGTCAAGGTGTGGAGCATTGTCACGAGAAGACCTGCTGCCGAGTGGAGGGCCCACGAGGCGACCATCATCACGATACTACGTGTCGAGGATTTCATTCTCACTCACGGCAAGGACTCATTCGCAAGACTATGGAGGGTGACTGGGGAATTGGTTTACGAGGTACCCGTCAACACGCTCAACTTTTGTAATGTGGATTATCAAGGTGGCCTTCTTCTCACGCCCTCGAGCACCGACTCCAACAACTTCGATGTGTACTCTTTGTTTGATGGAGAGGAACCCAAGCTCGGGCGGAAGGTACACAACTTTGGTCCGAGAGGTGAAGGTGACCGCGGGCATGGCATTATCATGAGACTAGCATTCGTGGACGTCAACAGCTTTTACGTTGGCTATGAGTCGGGCCATGTGTTCGGGTACAAGTTGGACTATAGTGAGCGGACAATTGCAGATGCAAACATCAAGGAAAAGACCGTCATCAACAAGGACCCCGTTGAGGTGTACCAAAACGAGGAGCTCTCACCCGACCCAATTCTCTCGTTTGCACACGCTCAAGGCAGCTTCATCACCGGAAGCGCCGGCCGTAAGCTTGTGGTCAACGATCACGTCATCAAAACGAAACACGCCGGTGCAAGAGTGACCGCGGACAGCAAGTGGATTGTTGCATTGTTTTGGGATGGTGTGATAAGCGTCTACGACCACGATCTCAATGAAGTGCTCGAGTACAGTCGGCCCTCCGAGCGAATTGGCCAGATGGACCTCAGCGACGAAAAGAAGAACCCCACCAAGCCCAATTGCACAAGTCTAGTGTCGTTCTGTCCCACCGAGGGGACCTCCTATAAAGTCCGCCTACGGAACAACCGGGTCACAGAAAGTACCTTATTTGTGGGATATAACGACGGGTTGGTGGATGGATTTACCATAACCACCTGATGCATAGCAGTCTAATAGACACACGCTGAAAGCGTATGGACAGGCTTAGTTTGTGTAGACAGGCTCGTATTGGGTGGAATTTTGTCTGGAGTGACCGCCACGGTACTGGCCTTGGCCCGACCCCCCGTACATCGAGCGACGGTTTCCTCTCTTCTGGGCGGTCGACGCCTGCGATGAGTTGCGGTACCGGTTGGATTGGTGGAAGTTGTTGACCGACCCGCTGCGGCTGTGAGATGCGTAGGAGGGATTGGCGGACGAATTATAGTTGAGCTGATTGTAGGTGTGTTTGTACAGATCTTCAGGAGGCGTGGAGACCCTGCCATTAAGAGATGGCGAGTTTGGATTGCTTCCAGATCGTTTGGGAATGGACAATTGGGTGGGGCTCTGGAGTGATGCAAACGATGCCCCGGCACCGGAGTCGAACCGCATGCTGTTGCGCTTGTTCTTTCTTCTCTTCATCGAGGCCTGCCTGCTGGGGCCATTTTGCCATTGCTTGGAGGCATCAACGGAAGGATCGGGACTCGCCACCAACGTAGCTTCTTCGTCAAACGACGAATTCAGCAACGTCTCGGTGGCATCGCCAAGAATGTCGTCAAGATCAATCTCCACCTTCTCGTGCTCGGTGATTTTGTCGCTGAGGTCAGGGTGCTTCTCGACAAGACCGCTGATGACCTCGACGTTCTGTTGGAGAATCGCCTTGGACTCTTGTCCGTGGGCAATGGCTGTTTTGGCCAACTTTGACACCAACTCAAGAATGGCCTTGTTCTTGCTCACATTCAAATTGTCCATGGTCTTGCGCTTATTAGTTAGACTGTCCAATAGCGCATCGACGTCCTTATCGTTGCTGGAGAGGCTGGTTTGTAAATTGGCAAAGTTCTCTTGACTCTTTTTCTTGAATTCGTCGAGCTGAGCCGTGAGTGTCGTCACCTCCTTTTGATAGTGTCTCTTGTACTCATTTTGCGAGGCAATCAATGCATCGTAGGCGATCTTCAACCGTTCATACTCGGCAATGGATGAGGCGGACAGTTCTTGCAAACCGTCACATCTGATCTTCATGTTTTTGTTTTCCAACTTGAGAGTCTCGGTGGTGGAAGATAACTCGTTGTACTGGTTTTCCAAGTCAACGATCCGGCGTTCTTTTCGTTTCAAGAGGGCATTGATCATATCATTCTCGTGTTTGGCATTAGCCAACAGATCCACAAACAGTTCGTTTTTCTTCGACGCAATGGAATACTTTTTCTTGTAGTCATCGTGCTGGGTCTTGGTGGACTCCAACTCTGTCTTCAAAGCATCGATTTGCGTGTGAAGGGTCTCGATAACCTTGGAGGTGGGTTTGTGTTTCACGGGACTTTCTTCCATGACACTTTGGTTCTCAAGAATCAGGTGGGTGGAGTTTGTGTTGGAACCTGTGATGAGCCTCGGTGATTTGTCGCTAGCAGTTGATTAACGCCAGAAGATCAAAAGGAGGATAAAGTCGAGTTGTCAGATCGTATTCCTCGACATATGCAGGAGTAAACAAACACTCGGCTATTTGCTTACGTCAGCCGGATCGAAAACGGAGCAGCAACCACAGACCGGAACAAGTGTGAGGCATGGTCGGGGGATGGGAAGAAAGACGTCTGGTTTAATATCGACCGATAATGCATTTTGATCTTTGAGCCTACGGTATAGTACTTCCAAAATCAAAGACCCGTGCACGAGGTTACAGTGGCCGAGTGGTTAAGGCGACGCCCTGCTATTAGCGGTCAGGCGTTGGGTTTTACCTGCGCAGGTTCGAATCCTGTCTGTGACGTTTTTTTGCAAACATAAATGACCATATTAGTTTAGGCAGATACAGTGGGTTCGTTAGCGGAAAAGTGTATTCTCTTTTTGGGGGGTTTACAGTGGCTTCCTGAGCCAGAATTCGTGTCGGTTCAGTTATCCAATCACTCGCGGGTAAATAGCTGGTCATACCACCCGTTGGCCCTAACATGCAAAATTGATTTTTCCAAACTGCAGTGGAATTGGACGTGCCGCGACCAAAAACACCGCGGCGAGCCAATGAGCGCCAGTCTTTTGTTCAATTATGCTGCTTTTCTCACAAACCAAAGGCCTGAGGTCTTATGTACACACTTGTATTTTTGAATTGATTTTTCACCTCGACAAAACCTTCAAAAGTCCCCACCAACCCGTTGTTCAAATTCGATTCTTGATTGAACTTGTCTCATCACCGTTTTTGAATACAGCATGAGTTTCATCAGAGGAATAAACCTTCCCTTTCAAAAGCTTGTTGCAGGAGCCGTTGGAGTCAGTGGATTGACTGCCTCGTACGTGTTGTACAAGGACAGCATCACTGCCCAGGCCATGACCGCTGCCGAGCACGGATTGCACCCTCCAGCCTTTGGTTGGTCTCACAGTGGTATGTTCGATACCTTCGATCATGCCTCCATCAGAAGAGGTTTCCAAGTTTACAGAGAAGTGTGTGCTGCGTGCCACTCGCTCGACAGAATTGCGTGGAGAAACCTCGTGGGAGTGTCTCACACCACCTCCGAGGCCAAGGCCTTCACCGAAGAGTTGGAATATGACGATGAGCCCGATGACGAAGGTAAGCCAAGAAAGAGACCCGGTAAGTTGGCCGACTACATCCCTGGTCCTTACGAAAACGAACAAGCTGCCAGATCCGCCAACCAGGGTGCGTTGCCTCCAGACTTGTCCTTGATTGTCAAGGCCCGTCACGGAGGATGTGACTACATTTTCTCGCTTTTGACCGGTTACCCTGAGGAGCCTCCAGCCGGTGTTGTGTTGCCTCCTGGTTCCAACTACAACCCATACTTCCCTGGTGGTTCCATTGCCATGGGTAGAGTGTTGTTTGATGACTTGGTGGAATACGAAGACGGTACTCCCGCCACCACATCTCAAATGGCGAAGGATGTCACCACGTTTTTGAACTGGGCCGCCGAGCCCGAACATGACGACAGAAAGAAGTGGGGTCTCAAGGCCATCATTGTGCTTTCTTCTCTTTACTTGCTTTCGGTTTGGGTCAAGAGATTCAAGTGGCAGGCTGTCAAGAACAGAAAGATCAGATTCGACCCTCCCAAAAAGCATTAACGTGCGTGCATATTCACTTCAGTCATTATTTATTGTCAATAGAAGTATGACATTTGTATATACCAGAGTAGAGGCAAGCAAGGTGTCTAAGAGTGCTCGCCGAAATCAGAAACCGCGTTGCGAGCCCCGGCGCGTCCTTCGCCCCGCTCCGCGCGCTGATTGGCCCGTTCTCCGAGCCACGCATGTTTTCGCCGAAACAATCTCCCTTAGAAATTCTCCAGAATTCTATAAAAGTGCTCCGATCCTCTATTTATTGGCCGTGTGCTCCCCACTTTTGTCCCCACCATGAAAGACGACTCTCTCCACATCAAAGCTAAGGACTCATTCTCTTCCACCTCCAGCGACGTGGCCCTCATAGAGGCGGGCAAACCCGCCGATGACTTACCCTCGGTCGGCACGTCCTCCGCCATGTCCGAGAGCGACGTCAAGCCTTCTAAGCTCATCATTCTCATAACTCTCGCGAGTTCGATTTCAGGCTTCATGTTTGGTTATGATACAGGTTATATCTCCTCGGCTTTGGTGCAAGTAGGAACCGACTTGTCTAACAAGATTCTCACCAACGGTGAGAAGGAGTTCATTACTTCTGCCACTTCCCTAGGCGCCTTCTTTGGTGCCATCGTGGGAGGAGTGCTAGCCAACTTGATTGGTCGCCGCAAGGTGCTTCTTGGCTCCAACGTGGTGTTTGTTATTGGTACCATTATCCAGCTTGCCGCTCACACCGTGTGGACCATGATTGCCGGTCGATTCGTGTTGGGCTTGGGTGTTGGTACCGCCTCGCTCATTGCCCCACTCATGTTGAGTGAGTTGGCACCCTCCAAGTACCGGGGACGCTTGATTGTCACCAATTGCATGTTCATCACCGGGGGTCAACTCATTGCCTACTTGATCAACTGGGGCTTGACTCGGGTCGCGCACGGATGGAGAGTGTCGGTGGGTCTCTGTATGGTGCCCCCAGTTCTCCAATTCGTGTTGTTTTGGTTTTTGCCCGACACCCCTCGGTTCTACGTGATGTCGGGAGACTACGAGAAAGCCGTCGAGGTGCTCAAAAAGACCTACAACAATCCATCCGATTCCTTCTGCAGAAATACCGTCCAGGAGATGGTGGAGTCCAACTCCACTGTGCCCGGATCCAATGCTCTCGAACAATCGTGGAACTCCATCAAGTTCATCCACTCCAACGCCGCCAACTTCCGCGCCTTAATTCTTGCTTGTGGTCTCCAGGGCATTCAGCAGTTTACTGGTTTTAACTCGTTGATGTACTTTTCAGCCACTATTTTTGAAACCATTGGTTTCGACAATGCCACCGCGGTGTCGATCATCGTGGCCGCTGCCAACTTCGTCTTCACCGGCGTTGCTCTCTGCATCATTGACCGTGTCGGTAGAAGACGCATTCTTCTCTTTGCCATCCCCGGCATGTGTGTGTCGCTCGTTGTTTGTGCCGTTGCTTTCCACTACATGGGTATCTCCTTTAAGCACGGCGGAACGGTCGAGGTCGGCTCCCAAGGTATCACCGGGTGGGGCATCGTCATTATTCTCGGCATGGTGGCATTTGTTGCTTGCTATGCCGTGGGTATTGGCAATTCTGCATGGACGGGAGTCGAGCTCTTTTCCGACGTGAACGTGCGGTCCATCGGCTCCATGTACGCCACCTGTACCAACTGGTCCGGGTCGCTTGTTGTTGCATCTACATTCTTGACCATGTTGGAGAACATCACTCCAACGGGAACATTTGCCTTCTTTGCCGGATTGTGTCTCGTGTCGTTTTTCTTTGTGTACTTCCTTTTCCCAGAAGTCACGGGACTCGAACTCGAGGAGACCACTGCATTTTTGGCCAACGGCTTCAACGTCAAGGAGGCGTCTCGTTTGAGTCGCGAGAGAAAGAAGAACTCAAAGTTCTTGCAAGTATGAGTTATGATTAATGTATTCGCACAATATCTCCAGTAGAAATTGCAAGTATGAAAATCTGTGGCACGGGTTTTTCACCATGAGATTCCACGACATGAGCTCTCTCAAGAGCTACGAGGTCATCCAGAAACTCGGTCAGGGAACCTTTGGCGTGGTACAGAAGGCCCGCAATCGCAAAACCAACGAGTTGGTGGCGCTCAAGCAGCTCATCAACCACCTGGCCAAGGAAGGGTTTCCCATCACGGCCATGAGAGAAATCACCATTCTCCGGACGTTGGACCACACCAACGTGCTCAAGATCGTCGACATGATCTATGATCCTCCCAAGGTGCAGAACCCCCAGGACGTGGTGCACACTCGTGGGTGTTTCTACACGGTTTCTCCCTACATGTCATCGGACTTGGTGGGGCTCTTGGAAAACCCCAACATCTCGCTCGATGTACCACAAATCAAGTGTTTGATGAAGCAGCTTCTACATGGGATCCACTATATCCACTCACAGAATTATCTTCATCGAGACGTCAAGGCAGCCAACATTCTCATCGACTCGGAGGGAGTGCTCAAGATTGCCGACTTTGGGCTTGCCCGAAGCTACCACGGCCAGCCGCCCAAGCTCGGCCAGGGTCCCGGAGGTGGAGAGCGCAACTACACCGCGTTGGTGGTGACGCGATGGTACCGGCCGCCAGAACTATTGTTGGGAGAGCGCAAGTACACCACTGCCGTGGACATGTGGGGCGTGGGGTGTGTGTTTGGCGAGTTGTTCCTTCATCGGCCAATACTCGCTGGCCAGTCAGATACCCAACAAGCCCAGATCATCTTTGATCTCTGTGGTCCACCCAACCCCATCAACTGGCAATCAGCACACCTTCTCCCTAATAAAACCGAGTTGAATGTTGGTCTCCGAAGCAAGCGGACCCTCGAGCAGCGGTTCCTGCGGTTCATGACGTCGGACGGACTCGAGTTGCTTCTGGGTCTTCTCACGTTGGATCCGTACAAACGCATGAATGCATTGGATGCGCTAGCGCATCCGTACTTCCAGAACGAGCCCAGGGCCTTGGAGCCAGGCGAGCTCCCCAAGTACGAGGAGAGTCATGAAATTGACAAGGATCGGTTCAAGAAGTTGCGCAAGGAGGCCCCCAGGCCCGAGGATATGTTCAAGGATAAGCTCCGAGGGCTTCCTGCGCGAGAGGCACCCGTGTCCAGACCAAAACCAGCGCCACCGGCGCCTGCGCCAACCACCAAAGAACCAAGAGAGCGGGACACCTACATCCCCAAACCAAGAGAAGCGGCACCGCCATCCTCTGACCGGCGCCGAGATCGGTACGAGCCACCGTCAGCACAGGCCTCACAGTCCCTGCAACCTTCACAGGCCCTGCAACAAGCGCCCCCACTGGGACCCGGGCAACGGCGTTACGACTACAAACCCCGTTCGGACGCACGGGGCGTATTCATGCCCAAGCGCCAGCCACGGTTGCCCTCCCGCCCCGACGTGAAGCGCCAACGACTTGACTATGATGAGAAATCAGACAAGTAGTGACACAAAGGGGGAAAGTCTGGGCGCCGAAAAAGGAGTGGTTTACGATCGCGCGGCACTGCCGTTTAGGGTGGGCAATGCGCATGATTCTCTCCGGGTCGGGCGAACGAGTGTCTCCGTGACAGCCTATTGGCCAAGAACCTGGACAAACTCGTGGGTGGGCAAATTCACAGAATCGGGATGGCGGAATCGCGAGGCACTTCCGAGGGCGGGCGGCTCTGGTCATCACCCTCGGAGATGGTCCAGATAAGTGCGCGGTCGGAATTGGCCGCGGCACCTACATATACCCCAGCCGAGACGAGCGAAAATCATTTCTCATCATGGCGGGTCTTGACGACTACTTTTCACCGCAGGTGTTTTTGATTGTGTTGCGAGAGACGCTCGAGTCCGCCATCATCGTGTCGGTGCTCCTCGCATTCATCCACCAAAGTTTCGAGACAAAAGGGTATCAGGAGGTGCTGACGTCACCCGAGACCAGCGAGTCCAGCCTTGATGACGGCGTCGACTACGCGTCCGTGCGCCGTTACCTCAAGATCCAGATCTGGGTCGGCGGTTTGCTTGGGTTGGTGGCCTGTTTGGTCATCGGGCTGGTGATTCTCGGGGTCTTTTACATTGTGGGCAGTGATCTTTGGTCTGTGACCGAACACTACTGGGAGGGCACCTTCTCCATTGTTGCCAGCATCATCATCAGTGTCATGGGGGTCAAAATCCTTCGTGTCAACAAAATGCAAGAAAAATGGAAGCGCAAGCTCCTGGACATCATCACCAAGTCCGACTACCTCAACAAGGCGATCCAGCGCCACCACAAGTCCGCCACTTGGGGCGACCGCATCGCCGTGTGGAACGAAAAGTACTCCATGTTCATTCTTCCCTTTGTCACCACCCTCCGGGAGGGAATGGAGGCCATCGTGTTCATTGGTGGAATTGGCATCAATGAGGACACCAGCGTGTGGGCCATCGTCAACTCCACGGTATCAGCCATAGCCATTGGCCTGGTGGTGGGTATTCTTCTCTATCGTTCCGGTAACTCGCTCTCGCTCCAGTGGTTCCTTGTTGCCAGCACCTGCTTCCTTTACCTTGTTGCCGCCGGACTCTTTTCCAAAGGCGTGTGGAACTTTGAGCTTCAACGTTTCATCGACCAGTGTGGGGGGCTCGACGTCAGCGAGACGGGCCATGGACCGGGCAGTTATGACATCACTAAAAGCGTGTGGCACGTCAATTGCTGCAACGGCGAATTGCAGGAAGACGGACCCTTCTGGATGGTGGTGACGGCCGTGTTTGGATGGACCAACTCCGCCACCTACGGCAGCGTCGCCTCGTACATTTTCTACTGGGTGGTGGTGATTATTGCCTTTGGCTCGTTAATTTACGAGGAGGCCAACGGATACCTCCCGGTGGTGCCTCTCAAATGGCAGAAGAAAAGAATCCAGAAGCGGTTTGCCCTCATTGACGTGGCCCCAAGAGCCTCCGTGGACTCTCAGACCCCATTAGTCCGATAACAAAGTCATCATCTAAAAATAGTCCATCGTACTATTCTATGTAGCATAGCATCTATTCGTGAATCATTCTTCCTTTCCCTTTGGTCATTTGTTCTCATTAGCTTTGTCGATTGGCTCAAACATCTCGTCCACAGACGCCCCGAGGTACACCTTGAGGGTCTTTCTCGTCGCCGGGAGCAACCGTGCCTTCACCATCACCTCTTTCTTTCCGTCATTCAACCGGTCGTAGGCCTGGAACCGGTGACACCCACCAAATGCAAAGTAGTAATTCTTGCCCTGTTCTCTCACCTTGAACACGTCAATGGGTGGGAGCTCGCCCGAGGTGATGTCTTCGAGCCCACACGTGGCCGAAGCCATTGGATTTCCTTGGAGCGTCGACACCATGGCATCAATCTTCTGGTAATCTAGCACCGGGGGAATGGGTCTGCGAATCTCATTGAGGGGGACATAATCTTCTTTCACGAGCGATGACTGGAGGGACATATTGTTGGTGGTGCAAAACAAAGGAGACTGCGTCCGATACTTATACAAGATCTAATCGTGACCAGACCCGAAGGTTTGTCAGTTGCTGTTAGTAATGGAGGGCCCAGGCGCGATGGCTTACGTCAGCCACGTGACTTGCAACCACCCAAGTCAAGGTGAACCAGAGCAAAGGGCACTTGAGAAGGAGACAAAGCCAACGGGGATCACCTGGGTCCGAAGAGCTTGGCGAGACGGGAGAGGTATGAGAGACAAATCGTAAGTGGTGCCGCATTCGGCCACCGTTACCATTTCAAGCCCCAATCCCGCTGCGGTTTATTACCTCACGTCAATGTGTCGTACAGACTCCGGCATGTGGCGTCAGGGCCCACCAATCATGATGCGTTCCGGGGTCCGGAACCGCCCCCCACGCGCTTACATAAGCTTGCGATTATCTAGATAATCTGGGCAAAATTTTCACTTCCGAGGGTGCATGTGCGGCGGCGGCCGGGCTCGTACCTCCTTTATCAGATGATGCTCCTGTTAGTAGATATTTGACTCTTTGAGAGTTTGAGCCTCCACTGGTCTGGGGACCTGGCTGCTCGCCGGTACAGGCGAACCGCCAAGCGCTCCGCGCTCAGGGGGTTCGGTCGTTGTAGACTGCAACGAGCACGCGCGGCCCGTGCGAGTTCCGACCTTCAGTGCGCGCTTCCGGCCGTCGAAGCCTCAAGCCATCGTTGCCTCGTAATTCTGGTTATATTAACAGTGCAACTTCTTGATTCGGGGGCGATTTAAACGTGGTGTTTCTCCCAGGTCTTGAGATACTATTCGAGGAGCCAGACTATCCGAACAAGAGGGCAACCAGAGACAGGGTCCATCATTCCAGTCAGTCCAGACTCGTCCACCAATCTACAACGCCTGATTTCGGGGTCACATCCAAGCTTCACATACTCCCATGTACCCCTCGTTCGTATGGGTCTCTGGCGCTCTAGCCGCCGTGCTACTACCCCTTGTCATCCCCGTTCGACTCAAGAGCCCATTTCTCCGAAAACTCCGAGTCCTTCTCGCATGCTTGTTCTTTGTAACGTCCATGATCGCCGTCACGCCGGACGTGGCCGTCAACGGAGCCCCTTTACACAAGTTTGGCACCAGCAAGGTGGCTTATTTTGGGTGCAGTTTTCAAATCTCCAGCACCGCTACCTTCTGTCCCATGACACCCCCCGCCTGGGGCGGCCTGTGCTTCTGCACCAACCCCAACGCATTGGCCACCATCGCCCATTGCTATGCGTCGGCCCACGAGCAGGACATCGACTCTTTCATTGATTTGTGTCGAGAAGACTTTAATGTGTCTTTGACGCGGGCTGACTTCGATGAGGCTGTCATAAACTACACCAAGTTTGCCAAAAGCCCTTCGGAAATCGATAACTTCAACAAGTCCATTCCCGTGGATGTACCGGTGAAGCTAGAGGAAACTCGCATCTTCGAGTACAAGCACGCCTACGACCAGTTCTTGGGCAACTACGACCGCTCCATCGACTACGGCTTCTACCTCGTACTCTACTGGGTGGTGGTGTTTGCATTGGCTGCGGTCGCCAACTGGGCCAAGCTTGTGGCTCCCTCTCTATTCAAAAGGGCCACTGGCCCCGTGCTGAACTGGTGGCGCCGCACAGTGTCGCTACCCGCGGCCGGAGGCCTCCGCAAGACCAACGAGAAGCCGTTCCTTCGCATCCTCGACTTCCTCGTGCCCACGCGTGCCGAGACTCTCATTCTCGTGGGTTTCCTTGCCCTTACGTTGTACCTCATCCCCCACAAGATCAACTACATCGACAACGACCCCATCTTCCCCGAGAAGTACCGTGGATATCTCCGCTACTACGCCGTCAGAACCAGCATCCTCACCAGCAGCATCATGCCGCTCCTCATTCTCTTTGGCGGCCGCAACAACTTCCTCCAGTGGGTCACGCGCTGGGACTACTCCACCTTCATCGCATACCACCGGTGGGTGTCACGGCTTGCCGTGGTGCTCATCATCGTCCACAGTATCTGCTACTCGTGTTTGTTCCAGGACTACTTCAAATACATCCGCAAAACCTACGTGCAGTTTGGCATTGCCGCCACGACCTCGGGCGGGGTGATTCTCGTCCAGGGATTGCTCGTGCTCCGGCGGAAGTACTACGAGGCGTTTCTCATCATCCACATTGTGTTGGCGTTGGTGTTTGTGCTTGGAGCGTACGTTCACGTGTACGCGCTCTACTGTCTCTGGTTCTACTACTACTCTGCCGGCATATGGTTGTTTGACCGGGTGGTGCGTGTCGGCCGGCTCATGGCGTTCGGCTTCCCCAAGGCCCAGGTGGTTTTGCTTGCGGACGAGTGTCTCAAGGTGATTGTGCCCCGGCCCGAGAACTGGGACGCCATCCCCGGCGGCCACGCCTTCATCCACTTCCTTCGTCCGCTGTGCTTTTGGCAATCGCATCCCTTCACCTATACCCTTCTGGTGAATAAGGACGAACACAACATCATCATATTCATTAAGGTCAAGGACGGCGTGACAAGACGTCTTTACGACTTCCTCGCATCATATCCCGGCCGCACCACCGAAATCCGTGTGGGCATTGAGGGCTCCTACGGTGAGGAGACGCCCGCCCATACAGCCGACACAGCCGTCTTTGTCGCCGGAGGAAACGGTATTCCTGGCATCTACGCCGAGGCGTTTGAAATGGCCCGCCGCGTGGCCCACGCCCGCCACAAAATCAAGTTGGTGTGGGTGGTTCGCGAGTACAAGTCGCTCTACTGGTTCTACGAGGAGTTGGCGTCGCTCAAGGGGTCGGGCATCGACACCACGGTGTACGTCACCCGCCCCGAGCTCTCGTCGTGTCTCGAGGAATTTCACCGGCGGCATCCCATCATCGTTGAGCTGGAACGCCTCCTGTTCCTGGACTCGGACTCCGACGACTCCAAACCGCTTCTCGAGTCAAACCAGATGTTCGACTACAGTTCCATCGGCTCTCCCTCGTCATCCGAGTCTCCCATTCAGGCAGTCGTATCCAAGATCAAGCTGGAGCTTTCGCACATTACCTTCAAGGAGGGACGTCCCTCTATGAATGGATTGGTGGCATCCACTGTCAAAGAGTCAATGGGATCGCTGGCGTTTGTGACTTGTGGCCACCCAGTGATGGTGGACGATCTCAGAGCAGCGGTGGTGAATAACATCGGCAACTCTGAGAAGAAGAGAGTGGATTACTATGAGCAGTTACAGGTGTGGGCATAGCATAGATTTATAGTAAAGCATAAGTTATTTTTTTACGCAGAGTATAATTGCAGCAAAAGTTGCAAATTTCAAGGTCGAATTTGCGAAGACTGACTTGTAACAAACATGGTATTGTTCCTGGTAATCGTTCGCAATCATCAGTACTAAATGTGATTTATCCTACCACAGCAACTGTCAGTTACAGGTTGTATAGTGTAGTGGTTATCACTTTCGGTTTTGATCCGAACAACCCCGGTTCGAATCCGGGTACGACCTTTTTTTGCTCGCTGGCCCCGTGCGCTTATATAGGCGCGCATTTTTTTCGATGCCCATCGCCATGATCAGAACAGTGTATGTGCCAAGTGCTCGCCCTAAATGATGTACTAACGAAAGAAAACCCAAGAACGCCCGCTCGAAAAGGGCCCTCGCCAAGGCCGAGGCCAAGCTCGTTGAGAACACCAAGACGGCGCTCTTTGTGCCTGGTGCCAACGGTAACAAATTGCTCCACGATGCCATGGTGGATCTTATGGCATTGAAGAAGCCCGACATCAAGAAGTTCAGCAAGAAGAACGATATTCGTCCGTTCGAAGACGCTAGCCAGCTCGAGTTCTTCTCGGAAAAGAACGACACCTCGTTGATGGTGTTCTCATCGCACAACAAGAAGAGACCCAACACGCTAACATTTGCCCGTTTCTTCAACCACAAGGTGTTTGACATGGTGGAGCTTTCTATTCAGGACAACTACAAGCTCATTTCCGACTTCAAGAAGCTCACCTTCACCATGGGCCTCAAGCCTATGTTCACATTCAACGGCCCTGAGTTCGACACCCACCCCGTGTTCATCCACTTGAAGTCTCTTTTCCTTGACTTCTACCACGGTGACGACACGGACCTTCAGGACGTGGCTGGCCTCCAGCAAATCATTGCATTGTCAGTTGGAGAAATCGAAGACCCCAACACCAAGACGCTCCCCTTATTGCATTTCCGTGTTTACAAGCTCAAGACCTACAAGAGTGGACAGAAAGTTCCTCGTGTGGAGTTGGAGGAGATTGGACCTCGCTTCGACTTCAAGATCGGCAGAAGAGTCACCCCCAGCCCTGACATGGAGAAAGACGCCTACGCCAAGCCCAAGCAATTGCAAGCCAAGGAGAAGAAGAACGTCAGCACCGACATCATGGGTGACAAGGTGGCTCAAATCCATGTGGGTAAGCAGGACTTGGGCAAGTTGCAAACGAGAAAGATGAAGGGATTGAAGGAGAGGTACGACCAGGAGAGCTCGAGCGATGATGACGAGGAGTTCGAGGACGCGGAGGAGGAGTTGCCCACCAAGAAACAAAGAGTGGAGTAGATATACTGAGCAATACTAATTGAGATGAGCCCGAGTAGCGCTAAGTGAGGTGTGTGCGGTGCTTCGAAGAACACCAGCTTCAATCAGATAAATAAACAACCATGACTTACCAATAACACGTCACAATTGATAGGTAGGAGTGTATACTGGTCTGGTCAAAAGGTGTCTCACGAATTCATCGCGAGCTTGTATTCGCACCTGTTTACATGTCCATCTTCAACCCACGCAAGTCGACCGCGCCGTCCACGGCGCTGGAGCTGACGCTTGCCGTTGAGCCCACGGTGGTCGAGTTGACGAAAAACGACAAGTACTGCGTTGCTCGGTTGCCTGCGCTTCCGGCAGTGTTGGACGACACCACGCTGATTCTCAATGGGTATACCGACAACCGAACCCGTCACGCCGTGGCCGTGGGCGAGTCCACCATCCACGTGTGGAACTACCGCCTGACGGACTCGACGCCGCTCGTGTACGAGTTCCCCATCGACCCTTCGAATGTGTTACCCTTGGCCATTCTCACCAACCCATCGAGTGGGGCCCGCGACCCCGGCGTGGTCATCATCAACACCGAGCTGGGCCACGTACGCTTCTACGAAAGTGTACAACACGCCCCTGCCCTCGGCATCATCAACAACAAGTCATTGGAGGCGCAAATCGGCATCAACGCCCGCGGGGGTGAGCACATCACATTGGCCGAAAACGTCGAGCCCGCTGGTATCGTGGTGGCCACCTCGTGGAAGCGCGTGGTTCTTGTCACAATCCGTGACTTCAAGAACAAGCCGGCGCTTCTGACGACAGAACTCTTGGCCCCTGCCAAGTCGCTGTTTCTCACGGGGTGGTTGCGTCCCCATGGTGTCGACGACAAAAAGGTGGCCAACGAGATTGTCAGCATCAAGAGCGGGGCAGCCACCAATCTCTCGCAGGAGATTATCGTTCAGGATTCTCACGGAGGGTTCTACAAGTTTGTGTACCAGGCGGCCGCGGCCGATGGGGTCCCGTACGTCGATTCAAAAAAGACCTCCCGTCACGGATTGGCGTCCTACTTTGAAAACAACCTCGATGGGTTCATTCCCGGATCAGCGCTCAATGTGAAGTTTCTCGATTTGGCGCCGGTAACTCTCGAAAATTTGACAGACATGTATGCGGCATTGATTTTGGTCGCCGATGACTTCAAAGGGTCCGGCAACCGTCTATTCATTGTGACTGTGCGCATTGATGACTCGGGGGTGCTCTTATACGGCAGTCACCGTCTCACGTCGTACAAACTGACGCCCATTGCGTCCATCAACAAACCCAAGCTCTACGTTCCCCAGGGAAACTCCGCGTTTGTTGTCATCGACAACGTGGTCATTCTCACGGATATAACCCAGCCCGGCGCCTCGGCTCGCTGGGAGGACGCGGTGGTGCTCTCGTCTTCAGTGAATCTCATCGGGCTGGGCCACGAAAACCCCACCCGCCGCTCCCACCCAGCGCTTGTGCTTCTCACGGGCAACTCGGGCGTGTTACGAGTCGAGCGGTTCCCCAACACAGACCCAGTTGACGCCAACACCATCATCAAATCGCACATCGAGCAGGCCATCTACTACAACGAGCTGCAGGCCATCGACTTTGACCGGAGCGATGACTCGACCCGGGTGGCCCAGGTCATAGTGGATGTGGCCAACGAGGTAGTGTCCAACACATCGCCCTACCTCCCGAAGTTCCTTCCCTCCATCAGCGACTTTTTGAGCAAAAAGGCATCGTTGCTTCACGAGTTGATCAAGTACACCGAGCGCAACTACCCCAGCCTCCGCGCCCAGGTGGTGCCCAACATTCTCCATTCGCTTGAAAAGACCCAGGTGGCGTACCACTTGTGGAAGTTTGTGTCCAAGAGCACGGCTCTCCAGAGCGAGTTGGCCAAGTTGATTGGCCCGGGAGACGACGTGTTCAGGACCTTCTTCAGCGATAGGGTTTCCGACATCAACTCCGTGTTCACCCGGTTTGTTGAGGACCTTCTCTCCAACGGGTATGCCACCAGCGAGCTCGTCCATGTGCTCGTGCAAACCATGTACTATGGCGTGTATGAAAACGAACACAAGTTTGCCGCCGAGATCCCCGTGTTCCGCCTCTGGGTGTTTGACACCGAGCTTCTCATCCGGATCGAGGAGGTGTACACCAAGGCATACTGTGAAAACGGCGACTTTCTTCCCGAACAAGCTCGCGCCGACCTCATCAAATTGACGGAGGTGTTGTACTTTTTGTGCACAAATGCCATCTCATACATGCAATGGGAGGGCGAGCTGCCGGACCAACTAGCCGAGTACGTTCGCTGGTATAGTCTTCGCAAAAACGAGTGGATGCGGGCCCTCACCAAGAACAATCTCGTGGAGGAGGCGATGCTGATTGCAGAGAAGTACCAAGACTTCTCGTCGCTCGCCGAGGTGCTCAGCACGTCGGAAGCCGCCAACTACGAACCGTACTTTGACAAATACGGCTACGACTTTGCCCTGAGCTTGTATGGGTACTATCTCAAGTCAGACAACGTCAAAAGTCTTCTTCTTGGCTTTGGCGAGTACAACCACTACCTCCAGAGGTACTTTGACGAGAACCCGGCCAAGGTGGCGCATGTGGCATGGATCCGCGAGTTGCTTGACGGGCAATTTGGCGCCGGGTCGAAGACTCTCATCCACTCGGCCAACGCCCACGCCAACGACTTCCAGGATAACCGCGAGCTCAAGTTTGCGTTGGCAAAGTTGGCAGCAGTGGCCGCCAAAAAGTCCGGCACCATTGGCCTTGAAGATGTTGTTGCTGACGCGGACGCCAACCTCGTGCAAATCGGCATCCAGACCCACCTCTACCAAGACATCCTCAGGGCCGTCGATGGCGAGGTGCACCTTCTCTCATTGGAGTACATCTTGTCCAACTTCATCAACACCTCCATCAGCACCAGCCGAGCAGCAGTGGAAAAGGCGTACCCATCATTCAGTACCAATCGCCCGCTCAGCAAGAGCGACTTGATTTCGCTCCTCAGCGTGGTGAAGCCATCACTTTACCCACAAGGGTTTGCCGACGCCCTCAAAGTGGCTGAATACCTCGACCAAGAGGACTTCTCGTACCACGCGCAGCTCGTGTGGCTTCGAGTGGTCAACGCCGACGACTGGCTGTTTCTCGAGTCGACGCTGGCCAACTCCGACGACTACAACAAGTACTTGGCCCATGAAACGGCTCTTTACAAGACGTTGGCGGCGGTGAGCAAGGCGGCGGTCGCCGAGTTGGACAAGCTCGTGAGCACCAAGGGACAGTCGTACAATTCGTTTGAGGACTACATCAATGTGGATGAGGACGATTCGGTCCATGTGTTTGCCTCGAACTTGGACAAGTACAACTTGGTGGCGTGGATCGACGCGTTGAAGGCGGATGTTTGATTAGAGATGTATAATACAGTAGTCTATAGAAGGACCCATCAGTGACGCCAGCGACACGTCCGTCCAGGTGTAGATTTTGGCTAAGTGGTTGAAAGCTGGCGGTGGCTAGGATTCCTGGTTGGGCTCATCTTTATCCAACTTGATTCTGACTAGGCACTCTGGCAACTTTACCTCCTCGCCGTCCGCATGCTTTGCAAGTCCCAAGGATGCGAGCAGCACCGACTTCACCACGTTCTGCCAGTTGGAGAGCACGAGCGCTGCCGCGTCGGTGCCGTCTGCCATGAGTTCAAGGCTCGATTCGAGCTGTTGGAGTCGGCTCTGTAGTAGATACGTGAAGCGCTTGATTTCATTGAGGTTCAGGAGCTCCAAGCGTTTTTCTTCGAGGGTCTGGTGGATGGACTTGGACATATTGTGGTTTGCAATGCGCACTGTAAACAATGGCACGTCCTTCGATGGGGTCGCTGTACTTCCACGAAGTAGCAGCAGAGGTGAACAGAAGACGAAGCACCATTACCCGGCCACCCAAGGAAACAGACAAGAGTGATTTGGAGCAGCGAGTGAGCGAATTGGAGCAGAGAGTGAGGGATTTGGAAGAGGAACTACGACAAGCACGACACAAAGAGGATCGCCAGCTCCTTCGCCAGTCCACCAGCCAGGTGCCAAGCCGTCCCGACTCCACTTTCCAAGGAGATCATCGCATTGAGGATGTACAGGAACAACTCAGGGATATACGGCACCATATGGTCAGCAACGAGGAACGCATGATCCAGCGCATGGACGAGCTCTTGGATGCGGTCAAGGCATCGAGAAGTACGGGCGGGACCCTCAGCACCACCAGGGCGGTGGTGGTGGCGACGCAGTCCTCTCCCCGGCTGCCTCTGGTGTCACCGAAGAAGTCGCAAAAGAGAAAAGCGGACGTGGCGGTGGGGAGACGGCTCCGGCGCCGGCCGCTCGAGTCGGTGGACACCAACCGGGGGTGGTATGACGATGATTTTTAGGGGAAGGTGGAGACAAAGGAGGTACAATATGTTCTCCGTTTCCATACTCTAAGACGTTCCCTGTTACGTCTCGCTTGCCTAGTCACGTTGAATCGTTCATTTACACACTCATCTTCATCTTGATGGGAGCATCCGGGGCATATCCCTCGATGACAAAGTCCTCGAACTTGAAGTCATCGATGTTTTTAATCTCGTCACGGCGGTCCTCGCGAATCACCAACTTGGGGAACTCCCGAGGCGTTCTTTCCAATTGTATCTTCAACGCGTCCACATGATCGAGGTACACATGGGCGTCTCCAAGAGTATGGATGAATTCCCCACAGTCCATGTCAACCACATGGGCAATCATCTTAGTCAACAATGCATACGACGCGATGTTGAAGGGTACCCCAAGGCCCATGTCACATGATCTTTGGTATAGTAAACACGAGAGCTTGGGCCGCACGGTCTTTTGCTGTTTGGAGGTATTGGAGTCGGGGCCCGCCAGGGGGAAGTTGACGTAGAATTGGCAGAACACATGGCAAGGGGGAAGCGCCATCTTGGCGAAATCCGGGGGGTTCCACGCGCTCATGATGATGCGGCGGTCGTATGGGTTGGTTTTGAGTTTTTTGATCACGTCAGCAAGCTGGTCGTAGCCTTGGCCGGTGTAGTCGGCATCGCAGTCGATGTACTCGGCTCCGAAATGGCGCCACTGGAACCCGTACACGGGCCCCAAGTCGCCCTCTCTTCTGTCCGTCAAGCCAATCAGATCGAGGTACTCTCTCAGGCCGTTGCCCTCCCAGATCTTCACGCCCTTTTCACTCAACTTTTTGGCGTCGGTACACCCCTGGACAAACCAGAGGAGCTCATGGATGATACCCTTGGAGAACACCTTCTTGGTGGTGAGAAGGGGAAAAGTATCGTTGGAGAGGTCAAAGCGGAGTTGGGGGGGCGCAAACAACGACCGGGTGCCTGTACCCGTACGGTCGGGGCGGTGCTCGCCCTCCTTGATGATCCGCTCACAGAGATCGAGGTATGCCTGTTCGGCTGGGTTTGGAGAAAGTGTCATACGCGACGCGTAAAAACTGGAGTTGCGAAATCGGTTTGATGAGTTGCGACTAAGAGGTGACATGACCCACAAACTAGTACGACTTCAACAATAGTCAGGAAAGCAGAGATCACCTTTGGTGATTTGATTTGAGCTTTGGGTTTGGATGATGTGAATTGTGGCTAACACGTGACCTGTGGATCAAAGGACAACCTACAGAACTTCCATTGATGGAATGGCTGCAATGCGTGATGTTGACACTGCAACTTCGGTTGCAGCCACGCATGATTGCAAACGATGTATAACTTTCACCAGTCAAACGAAATGCTCGTTTGCAACATTTGCGACTTTGCTTACACTTAAATAATACAAATCATTTATTGATTTCTGTAGCTAAGCTTACTTCTTCTCACCGAAGACAGCGTCAGAGGCTTGTTGGACAAAACTCTTTTGGTTGTCGGAGGTACCGGAGCCAGCGGCGTTGTCAGCCTTACCAGCAATGGTGTCCTTGAGTTGCTCAGGAGTAGACTTTTGGGAGTCTGGCTTGACAGCAGACTTGACCTTATCACCGATATCTTGACGACCGAAATCAGACATGTTTAATTACTTGTTAATGATATTGTGGAGGGCCACCTGGAGTTTATATAGACCTTTGGTGGGGAGGTTGCTTCCTCGACATTGCCGTTTTTGGTGCGCTTTTGGTTGCTCCCACATTAGCAACCATCGGTCATGCCACAACGATTGCTAGAACGCGACGGAATGTGGGGGGACACAAACAGGGGGCTGGACACGGGCAAAGGGAATTGTCACGGGCGCCTGCAGGCCGCCAATTGGCCAGTCCAGACCACAATTCTGTGGTGGGGACGAAAGCCCCTGGTGACGACCCGAGTTCGGTCACATGAAGCAACCACGTTTGTGGCGCATGTGCCAATGGTTGCTAGCAGCCAGCCATGGCACTTCATGGCGTCATGTGAATTTGGGGGTCTGCCCCAAGTGTTTGAGTTCGTGATCTCGTTCCTGGGATTGCTCATAACGCAATGAGATGGTTCAACAATAGTTTAAAGTGGCTCTTGGGAAGATAGTACGCGAGGCAATGGTTGGACCCAAACTGAATATATTTGGTGTTTCATGAGCCAATTGTCAACATAGCTTTCGAATCAGCTGCTCGTGGTAAGCCACGAGGCGGCTATTCTAGAAAACTTGTAAGAAGCGGAAGTACCTAAACCACTTGGGCTCCACCAAAACACACTCACTCTGGGCAATTCTCACCGGCTTGTCTCCGTTCAACGGAAACGTTTCGACATACCCCTCAATCACCACTTTGCGCCCCTTGTGCTCCTTGATCTTGGCTCGGAGCACCACCGTGCTGTCGGGAGGGGCCTGGTTCTCGAAGTCAATGGATAACTTTGCAGTCACTCCTTTTTTCGAAGGAAGCTTGGGAAACCCACAGGTGCAAAGCCCTTCATCCAAGATGGTGGCGATCACGCCGTTGTGCACTTGACCGTCCTGGCTGATGAGTTTCTTGCCCAAATGGTAGAATGCCGTGAGGGTCCCCTCCTTCTGATTTTGAAATACCACGGGGTCAATCTCAAACAAATCCGGTCCAAACAAGAGGCCCAGGCCAACGTAGTTGTCAAGATGCTGTTTTGGGAACGCCGAGCTGGCGTGGTGCTGCGAAAACTGGGGGTCCTGGGCGAGTCGCTGGTATTCTTCTGACCGCTGTAGTTTCACCAACACATCTTCGTTAAAGTGGGCGATTTTGGTATCTTCAAATGCCCCACGACGCCATTCACGCGGGAACAACGCCACGCCGGCGCCAAAGGCCACCAATGGAGTCACGAGCCGCGTGGTGGTTCTGAACATCGGGACCACGGATTGAGTGCGAATTCTCATCTCCCTGATGTCCAAGTTCAAGCTGGAGTACCCGTCGTTGGACCGAAAAAAACGACTGACGGGCTTCCGACCAGTCAACTCGCTCCAGAGTCGACCGCAAGGGCTGCCCAGCGAGTCTGCGTCGGTGAGCTCGTCTCCAATCACCGTTCCTCCACATCACCGCGTCCCCCGCGTCTTCATGTGGACCAACGACGAGGCTCTGGGCGAAGTGACTACCTCCGACGTTGTCAGCGATGCATTTAATGTGCCTGAAAACGTTGTTGGGGTCGTGCTGCTTGTACAGCTACCGCTTCGGTCCATAACTTACAACAAAATCACCTTCAAAGACGGAACGTTGGCCCTTCATGTAAGCAAAGACTTCATATACTTCACCAAGGACGACGCAATAATACACCGGCTAGTGGTGGACCGCGTGAGGCACCTCGAGTCGGTGAAGTTTGGAACATTGAACCGACTGCTTCTCGTGGAGTTCAAGAGTCGCCGTGGCTACGTCTACGCCAAATATCAGCACGACGACGCCGAGTTGGTGCTGTTCTTCAATAGCCAGCGCCACTGGGGCGTGAGTCCGTCGCCACGGTACACCAACGACGATCTCCTTCTGGCCATGGGCCGCATCGACGACGGCCTACATCGGGCGCTTCTCGAGCTCCCCGTGTCCCGAACAAGATCAGGTACTGCCTCAAGAACAGGACTGGAGTTCAGCCAGGTCACCAACGAGGACGGGTCCATCACGCTCTGCGAGCCCGAGCCCGAGGCCGTGGCCCATCCACAGGAGCAGCCCGCCGACTTTGAGCCTGATCTCAAGCATAGCTTTTCCCACAACAAAAACTTCAGCATCTCCTACTCCGACTTTAAGACCCTTTACAACAACGACTGGATCAACGATCTGGTGATTGACTTTTTCATCGCATACGAAATCGACCGGGCCATTCAAAACGACTACTTCAAGCAACTGGACATTTATGCCTTCAACTCGTTCTTCTTCACCAAGCTCATGCTCAACGCGGACAAGGCCGAGGCCATGGACTACTACACGAACGTGAAGCGGTGGGTGTCGAAGCTCGATCTCATGTCGTACCCATATGTCATTCTACCCATTTGTGAGAATCTCCATTGGTACGGGTGCGTGATCCGTGGCCTCCCCAACCTCCTCAAGCCGCCCGTGTATGAGGAAGACCCTGCATTTAGTGAGTCATCGACATCTTCGCCCAGTAAACCGGGCTTTTCTACGAAACATGGCAATGTGGCGGATATCTACGTGTTCGATTCGCTCAGCCAGAAGCACGCCAACATCCACTTCCCCCTTCGCTCGTTCATCATGGACTACTGTCTTGACAAGTATAATGTCGATGTGGCCAAGGACCGCATTCGCATCCACTCCGCCAAGGTACCGAAGCAAAACAACTTCAATGATTGTGGTATCCATGTGATCTACAACGTCCGCAAGTTTCTCAACAATCCGAACGAGTGTGAGAAGGTGTGGAGATCCCACTCGAAGTTTCTCTCCAGAAGTTTCTTCCTCCTGACAGAGAGGAATGGACTCAGGCGGGAGCTCATCAACTTGTTGTTGGAGCTACATAAAAAGCAGTTGGAAACGCCCCAGGAGGCGCGTGATCCGGAGTCGGAGGACGAGATCGAGGTAATTTCGTATAATCCAGGGGAGACCGATAAAAGCGAGAATGGGACCACAGAAAAGGTGCCATTCACCGAGGTTGCCGACTCCCAAGAAAGCCACCCACAAGAGGCAAGCGAGAAGAAGGAGCCATCACCAAAGCCGGAGCCAAAAGCACCACAGGAGGGCACCTCTGCCATGTCCTCGCAGGAACCTCTACCACCCATCTCTCCACTTCAACCGCGCAAGACGCGATCTCACAATGAGCCCGCTCTTCCCGAGGGGTACGAGCACCGTGGACACGACGCCAACTCTCGGCGGCTCAAGAATAAGAGCTTGCGGGAGATCTTCCTCAACAAGTCGCTTTCGCTCGAGGCCATCGCCGTGTTCAACAAGCTCTTCCCCGAAAAGCTCGAAAAATTCAACACCGAGCAGTCGAGTCTCATCATTGACTTGGAGCGGGCGCTCAAGACCAGCGACTCGACGCAGGAGTCGGCGCAAAAGGCAGACCACTTCCTCGAGGTGTTCCATGCTTTGGGCAAGCTGTCGCAGTACCGGCCGCGCAAGCTGCTGTTTGTGATCCATGAGGATCCTGGCGATGACCTTAACCACAGTGTTCATCGTCTTCGCATCACCAGTCTGCCGGAGGTTGACCGGGACCGTGCGTCCAACGGGGCCACCAGTACCCCAAAGAAAGCCCCGAGCTCTACGAAGGAATTGGAAACGCCAACGAAGGACCAGGTAGCGTCTGAGCCAAAGCGACAACTTCGGCCGCGGCCACCGTCGGAGCCAGAAGTGGTGGAGATCCCATACCAGGAAATCGCCGACTCGGACGAGGACCCCGGGTTGCTCAAGCCCAAGGAAACGGAGGAGGTGACGTCGTCGGAACTGCGAGACGCTTCGCAGGAGGTGGCCACTCTAAAAAACAAACCCCTTTCGTCCCTCAACAAGCCCATTCGCGTCGACACCAAGTCCACCCCCCGGGTGCTCAGTGCCAGCTACAACGAACAGGAACGAGACGAGATCTCCAACCGGGCCATGAGCGACCGCAACCGGCCGTGGCGGCGGCCCGTGGACAAGCCCTCCGCCGTGCCCATTCGCCCACCGGAGACCTCACCCCGTGGCCGCGGCTCCCCTCGAGGCCACGACTCGTCTCCCCAGGGCGTGGTGGAGATCACCTCCGATACCTTGAGTGACATCGCCGACGAGTACAACATCAATGTCCAGGTGGTGTCGAGCGACGAGGAGGCAGAGATTCTCGGCGTGAGAGCCTTGCTGCGGCAGAACTCCTACGTGATCAACAAGCATGGAGACGGCACCATCTTCGAGCCGGACGACGGCCTGGTGCGCCGGTCCCACCTGAAGCGGCGCCGTCTCAACCAGCATAAGCATAAGCAGTAGCAAATAAAAGTTACAGAGACAATCTGGGTGCGAAATGGGCCGACCGGGTCTTTAGTCGGTCGATGCGCGCGATCCGCTACAACCACCATGTCCCCAACCAACTCAGTTGGCACGCTTTCGCTTGCACGCCAGCATGAGCTCTACCTGCTACCCATCATGAACGAGTCCAGTGATGTGTTTGCCAGTTCCGTGGCGCTTGGCCCGGAAAAGACCGCTGCCGTGCAAAACGACGCGGACGGGTTCTGGATCGGGGTGCTTGACACGGCCACGGTGCCACCCGTCCACGAGCTCGAACAGCGCTTAGCCGAAGGGGTGTCACCTTCGCTCCGTGGGTTGCTCTATCTCAAGACGCTTCAAGTCAGACAAAAAGTGGATGCTACTGCCTACGACACCCTCTTGACCAAGGCGCGGGCGCTGGACCTGATGCGGTCCTTCTCGGTGCTTCTAGACAGCTTCAAGATCAACGGCGACCGCCGAGAGGTGTTGACGGTGTTCAACTACTACACCAACGAGGTCATTGGCAGCACTCGTCTCGAGAATAGCGAGGAAAGACTCCCCCCTCGCAACTTCATCATCCAAGTGAGTCGCCTCATTGACACGACTCCACAATTGGACAAACAGGAGCAGCTCGCGCTTCTTCTCAAGCTCAACAAAGTGTTTGTCGCTCTCAATAAGGACGAGTTCTTGTTCAAGGCCACGCGTGCCGTGGAGGACTTGGCGCCAAAAGTGTTTCTCCACATCACCAAACAGGGTATTGACTTGGCGGGGTTTGTGAAGCGGGTGCTTTTCAACTTTTTTGGGGGGAGTTTGGAGGATGCGGTGTTGTTGCAGATACTTGACTTCATTGTGTTTGAGGGCTTTGACTTTCTCATTCGGGTGGTTGTGGGGCAGCTTCTAGCCAAGGAGGAGGTTATTCTTTCGGTGAGTGGCGACGAGCTTGAGTCCTTCCTCGATTCTAAAGTATGGACACAGCTTTCCCTCACGGAAAGTATTTCTGTCCAGCCCGACATCATTGCATACGAGAACCTGTTCCACCTTCTCCACGGAATCTCGCTCAACCGCAACAACAACGAGCTTGTTGCCCTCAAAGAGGTGAACGACGACCTCCTCATCAAGATCCACGAGCTTAAGAACCAGCTCTCCAACTTGCGCACCACCCACGGCGAAATCACCGACCAGAATGCCTCCTACAACGAGCAACTCACCGCTGCTCGTGTGGAGAAGGACCGCCTAACAGCACTTCACCAGGACCTCCAGGCCCGCTACGAAAACCTCACAATGAAGGAAAACCTCAAGAACACAATCAACGCCAACAAGGACTTCTCCGCTAGAAATGCCGATCTAGAGGCCCAGATCGACAAGGTGAGGCAGGCGGTGGCCGACAAGAAGGCGAAGTTAGCGAAGCTGGCTTAATCAGGGCCAAGTCAAAGCTTCAGTTGCTGACTTCAACCGAGCGCTTTGCTTCTGCTGACCTCACTCACAACCCAGCGGGTCGCTTCTCTCCATTTGTGGTGCACATGAATAATAACCCCCTGGAGTTAGCTCGCTCATCGGTGGTTGTGTTATTCCCGGCCATTATCATAGGCGCACCCCGCAGCCAACGCACATGCTCGCGCGACATGGTTCAAAAGGTGTTGGTGTTGCTACCTTGCCAACACCATGAAGAAACACGCATTGATCACCGGCGCCTCGTCGGGCATCGGCTACCAGCTTGCCAAACAGCTTGCACAAAAAGGATACGTTGTATTTGGAGTTGCACCCACAAATGAACTCTCGTTGATTGACCCCTTGACCAAGGAGTTTGGCGTCATTGCCATTGCGGGAGACATCACCCTGGTGCTGGACATTAAGCGCATCGCCAAAGAAGTCGAAGACCAGGCGGGCAAGTTGGACATTCTCTACAACAACGCGGGCATTGCCGTTGGGGGACCAGCCATTGAGTTTGATGACGACGACCTCTACAAAGTGTTCAATGTCAATGTGCTCGGCCACATTCTCATGACCAAGTACCTTGCCGGGTACGTCATCAAGGCCAAGGGCACCATTGTGTTCACTGCCTCGGTGGCTGCGAGAGTGCCCTTGACATGGACCTCGCTCTACTGCTCCACGAAGGCGGCTATCGACCTGTACGCTCTGAGCTTGCACTTGGAGATGCAGCCATTTGGTGTCAGAGTGCACTCTGTCATTACCGGTGGAGTGCAAACGGCCATAGCAGATAAGGTCGACACCAGCAAGTTGTCCCTTGAGTCCCGTTTCAACGTCACCGGCGTCGAGGACAGTATCAAGGAGGCCCAGAACATGTCGCGCAACCCGGCGCAGTCGATTCCCGCCGAGCTGTACGCCCAGCAGGTGTTGGCCAAGGTCACCGCGTCACGTGACGTGGGGTTGCACATTTATGCCGGCGGCAAGGCGTACACGTTGCACCTTCTCGGGCGGTATGCGCCCACGTCGCTTCTCGAGCGGGGCATCTCGCGCCACTTCAAGTCGGACCGCGTGTGGGCCGAGATTAGAAAGAAGTCATTTAACTGATGTCTAGTTGGGTTGCCTGATGTAGCGCGCACTTGGCCCGATCTGGCGCCATAAACCACTCTCTTCTTATGTCCAGTGTTGGTGTCGTGGGAGCTGGCCTCGTGGGATGTCTCACAGCGCTAGCGTTTGCCTCCAAGGGGCACTCGGTGCACCTCTTTGACTATCGCAATGACCCTCGGTTGGTGCCAGAACTGGCCAATCTTCGCTCCATCAATTTGGCCGTGAGCGCTCGAGGCATCGAGGCCTTGCGGTATGTGGACAGCGAGATGGCGGACCGGATTCTCCAGCATGTGATCCCCATGTACGGGCGGATGATCCACGATCTCCAGGGAAACCAGGAGGCCCAGGTGTATGGACTTTTCGGTGAGAGCATCAACTCCATTGACCGGTCGTATCTCAACAAGATTCTTCTCGACGAGGTGGCTCAGGCCGACGTCAAGATCTTGTTCGGGCACAAGCTCACGAGAATCGCCAGCTTGGACACCCCCGTGCTTACTTTCGAGACGAACGACGGCTCCAAGGACTTTGAGTTTGACTATATTGTGGGAGCCGACGGCGCCCACTCCCATTTCAGATCGCAGCTCCAGCGGTACACCCGGATGGACTTTAAGCAAAAGTACATCGACATGCAGTACATGGAGCTTTCGATTCCCCCGGGTGAAGGTGGGTCGTTTTCAATCAGCCCCAACCACCTTCACATCTGGCCCCGCCACAACTACATGCTCATTGCGCTTTCGAACCAGGATGGCTCGTTCACGCTGACGTTCTTCTCTCCTTGGGACGTCATTGAGTCCATCAAGTCCTCAGAAGAATTTGTTGACTTCTTCAGGGACAACTTCCCTGATGCATACGACCTCATTGGCGAGGAGAGTCTTGTTTCGTGCTACGACAAGGCGCCAAGGGGCTCGTTGATGCAGGTGGAGGCGTACCCATACCACAGTCCCAATGGCAGAGCAGTCATTGTCGGAGACGCCGCTCACTCCATGGTGCCATTCTACGGCCAGGGCATGAACTGCGGGTTCGAAGATGTCCACGTGTTGATGAAGCTCCTTGACTCGACGGGCGATGTTGCTGAGGCGTTCAAGCAGTACTCGCCCGAGCGCAAGCAGGATCTCCGGGCCATTTGCAAGTTGGCCATGGACAACTACTACGAGATGTCGTCCAAGGTCACCAGTCCGCTCTACTTGCTTCGCAAACGTATTGACTACGTGTTGGGCCGCTACGGCACGGCGTTCTTCCAGTGGATCCCCATGTACACGATGATTTCGTTCAGAGCGGACATCAAGTACAGTGATGCGGTGAAGATTAATGAGAGACAGAACCGGATCTTGCAGCAGATCCAGTGGGGGACGTTCGCTGCTGGGGCGGCTGTAGTGGCGGCGCAGGTGGCCAAGTACTGGAAAAAGTGATTAGACAAGGCATCAGGTATCTAAATGAATTAATATGATTATGGTGATAAGCATTGAATGCAAATACCAAGGACTGTGGTCTGGTGAGTATCCAACTTCTCTGGGTTACTGCAGGTGGGCAATTTCGTATTGCTGAGGAGAAGATGCAAAATCACCAAAACTAAAAACACGAATTTTCAAACACGATCAGTCGCTTTCAGAGTAGCAGGTACACATCGGAACCACTGGCCCACCTAGCATGGCTTCAGCATGGTCCGAGCTGTACTTGGTCGTGCCCGCACAAAATGAAAAAATCATCCACCATGCTCAGAGGCTCGATGATTCTGGTGGCGAGGACCACGGGCGTCCGCCTGTTCCACGGATCGTCGTTGCTTCTCAACAAACCACAATCGCCCTTGGAAGTCTTTTTCAAGACTTTCAAGTCGGAAATCCAGAAATCCAACGAATTAAAGGAAAACATCAAGGCATTACAAGACGAGACCGGCCGGGTGGCAGAAAGCGAAGCATTCAAAAAGGCTAAGGAGGCCTACGACAAGGCCCAGAAGGGGTCGTCGACCGCGGGGAAGGTGGCGAAAAAGGCCGCCGGTGCTGTTGGTGAAACCGTGCACGCAGCGTGGGACTCCAACATCGGTAAGGGAGTTCGCAAGACAGTCAAGACCGGTGCCGAGGCCGCCGACAAGGCGTTCGAGCCCGTGAGACAAACCAGAGTGTACAAGGATGTGAGTGAGATCATTGACGACGGGCTGTCAACCTCTTACGGAGGGTACCTCACCAAAGAACAACGTGAAAAGCTCAGACAACAAGAACTTGCTCGCAAGTTGAAGGAAGGCAAGTTGTTTAAGCCCGTCAAAGAGAACGAGGAGGCTGGCGGTGCCTTGGTGGCCACCGAGCACAAGCCCACGGGCCCCAGTGTGGGGGAGAAGTGGGAGGACTTCAAGCTCAAGAACCCCATCGGCAGAGGGTTTGTGTACCTCAAGGAGAAGTGGGACGAGTCGGAGAACGGCCTCATTGCGCTCATAAGAACCATCATCGAGAAGGTGACCGGGTTCTTTGCTGAAACCGAGCAGGCCAAGGTCATCAAGCAATTGCGGCTCATGGACCCGACGTTCCGCCTCACGGACTTTAACCGCACATTAACCAACTACATCGTGCCCGAGTTGTTGGACGCATACATCAAAAACGACGAAAAGGTGTTGAAGGAATGGCTCAGTGAGGCTCCGTTCAATGTCTGGCAAGCCAACAACAAGCAGTTTGTGCAACAAGGCATGTTCTCCGACGGGCGCATCTTGGACATCCGCGGCGTCGAGGTGGTGACGTGCAAAAACTTGCAGCCTAATGACATCCCCGTGATTGTTGCCAGCTGCCGTGCCCAAGAGATCCACTTGTACAGAAAGGCCAAGACGGGCGAAATTGCTGCCGGAACCGAGGACCACATCCAGTTGAGCACCTACGCCATGGTTTTCACTCGTATTCCCGAAGAGATGGACAACCAAACCACCGAGGGATGGAAGGTGATTGAGTTTGCCCGCGGCGGGTCGCGTCCGTTCCACTAATGTAAATAGCATAGAACCCGAAAAAGTGTGTCACGTGCGCGCGCAATCTCCACTTGTCAACAACATGTCTGATTCGTACGCTACCAAGGAGGAAGTGGAGGAGATATTCTCCAAGTTGAGAGTGCACCCCGCGAACCAGGTGTGTTTTGATTGCTCCAACAAAAACCCCACGTGGTCATCGATTCCCTTTGGCGTGTTGCTCTGTCTCGAGTGTTCTGCCGTGCACCGGAATCTTGGAGTGCACATTTCGTTTGTCAAGTCCACCAACTTGGACTCGTGGCAAAAGATCCAGTTGCGCCACTTCAAGTTCGGGGGCAACCATGTTGCCCGGGACTTTTTCGTCAAGAACGGCGGCAGTCAGTTGGTGAACAAAAACACCGATCTGACGTCCAAGTACACCAGTCCGGTGGCGACAAAGTACAAGGAGAAGTTGAAGCAAAAGGCATTGGAGGACGCGGCAAAACACCCCGACGTGGTGACGCTCGACGACTCCACGGACGACTTGTCGTTGGCGGATCTGGGCCCAAACCTGTCCACCGATGACTTCTTTTCCAACTGGGCCAAGCCCGTCAACTCGACGCCCTCGCCATTATCATCGAAGAATATCACTCCCAACGCCAGCACCGAGGATCTTTCTCGCACCACCAGCAACACGTCGGTGAAGCGTCCTCCTCGCACCACCCCCTCCACCACATCGTCGCGTCTTGCCAGCCGCAACAGCGCCAGTGCTGCAAAGAGGAGCATTTTGTCGGGCAAGGGCAATGGCCCGCGGACGTCCCGTCTTGCCGCCAAGAAGGTTAAGAACGAAGATGAGATTGACTTTGACGAGATTGAAAGAAAGGCCAAGCAGGAGGCCGAGGAGGCCAAGAAGTTGGGCTACAACCCCGCGGCGGAGGCGGCGCCGGAGCCTACCCCTCGCAAGGTGTCCACCACCAGTCTCAATGTTTCGGAAAGCAGTGCCCCCACCAAGCTCGTGCCTACGGTGAAGGAAACCACACAACAATTCCAAAAGCTCGGGTTCGGCATGGTGGCCGGGTCCAACGACACCGCCGACCCCACCAAAAAACAGTACAAGGAGGTCAAGTACACCGGCGAGGTGTCCAACAAGTTTGGCACGCAAAAGGGAATATCGTCGGACGAGTTCTTTGGCCGGGGCCCCCGCTTCGACGAAACCGCCAAGGCCGAGGCCAAGTCCAAGTTGCAAGCATTCAACGGCGCGCAGTCCATTTCATCGAGCTCGTATTTCGGCGAAGATGAATCCGCCAACGGCCTGCGGCAAGGGGGGGCTGGCGGCGCGGGGCTCTCTGAGTTGGAGGCGTCGGCGCGAGACTTTGCATCGCGGTTTTCGGGCAATGCCAACCAGGACTTGGATGTTTTGAAGGATGCGTTGGAGGAGGGCGCCAACAAGTTGGGCGGGTATCTTCGTGATTTCCTCAGATGAATATAGAAGGCGATGGCACGATGTAGATACGGCTGTGGCTAAGGTACCGGCGCGTCGGGCAGCCGGAACAATTGAGGTGGTGCAAAAGCGGCACAAACTGGGTTCCGGCAATCTGACCGCGCCTAAAAATTGTGCCGAAGGGTCTGTGGGGTACCGGTGAAGAAGAATGATGACAAAGATTCGCTTTGACGATGGCTGCAAATCACGGTGGGCAGAGGGTAACGGGCCCTGGCCGAGCCCTGGCCGATAGCCAGGTGGTCACGATACCTCGGGCCACACGGCACTCCATTGGTAAGTCAGACATCCCGCAATCGCGCCCCGCTCCACGTCAGTGCTCACAACAATATGCACTCCAGATTAGTCCTTGATTGCCATGCATGGTGGCGTTGCGAGCCCTGCACACAACAAAGGCAAGTGGGGGTTTGGCACCGACGGTCGCCAGGCTTCCCCTGTAAGCCCTGCGATGACAATCGGGGAGTGTGGGGAATCGTGGGGAGGAGGCGTACGTCACGATTGTCCCGACTAACCTGCAATCTGCCAACCACTGGAGGGGCACGCAGGCCAGCGGCAGTGTCGTATCGTGTCCCCATTTGGAATTGCTGGAGCTAATATTATTGCATGTTCAGAATCCGTGACGTCAGAAAACAAAATCCTCGATAATGGATTTTTCATCTGTCAAAGGTCTCTTCTGACAGGCTTGGCGGCGTGGCAACGGCTCAAAGCCCGACACTATGGAGTAGGGTTGGTGTTTTTCTTGGATGGACTAATGCCCTGATTTTTTCTTGGATTGGTAGCAATGGGGAGCGCGCGGGCTCGCAACACCGGCCTCGCGACGTGCCGTGTGTGCAGGTCATGCGAAAAATCCAGAAACATGGACTTAAACTGCAAACCGTCACCCCCGGGTGCCCCAGACTGGAATTGCTCCGCTTTTGTATATAAGTGATGGGATCCCAGCTCGATTCTTTTTCTCAATCATCAACATGAGCGACCCGGAAAAAGTTCCCGCCAGCAAGCCCCTTGCAGCCGAGGCCGAAATCGGTGCCCCCGACGATGGGCTCTTTGAACACCACAGTTCCACCTCCGAGTCCCTCAAGCAGAAACACGCTTCCGACGGCGAGTCGGTCCACTCCAAGAGCTCGGACTCGCGAGGCGAGCGAGGCAACATTTTGACCCAGTACTCGGAGAAACAAACCATGCAGATGGGCCGCAATTACGCGTCCAAGCATGGCTTGGATGTCGAGTTGTTTGCCCGGGCGGCCGCCGTGGCCCGGTCGCCGCACGAGTTCAACTCGATGCCCTTTCTTTCTGAGGAGGAGAAGATTGGTCTCAACCGCGAGGCCACCAAGAAGTGGCACATCCCTGCCAAGTTGGTTGCGGTGATTGCGTTGGGGTCCATGGCGGCCGCCGTTCAGGGAATGGACGAGTCGGTGATTAACGGAGCCACGCTCTTCTACCCCAGTGTTATGGGCATTACCGAGATGGCCGAGCCCGAATTGATCGAGGGTCTTGTCAACGGTGCTCCCTACCTCTGTTCTTCCGTGATTGCTTGCTGGACCAGTGATTTTTGGAACAGAAAGCTCGGCCGGAAGTGGACCATCTTCTGGACGTGTCTCATCTCCGCCGTCACATGTATCTGGCAGGGATTTGTCAGTAACCACTGGTACCACTTGTTCATTGCGCGGTTCATGCTTGGATTCGGCATTGGGGTCAAGTCCGCCACCGTGCCTGCGTATGCCGCCGAAACCACGCCGCACACCATCCGAGGTTCGTTGGTGATGTTGTGGCAGTTTTTCACTGCGGTTGGTATCATGTTTGGATACGTGAGTTCGTTGGCCTTTTACTACGTGGGATCCCACGGCATCGAGGGCGGCATCAACTGGCGTCTCATGTTGGCGTCCGCCGCCATCCCCGCCATCATCGTGTTGTTCCAGGTGCCCTTTGTGCCCGAGTCGCCCCGGTGGCTCATGGGTAAGGAGCTCCACAAGGAGGCGTTCGAGTCGTTGCAGCAGTTGCGTCACGACGACATTGCTGCCGCCAGAGACTGCTTCTACCAGTACGTTCTCTTGAAGGAGGAGCACTCGTATGTCGGTGTGCCCACCTGGAAGAGAATGGTGGAGATGTTCACCATCAGAAGAAACAGAAACGGTGCCTTGGGTGCGTGGGTGGTGATGTTCATGCAACAGTTCTGCGGCATCAACGTCATTGCCTACTACTCGTCGTCCATTTTCGTGCAATCCGGATTCTCCGTCATCTCGGCGTTGTTGGCGTCGTGGGGCTTTGGTATGATCAACTTCATCTTTGCCATCCCCGCCTTCTACACCATTGACTCCTTTGGAAGAAGAGGCCTTCTCTTGACCACGTTCCCCTTGATGTGTATTTTCTTGCTCCTCGCCGGATTTGGCTTTTTGCACCCAGACAAGGAGTCGCGGGTGGGGATCATCACCACCGGCATCTACCTCTTTGCATGTGTGTACTCCTCCGGAGAAGGCCCCGTGCCCTTCACGTACTCGGCCGAGGCATTCCCCTTGTACATCCGTGATCTCGGCATGGGTTTTGCCACCGCCACCTGTTGGTTCTTCAACTTCATTCTTGCATTCACATGGCCCAAGTTGTTGAAGGCATTCACCCCCACCGGCGCGTTTGGATTCTACGCCGCCTGGAACATTGTCGGATTCTTCCTTGTGCTTTGGTTCTTGCCTGAAACCAAGGGCCTCACCTTGGAGGAATTGGACGAGGTGTTTGGGGTCAGTACCTTGGAGCACGCGCGTTATCAAACCAAGTCGTTGATTAACGGTTTGCGCAGAGTGGTGTTGCGCCAGGACGTCAAGCCCTTGCCTCCGTTGTACGGACGCCATAGAATGGCCGTCACCAACCCCGAGTGGAACGAGAAGACCGAGGTTTCTCACGTGGAGTAATATGTTTACAGTACATTAATGAAGTTGCAATGGCCGCGGCACGCCGAACTGCGTAAGAGTGCCAGTACTGCGCACCGCAATCGCTTAATTAGGCAGGCATATCCGTATCTCAATATTTCTTATGGGCTTCAACCAAACCTACCTAAGGTACCTCCAGAGGTATCCTCTCCTCACCAAGTCGGCCACCGCCGCCGTGTTGGCTGCCCTCAACGAGAGCATCGCGTCCACCGTCACCGGCGACGTCCGAACGCGTACATTCTCCGTGGCGGGTAAACAGGTGACGGTCAAACATGTGTTGAGTCCCAAGGTGTTGACGATGGTGGTTTACGGCGCGTTGGTGGTGACCCCCCTTCTGCACGCCATGTACGGCGTGCTCAATCGCGTGTTCCGGGGCAATTTGAGTGGGTGGAAGCGGGTGCTCCAGATCCTTACGTCGTTGAGCACCATCACCCCCACGCTCTCGGCGGTGTATGTGAGTTGGTTGTCCATCATCAACAACTACAACCCCAGAGGCGTGGCGACGCTCGAGGACGTGCACAAGGAATTGAACAAGATTGTCTGGATCGTCAGAAGTGGCTTGGCGAAAAACTACACCACGGTGTTGAAGACGTCGTGGGCCACGTCGTTGGTGTCATTGACGGTGGCGCAGAGGTTCATTCGCCCCGAGCTCTGGGTGGTGTTCTTCAACCTTGTGTACTTTGTGATTGGCACGATTCAGAACGTGCGGGTGAAGTTGAGAATGAAGGGTGGTGAGGACGACAAGGCGGAGAGGGAGTTTGAGGACGCCAACAAGGAGTTGGAGCAGATCACGGCGGAGGTGAATGCCGCCCACGAGGCGGCCGTGGAGGCACTCAAGGGGATTAAGGAGGAAACCGAGGAGCTCAGAGAAACCGATGAAGGAACCGATGAGCGCAGCGAATCGGTTCCGGAGAAGCAGGTTCCAAAGCAAGAGCCCAAGCAAGAGCCCAAGCAAGAGCCCAAGCAAGAGCCGTTTGCTGAATTGCCCGAACCAACCACCGAGGTAGTTGTCGAGCCTGTCACTATCACCGAGACCACGCCCGAAACCCAGACCACCAATACAACAGCGACCAAGTCTGTGAAGAAGGCCAAGTCGGTAACTAAAGAGGCCAAGTCTGTGAAAGAGGCCACTGCCAAGCAGCTCCCTCAGTCCGAGACACTTGCACCCACCCGGTCAGCAGCCTCCACCCGAAGCACCTCCACCACCACGTCGCTTGACCAAACCACCATCCTCGTCCCCCTCGACAGATCCTAGTCTCTTGACCGATCGTCTCTAATGTATCTTTTGTGTTGCAGCCATTAGTAATCAGGACCACCCGTACATCCAGCAATCGCTTTCGCCATACACGAACTACACCTTCTCCCCGCTATGCTCAGAGCCATTCGCCGCGTCCCCGTGTCCTTTGTCCAGACCAGAATGATCACCTCGCAAGCCGTTGTTTTCTCGTCGCATGGCGAGCCTGCCGACGTGTTGTCCACCCACCGGTACGAAATCGACGAAACCAACCTCGACGCCAATGCCATTGTGCTTCGGACTTTGGGTGCCCCCGTGAACCCATCCGATATCAACCAGATCCAGGGTGTCTATCCCTCCCAACCCGAAAAGACCACTGCCTTAGGCACCAAGGAACCCAGTGCCGTGGCGGGAAACGAGGGACTCTTTGAAGTGATTCACATTGGGTCCAAGGTGTCCAAGTTCGACCGCGGCGACTGGGTGGTGCCCACCAACGTGAATTTCGGCACGTGGCGGACCCATGCGTTGGCCCATGAGGACGAATTCACCAAGGTGCCCAACCCGGCCCAGAGCAGAGAAAAGGGCAAGCCCCACGGGCTCACCATCAACCAGGGCGCCACGCTCAACGTGAACCCGCTCACCGCGTATCTCATGTTGACTCACTACGTGAAGCTTGTGCCTGGGAAGGACTGGTTTATTCAAAACGGAGGTAATTCCGCCGTGGGTAAGTATGCCATTCAGATTGGTAAGCTTCTCGGCATCAACTCGGTGTCGGTGGTGAGAGACCGCCCCAACTTGGACGAATTGAAGCAGGAGCTCTACGATTTGGGTGCAACCAAGGTGATTACCGACGAAGAAAACAACTCGAGGGAGTTCTCGGGGGAGTTCAAGTCTTGGATCAAGGAGACCGGCGGCGACGTCAAGCTTGGTCTCAACTGTGTTGGAGGCAAGAGCAGCACTGCCGTTGCGCGGAAGTTGAGTCCCAATGGACTCATGTTGACCTACGGCGGTATGTCGTACCAGCCGGTGATTCTTCCCACGTCGCTTCATATTTTCAAGAACATCACCAGCAGTGGGTTCTGGGTCACGGCATTGACCAAGAACGACCCCGAGCTTAAGACGAGGACCTTGGACCAAATTATTTCGTGGTATGAGGATGGGAAGTTGCTCGATGCTCCTTCCAAGGAGTCCAAGTTTGAGGGAGAAGATTTGGCGGACGCCTACAAAAAGGCGGTTGCCGATTCGAAGAATGGTAAGCAGCTTGTGACTTTCTAGTATACAGCGAGGAACGAGCTGTATACGAACAGAGGGTCTAGTACACAGCGAGGTATGGCTGTCAATGAAGATACAAGACTGCGGCGCATGGCCGTGCTCAACAAAGAAGGATACAGAAACAGCACATGGCCAGCACGAACAAGAATACAAGAAAATCAGAGTATACAAAATTCAAGTTTAGTCGGCATGTTTTGCAGTCTGCGGACAGAATCAGAACATACGACAAGTCCTACCGGAGGGTCCCCAGTATACTGCCAGGCATAAGCTTGGTACAAGAACGCAGAAGACTAGTAATAGTGCCAAAGATACAGTCGAATCAAAGGTACAGTAGAAAGGGTACAGCCGAGACGAAAGGTACGGGAAAAGATGCAGCACATCCATTAGCTCCACCACGGTAGTCAGATCAACAGACCACGGAATTTGTAGTGAAGCACATGGCCCAGGTCCCTCGCCGGCACACCAAGAGCACATGGCACAGCTCGTTCCTCGCTGTGCCGCTGTGCCGAATACAAGTTCAGATACGGCACATTTTGCAGTCTGCGAAAAGAAAAGAACATGACAGCTCATCCAAGAGGGTCCTAGCATACCACGAGGCATAGTGTACAGCAACGCAGAAGACTAGAAAAACCCACGAAAGATACAGTCTCAAGGACAGTAGATAAGGTACAGTAGAAAAATGTACAGGAAAGAGATGCACCCGTTCTATTTTCATCACGGTAGTCAGGAAATGAACACACCACGGATTCGATAGTAAAGTACATGGCCCAGGTCCCTCGCTGGCACACTAAGAGCACATGGCACCGCTCGTTCCTCGCTGTGCCGCTGTGCCGCTGGGCCTTGGTACGCGCACGCCCCGGCGATTGCCGAAGGTTTGGCCGCGTGCCGTTTCCCCCGCGCGCGACGGGGTCGGCCGCCCGCTGGGATTGGTCGCACCAGTGTCCCCAATTATGCCGCTGCCGGCGGGCGGCCCGAAAAAGAAACGCGGGATGCGAAAATCTCTTATCAGCACCCCAGATCGGGCCAAGGCCAAATCTTTTACTTTGTACTTGTCGTTATCATGTCTAGAGCACTACTGTCGCTGCGGGTTCTACTCAATGGAAGCGTGGGCCCCGCCACCATCGTCTTCTCCATCGAGCTGGGCCGCGTGCTCTACATTGAACAAGGCCTGGTGCTCCCCGTCAACAGTCCCGTGCTTCGCCTCTACAACGTGCTACCCCAGGATTACCGCAATGTGTCACCGTACGTGATCATGCCGGGCATCGTCGATGCGCACGTTCATCTCAACGAACCCGGCAGAACCGAGTGGGAGGGCTTTGCAACGGGCACCCAGGCCGCTGCTGCCGGCGGAGTCACCACGGTGATTGACATGCCGTTGAACGCCATCCCTCCAACGACAACGGTGGCCAACTTCAACCTCAAGATCGACGCGGCAAAGGGCAAGACGTGGGTGGACGTGGGGTTCTGGGGCGGGTTGGTCCCCACCAACCTTGACGACCTCCGGCCCTTGGTCAACATGGGAGTCCGTGGATTCAAGGGGTTCATGATTGACAGCGGAGTGGACGAGTTCCCCGCCATCAACCCCAAGTACATTCTCAAGGCCATGAAGCGGGTCAAGGACCTCTCGACCATCCTCATGTTCCACGCGGAGATGCAGCCCCACACCAACAACGAGCACGCCATGATCGTGGAGGAGGTGGACAACCGCACGCCGCGACTCATTGCCAACGACAGCGTGGTGTTCAGTCTCAGCGACGACGAGGTGGAGGATGTCGACACCGCCAACACCTCCATGTCGTCCACCACGTCTCTCTCGCTGGTTGCCGACGACATCGACGACATCGACCTCGGCATGTCTGCTTCGTTCATCAACCGGGCGCCTCGGCCCGTGCTCAACTTGTTGAAGCAAAACCCCACCCCGGCGGTGAGCAGGGAGCCTCCCACCGCCAAGTTGAACGGCAACTTGACCCGGGAACAGATCTCCGCGTTGGCCAAGTCGCCGTATCTCGCCGCGTCCGAGCCCCAGTTCGGCAAGTACGCCCGGTTGGCCAACCCCAACCACGACGAGATTTACAAGTCGCAGTTGCAGAGTCCCCTCGCCAAAACGGTGGACTTTGACTCCACCAAGCTCGTGCAGAACCACGCTGCTCCCTTGGAGGTGGCCCAGAAGGAGGACGCGGCGTTGGCCGACGTCGACCCGACCCTCTATGCATCGTTCCTCGCCTCTCGGCCCGACAATTTCGAAACCACCGCCATTGCTGAGATCATCAACTGCTCCACCAAGTACCCGCAGGTGCCCCTCCACATTGTCCACTTGGCCACGTATGAGGCGGTGCCGTTGATCCGGGCCGCCAAGGCGCATCTGCTCCCCATCACCGCCGAAACATGCTTCCACTATCTCCTGCTCACCGCCGAGGGCATCTCCAATTGCTCCACCCACTTCAAGTGCTGTCCGCCAATCCGAACCGACGAAAACCGTCAACTCCTCTGGAAGGCCCTCAGGGATAACATCATCACCACCGTGGTGTCGGACCACTCGCCGTGTACGCCTGACCTCAAGGGCCTTGACAAGGGCGACTTCTTTTCTGCGTGGGGCGGCATCAGCTCGGTGGGGTTGGGGCTCCCAATCCTCTACACAGAGGGCCAGAAGTTATCACCGCCAATTGGGCTCGAGGAAATTGAAAAGTGGTGCTGTTGGAACACCGCCAAGCAGGTGGGTCTCTCGCACCGCAAGGGTAAGATTGCGGTTGGGTACGACGCCGACTTTTTGGTGTTCAACACCGAGGCCGAGTACGTGGTGGCCAACGACGAGGTCTACTTCAAGAATAAGTTGACCGCCTATGATGGGAAGAGATTCAGGGGGAGAGTCATGGAGACGGTGGTGAGAGGAAACTCGGTGTTTGCATATGGCAAGGGGCACTCGGATGTGGCCATGGGCCGGTTGATTCTTGAGCCAAGGGTGGCGTAATCATGATTTGAGGAGCCCACAACGGTAGTTGTAGGTGACTATGGGGCCATTGAAAAACACCTTGGTGGATCGGCAATCACGGGCATGAGCAGTACAGCATTCATTCCCTTCGCTCTGAAGCAGAAATCAGAGCAAAGCTGTGAGATGTGATTCAAAGCTGCTGGTTTGAAGCCACAGCGTGAGTACAATGCCTTTCACGGTCTTTGAAAGCAATAGGCACAAAAATTAGTGGAAGTCGGTCGACAAGTTTGGTGGAGGCGCCAACACGGTAGTGGTGGTGTTGCCCAACTCATGTCAAAAATACAAATTCTTTGAAACCTTCGACTTTTTCGAATTTATGAAAGTATCAGGGCCAAACCCATGACCGGTTGTATTCCATAATCATGTCATAGGGAAGTTATTCGTTTCACCCTTACCTCTTGTCCTACAGAGACTCTAAATCAATCCATTCCTAACTAAAAACAAACTAAACATGAGCGTAAATCAAACGTAACCAAAATCAAACATGAATCATCAGGGGGCACTACAAGATGCCGGGAGCGTTCTCAGCCAACTTGGTGAAGGCTTCCTCAACCTCGTGGACAAGCGCCTCAGAAAGCTTTTCGCCAGTAGGGGCGGGTTCCTCAGCAGAAGCCGACGACGAAGGCTCGGGCTTTTTGTGCCCGGGCTTGTCGTGTTTGGGCTTGTCGGGCTTGTACTTGCCTCTTCCTGGTGGAGGAGATGGAGGCTTGTCACCGGGTGGTGGGGGTGGCCCTTGACCGGGTGGTGGAGGAGGATGCTCCCCAGATGGAGGTGGGGGTGGAGGTCCTTGTCCTGGAGGTGGAGGAGGGTGCTCGCCTTGTGGAGGTGGAGGTCCCTGTCCAGGAGGTGGAGGTGGAGGACCTTGGCCTGGAGGAGGGGGTGGAGGGTGTTCACCAGCAGGTGGGGGTGGGTAGTCACCTTGTGGTGGTGGGGGTCTTTCACCTTGAGGAGGGGCAGGGTGTTCACCCTGTGGTGCAAAGTCCTGTGGTCTTGGAGGAGGAAGTCTTCCGTGAGGACGGTGGCCCTCAAAGTGAGCCATGCCCACGTCATGAGGCTTATGGTGAGGACGGTGGGCCAAGGCAGTGTGGTCCTCGTAGAGACGGCCCAAGGTGAACATGGAGAATCCGGCCAACACGGCAGTGGTTCCAATCAAAGCCTTGTGCAACTTGTTTCTTCTTGGAGGACGGTGGTGGAAGCCCTCCAAGTCAAAGTGGGGTGGTGGAGGTGGAGGGGGGAAGTGTCCAAACCCATGAGGTGGTGGTGGTGGGGGGCCAAACTGGTGGAAGTGGCCAGGGTGAGGGCCATGGGGGTGGCCCCGACCACGAGGGTGGTCATCCTTCTTAGGGGCAGGACTCAGGGGACGCTCGTACACAGAGTCGTCCGAGGTTTCGGGCTCAGTAGCACATCTCTCGTATTGAGGCAAGTCTTCGGACTTTCCTGAGGAAGACATGATGGGAGAATGTATAATTTCAGGGGTGGGGGATTGCAGGTATTTATGTGCCGGGGACCCGGTATTTGAATTTTTGGGGTGCGAGAATTTTTGATTGATGATGCATTGACCAAGCCCTGCGGGTGAATTGCCGCAGTAGCGCCGAATGCCGAAGGGGCGGAAGCTGAGTGCATACAACTTTTGACTTTTTTTCGTTCATACCAAATCCTGCTCAGCACACGCCAAGGTCATGGTTGTTCCAGGGCCAGCAAGCTGTTCTCAGGCAAAGTATGAGTTTCACCTGCTCGTCTGATGACGCCATATGCACACCGCATGCATCGTGCATGCGCGCAATCCCCATTGGGTCAGGTGTGCATAGCCCCGACCCGTGGTCTCCCCCCTGGTCAATCCCCATCCGGCAGTCTTCATGCATTTGTCGTTGACTAACTGTAATACTTCTTGTTATATAACCCCAAAGCCTTAATGGGAAACAAGAACTTGTAGGAAGGATACTCGATGGCACAGGAGTGGTTGAAAACGCCCTCGACTTCCTCGAATTTCCATTCACCCGTGGGTAATTGGCGGTCCATGATGAGCCGGATGGCTTTGTCAATTGGCTCCCTATCGGGATAATCTGCAAGAATTAACCCAATGACAGCCCATGCCGTTTGCACCAACAACGACTTTTCGCCAGGAATATACGTGTGGGTTTCACATGCCTTCATGGACTCGGACCAGCCCCCGTCGTCTCGTTGCTTGGAAACAAGAAAATCGCATCCTCGCTGTGCAGTTGACGAATTGGTGTAGCCAAGACCCACAGAATTCAAAGCCTCGAGCGCAAACATGGACGCGTAGGTGTAGCAAATGCCCCAGCATCCGTACCACGACCCGTCGTGTGGGTCCTGGGCTTTTTTGATGTAGTCGATGGCGTCATCGATGGCAAAGCGGATTTCGTCCTTGCGGTAATTGGGGTAGTTTTTGGCAAAGTATGTGAGGCCCAACACCGACGAGTCGGTGCATTCAACATAGGGGTATTCCACCATGATGTTGTTGAAGACCTCGGCGGGGTTGAGCAGCTCGAGAGCGGGCGGCGCCCGGATCTTCTCGTACGCAGAAAAGGAGCCAAACTCGATGCTGCCACGGTTCTGGATGCTCATGAGCACGTCGGCGGCTTCAAAGAGATTCTCGTCGGAGATAAGGTCGTGGACTTTGTCGAAGGCTTGGTCGTTTCTCACCATGATGATGGCCTTCATCGCCTCGGCGGTACAGTCACTCACAGTGTAGCCCTGCTCCTTGGTACTGAAGGGCCAGCCCCCCTTCCGCCTGTCTCTGAAGCTGCCCTCGGCACAGTCTTCGGTGAACTGAGATCTGACGAGGAACTTGTACGCTTTTTCAATCATGGCGTGGTACTCGGGCAACTCCGCAAGCCCGGCCATGTAGAAGTACTGGATCATGAACGCGGCGTCCCAAACCTGCACACCATTGGTGCCCATCACCGTCATGCCCTGGGGTCCGTGGAAGAGCACGTCGTCCTTCCGTGCATCCATTTTTTTGAATGTGTCGGAAGTCTTGCCCTCGAAGTGGGCCACCACCACCGTAATGAACGCGAAACTAACAGGGGCAATGCTGAGGTACTCGGTGTTGTGGAGCTCCTTGAGAATAAGCTCGTACACTCTGTTGTTGCAGTAGCGCACGAGCCAGGCGGGCCGGACGTACTTTTCGTACTTGACCAACACCCAGTTGACGACGTCAAGCACTTTCGAGTGGGGGTAGTACAAGTCGACGCCACACACGGTGTTGCGGTGCTTGGAAAAGTCGATTTTGTCAAAGGGCCGTCTGGGAGAATAGATCTCCAGTCTGATTGCTTCGAGCAACGGGTCCAATTCACACGACACCTGGTTCACGGAAAGGTACCCGAGGGCAAGATAGATGGCCCGCGTGTGCACCCACCACCGACCCGGGTGAATCGGCACCAGGTATGGAAGTAACCACGGTTCCACGGGGGCAGGGTTCACTCCCGCCCACTTGTACAAGTTGAGCACCGCCAACCACGCCTTGCCCCAGTGGGGGTTGCCAAGAGCTCCTCCAAGCTTGTGGAGAGTTTTTCTCGCCTTGACACACACCTCGTGGTCGGCTGCCAAACCCAAAAGCCGCAAACACACGTAGTTGATGGTGGTGCCAAAGCACGTGGACTTATCGATGCTGTGGAGGCCCCATCCCCCATCCACAGGGTGGGCGGTATTGACAATGTACCGGATCATCTCCAAGCGCTTTTCCTTGGGGATTTCCGTCTTGGTGTAGTAATGCGATGCAACATACCCAATGGTCATGAACATGGGGCCCTTGTACTGGCACGGAAAGATGCCCAGGTCCTCCTGAAGCAATTGGAAGAACAGAGCTCCCTTCTTGGCCGCGTGGAACGCGCTGGTGATGGTCTCGGGCTCGGGACTGGGGAAGTCGTCTAGCCCCAAAAGGTACTTTGTGAACGGCGACTGGGGTTCGTCTTTTGCTTCGTCTGGCGAGAGGTAGTGCCATGTCTCACGGCCCAAGGCATCGGTCCGAAGGCGCCACCGCGCCGGGTCTGTTCGCTCAAGGCCCAATTGCTCGGAGTAGTACATGATGGGGTACGATGGGTGCGAGCGGCACGGGTTTTTGGGGTCGCACCGATGCGGCGTGCGCGCACCGAAAATCTCGAAAAAAGTCCTCCATCACCACATTATGGGCAAGCAGGACCACGTCAAGTTTGCTCCGGAGCCCAAGGAGGACGAGTACAGTGACGGGTTCGACGAGTCCGCCAGCGACGAGTCCGGCTCGGAACAGGAACAACCGGTGGCTCCCCCCAGCAATGGCCACCCGCAGGGTCCCCCAACCAAGAAGCAGAAGAAACAGCTCACGGCCCAGGACATCCAGGTGGCGCGTGAAACCGCCGAGTTGTTCAAGTCCAACATCTTCAAGCTCCAGATCGACGAGTTGGTGGCGGAGGTCAAGCTCAAGGACTCTCACATTGCCAAGATTGAGAAGGTGCTCCATCGACTCCACGAGTGCATCTCCAAGATTCCCGAGGTAAGTGATGTGTCGCTTGCCGATGCCGAGGCTCGTTTCAACGGCAAGAAAGTGGTGATGCCGTTCCCCGACCCCAAGCCCTCCAAGGTAAACTACACGTTTGGGTACGCACCCCCATCGCACGTTGGATTGGTGGGACTGTTTGGGTTAAAGACTGCCATCGCCCAGCCGGGCGGCGTGGCCATCGACATGGTGTTGACGATGCCTCAGGAGCTCTTCCAACCCAAGGACTACCTTAATTATCGGGCGCTCTATAAACGAGCGTTCTACCTTGCACATGTGGCCGACCACCTCATCCCGTTGTCCAAGAAACACAATCTCCCCATCAAGATCTCATACCACTACCTCAACGAAGATATTCTCAACCCCGTGTTGAAGCTCGAAAGCATAAAGACCGAGAACCCCGACGACCTTGTGTTTCACAAGACCAAGTTTTCAATCAATCTCATTGTTGGGTTCCCGTTCGGAGTGTTTGACGCCAAAAAGCTTCTTCCCGACAAGAACTGTATCCGAGTGCAAACGGACGTGGCCGAACTCCCGCCTACGCCATCGTACAACTCGTCGCTCTTGTCGTCCACCACCTACGATTACTACTTGAAGTACCTCTACACACAAAAGAAGTCCACCGACTCGTTCAAGGACGCGTGTATCTTGGGCCGCTTGTGGCTCCGGCAGCGGGGCTTCGGCCTGGCATTCAACGACGGCGGGTTCGGCCACTTTGAGTTTGCCATGTTGATGGGCGCTCTTCTCAACGGAGGTGGAGTTTCTGGAAACAAGATCCTCCTCCATGGGTTCTCGTCATACCAGCTCTTCAAAGGTATCATCAAGTACCTTGCCGAGGTGGATCTTACCAGCGGGTACCTCACGTTCTCGCTGGCCCTCGGCGATGCCATCTCGTCCAAGTACTCCGAGTCGGGCTTCGACGTGCCCACGGTGTTTGACAAGAACACCAAGCTCAACATTCTTTGGAAGATGACCAAGTCGTCGTATACCGAGCTCCGCAACCGGGCGCGTGATACCCTTGTGCTTCTCAACGACGTGGTGAAGGATCGCTTCGACCCGATTCTCCTCCAGCCCGCGAACGTCGACGCCTTGCGCTACGACATCACCTTGTCGTTGACCATTTCTGACGAGGTGTACAACTCATACGGCGCCCTTGAAAAGATTTCGTTCATTACTTTCGACAGCTTCGTCAAACACAAACTCTTCCTCATACTCAAGAACGCGTTGGGCGACCGGGTCGTGTCTCTCAGCATCCGAGCCCAAGCGGTCGTATCATCCAGTGCCTTGACCAAGAGAAAGCCCTCCACCATCCCCAACAAATACATTCTCGGGCTCAAACTCAATGCCGACGAGTGCGACAAGCTCGTCACCAAGGGCCCCAACAACGACGACGAGGAGCTCGGCATCAAGTTCCGCACTTTCTGGGGGTCGAGAGCGTCCCTCAGACGCTTCAAGGACGGCACCATCCAGCACTGTGTGGTGTGGGCGCCCGAGCACAACGAGCCCGTGGTGCTCTCCATCATCAAGTACGCGTTGGACCTCCACCTCCACTCATCGTTGTCTACTAGCATTCTGTCGGACATCACCGACTTCAACAACCGGTTGCCCACGCCGTTGGTGTCTGTGCCACATGTGGCATCCGCCGCCCCATTCATTGCTCTCAAACAAGCGTACGAGAATTTCAACAAGGTGCTTGTGAACCTCACGCTCCCGCTTGGCGTCAAGGCGTTGCTGGCGGCCTCGCCCGCCCTCCGCAACTCGTCGCTTCTTGTGCCCGTGCCGTTTGCCGTGTCGAGCCCCGACTTCTGGAACGACGTGGTGCTCCAATTTGAAACGTCCACCCGGTGGCCGGATGAAATCAGTGCTCTCGAGAAGACCAAGACTGCATTCCTCATCAAAATCAGCGAGGCGCTAGACGACACCGCCTACCGCACCATCATCACCAAAGACACCACCATTCCCTTCAACGAGGACATTTCCCTCTTGAACGTGTTGACTCCCGAAGGGTATGGCTTCCGCATCCGGGTGCTCACGGAACGTGACGAGACGTTGTATCTCCGAGCAGTGGCCAATGCCGACAAGCAGCGGGCAATCGTCCAGGACATCTACCTCAAGTTCAACCAGCACTACCTTGGTGCGGTCAAGCACACGCGCACGGTGGGCATTCTCGCCAACCACTTCACCTTCTATGCGCCGACGGTTCGATTATTCAAGAGGTGGCTTGATTCTCAACTCCTTCTTCATCACTTCAAGGATGAGTTGGTTGAGCTCATTGCCCTTAAGGTGTTTGTGGACCCCGCGCCCTACGCCGTGCCCACGTCCGTGGAGAACGGCTTCCTTCAAATCATCAACTTTGTGTCGTCGTGGAACTGGAAGGAGATCCCTCTCATCCTTGACCTCGTCAAGGACAGTGGCGACGAGCTTGGCACCCACAAACTCAGCGAGAAGCTTTCCATCCAGGCCCACCAGATCATCCAGGCCAACTACGACAAGATCCGCAAGAACGACCCCTCGGGCATCAAGACGCAGTTCTTCATCGGGTCCAAGGACGACCCCTCGGGAATCTTGTGGTCCAACGAGCTCACGTTGCCCATTGCCAGTCGGTTGACGGCGCTCGCACGTGCCGCCAGCCAGCTCATCAAGACCCAGGGCACGGGTCCCTCCACCATGGATCTTGTGTTCACGCCCGCCCTCAAGGACTATGACTTTGTCATTCACCTCAAGGGCGGCGACTTGAAGGTTTCGTCGGGAATCATGCCGGCCAATGGATACAAGAACCTCATCAACCAGACGCTGTTCCCCGCCGACATCACGTCCAAGTACGATCTCATCCAGGAGTTTGTCAGTGAGCTCAACAAGAAGTTCGGCAACACCATCATCTTCTCCACCCGCAAGTACACGGGACTCTACGACGCCAACGTGATTGGCGGGCTCTTCATCCCCACCACCATGGCCAAGAAGAAGTTCCGGGTGAACCTTGGCATCAACGTCAAGCCGGCCGACGGCGACGACGTGGTGATCAACAAGGACGCCATCCTCAACCAGATCGCCTTGCTTGGGGGAGATCTCATCCAGACCATCAAGCAGTAGTCAGCATATAATAGAATACCTGCAAGCAAGTTGTAACAGTCCCGCAGGCAATTGGCAAACATTGAAAGATATCATCATTTTGAGAGTGGGGTGCGAATATGGCCGCCGACTCCACGCTCTTTGACACCCAGCGCTACCCCACCGTCGAGCAGACCATCGTCAACAACACCTCGGTGTTGTACAAGCGCAAGAAGTTCTTCCTCCAGGACTTGCGGCAGCTCATGAAGGGCCTCGGGTTTGTTCTCGTGGCCCTCATCTATCTTCAGGACAACTCGCTCTTTGCATTCATTACCCGGGCGTTTGTCCAGTACTCGCTCCATAATCCGTTTCCTACCCCACAGGCCCGTCTGCTAAGTGACGAGACCAAGCAGGTCATCGCCAAGTTTTTGCTTGTGGAGTTGATGGTGGTGAACTTGGTGGTGATTGTGCTTCACCTTGTGTTTGGCGTGTGGGTGGCGGAAGCCCCAGATCACTTTACGCATGGAGGATTGACGGTTCAATTCATCGGGGAGCAGTTGGTCAGCACCAGATTCACCGTGGTGGTACTAGACCTATTGTTGTTCTTTGAGCAGTTGGTGTTCTATAGTCTCATGTGTGCCACCGACGACTCCAAGGTGTTGGCCACCACTCGCGAGATGGGCGAGGGTGACGATAGCTTTATGGATCGTTTCGAGATCGAGGGCGACGGGTACACGGGGACAGTGCATTTGATGGAGATTGATGTTTTGGGTGACGTGTGGGAGGTCCTAAGGCTGCTGACAAAACTACAGTTTCCGCAGAACAGGCCTGTCTAGCTTGCCGATGAGACAAGTGGCCTTTACAGCATAGAGACAACAGAGCGGAAAGAGTGGAAGAACAAGGATGCCACAAGGCAATCAGTCATCCGATATATGTCAGTCATTCGATCATCAGTCATCCTGATATCGTATATCCCGATATCGCCATGCTACTGATCACCAGTCATCCTGATGTGTGCACCAGTCAAGACTGGTGTCTCACCTTGTTCGCACAAAAAAATTATCATCTCATCTCATCATGAGTAACATCGTGGGCATAGAATACAACCGGGTCACCAACACCGCGTCCACCGACTTCCCTGGCCACAGCCAGAACGGCGACTTCTCGTGGGATCTCGAGAAGTTCAAGGACTCGTTCCAAATCCACATTTCGCAAATCGGCCCCAGAACCGCCAACTTCGATTTGATTGGCATCGACACCTCCATTGCCAATGCGTTGCGCCGCATCATGATTGCCGAGGTGCCATCGGTGGCTGCCGAAACCGTCTACATATATAACAACACCTCCGTTATTCAGGACGAGGTGTTGGCCCACCGAGTCGGCCTTATTCCCTTGAAGGTGGACCCCGACTCCCTCACATGGTTGGACCCCTTGGCCAGCGAAGAAAACAAATTCACCGATGAAAACACCATCGTGTTGTCTCTTGACGTCACCTGCACCAAAAACCCCCATGCTCCTGCTGGCAGCACCGACCCCAAAGAACTCTATCGCAACTCCAATGTGTACGCCAAAGACTTGAAGTTCGAGCCTCAAGGCCGTCAACTCGAGCTCTTCAAGAGCAACCCCGTGGTGCCAGCAGACCCCGACATTCTTCTTGCCAAGTTGAGGCCCGGCCAGGAGATCGCCTTGAGAGCCCACTGTATCTTGGGCGTGGGCAGCGACCACGCCAAGTTCTCGCCCGTGGCCACTGCATCGTACCGGTTGATGCCTGTCATCGACATCAAGGAGCCCATCAGAGGCGATCTTGCAAGAAAGTTCCAAAAGTGCTTCCCATCGGGAGTCATTGACATCAAAAACGACGAGGCCTACGTCAAGGATGCCAGAAAGGATACCGTATCCAGAGAGGTGTTACGACACAGTGAGTTTGACGGCAAGGTCAAGTTGGGAAGAAGAAGAGACCACTTCATCTTCAACGTGGAGTCCACGGGCGCCATGGCTCCCGAGGAAATCTTCATCAAGTCCATTCGGGTGTTGAAGAACAAGGCCGAGTACTTGAGAAACTGTCCCATTGGTCAATAGCATAATCTGTAAATTAACTATGTTTATACAAACAAAAAGTTCCCTGAGAATAGCTGGTCAGTAGCACAATCGTAAATACATGTCATTTATTCGTTGTATGTGTGGTTAAACAAGCTGTTTTCTGGAACCCTTGAAGAATAGCTGGACAATGTAGATTTGCAAAAACGCCATCCCCACCATCAACAGCACCTCGAAGATGGAGAAGTAGTAGATTCTGCTCTCGGTGGACTTGACGGTGGCGTGGTTCCGGTTGTTTCTTGTTTTGTAGTATTGCAACGTTCTCATGAGGCCGTCCAACTGTTCGTCAATCTTATCGACGGTGGCCTGCATGCTCTCCACATGGGCAATGGGCTTGGCGTTGGGTTGGTCGGGCATGCTGGCCTTGAAGTCGTCGTCGGCCTCCAACTTGATTTCGAAATCAACAACTTTTTCAGCAAACGTGGACATGCCGTTGGCAAAGCAGAACTCGTATTCGCCGGGCAATTCGGCGTTGAAGGTGAAATCTCCCTGTCTTTGCTTCTCGTCACGGTGAAGGATCTCGCCGCTGGGCGATTTGATGGTGTAATCAACATCAAACGCTCCTCCACTTTGCACGGCGAAGTAGTAGGTGATGAGAGTCAGCGGTTGCTTGGTGAACACGTAAAAACACGCATTTTCCTGTGCTCCCAACACAAACGTCAACGCCAGTCCAGACACGCCCTGGACGACGGCCATCATGGCAACAATCAATGCAAACAACATGGTGAAGAAAATAGTTCAAGACGTGTCCTTTGTCGCGCACGACATTGCGAATGGAGCGGGTGTCGGCCAGCGGTGCGGCCAACGTGAAAACAAGTCGACCCGCGCGTAGCGAAAACATTAGGTCGACGGCTGGCGCCCCGTCGACCAACCAACTCTACCAGTCTTGATCCGATAGCAAATCATATTGTCGGCAGTTCTTACTTGCTCTGACCCACCTGCTTTGGTGATGATTGCAATGAAGAGACATAACAAATTATCTTCATTTTGCAAAACTTCACAACTCACTGCAATTTCGCATCTTCACATCCTCCTTCAGCCATGTCTTCACTATATACATTACGTGTACACCATACGTCCCTCCTTGTCGAAACCCACGCGTCTGTCCTTCTTTCTGTCTCTTCTCGAGGCACCGTATCTGAAACCCACGTTACCGGCCTTGGCCTGGATAAACTTAAACACCGCCTTGTCGCCGGCCTTTTCTTCACCCACCACCACGGTGTTCACCTGCTTGACGTCGTCGCCCTTGATGTGCTGAGTGATGTTGTCCAAAGTCTGACTAGCAGGCTCCAAACCGTACAATTCGGCGGCATCAAGAGGACCAAAGGGCTCACTCTCGGAAATGGTCAAGAACCGCTGGTGCAACGTCTTGTGAGGCGTGGGAATCTCCGTGAGATTCTCGGGACTGGACTGAACCGAGTAGAGGGGGAACATCTTGTACATGACGTTGGAAAACTTTTCCAAGTCGGGCGTAATCAAGTTCTGTGGTTAGTATCAGAGTAAAAAGTTCAAACCATGTGGATGTCTTAAAGACTAATCGAATTTTTGTTGGTCTCATCATGTAACATACCGAATCCTTGTACTTCTTTTCAATTCCATGCAATTTGACAATGGCCTCCACCCGGGCAATCTTGATCTTGTAGTCGTTGGCTATTATCTGGGTGTCCTCGCCATTTTCCACCACTCTTTGATAGATGGTCTCCTTCAACTCGGTGGGGATGATGGAGGCGGTTTTGCATGCTGGGTTCATGGGGAATGGGTGTAGAGTGGGGTCTCTTCCTGACCGGTCAGGCCGACTGGGTTGGTGAGGAATCAGGGGATCATCCACCGAATTGCCATCGGGCACTATGTAGTTGGGAGTGTGGTTCTGCGGAGGGTAGAAGTACTTGTTTCTGTAGTATTCTCCCTTGGCATTCTTGGGTCCGAGCCATGCTTTGAGTTGCCGCTGGAATGTGCTGGAATGATCCTTTTTAGGGTGCGTCAACGGCACCATCTGCGCCCGGTAGTTGGTGGGGTACGCGGGCTTGCGCTTGAACCGCACTTGCTGGAGGTTGAGACCTCTTCTGAGCCCGGCGTTGGTTCCCAACATGGATGGAGGTGAAAATTTATTCGCGGGCGCACATCATGTCGCATGTCGCAGGTGCACGGGTGTTTGCCCACGCGTTATTTACAAGATCCATCTGTTGAGCGAGGCATGGAAAACATCTACTCCACCCTCCGCCGCCTCAAGGAGCGCGTCTCGCCCACCAAGCGCCAGCCGGCTTTGATCTCGCCGCCACCGGTGGGGCGCAAGCGCAAAAACTCCTCGGAAGACGACCCCTTCAACGATAAACATTCCAAGGCCCTCAAGGCCCAGCCGTCGTCCCGGTTGAACCGCCTGAGGTACTTTGCCTCCACTGGACTGGAGCTATCACCTTTCATTCGAAACGCCAACCTTTCCAAGCAACTCAACTTGTCATACCAATCGGAGGAACCTGAAATTTCAGCTGTTTCTGAACAACAGGAGGTGTCTGTGACCCAGCAGCTGGTGGCCGAGGAGGACGACGAGGTCCCTCTTGAGGTGTTGGAGGAAATGAACAAGCTCGAGGAATGTTTCCCGGTGCTAGCGGCCAACTATCGCCTCATTGATAAGATCGGTGAGGGTACCTTCTCCACGGTGTACAAGGCCGAGGCCATCAACGGCAGCGTCAAGTTGGGCCTGCAAGTGTGGAAGTCTCCGCCGCTCAAACACATCAAGCCCCGGGTATCCAAGCGCAAGAACCCCATCGTGGCTCTCAAGCAAATCTACGTCACGTCATCGCCCAATCGCATCCACAACGAGCTCAATCTTCTTTTCATTCTCACGGGCAATCTGCATGTGGCCCCTCTCCTTGACGTGTTGAGGTACCAGGACCAGGTGATTGCCATCCTCCCATACTATCAGCATTCCGACTTTCGAGACTTTTACCGCGATCTTCCCATCAAGGGGATCAAGAAATACCTCTGGGAGTTGTTACAAGGTCTCGACTTTGTCCATGAGAAGGGCGTCATTCACCGTGATCTTAAGCCCACCAACTTTTTGTACGACCCATTCAAGGGCAAGGGGGTGTTGGTGGACTTTGGCTTGGCGGAAAAGGTTTCGCAACAGCTGCCCCACTTCAAAAACTCCAAGGCGTGTCCGTGTGATCTGAAAGAAAAGTTGGTGATTAATCGCTCCCACAATAAGCGGCTCAACGTCAAGGCGGCGTACCCCAAACTGGACCAGCGTCCTCCACGGCGGGCCAACCGGGCAGGAACCCGTGGTTTTAGAGCACCCGAGGTGTTGTTCAAATGCACCAACCAAAACGCCAAGATCGACATCTGGTCCGCCGGCGTCATTGCATTGTCACTCATTACCCGCAAGTTCCCGCTCTTCAACTCGCCCGACGACATAGACGCGTTGGTGGAGCTCACCCTCATCTTTGGTCTTGAAAAGCTCACCAAGTGCGCCGAGCTCCATGGGTGTGGGTTCGAGGTGAGTCTTCCCCACATTGCCCAGGAGTCGTTCAACGGCAACCTCATCAAACTCATTTACTCGTTTCTTCAGCACGAGTGGGACAATGAAGCATTCCCCGACGACAGTGTCATTCTCGACACCCTCAAGTTCATCGACCCAGCATCATTCGCATTAAAGAAGCCTGTGCTAGAAGAGGACTATGACGCCTTCAAGGCTGACATGGGCGCCTACACTGACCTTAAGCAACTTTTGCATTTACTATACGGGTGTTTCCACATGGACCCCCGCAAGCGGCTCCTGGCCAAACAACTCCTTCGTCTCCCATTCTTTGCCGAATTGATTCCCCAGCAGGACGACGAGGTCATCCTCAACTAGTCAACGCATCCCGCGCTTCCTCCTTCAGAGGAAGCCGCCGGTCCATGTCTCCAATTCTGCGTCGATAACACATGAATTGCCCCCCCAATTCCTCCCCAAGCTTGGCACGAAGCTTGGAGAAGAACAACCCACACGCATTACACAAGTTGCGCTGGCCATCAGGCCCCTTCCGCCACTCGGGACTGTGGCTGGTTTGGCAGTGACAACACTTGAGACTCGTGGTGGAGAACGCCTCTTTCGACACCACCCGGCTGGCCGCCCGCGGCAGCTTGGCCTTTGGCACCTTGGGCAGTCTTGACTTTGGCAGCCGTGGCAGTTTGGGCAGCTTGGGGGCGGTTTTGCGTGCTTTGGGCAGCCGCCGGCGACGGGGCTCTTCGTAAGAAGTGTCGGAGTCGGTTGTATGCACCAAGTCCATTTGCGAGGGGGAAGAGTCTGGGCGGGGGCTTCGGGGGGACTTTGTTCGCTTCTCATCCATGGCATCGGTTGCATTAGTTTCCTTCTGCTTCCGGTCAGTGCCTACCGGCTGAAACATCTCTCCCAACCACACAAGCGCATTGCCCATGTCCATTAAGTCAGACGCAAATCCCTCGTACACGTATCTCGGTATCGTGGATGCCCAGTGGTCAAAGTCCTCCGCGGCGATGGTGTAGCCGTTGTGGAAGGGTGCTTCGTCACTATGGGGCATCCGGTTGATTTGGCCGAGCGTGAAGGTGATTTGGTTGAGACATTCAATGAGGTCAGGTCGGTGGTTACAAACATCCGCAAGAATGTGCAAGTACATCGCCTGGGGCGTTGCAAAGGCCATGGTGGTGGGATTCGGGGTGTCCGGGGCCACACGCATGTGGGTGAAGGCCGGGGAGTCGTTTGCGATGGCGGGGGTGGCTGCAACAGCGTCCTTGATCTCAATGGCTTGGAAAAGAGTATCCATGAGAATTGGAAACTTCGCGAACCCAAAAGTCCTTTATATACCCCCCTGTCCTCATGTGTTCTGCCGTACCTCTCCGGTGGAAGGGTCCCTCGGAGGTTTGCGGCAGGGCACTTTTCGCAGCCACAAAGCCAGTCGCAAACAAGATATTCGCACTTCGCGTATTGTACACTATATTACATAAGCAAACAACATCACCATCACCAGGTTATAGCAGGTCGCGAGACCTCTTGCGGGACTTGTCCTTTTCTTGGGGCTCCTCGATCTCTGTCGTCTTGTTCCATTTTCGGTTGAGATGAGAAATGAGCATGTTTTGCAGCTGGAGTGTCGACATGATGGGCTGGTCTGCGTCCACGCGGAGCTTTTCGTTGAGAATGGAGTGCTTGGAGCTGGGCAGGAGCGGCAGCGTGGGGGTGCGTTTGACCGAGACGAACTTGGTGTCGATGTGCTTGTCAAGATTGGGTTGTGGACTCGACAGAAGAAGCTCCATCTGGAGGTCTTTGCTGAAGAACTTCTTCTTCTTGGAGTAGATGGGATGGAGCATAAGGCCGGGGCGGGACTTTTTGTGGTCGTCACCGGGCACCGAAGAAGTAGGGTTGACGGGATTTCTGGTAATGGGGGTGCTGCCAGCACTTGGTTTGGCAGCGGTGCTGGTAGAATGGGAAACTTTCTGGGTGGTTCCCGTGCCGGGTGCTCTGGAGATGCTGGGGATGCTGGGTGAACCCAAGGGAATGGGGGAGATGCTGGAGGTGGCTGAAATGCTGGGAAGGATCGGGCGAGCCGGGGCCCCACTGGGTCCTGGCGTGGGCGTTGTTGAGCTGGCGGAGTCGGAGTCTGTCGGGCGAGAGGTTCTGGGTTTGTCGAGCCTTGGCTTCTCGAACTTGTCCGGGTCCTCGCGACCTCTGAGGTAGTCGAACTGAAAGTCTCGCTTGACGCGTCGTTTGAGAAAGGACTCGGTGTCACTTTCATCGTCTGATATGATGGCAGACGAGTTTTTGAGTGCCTTGAGCTTTGGGTGGTTCGCAAGAGTGTAGTTGTCTGGCTCATCGGCCGGGGTACTTAGTGATGCCAACAGCGTCAGCGAGTTGTTTCGCGTCGGGCGGAACCCGTCGTCAATACTCACGATGGAGTTGCGAGGACTGCCCAAGCTGATGATGGACATGCTTCTGGTGTGGGACACCGACTGGTTGGAGGTGACGGAGTTCATCGACGACAGCCGTTGTTTGTGCACGGCCAAGGGCTTGATGATATGAGGAGACGTGGAGCCGCTGATGGGTTCCAGCGAGTACGGACTGAGCTTGTCACCAAGAAGGTGGTGGGGGGACCGAGGAGGGGGCATGAGAAGAGCCCGTTATTAGCGATGGCGCGCACCTGTTTCGATGCGTCGCAGATCATTTGGTCCGCGGGGCGGGCGCCTTGGCCAGGGGTCCGTGCGACTCGCCCGACGAAGCGGGCCCCTCTGCCGAGTCATTGTACTTTGCGAGGCACATGATTTCGCTAAACCCTGTGCCACACTTGGCACCATTGCTGTGGTGTTTCCTAATGCCATCGACATTGACCCATCGTATTGTTGCAACGTAAGACCACCTCTGTATACACCTCGACACCTCTGTCGAAACCTCTGACTCACTGGCCTACTGGCCTACTGCTGGCACCCGCGCCGCATTCCCCGGAGAGCAGCTCACACCGAGACCCCGTCCCATTGGGCTGCTGTTTGCAACTAGTGCTTATCTTGCATGCGGCCAGGTCGCCTCTACTAGCCTTATCTCTCATTCGGGCCCACTTGAGTTGACACTCATTGTTGTCCATTCTTACATAATATTTTTCAGGAAATTATCTCATCCACCTTCACTTCTCCATGAGCCTCGACCGCTCATCGGCCTCCCCCAACGGCCTGTTCCCCACGCGGCGTAACCGCAACACGTCGTTTTCCGAGGCCTTGGGCCAGTCGTTGTCCAGCCACAGTCCCTTCGACTTTGGCGGCCGCAGCTATGTGGGTATGCCCAACCGCCTGACGTCCATCCACCAAACGTCCCTGCCAGCAGTGTACTCGGGGGTGGAGATCCACGAGCAAACCGCCACGCTCGCCTCTATCGGTGTCACCGACGATGTCGACGAAATCAGTCCCCCTCCCACGGGGGAACTGTCCATGAGCTCATCTCCGCCCATTCCCATCAACCTGGAGCACGCCTTCAGGCGCCATTCCCACAGCCACGCCATCCCCACCGTGCCCGAGATCTCCGAGGTCACCCCGCTCAAACACGACCTTCTGCCGATGCACATGCCCGAGGACCTCGAGGCAGGAGAGATCCAGCACCACGTCGTTCGCCGCAAGTCCCAGGCGGCACCCAAGCCACGCACCGTCCGCCAGCACATCATCAAGGGCGTAAGCTACGTCCCTGCGGTGTTTCTTGGCACCCTTCTCAACATTCTTGACGGGTTGTCGTACGGCATGATCATGTTCCCCATCGGCGAGGCCGTCTTCTCCTCGCTTGCCCCCGCCGGGCTCTCCATGTTCTACATGTCGTGCATTGTGTCGCAGCTCGTGTACTCGCTTGGCGGTTCTGCCTTCAAGTCGGGCATTGGCTCGGAGATGATTGAGGTGACCCCGTTCTTCCACACCATGGCGCTCCTGATTCTGGCGCAAATGGCCGACGCGTCCCAGGACGCCATCATCGCCACCACCATCGTGACCTACGCCATCTCGTCCATCGTCACCGGGCTGGTGTTCTTCCTCCTCGGAAAATTGCGCCTTGGCTCCTTGGTGGGCTTCTTTCCCCGGCACATCCTCGTGGGCTGTATCGGGGGAGTGGGCTACTTCTTGGTGGTGACGGGAATCGAGGTCAGCTCCCGTTTGGAGGGCGGGTTGCTCTACGACTGGCCCACGGCAAATTACTTGTTTGGCAACTGGCTCGTGTTCCTCGAGTGGAGCATCCCTCTTGCCCTCACCATTGTGCTCATTCTCCTCCAGCACCGCATCCACAACTCGTTGCTTGTGCCGCTCTTCTTCATCTTTGTGTTCTTTGTCTTTCACCTAGTTGTGTTCTTGGTCAATGGCTGGGACCTTCCTGCGGCAAGAGACGCCGGCTGGGTCTTCCCCGCCGTCGAAGACAACCAGCCGTGGTACGCCTTCTACGAGCTCTACAAGTTCTCGCTCGTCGACTGGTGGGCAATCGTCGAACAGATTCCCTCCATGCTCGCATTGACATTCTTTGGCATTCTTCATGTTCCCATCAATGTGCCCGCGTTGGCCGTCAGTGTGGGCATGGACCAGTTTGACGTTGACCGTGAGCTCGTGGCCCACGGCTACTCCAACGCTCTCTCTGGGTTGGTGGGCTCCATTCAGAACTACCTCGTGTACACCAACTCGGTGCTCTTCATCCGCGCTGGCGCCGACGATAGACTTGCCGGGGTGCTCTTGACCATCGGCACCGCGGCGGTGATGGTGGCGGGCCCGGTGGTTATTGGGTACATCCCCGTGTGCGTGGTGGGGTCGCTCATCTACCTTCTTGGGTACGAGCTTCTCAAGGAGGCGCTCTACGATACATACGGGCGGTTGCGCCGCATCGAGTACTCCACCATCATCATCATTGTCGTGGTGATGGGCGCGTGGGACTTTGTGTACGGCGTGCTTGTGGGGATTCTTCTTGCCTGCCTTTCCTTTGTGGTTGAGGCCGCCCGCCGTCCCGTGGTCCGTGGTGTGTACACCGGCACCGTGGCCCGGTCCACCGTGTTGCGTCACCCCAAGCAGCAAGAGTTTCTCAAGAACGTGGGCGACCAAATCTGCGTGGTCAAGCTCCAAGGTACCGTTTTCTTTGGTTCCATTGGTGGGGTGGAGCAGTCCATCAGGGAACGCTTTGACGACGACCGTTTCGAGCAACTGCCAATCAAGTTTCTCATTCTCGACATGAAGGGAGTGTTGTCACTCGACTTTTCTGCCGCCGAGGGCCTCCGACGCATTCTCAACCTCACCAACGACTTTGACACCCAGCTCATCATTTCGTCGGTGAGCGAGGACGACGACATTGTCATTGCGCTCAAGGACGCCGGGCTCTGGGAGCTGGGGTCGCACCTTGAGGTGAAGCTCTTCAACACGCTCAACTACGCCTTGGAGTGGTGTGAGAACTCGTTCCTCAAGACGTACCGGCTGATCAAGGGCACGGGCGAGAAGAACGTCAACATTGTACGTCCATCGGCAACAGGCACCGCTCGTCTGCCGCCACAGAAGATCCTCGGCCACTTTGACGGGGCGTACGCAACCCCCCGAACCACCCAGGTGTTCCAAGCAGCCACCAAGACCGCCAAGGACGAGCAAACCTTCCAGAACAAGTTCTACACGTCGGCGTCGGCAGTGTTCAAGAAGCAGCCGCTTCCCCTCGTGATGATCACGTTCAGCGGGTTGTCGAACCAAGACGAGTCCTTCTGGCTGAAGATGACGCCTTTCCTCATCAAGGAGAAGATCCCCGCGGAGTTGACGTTCTACGACTCCACGTCCACCAGCGCCTTCTTCATTGTGGAGAGCGGGCTCATTCGCCTGGTGTGCAAGTTTGAGAGTGACGGCCACGAGCTTCACCTGAGTATTTTGCCAAACACCGCCTTTGGTGATCTCTACGAGGACACCCAGCAGCACCGCAGCATTGTCTACACCACGGTTCTGGACCTGGTGGCGTGGAAACTCTCGGCCAAAAAGAGGGAGGAGCTCCTCAAGACTCCCGACGGACAGGCCATCTACAACGAATTGCTCAAGATCCAGACAAAACTCGTGAAGGAGCGCTTCGACACCATGACCGCCAACCTCGTTCTTCTGGGTTGATCAACATACCGTCTTTTTTTCAATATACCGAGCATGTGCTCATGTAGAGGTGGTCCGTGCGGCTGGACCAAAAGCCGAAAACTCGGCCCAAGTGGTCGACCCATTTTGTCAGATTTCGCACGCTTTGGCAATTTTCCGACGTATTGGCCAGATATCGCACGCTTTGGGTCATCCGCGAATGGATTGCCATGCCACCGCGCATATAAATACGCACCCCCTAGTCCCCCTGAGCAATAAAGCCATGGTCTCTTTCAAGTCGTTTGTGGCATTGACTGCCCTCAGCTCCGTCAACGCCCTCTCTCTCAGCAACGCCCTCAAGCCTTATGTCCAACAGGCGGTCGACGTGTTCCAAGGAACGGTGGACTCCGTCAGTGACAAGATTGTGTTGGTGTTCCCCGGCCAGGACGAGAGACCCGTTCCTGGAGGCTCGCCAATTGTCCAGTGCCAGGCCGGCGACGCTCAGCTTTTGTCATTGCACAGAGTTGTGATTGACCCCAACCCTCCAGCCAAGGGGAAGAACCTCACGTTTGTGGCGGAGGGATACCTCTCCAAGACCATCGAGGATGGCGCATACGTCGAGGTGGACGTGAGATACGGTTTCATCCGCTTGGTGCACCAGACGTTCGACTTGTGTGAGGAAATCACCAAGGTGGATCTCGAGTGCCCCATTGAAAGGGGCCAACAGGTGATCCGCAAGCAGGTGGAAATTCCCGACGAGGTGCCTCCAGGCAAGTACATCGTCAACGCCAAGGCCTACACCAAGGACGACGAGTTTATCACGTGTTTGTCGGCGACGGTCGAGTTCCCCGTTGAGTAGGGATCTTTCAGCAGAGATCCGTTGCCTAGCGACGGAACTCATGTAGCGCTGGCGCCTTCAAAATCTGCTGATTTTCCTTACAAAGGTCAGAGGTCTCATCTTTGTCTTCCTCTCTCTATCATAATCTAGAATGCATATCTTGGCAGAGCGCACAAAATTCTCACCATGGGTTTGGAAGACTACTTCTCGATCCAGATCTTCTTCATCATCTTGAGGGAGACCCTCGAGACCGCCATCATCGTGTCGGTTCTCCTCTCCTTCATCAACCAGCGAGAGGCAGAACGGCCCAGCGGGCAGGGTGCCGCCAGTCTTTCGAGGCTGTTGAAAATCCAAGTGTGGGCGGGTGCCATCAGCGGGTTGTTGATTTGCTTTTGTATTGGCTTGGTGTTCATCCTCAGCTTCTACTTCATCGGCAAGGACTTTTGGTCCTACACGGAACGACTCTGGGAGGGGGTGTTCTCCTTACTTTCTGCATTGATCATCACCATCATGGGCATCGGCCTTTTGCGCATCAACAAGGTCATGAAGGTCAAGTGGTGGATGAAGTTGGGCAACGCCTACAACCAAGAGGCCGCCAAGGACTCGTACGGGGCGAGCGATGCTCCTGTCGAGAAGGAGTCGTTCAGCAAAAAGTACTTCCTTGCCATTCTCCCGTTGGTGACGACTCTTCGTGAGGGCCTCGAGGCGGTGGTGTTTGTTGGGGGTATTGGCATGTCGCAGCCGCCCAGCTCCATTCCCTTGTCGATCCTTGCTGGAGTCACCGGGGGTGCACTCACTGGAGTGGCTCTCTACAAGGGAGGCAACAAGCTCTCGCTCCAGTACTTTTTGATTCTCTCCACGTGCTTCCTTTACATTGTCAGCGCCGGGCTCATGAGTCGAGGCGTGTGGTTCCTCGAGCTCGAACGATACGTTCGTCTCTGTGGAGGATTGGATGTCAGTGAGACGGGATCGGGTCCCGGCTCCTACGACATCTCCAATAGTGTCTGGCACGTCAACTGCTGCAATGGACTCACCGACGGGTGGTGGATGGTGTTCAATGCCATTTGTGGGTGGACCAACTCGGCCACCTATGGCAGTGTCGCCACCTACGTCGGGTACTGGGTGCTTGTGATTGTGTGGTTGGAGGTGCGTCTCTACGAGGAGCGCCACGGCGTGCTTCCGTTGGTGCCAGTCAAGTGGCAGTTGAAGCGCATCAGAAAGAGAGTCAAGTTGTACGAGCACCGGCACTTGGTGGGGGGTAACGAGTCACCGGAGGCAGCGCCCGAGGTGCCGAGCGACGTGTACGAGGAGATCAGAAGCTCGGTGGATGAGGAGGACGCCAGACTTTTGGGTTAGCCCCATATGATCCTCACGCATCTCAAGTCCTGCCTCCGGGAACACAACCAGTCACAATTCGAACAGTACATAGCATACCGCACGCGGTCAGATAAACAGTCGAGATCACACAGGCCTCACAAAAGCAAGATAAGAGAAGTTTAGAATCTTGTCATGGTAAACTTTTGTGAAGTTTGAGCGGCCGGTCGAGGGAGCTGGGCCCAACCGCCTACGGGCCCGCGCGGTCACAGGCGGGAATCACCACCGCGCGGGCAGTCGCGCCGGTCGCGCTCGTCCCACCACTTGTCGAGCCCACATGAAACACGACGCGTCGCTAGACGTTACGATTGGCGACGTGATCGAGATGGACTAGCCGATACGTCACGCCGCCCACCTTCCGCCAGCACTTACCCAGGCACAAGTCTCTGCCTCTGGGCCTGTTTACACTGGCGTTTACGTCGTAGATTCATCGCGTTATGAGACTCGATGGTTTAATATTTTTTGCGTTTGTCCCTCGTTATTTTTTTTGTACCGGTCTTTGGTAATGCACCAGATTTAGTTGTGTACATTCACGATCTTCCCATGGACTTTGACCACTCCCACCAGGAGACCTTGGACAACACCAACAAGGTGCTCAACGACCTTGAGCGCAAGCTTCTGTTTGCTCTGAATACATCGAACCAGACCCACAACTCCAATCAACTGAATCAGAGCCAAGCGCTGTCAATCATCATCAACAAAAACCTCCAGGGCTTGGGCAAACAAAACGTCCAGCTGAGCGTATTGCTGTATATCAAAGCCAACGAAAATGAATTCACCGACGAATTGTTTGAAGAACGAAGGGCCAAGATCCTCACCAAGTTTGGCTCCAACTATAGCCCGTTGAACGATGCCTCCAACGTGGTGAGCCCCACCAGCATTCCCACCAGCGACGAGATCGTGTCGCCTCCCACCGTACAAGCGGAGGAGGGCGAGGAGACATACACGCAAGACTACGACTACGACTATGAAGATTACGAGGACGATCCCGAGGCCACCTACGACGACGACGGCGACTTCTTCTTGCCGCCCCTGCCCCCACGGCTGCCTCCCCGCCGCATGGATCCCGACAAGTTGTACGGGCTCTACGACTTTTCGGGTCCTGACCCGCTGCATTGCTCGCTTCTTCGAGACGAGCCGGTTTACCTTGTGAATGATTCAGACAATTACTGGTGGTTGATCAAGAAACTCACCAAGGAGGAGCGGGTGACGCTCGATCCGGAAGATGATCTTTCCGACGAAGAAGACGGAAAAATCGGGTTCGTTCCCGCCGAGTGTCTTGAAACATACGCCGAGAGACTAGCGCGGCTCAATTGCTACAAGAACGAGGAGCTCGAGAAGTCGTCGCGGGACCTTCCCGCGGGGCTCGGCATCGACCTCCAGAACGTCATCAACTACCAGAGCGATACGTCGCCCGAGGTGTCGAAACAGCCCTCGCTCAAACGCAAGAGCTCGCTCAAAAACCGGTCGTCGGCCTCGGTCAACAAGAACGTCACCTTCGAGAAGGTGCAGCTTCAGTTGGATGACGACGACGACGACGAGGATGTCGACGACATGATTGTCAAGCGCAACCTCGACGGGTTCTTGGAGGTCCGCCGCGACGACATTGCATCCAAGGACGAGGCCGAGGACAAGCGCCTGGAGGTGCTCTCGGACGTGTATCCAAGCGAGACCCCTCTCATTGTGCACAAGCGCAAAAAGAGTGATGAGGTGGAAACAATCAACCCTACCGAGAGCCAATCCGTTCCTCGTGTTGAACAATCTGCCTCGACCGATGACTCCGCCCCTGGCGAGCAGAAAACAATCAAGACCCCACTTCTTCAGGACCAGGAGTTCAAGCCCCCCACCCCCCACCCCCGCAAAACATACACGCTCGACCCGCCCCGGGCCTCTACCGAAACCATGTCCATTGGGCTGTACTCTCCCGATACCCCACGCATCAACTCCACATCCAAGCCATTCAACTCAGCATCCACGGTGTCGATCTCACCCAAGCCCGAAGACGAAACCACCCAGCTTCGCCGGTCCCTCATTCTCGACCGTCTCAACAAGGTGACCTTCGACATCCAGGAACAACTCAGTCTCGACGAAAACGACACCAAGTTTCCCTCGCATTACTACAGTCCAGAGAATCTCACCTTTGGTGCACATCTCGAAAACGACACCGTCAAGTCCGACGACGAGGAGGAGTTCCACCAGGACAGACTGCCTTCAGTCGACAGTCTGCGGCGCGAGCTGGTGACTCCGCTTACGTCCATGAACTCCTTGAGTGGGCTCGAGCGCAACAAGGTGGAAGTAGACGCCATGATTCCCGAGGTGGACGAGGACAAATTCGACAACATTGGCCGCAACGAGAGCCTTCGTCTGGAACGCGAGCAACTCGCCAGTAAGGAGAGCCTTGGCGAGTACGGCGTGCCGGTGTTTAGAGCACGCGAAGACTCCATTCTTACGGCGGAGATGCAACACGCCCAGCAAATGACCATTTCCTACGTCCACGGCAAGCGGGCGGAGCCTGAAACCAAGGACCGCCGCAAGAGTCGCCAGGTCCACGACATGTTTTTGCCAATCTTGGGCAAATTTGACAATTTGGCCGAGAAGTTGGCAGAGCTCGAGGACCTTCTTTAGCATTACAAAACATCCGTACACCAGCTTACCTAGGCACCCCATTCCCTTCTCCAAAAAGGGTGAAGTGGGGTTAAGACTTTCGGAGAGAATACAGGCGGTTGAGATGATCATTCTGAGAGAGTTTGGAGGAGATAGAAGCGTTATTGGGGGGGAGGTGGTGAGAAGAAGAGGGCAGAATTTGGGTAAACCTCAAGGTGCTGGGGCGAAGACCAACAATACTTGCGAGTTCCAAAGGTCAGTATGAGCAGGATGTCACCAATTGTCCCCGTTTATTCTGTGTCATTACGTCCACAGGTGGTGGCATACTAAAGTGAGTCTGTCGATGTCCGACTTTGCTGCAATCCTACTTTGATGTGCCCATCACTACAACCACTTCGGGCCATACAGTCGTACTAGTCTCCTTCGGCCTGCACTCTTGATCACTACCTCGTGTTGGATGGATCAACAGCTCTCATCTTCCCTTGTCAGCTATCGCGAAAAATTCATCGCAATGTGGTCCGCCGACCCCCAGGCTCTCGAGCAGCTAAAACACATCTTCCAGGGCACTCTCTCCTCCAACAATGCCGAGAGACAACAGGCCAACGAGGCCTTGGTGCAGGCGAAGCTCCAGCCCGAAATTGAGAACTACCTCTGTGAGCTTCTCATCGCCGACAAAAGCGCCCGATCCGATGTCCGGGCCGCCGCCGGAATCAACTTGAAGAACAGCATTCTCAAGTACGACCAGAGCTCGGTGAAGGACCGCACGTACATCCTCAGTCACATCCTCCAAGGGTTGGTGGACGACGAAAAAATGGTGAGAAACATCACAGGCAATGTCATCACGTCGCTCTTTTCCATCTACGGCCTCCGAGGGTGGCCGCAGGCCATCAGCCTGCTCCTCGAGCTCCTCGGGGCAAATGCTCCGGGAACGGTCCAGGAGGCCGCCCTTGGAGCGCTTGCCAAAATCTGTGAGGACAGTGCCTCGTTGCTAGACCAGGAATACAACGGCGAGCGGCCCGTCAACTTCCTCATTGCCAACTTGCTCCAGGCGTTGGACAATGCCAGCGGCGCGGTGCGGGCGTTGGCGATCCATTCCATCAACCAGTTTGTCCCGCTCCAGTCGCAGCTGTTTCTTGTGTTCCTCGACCAGTTTCTCGCCAAGTTGTTTGCTCTCGCCTCCGATGACTCGCCGGAGGTGAGACGCAACATCTGTACTGCATTTCTTCAGATTTTGGAGACCCGTCCTGACAAGTTGATGCCGCACCTCGATGGGGTGCTCAACTACTGCTTGCACTTGATGCAAGACAACGACGAGGGCGTGGCGCTCGAGGCATGCGAGTTTATCCTTGCCCTCTCGACGTCACCAGAGACTGAAAACGACAAGAATGTGTTCCGGCCCAAGTTGAAGGCCATCTTGCCGGTGCTTCTTGCGAAAATGGTGTACTCGGAAGAGGAGATCTTCTACATGCAAATGATTGACGAGAACGACAACGCCAACGTGGAGGATCGCGACGACGACATCAAGCCGCAGAACGCAAAGTCCAAGGACGCCCACACTCTCGACAAAAAGCACCACAACGACAGTGAGAGCGACAGCGAGGACGACGACGACGACGACGCCGAGTTGGACTCGTGGAGCTTGCGCAAGTGCTCTGCGGCCACTCTCGATATTCTTTCGCTTGACTTCCCGCAGGAAGTGCTCGACGAGGCGTTGCCCGTTCTTCAAGAACGCATTGTGTCCAATGAGTGGCCTGTGCGGGAGGCCGCCATTCTTGCCTTTGGTGCCATCAGCAAGGGCTGCATTGACTTGGCCAGAGACAAGTTGCCCACGCTCGTGCCGTTCTTGGTGGACCGACTCCAGGACGCGGAGCCCCGGGTGCGCCAGATTACATGCTGGACTCTTTCTAGATACGCCAGCTGGGTGGCGGAAGAAGCACAAGACGGCGGCCAGTACGCCAATTACTTCCAGCCCACGTTCCAGTCGATTGTTGCGTGTGCCCTCGACAACAAGAAGGTGGTGCAAGAGGCTGCTTGTTCGGCGCTTTCATCCTTCATCGAGGAAAGTGACATTTCCCTCATTGAGTTCTATCTCGGACCCTTGCTCGACCACTTTGCCAAGTGTTTTGGCACCTACCAGCGCAAGAACATGCGCATTCTCTACGACTGTGTCCAGACATTTGTCGAGAAGGTGGGCCACGACCGCTTGGCGGCCAACCCCGACTACGTCAACACGTTGCTCCCCCCGCTTCTTGCCAAGTGGCAGGAGCTCCAGGACGACGACGAGGCGCTTTGGCCGTTGCTCGAGTGCATGGCAAGTGTAGCCGCCACGCTCGGCCAGCTCTTTGCCCCATATGCTCTTCCGGTATATGAACGAGCCATCAAGATTCTCCACGAGCTGATCCAGCTAGATCAACAGTGTCACACCGATCCATACATCGAGGCCCCCGAAAAGGACTTCATCATCACCGCGTTGGATCTTGTCGACGGCTTGGTGCAGGGATTTACCCACCACTCGGCGGAGCTCATCTCGCAAAACCGCATCGACCTCATGGACCTCGTCATGGTGTGCTTGGAGGACCCCTCCGAGGATGTCAGACAACTGGCCTACGCTCTTCTTGGCGACTTGGCCATCTTTGTGTTAGAACACACCATTTTGGGCCACCTCCAGCCACTCCTCATTTGCATCGGTAACGAGATCAACAACCGCTCGTACCACTCGTTTGCCGTCTACAACAACGCCATCTGGGCCCTTGGTGAGATGGTGATGAGAATTCCCTTCGAAACCATCAAACCATACCTCGGGAACCTTGTGGACTTGCTCATTCCCGTGCTCAACTCCTCCGACACTCAACACACCGTCAGCGAGAACGCGGCCATCTGTCTTGGTCGTATGGGCATCACCGGCGGCCAGGAGGTGGTGGCACAACGGTTGCCTGAGTTCATCTACCAGTGGTGTTCTCAGATGTTGTACTTGATTGAGAACGAGGAGAAAGAGACGGCTTTCCAGGGAATGTTGAATATCATCAGTCAAAACCCGGATGCCGGCTTCGGAGGATTGTCAAACGTCCAGGGGAAGAAGAATTTGTCGGTGTTTGTCATTTGCATTGGAAATTATGCCGAACCTCCTGAGAGTTTGCGGGAGATGTTCTCACAGGTGCTCAATGGGTACCAGAGCATGCTCGGGAAGGATGTGTGGGAGAGCCAGGTGATGTCGCAGGTGGATGCGGAGACAAGACAGGCATTGGCGACGTTCTACAATGTCTAGCCGTGAGCGACACAGACTAGGATAGATAATACAGCAAGCACAGTACTGAGTCAGTCGTCATTCATTAGTCGTTATAGAGCAGGGCAGAGACTTTGCTGGGTTTAGTCCCAGGCCTCGATTGGGGGACACAGCTCGGGGGTGATAATTTCCAAGTGGAAGTCAGCGGTGCTATGTAGACTTCCTCGCGAGCTCGGAAGTCACTTGGTCATTTGGCTCGGACATCATCGTAAAGAATCTCATTCACGAGACTCACAGGCAAATCCCACACACCGCTCAGCGCCTTGTGCACGTACTCCACGTCCCTCAACCCAATGTCCGCCGGATGCACCGTGTACTCATCAACAAAGTTCCTCACATCGTCCAACTTATTTGTCTTCACCTCGGTGTTATACAACGCCACATACACGTAGCCATACACCATGAGCATCAACAGCCACGCCGGTATGGCCCGTGACCAGTACTTATCAGGATAATACTCAATGTGAAGCGCCTCGAGATGGTGATCGGGCACAAGCAGCCACGCGGCCCACACAAAGAGAAACGCCGCGCTCACCACGTAGATGAAGAACCCGCGGTACTCGGCAAACGACGACGTTGTCGACACCGTCACGTCGGAGGTGCGGGCCAAGTGGTCCTCGACTTGTGGACTTGGTGATCTCATGATGCACCCGCATCTACGTCACGGCGTGCAAGGCCCAACGCGCGCTTGTGCTCGTCCGGGTAACGCGTGCGATCCAACAAGGCGGTTAGCGCTGAGTCATTACCCGTTTCGGCGGCCGGCTGATAAAATTCTTCCACCTACCACCAAATCATTTTTTTTCACATCTAAAATGATTCGGTTGCCTAGTCTTCTGGCGCTTCGGGCCCGGTGTCTGGTCAAGGCCTTCAGCACCTTTGCCCCATTGAAGCAACAGCCGGTGTATGAAGGAGCCAACCTTCTCAAGAAGTTCACCGACGAACACGCCCAGAAATTGGTGGATGTTTCCAAGGTGCTTGTCATTGGATCGGGAGGATTGTCCATTGGTCAGGCCGGAGAGTTTGACTACTCGGGTTCCCAGGCCATCAAGGCGTTGAGGGAAGCCAACAAAAAGAGTATTTTGATCAACCCCAACATTGCCACCAACCAGACCTCGCACTTCCTTGCCGATGAGATTTACTACCTCCCGGTGACCCCCGAGTACATCACATACATCATTGAGAGAGAAAAGCCCGACGGCATCTTGTTGACGTTTGGAGGACAGACCGGATTGAACGTCGGTGTCAAGCTCGACAAGATGGGTGTGTTTGACAGATACGGCGTCAAGGTGTTGGGAACACCCATCTCCACCCTTGAGACCTCGGAGGACCGGGACTTGTTTGCCCAGGCCCTTAAGGAAATCGACATCCCCATCGCTGAAAGTATTGCTGTCGACACCGTCGACGATGCGCTCGCCGCCGCCGAGAACGTTGGGTACCCCATCATTGTGAGATCCGCCTACTCTCTTGGAGGATTGGGAAGTGGATTTGCTGCCAACGAGGAAGAGCTCCGTAACTTGGCGGCTCAGTCGCTCTCCCTCGCACCCCAGATTCTTGTTGAAAAGTCCCTCAAGGGCTGGAAGGAAGTAGAGTACGAGGTGGTGCGTGACCGTGTCGGTAACTGTATCACTGTGTGTAACATGGAGAACTTTGACCCCTTGGGAATCCACACTGGTGATTCCATTGTCGTTGCCCCATCGCAGACGTTGTCCGACGAAGAGTACCACATGTTGAGATCCGCCGCCATCAAGATCATCAGACACTTGGGGGTGGTGGGCGAGTGTAACGTGCAGTACGCCCTCCAGCCCGATGGCCTCGACTACCGTGTCATTGAGGTGAATGCCAGATTGTCGAGATCCTCCGCCCTTGCATCCAAGGCCACCGGCTACCCTCTTGCCTACACTGCTGCCAAGATTGCGCTTGGCCACACGCTCCCTGAACTCCCCAACCCCGTCACCAAGACCACCACCGCCAACTTCGAGCCTTCGCTCGACTACATGGTTACCAAGATCCCCAGATGGGACTTGGCCAAGTTCCAACACGTCAAGAGAGACATTGGCTCGGCCATGAAGTCCGTCGGTGAGGTCATGGCCATTGGCCGTAACTTCGAAGAGTCCTTCCAGAAGGCCATCAGACAGGTGGACCCCTCGTACATTGGCTTCCAGGGCGACCACTTCGAGAACCTCGACGAGACCTTGCAGAACCCCACCGACAGAAGATGGTTGGCCGTGGGCCAGGCCTTGCTTCACGAAAACTACTCCGTCGACAAGGTGCACGACTTGACCAAGATTGACAAGTGGTTCTTGCACAAGTTGATGAACATCGTCAACATGTACCGTGAGTTGGAGGCCGCTGGGTCGTTGAGTGGCATCAACTCGGACCTCATGATGCGGGCCAAGAAGCTCGGGTTCTCCGACAAGCAGATTGCATTGAGCGTGGGCTCCACCGAGTTGGAGGTGCGTGCTGCCAGAAAGGCCGATGGCATTGTTCCCTTTGTCAAGAAGATCGACACGCTTGCGGCCGAGTTCCCTGCCAACACCAATTACCTCTACACCACGTACAATGCCACCAGCAACGACGTGGAGTTTGACGAGCACGGCACCATGGTGTTGGGTTCTGGTGTGTACCGGATCGGTTCTTCCGTGGAGTTTGACTGGTGTGGAGTGTCGGCTGCCCGGGCGCTTCGTTCCAGCGGCCACAAGACCATCATGATCAACTACAACCCCGAGACGGTGTCGACGGACTTTGACGAGGTGGACAGATTGTACTTTGAGGAGCTTTCGCTCGAGAGGGTGTTGGACATCTACGAGCTCGAGGCTTCTCGTGGTGTCATTGTCAGTGTGGGAGGCCAGCTTCCCCAGAACATTGCCCTTGACCTCCAAAACCAAGGATGCAAGGTGCTTGGAACCAACCCCGAGGACATTGACAAGGCCGAGGACCGCCACAAGTTCTCGCAGATTCTCGACTCCATTGGCGTCGACCAGCCCCAGTGGAAGGAGCTCACGTCCATCGACGAGGCCGAGACCTTTGCCAACACCGTGGGCTACCCCGTGTTGGTGCGTCCCTCGTACGTGTTAAGTGGAGCCGCCATGTCGGTGATCCGCAACCAGTCGGAGTTGGACTCCAAGTTGAAGAACGCCGCCAAGGTGTCGCAGGACCACCCCGTGGTCATCTCCAAGTTCATTGAGGGCGCCCAGGAAATCGACATTGACGGTGTTGCCAGCGAAGGCCAGGTGCTCGTGCACGCGGTGTCGGAGCACGTTGAGAATGCCGGTGTGCACTCGGGAGACGCCACGTTGGTGCTCCCACCACAAGCGTTGAGTCCGGTGATCATGGCCAGATTGAAGACCATCGCCGACAAGGTGGCCGCCGCGTGGAAGATCACCGGTCCCTTCAACATGCAAATCATCAAGAACGACCAGAACGGCACGTTGAACGACGAGCAGTGTGAGTTGAAGGTGATTGAGTGTAACATCCGGGCGTCGCGGTCGTTCCCCTTCGTGTCCAAGGTGCTCGGCACCAACTTCATTGACGTTGCTGTCAAGGCGCTCATCAAGGAGAATGTTCCTGCGCCCGTCGACTTGATGGCCAAGGACTACGGGCATGTTGCAACCAAGGTGCCGCAATTCTCGTTCACGCGGTTGGCGGGCGCCGATCCGTTCTTGGGCGTCGAGATGTCGTCCACCGGCGAGATTGCGTGTTTCGGAGACGACTTGTTGGACGCGTACTGGACGTCGATCCAGTCCACCATGAACTTCAATGTTCCTCACCCCGGCAGAGGCTTGTTGTTTGGAGGAGACCTCACCAACGACAAGTTGGGCGAGGTGGCCCAGACCATCTCGGGTCTTGGGTACAACTACTACACTGCATCGCCCGAGGTGGCCGAGTACCTCTCCAAGTACATTTCTGAGACCCCCGAGGTGATTGACTTCCCCAAGACCGACAAGAGAGCGTTGCGGGAGATTTTCCAGAAACACGACATTGCCGGTGTGTTCAACCTTGCCAAGGCACGTGCCGAGAGCTTGCTTGATGAAGACTACGTGATGAGAAGAAACGCCATTGACTTTGGCATTGCGCTCTTCAACGAGCCCAACACCTCGTTGTTGTTTGTGAGATGTTTGAAGGAGAAGATTGGCACCAAGGCCAAGTTCGAGAGTGTGCCCGAGACGGTGACCATTCCATCGGAGGTGAAGAGATGGAGCGAGTTCCTTGGAGGAAAGCCAGTATAGGATAGACAATAAAGATAAGAAGCAACAAGAAGCAAGACAGATATAAGAGAGAACGAAGGACAAGGTAGTGAGGTACAAGAAAGACGGCACAAAGGCACAACATTGTAGTACAAGAAAAACGAAGGCCCGGAAGCACAAGCAAGGAACAAGAAAATAAAGCACGAGGTAATTGAGTACAAGAAAACGAAGAGAGACACAAGCAGTGTACGAAGGCACGAAAGGCAAGTAGTCGGTCAAGTGGTGGAGTGACACCGATCTCCACTTCATCAGACATAAATCCGTTGCCTAAGGCAGCAGCTTGAGAATACGAGACCCTGCAGTGGGCGCACTCGGCATGGCACTGCGGCGCTACAATGTCAAATGAAAGGTCTCGGCAAGGCGGGTTGCCAGCTCATCAGATTTTTTGCAATTGGCCAACATGCATATTCGAACGCAGCATTGAGATTAATTGAGTTTTCGCCCGGCGGACGGGATAACCCCTCCATCGATCGGCAGTGCATCTGATAACTCCAAAATGAGGATCCTCTGTAAGAATGAGTGTTGTTTGTTGAGTGTTGTCTGTAAGAATGAGGGTGTGAACTTTTTAAGCCCCCACGTACTTCGTTCCACTCACGGCCGCCGTATCAGATGCCGTTCTCGCAATTGTAAGCCCCGTTAATAATCCCTCATCACGAAATGTGAACACCCTCGTAAATCGCCGTCGCCAATCACCTGCCCATACGATCTGCCCTGTGCCAAGACCACCGTCGGCTCGTTCGGCTCACGCCTGTCAGGAATGACAGCGGCGTGCTTGTTGAAGTTGTAGGAGAGGTGGAGCCAGCCGCACACCGCCCTATTATGTGCAGTGCGCCGGGGTTGCTCCCTAGATCAACCAGTAACTAGAGTAGTCAGTAGTACAAGAGTTTGGGTGGTTTTGTCGTCGACAGTGTCTGTCAACGATCTTGGCAAGCATTACATCGCATAAATGGTGGCCCGAAACCTCTAGTATGGCCTTCTCCAGCCTATTTGCCAACGTGCATAAAAGTGTTCGGGGCGGAAGCACCTTTTTTTCAAAGTGTTGCCGTTCCCGAAGCGAAAAAGCAACATTCATCTCCATCCGTGCGCAAGTACGCTCGCAAGGCGTCCCCGCCGCGCGGATTCCGCCTGATGAATCTGATAACTTCGCCGTTATTGACGCGGGTAATTGGCATGCTGCCATGCACCAATTGCAATTGTCCGCCGTTTCTTTTAATTGTTAAGCCGCCACGGAAATGAGCAGGGGATATAAAGCCCGCCCGTGTCCCATCCTTCATCGCCAATAATGTCTGACAGTGAAGAAAAACGGTCCGATGACTTGACGTCGTCCAACGTCGCTCACCAGCAGGAAAACACAAAGTCCTTTGGTATCAGAAGAGTCGAGCTCTTGTCGGAGCAGTACAAGCCCTGGTACCTCCGCACGTTTCTCTTCTTCAGCATCTTCATCGTGGCCTACGTGTATGCCATCGATGGTACCGTGAGATCGTACGCCCAGGCGTATGCCACCAACTCGTACTCGACGCACTCGTTGCTCTCGACCGTCAACGTCATCAAGGGTGTTGTCGCTGCTGCTGCCCAGCCCACCTACGCCAGGTTGTCCGACCACTTTGGCCGGTTGGAGATTTTGATTGTGGCCATTGTGTTCTACGTCGTGGGAACCATCATTGAGTCCCAGGCCACCAACGTGCAAAAGTTTGCTGGGGGTGCCGTGTTGTACCAGATTGGCTACACCGGTGTCATCTCCATCACGCAAATCATTCTTGCTGACTTCTCCAACTTGAACTGGAGACTTGTGTGCTCGTTCATCCCAGCGCTCCCCTTCATCATCAACACCTGGGTCACCGCCGAGATTGTGGCTGACATCCTCCCTGGCATTAACCCCGACTGGTCGTACGCCATCTGGATCTGGGCCATCATCTTCCCCTGTGCCTGTCTCCCTCTCATCTTCAACTTCGCCCACATGATCTTCAAGGCGAGAAAGACCCCTGAGTGGAAGCAGCTCCACGAGGAGGAGGCTCTTGTCAAGAAGAGCAAGTGGGTTTCCGCCTCGGACAACATCATCGTCACGCTCTTCTGGGACCTCGACATTGTTGGTATCTTGTTCATCATCTGTATCTTGGGCTTCATTCTTGTGCCCTTCACGCTTGCCGGCGGTGTCACCTCCACCTGGGCCAAGGCCAGTACCATTGCGCCCTTGGTCATTGGGTTCGTGCTCATTCCCTTCTTCCTCTACTGGGAGAAGTCCTGGGCCAAGTTCCCCGTGGTGCCCTTCCCCTTGTTGACCGACCGTGGTGTGTGGGCTGCTCTTCTCGTGGGTATCTTCATTGACTTCATCTGGTACATGCCTAATGACTTCATGTACACCGTGTTGATTGTGGGCATGCGTGCTTCCATCAAGGCCGCCACCAGAATCACCACCCTCTACTCGTTTGTGTCGGTCATCACCGGTCCTCTTGTCGGTCTTGTTGTCGTGTACGTCAGAAGAGTGAAGGGCTTCATCATCTTTGGTGTTTGCATGTGGTTCATTGCCTTGGGTCTTCTTGTCCACTACAGAGGTGACAACAACGGCTTGGAGTCCGAGAAGTACATCAACGGAGTCATTGGCTCCTTGTGTCTCATGGGTTTCGGTGCTGGTTTCTTCACCTACTCCACCCAGGTGTCCATTGCTTCCGTGACTTCTCATGAGTACATGGCCACCGTTATCACCTTGTACTTGTCCAGTTACAACGTTGGTTTGGCCATCGGTGCCTCGGTGTCCGGTGCCATGTGGACCAACAAGATGTACGGCTACATTTCCGACGAGTTCACCAAGGCCGGTCTCACCAACGTGACCGCGGCCACTTACGCCTACTCCTCCCCATTGACGTTCGTTTACGACTACACCTGGGGCACTCCCGAGAGAGTCGCCGTGGTGTTGGCCTACGCCAGAACCCAGCGTCTTTTGTGCATTGTTGGTGTCGCCTTGTGCGTGCCTCTTCTCTTGGCTTCGTTGTTCCTCAGAGACCACCGTCTTGACAGCGTGCAATCGCTCGAGGCCAACCACGACCATGAAAAGGGTGTCCATGCCGATAACGACGAGATCAAGGGCGTGGTGGTGGTGAACAACTACGACGACGACTACATCGTCAACGCTTTCAAGAAGCTCATCGGCAGAAACAAGAACTAACTGTCCATAGCCCATCAATGTAATTAATAATCTGAATAGACTTTCTTATTGTCTCACGTAAGATCATCTTCGTCCTTCTCAAACACACTCTTCTTGATGGTCAACAACAACGACGTCTTCAACTTGTCCAACTTGCTGAACTGATCGTACTCAAACACCTTGTCGGTGAAAGCCTGGACATCGCCCTGGTCAATGGCATCTAGAAGCTCCGTCACTAGCTTATACTCTCGGGTGGTTTCCCATGTTCCCTCGGCACTGTACTCGTCGAGCCGTCTCTTGGCCCCAACAACATCGTCCAATGCAAGCGAACAGAGAATGATCTTGAGGTAGTACTCCTTGAGTCTCCACGCAGAAAGACTCTCGTGCACCTTGACCTGACTCACGGCCTCATAGAACTCAATGGCTTTGGCGTAGTTGCCGCTGGTGGCGTAGAGGTCGGCTGCTTTGGTGAACGCCTTGCTGGAAAGAGCCTCCGCGTGGTCAACGGTGTACAACTGGCCGGCCTTCTCGTACGCCTCGCCGGCCTTGGCCACATCATCAATACTCTCGTACAACGCCCCGAGGTCCATGGTGCAGTTGGCCGCCCGGCGGAACTGCCCGTTCTTCCCCGAATAAATGTCAATGGCCTCACTCAAGCACTCGATGGCATCCTGTGCCGACACAAACTTGTACGACTTGTACGCCTCGATGAGATAGTTGGCCACGTCGTTGTTGTTGCCAAGATCCTTCTGGATGTGCGACGCCTTCTTGAATTGGGTGGCGGCGTTGCTAAAGTCCCTCTTGAGAAGGTACTGGTTTCCCGCTTGCACATACAAGTCACTGGCATCTTCTTGTCTGGAGTACAGAGACGAACCAGAAACTATCGACGACAACCAGCCTTGGGGTTTGAGGAGCTTCTCTGCCTCCTGGATGAGTTCTCTGGGGTCTGCCATGGGATGTTGCGATATTCGCGCGAGGCACGGGTTTTCAGTCGGTGTAAACATGACAAAGGTTGAGATGCCCCACGCCAACAAAATCCGCTTCGACCGGCTCGAACTCGTGATCCAGAAGGCATTGGAGCAAACCATCAAGAAGACCCTCACCGAGGACCAGTTTGGCACGTGTTTCCCGCGGATCTCGGCCACGCCCGAGGGCCGCAAAAGCCTCGAGTTGGCCCGCACCCAGATGGTGTCGTTTCTCACCAACGAGTCCCAGGCGGAGTTCGGCAAGATCTTCGAGGAGGGAGACATTCACAGGAAGCTCGACGAGCTCGACGAGATCATCCACAGCGCCCAGTTCCGCCGTCTGGTGGCTGAAGATGATCCGGTGCACATTGACCGGCTCCTGGCCACCGACATCATCGACGCCACGGTGGCGGGGTCCAAGGAGAATGTGGTGGAGAGTCTAACGATGATTCGAGACCAGCTACGCGTGGACAACAAGTCGCTCTTGGACTCGTTGAAGAGACTGTCAACTGAAGCGGATGAGGCCCGGGGGCTGCTAGAGGAGTCGCTCTCAGGACTTACTGCCGGGTTGGCAAGTTTGAAAGATGAGGGGTTCGACAGAAAGTTGGACGAGCTCATAAGTGTTGTGCTTGCCGAATAGAGGACCAGTGTACTATAGTGTATCATAGATGTATAATGAACGGACGAATGGAAGATACTGTTGTATAAAACGCTCATCAGGTTGGCAGGTGAGCACCTAGATCAAATGTTCGTCTTTACGTGAAAATGTCACAATCATCGGAATATTGGAAACCTGCAAATTGGGTCGCCTTCTTGCCCAGCCACCCTTACCTTGTTTTTCCGTTGTCTCTTGATTTATGCTATGTACATTACGCCAAACGCTCGGAGTTGGCTTTGGCCAATTGGTTGTAGGCCGCCACACGCTTCTCCAACTCCAACGCCTTGGCCATCTTGGCCTTCTCCTTCTCCGACACCTTCACCAACTGCTTGTCTCCATACACACCATAGTCCTGGAAGTATTGCTTGGACATGGAGAATTCTCTGGTGATGACATCGTCTGCCAACCCAAGCTTCTCCAAGGTGTAGTAGTACTTCTCGGGGTTGTCTCTTTTCAAATACTTCAAGATGCGCTGTCTCTGTTGCACCATCTGGCGCACACGGTCCACATTCACCTTGTCCTTGAAGGAACTCTTCACGTGCTCCCATGCAACGTGGATCTTGGCGGTGAGAACGGCGGCTTGCACCTCGGGAGAACCCGTGTCACCTTCTTCTCTGGCAAACTCCTCGCGAGCAAACTTGATGGCGAGCTTGCGCTTATCCTGGCGGTTGGTGTTCTTCATACTGAGAATGGTCAAAATGGCCTGCTTCTTCTTTTCGGCGGCAGCCACGATCGACTCGGCAACGGCACTGCCGGCGAAGTTTTGCTCCAAGCTGGCCTTCTGGGCTCCGTAAAGTAGTTTTTCCGTCTCCTCACGCGAGTAGCCATATGCCAAGTTGGTGGGTTCCTCCAAGTATTTCTTCAATCTTTGAATAAATCCACACTTTGGGGAGCCCAACACAGGGTCCACCGAGAACCGGATGTTGGTGAGGTTGTGCTTCTTGAGGTTATTGACGTCACGAATGATTTGACGCTTCATGCGACTCTCCTTCCGTCTGAGAGCCTTGATCTTGGACCGGGTGGCGTTCTCGGGAGCAAACTGCCGGGCCGCAAGAAGCGGCGACACCTTGCCGGCGTCCATCGCTGGGCGGGCCACCGAGAACATCCGTATTGACTGGAACATGGTGGAGGTAATTTTTTCACTCGCAAAAGTTGCACCCGTACCACAGATGGATGCTACCTTGATACGAAAGTGGCACCCCGAGGCGCCAAAAACCCTCCCGCCGGGCCTCGTCCTGTCTGTCATTCAAGCCGTCGATGATTCCGGTGACAAGGCTGTGGAATTGCTCTACTTTTCTGACTTCTTCCACGCCGTACTTTGGCGATGGCTCGAGGACGATGCCCCCAACTCCCACGTTGCATTGGTGCTCCGTTTGTGCATATATGAGGTCGACAACGAACATGAAAGTGATTTGCTTGAGGAAGTGGTTACTCTGGACCGGTTCGAGGCCCTCCTACGGCGTCTTTTGGCATCGTCCAGTCGCATCGATAACTTCCCATTCAACAGCATCGTGCTCACGTTCTTCGACCGGGCGTTGACCCATCGCCTTCACCTGGTCCGCACCAGTCTCGGGCCTTTGTTCAACATTGCCATCTGGGCCAACTTGGACGAGAAGCAGTTGAAGGTTGGCGATGTCGCATTCCCCCAGCTGCCCTTGTACCCCAAGTATAAGAGCACGCTCGAGAAGATCGGGTCGGATGCGTTTGCCCGCCTCCGCCAGCGCTGGCTCCACACGCTCGTGTCGGGATTTCTCGAGTTTGTGACGCTGGGCCAGTATGAGAAGCTGCCTCACCTGGCCGTCGGCGATACCCACGCCTACGCCCACGCCGTGCTCCGACTTCTCATCACATTGGTGTCACAGCTACCGCTCCGCATGCATGTGGCCACGCTCCTTCGACAGATGAACATAACTGCCGTTGACACCTTACCTCACATCGCACTCCTCGATGCCTACCTCAACTTTCCCATTGACGTCTTTCTGGGCAAGGAACACGCGTTCGACCCCAATGCGAGGTTTGCTCGGTTCCAGGCGGTTCTCTTTGAGAAGTACGGCCTCGACGACATCACCAAGGTGGCCACAGTGTGGGACACCAATGCGACAGAGGTTCGTCTGTACCTCAAGAAGAAACCCGCCAAGGATCTCGAAGGAATTGCGGAGGCCCTTCTCCTTCCCAAGTCAAAGACCCTTGTCTCTGTTATCACAAATCACGCAGTTGGCTCGTCGTTTGACGCAGCCAGCCTCCCTCGCATTTCCCAAATTAACGAGCTGATTGTGGCTGAAGTTTACCCCGGCTTCACCCCTACTCTTGCCGGCCAATACCTCTCTGTGCGAGAGTACGTCTTTCGCCACTATCTCCATGCATTCACAGCCTTTGAAAGCAGCCTCTTTGCGCATGTCACCGGGGTGCTCTCGCGCCTCGTCATTACCGATCCCCTGACCCCAAAAGGCATCAAGGGCTCCAGCAAGTACTTTGCGTTTGTCGATTCCACGTCCAGAACCAACGGATTTACAAAAATCACCACCACCCTGTCGAGTTCGCTCTGGGTGGCCCCATCCAAGGGCCAGTGGGTAGTGCTCCTTGAACTACAAAAACCCAACAAGCTCTCGCCCCACTACCGGCTTCTGAAGTACGGAGTGACGCAGCTTCGTGTGGCCAAGGTGGTGCGGGACGATGGGGCCATTGACGGGGGCCTCGAGCGGTTGTCTCATGTGATTCGGTTGCCCGAGACTTTGACCGATGAGGAGGTGGAGTTCTGGCTCAAGATGGTCCGGGGGCCTGCCAAGGTGCCAAAGTACCTCCAGGGCCCGCTACTAGGGCACTCTGCCGCCTCCGCCACCGACGTTCCTCCCCTCTTGGTCGACTGCATTGAGCCCAGCCACTGGACCGGCGAGCCCCCTTTAAAAAAGGGACCCGGCCACAAGGCTTACGTTGTTTCCGATCAGATACAGGAATATCCGTACGGCGAAGGCCGGCCGCCGTTGACGGAGCAGCAGGCGACGATTTTGCGTCTGGCGGTCGGCAAGGGCCTCACGCTCGTGCGGCGGAAGCCCCACTGTGGAACCAAGACCCTCGTGGAAGCCATTCTCCGCACCCTCGAGGCCAACTTCCCGGACGAGCGAGCACTTGTGGTGGTTCCAAGCAAGTGGTATTTGCGCAAGTGGGTGCTCGAGCCAAAGTGGGTGGCCTGGGACGAACACCTAGTTTCCAGCCGGACTCAAAGGCTCGTCAACATACAAAAGACACTTCTCATGGAGGTGGACGTGTTGGCGAGCGAGCTAGGACTCGGCGCCTACGGCTACGCCGACTCTGCCGCCAACGTGCGGGTGTTGTACGAGACCCACCTCCAGCCCCTCTGGAAGAAATTTTTGCAGGGAATCACCAAAGAAAATGCCGCCGATCACTTTGGTGCGGTCTTCCATCACCAGCTTGAGTTCCCTGGCAACCCGAAGGGAGACCTCATTGCCATTACACGGTGGTTCCACCACGTTGAGGTGGTGGTGCACGAAATCCAGGCATTGGAGCCGGTGGTGCGCTTCAAGCACTCCCCAACCATCATGAAGGTGTTGGCACTGTACGCCCTGGCGGTGGTGGTGCCTGCGGAACAAGTCTACAAGCTCGGGGACCTTCAAAAGTTCGACTCGGTGGTGATGATTGACTGCGAAGTGGCCCCGCCCCTCTTCACCAAACCCAAGCGAGTCACTGTATTTCACCAAAACCCAACGAATCTAAGGGGAGAGCCCTTCTCTTTGGTTGAACCATTGGCCAGGCCAGTCGCTCCCAAAGACCTTCGGCTCTCGCACCAGGTGGTTCCCCTTGGCTGCGAAACCCCCACAAACGCCAACAAGGAGGAGGCCCAGTTTGCCGTGGCGCTCTACAAATACCTCCAGAAGCAAGGCCACGCCGCCCAGTCCATCTCGCTCGTCGTCAGGTCCCCCTACCAGCGTCTTCTTATCGAAGATACCCTCGAGGAAAACGGTGTCAACCCGCAAAACGTGCTTTTGGAACCACTTGACGGGTTTCACGGCGCCAACGACATTATCATCGCTTCCCTCTACGAAGCCGGCACTTCTCTTCACGACGGCTTGGTTGCAAAGTGCTCGGGTCGTGCTCGCCGTGGCCTCTACGTCATCACATGCGAGGCTGCCCCCAACGTCCAGTTGCCCACCGAGAACCTCCAGTCAGTAGGCCTGTCCTCCATCAAGACCCTAACCCTCCAGTCACTACAACAGCTTAGTACCTAATACTTCCGTTTCATCGCCCTCACCTGCCGTAATCACATGACCGGGGAACAAACGCCTTATCGCGCTGACGTAAGCACCTCCCGGACCCGTGTTTGTGCCACTTGGGCCGCGCACGCCCCGCCGGGCCCGCCGTCCGGGCGGCCTCAGTGCTTCCTCCACGTCTCGTAAGAGCTGCGCACAGTTGTGCTATTCTTATAGTGAAGCGTTGTGTGCCGGTTATCTTTTCCAGAAAATTTTTTTCGTGCGATATCTTTATCTTTTGTCCAGCTGCGATTCCCACCACTCTTTTCTTCACCACGGTAGAAATTCAAGGCGATCGGCCAGACCCAGCAAATCGTTGCATTGCCACCCGTCCATCCTGATCTGATCCCTTTGATCTTTTGAATTTTTGAATATTTTTCTTTTTGTTCAGATCGCTTATCATGAGTGAAATCCAGCGTCTTCCCTTCCCGCCCCCCGGCCCCACGCCCGCCGCCAGCCAGGCGCCAAGTGTCAGTGCCAGTGCCAATGGAAGTGCCAACGTGTCTCCCAACCCCATCAAGCGGGAGCCTGTGCCCACGACCCCGGCCCATGATAAGAACATATCCACGGGAGCCACGCCCACGAGCGAAAACCTGTCCACCACTCCCCCAGCGCAAGCTCCGTCGGCGCCCCCCGCCCAAGATACTCGTCAGTTCAACTTCCCCATCAATTCAAACTCGGTTCATCTCAATGCAAAGACAACCACCCACGTCAACAACGGCACCACCACCACCAAAACCAACATCCTGAGCCCGGTGTGCCGCAACTGCAAAACGCAAACCACGCCGCTCTGGCGCCGCGACGAAACCGGCCAGGTGCTCTGTAACGCGTGTGGGTTGTTTCTCAAACTCCACGGCAGACCTCGGCCCATCAGCCTAAAAACCGACACCATCAAGTCTCGCAACAGAATAAAACAGTCCTCGGGCAAGGGCTCGGGGCCCAACACCCCGGAACTCAAGTCCAAGGACCTGCGACCACCTCCGGGGAAAAAGTCCCCCAAGGTGAAGAAAAAGTCCCAGCTGCTGACGCCCAACACGTCGGTGTTGGACTCCAACGCCAGCCTCACGCCGTTGTTGCCGGCAGCAGGCGCCAAGGCGCTGCTTTCGAACCATCTCGGGCCCCACGGCCACCACCTCCCCAACCACTTGAACCACCAGGTGCAGCCGCTCCACTACCCGTCGTCGACGCCCACGCAGTTTGCGCCCGGGCTCCAGCGCATCACGTCGCCGCTTCTTCTTTCCACCACGCTGTCGCTCTCCAACGCTCGGTCTTCCTCCAATAACATGAGTGCGGTCCAGGCCGCCGGGGCCTTGGAGACCATGTCCAACGAGCTCGGGCCCAGCGCCACGTTCAAGCCGGCCAGTGCCTCCTCCAAGAACGGCGTGTCGCTCATAAATCCCACCCTGGCCCCCGCCGTCAAGAAGGAGAGTCTGTCGGTGTTCTCCACGCCGTCGTCCGCACTCAACGCACCCCCACCGAAGCTCCCGGCGCTCGGCAAGACCGTGAGCCTGCCGCTGTTTGGCCCGCAGTTCCACCTCAGCTCGAATCCCGAGTCTGCTCGTGAAAGTGGCTCGGCCACCCCGTTGCTTCTGCCCAACGCCAGCAAGACGTCGTTGCCGCCCCTTCACCAGGTGGCGTCGCAAGCGGGCTCGTCGTCGTCGCTCCCCCACTTCCAAAACAGCTTCTCCAACTTGGGGGAGAAGGGTTCCACCACCCCCAACGAATCAAACAACGAGGCCCCTTCGCAACCGCCAAGTTCGTCCAACAACAGCAACAACAACAAGAACAACGACAACCACGAAATCACGCTCCTCAAGACACGCATCTCCGAGCTTGAGCTCGTCAACGACTTGTACCGCACTCGCATCATGGAACTCGAGGCCATGGAGCAGGCGGCTCGTCTTAGAGAGAACAGTATGCGCAAGCGCTTGGACGAGGTGTTGCGTCTTCAAGAGGAACTGAAGAACCAGGACGATGGCAAGCGCCCGGGCGACTTTCCCGAAAGTCGTCCCAAGAGAACGAGGACCTAGCCGCGAGGCACCTGGCCATGCTTACGCTGACCGTGTACACTAATACATACGAAAGAGACGAAGCTCTATGCAATTATTTCTTGTAGATAGGTCCTGGGCGTTTTGTGAACTGCTTTCATTCATGCTATAAATACGATCTTTGAGTTTTAAGTCCTCACATCGGGCTCCTCCTTGCCAAGGTGCTCGGCAAACTTCAACAACGAAAGCACAAACGCCACGTCATCTCTCAAATACTCATCCACCTTCAACTGGTACAAGCTGGCGTCCGACGAGTGCTTTTCGAGGTACAATCTCACGGTAGCACCCGACGATCCGGTTCCCGACAACCGCACAATGAAGCGCAAGCCATTGTCGAATTTGATGAAGAGACCCTGCTTGGCGCTCACCGAACCGTCGAGGTCGGTGTACGAGAAGTTGGCCGCCTCCTTGATGACGTAGCCGGGAGCAAGCTCGGTGCCGGGCTGCTTGGTGTCGACAATCTCCGTCAACAAGTCGATGATTTTGTTGGCACCGTCGGAGGCGACGTTCTCGTAGTCGTAACGAGTAAAGAAGGTGCGCCCGTACTTGGCCCAGAACTTGTTTTGCACCGAGGCAATGGACGTGGTCTCGTCGGGGAACTTACGGTTGAAGTCCGCCAACACATTCAACCACGCCACGATGGCCCACAAGCCGTCTTTTTCTCTGATGTGGTTGGAGCCCGTGCCGAAACTCTCCTCGCCGCAAATGGACAACTTCTTGCTGTCAAACAACGAACAGAAAAACTTCCATCCCGTGGGCACCTCGTACACATTCAACCCCTTTTCCTTGGCCACGAGGTCCAACGCACCCGACGTGGGCATACTGCGGGCCAACCCGTACACGCCCTGCTTGGCAAAGTAGGGAATGGAGTCGGCGTACTCGGCAATGATGGCGACGGAGTCTCCGGGCGACACAAACGTGCCGGCGCCGTAGATCATGTTTCTGTCGCCGTCACCGTCGGACGCGGCTCCAAAGGCAATGTTGTTGGCGTCCACCTTCGACACGAGCGTGTGCGCGTACGTCAAGTTGGGGTCGGGGTGCAACCCCCCAAAGTCGGGCTTGGGCACCGAGTTTTGGATCGATGATTCGGGGAGCCCGAGCTCCTCAACAAAGATCTTGCGGCCGTAGGGGCCGGTGATACCATTGAGCGCGTCAAAAAGAAGCTGGAAGCCCAGCTCGGAGCTCTTTGCGAGGAACGACTTGATGAGGTCAAAGTCAAAGATCTCCTTGATGAGCTTGACGTAGTCCTCGGTGGGGTCAATGATCTCGATGGTGAGGTTGCCACCAAACGTGGTGGTGGTGCCAATGGTGGAGAGGTCCACCTCGGGAATGTCAGCAATCTTGTAGGACTTCAAGTTCTTGGAGATGTCGAACATTTTGTTGGTGACGGACTCCGGGGCGGGCCCGCCGTTGCCAAGGTTGTACTTGATTCCGAGGTCTTCCTTGGGTCCACCGGGGTTGTGGGAAGCGGTCAAGATGATCCCACCGGTGGCGTTTCTGATCCGAATGATGTGCGAGGTGGCCGGGGTGGACAACAACCCGTGCTGGCCAATGATCAACTTGGCCACACCGTTGGCGGCGGCAATCTGAGCAATCTTCTGGATGACAACGTCGTTGTAGTAGCGCCCATCACCTCCAATGACAAGCGTGGCACCGTCGGCTCCCTCCGGGATCGCCTCGAGAATGGCCTGGATGAAGTTCTCGGTGTAGTGTTGCTGCTGGAACACCGTGACCTTCTTGCGAAGACCCGAGGTGCCGGGCTTCTGATCAGCAAAGGCCGTGGTCTCAATGGTGGAAACAGACATGTGGTGATTTGATTGATTTGGCGGAGTGAAATTAACGCGGTGACACAAAAGGGTCCGTCCCACTGTAATTGCGAAACCCACCCGGTGTTTGGTCAGTGGGGTGGGCGGGTAATTTAGTGTGGGGAACCAAAGCTGACACCTTCTTCACTGACTTTCTTCACTTTATTACATTGACTTCAGTTATTCTACTGGCCTCGTATTTTATTGCCTACTTCTTCACCACAGCGTTGATGGCGTCGGCAAGGTAGTCCACGTTGGCCTCGTTGACCCCCGAGATGGAGAAACGGCCATCCTCCGTGGCGTACACCGAGTACTTCTCTCTCAACTCAATCACCTGCTCCTTGGACAAGCCCGTGTAGATGAACATACCCCGCTGCTTGGTCAAGTGGTCCCAGTTGTAGTTGGACTTGTCCAACTTTTGGTATAACTTGTCTCTGACGGTGTTCAATCTGCCCACCACACTGTTCAAGTCGCTCAACCAGTCTTGGAGCAAGGTGTCGTTGGCAAAGATGGTCTCGACAATCTTGGACCCGTGGATTGGAGGCGACGAGTAGATGGGTCTGATCAACTTCTTGAGCTGGGACTCAATGGCGGTGGATTGCTCCTGAGACTCTGTGATGATGGAGATGGACCCGGTTCTCTCGCCGTACAAGCCCATGTTCTTGGCAAACGACTGACACAAGGCATACTGCGAGATCTTGCCCTCAACCACCAACTCGTTCAATCTGCGGATCAAGCCAATGTCCTTGTATGGGTCACCAGACGCGAAACCCTGGTACGCCATGTCCACCAAGGGGAACAACTTCTTGGCCTGGATAATTTCCAACACCTCCTCCCATTGCTCGGGGGTAAGGTCCATGCCGGTGGGGTTGTGGCAGCAGGCATGCAACAAGATGATTTGCTCGTCCTCGGCGGCAGCAATGGACTTTTTCAAGTTGTCAAAGTCAAGGTCGTTCTTGGAAGTGTCGTAGTACGCGTAGTAGTCGGCCTTGAGACCGGCGTCCGTGAACACGGCAACGTGGTTGGCCCAGGTGGGCTTGGGCACAATGATTTTGTCGGAGGCATAGAATCTCTTCAAAAAGTCGGCAATGACCCGAAGCGAGCCGGTACCACTGATGGTTTGCGAGGTGACGATCCGGCCGTCCTTGATCAATTGCGCGCCGTTGGCGTCCTTGTTGCTGTTGTTGAAGATGAAGTTCTTGACGATGTTCTGGAAGTTCTTGGACCCAATGATGGCGGTATACTCCTTCTCCTTCTCGGCCTCCAAGAGCGCTCTCTCGGCGTTTTTGACCGAGGGGAAGATGATGGGCTTACCCGAGTTGTCTCTGTAGGCACCCACGCCGAGGTTGATCTTGTTGGAGTTGGAGTCCTTGTTGTAGGCCTCGGCAATTCCAAGAATCTTGTCAGGTGGGGCCAATGGGATCTCGTTGAACTTATAGAGACGAGCAGCAGATGAAAAACATCTGGTACGAGGAAGACGGAGCATGGTGGGATGGGAAAAAAATGTTTCGGGATTTGCAATGGTAATATACCGCCGGCGAAATTTTTCGGTGCCTATGACTCTCCACAGTAGGCACCGGTGCCGACTCATGGGGCGACATTATCCCCACTCTCGGTCAAAAACGGTAGCCGCTAGCACGCTAAATTCCGACATTTGTCGCTTCCCCTCCGTAGAGCATAGCTCGGGCCAACGGATGCACGTGAGCCCACTCCGACTCGGAGGCCGACCTTCCACAGGATGGCATTAAACCGCCCGCCACGGTCCGCGACAACTGGGGCATGTCACTCCATCAGTTGCACCGATACGTGGCAACGGCTGGTGGGTGGTGGGGATGACTGTGAGTCATGGCGCTGGCCAATGGCCGCCAGCGTTGTTCCGCGATTTTCCGGCGCTGCGTTTTGCAACCGAACACAAAGACTCCCGCTTGCCTGACTCTGCCTGATGATCAATATATCTGGCGTGACTTGTTTTTCGTCTTAGCTTATATTCTCTCTTGTGAGGATTTGTTATTTGTCGGTGGCATGAACGACCGTTTTACATATTAGTGGAAATTGTAGAAAGGTGAGAGCGCCAGGAAAGAGTCAAAGTTAATGCAGAATTGCAAAATTGCAGAAGTTGCGAAAACCTGAGATTTCTGAGCACGGGACCTCCTTCTGTATACGTGTAGCAAAGGTAAGACCCAGAGATTTACCGTTACGTAGTCATTCATTCTCTGAGGACCGATGTTGATTCAATCCAGGGATGTCCATCAAAGCGTGAAAGTGATTCGGGAAAAACTTTGCCTGGTGGTTGGAACTCTGAATTGTTGGTACTGTGTTCCACCCCAATACCGTTCTTGCTTCTACTTTCATTGCCTCGGCCTTGGCAATAGCGTAGTCCACTTCCCTAATTACTTCACCGCCTCGTGCCTCGGCAATGGTGTAGTCAGTTGTCATCAGTTACTTTCATTGCCTCGTGCCTCGGCAATGCTAGATCAAGGTGGAGTAAATACATGTATTCTATCATAAGTCATGCTTAAACGTGTTCGTTCTCTGGCTTAGCATCACCGGCGTAACCAGTGTTGTGGGCCATTTGTTCAAGAGATGGAGGAACCCATCCAGAAGTCTTCCATGGAGCAATGTTTTGGGCGTACAATTCGTCAACCTCTTCCAACGACAATCCCTTAGTTTCACAAACAAAGAAGTAGACGTAGAAGAAGGACGCCAAGAGACAGCCGGAAAAGACAAATCCGTAGTAGAAGTGGATCTTCTCGGTAATCAATGGAGTGAAGAAGGAAATGAGGAATCCCCACAACCAGTTGGCAGCAGTGGCCACCGACATGGCCTTGGATCTGATTCTGAGGGGGTAAGACTCAGAGATGATACAGTACACACCACCGGCCCACGTCGAGGCAAAGAAGAAGATGTAGAGACACGTGACAAAGATCATGGCGTTACCGGTGGGCTTGTTGGTGGCACCATCGTAGCCATCAACGTAAAGGTTGACGGAACCAAGCACGGCGTAGATGATGAAACAAACAAACATACACGCGGAACCGGTCAAGAGACACAATCTTCTGCCAAATCTCTCAATGGCGTAGATGTTGACAAAGGTGGAAACGAAGTTGACAACACCGAGAATGATGGAGGTCTGGAACGAGTCCTTCATGCCGACGGCCTGGAAAATGGTGGTACCGTAGTAGAAGAAGTAGTTGTTACCGGTCAATTGTTGAAGAGACTGCAACATGATACCCATGATGACTCTTCTGAAGATGGCGGGCTTACCGGTGACAAGCTCGGTCCAGGAAGCAGAGCCAGCAAGCTTTTCTCTCTCAATACCGGCCTGGATGAGTTGCACCTCGGTGTAGACACCAGGGTCCTCGGCGGAAACCTTGTTGGATCTGGCAATGGACTTCTTGGCCTCCTCGATTCTGTTCTTCTCAACCAAGTATCTTGGAGACTCGGGCATGGCCACCATACCAATGACCAAGAGAATGGCCCACGCGAAACAGAGACCCAAGGGGATTCTCCATTGTCTGGAGTCAGAGTAGGACGACTTGGTTCCGTAGGTGGTACAGTAACCAATGAAGATACCCAAGGTGATACACAATTGGAAGCAGCACACAAGAGTACCTCTGATGGCCTTTGGTGCAGACTCACCAATGAAGAGAGGCGAAAGCACGGCAACGGTACCAACAGCCAAACCGGTGATCAAACGACCAATGAAGTATTGGTACCACGCTTGTTGCGAGGAGATTTGCACAATGATTCCAATCACGTAGATGACCATGGAGAACATGATACCGATTCTTCTGCCGTACACATCAGCCACCTTGGAGAAGAAGATACCTCCAACAGCACACCCAATGTTGAAGATGGAAACCATCAAACCGGTTCTGATGGTGGAAAGCGAGTAAGAGCCATCGGCGTTTTCAGTACCAAATCTCTCGAGGAAGTCGGTCATGTTGACAAAACCGGAAATGGTACCGGTGTCGAAACCAAACACGAAACCACCAAAGGCAATCATGATACAGAGGATGGCCACGAACATCAACTCCTTGAAGGATTTTTCTGGCAACATGACAATGTTGTCGTTGGAGTCTTCGATCTTGTCTTCCTTCTCGAGCAAAGACGAAGCGTTGACCGGGGTCTGAGCACCCGAATTAAGTTCTTCTTGAGACATTTGAATGATGAGAAGAATGAAGGGGATGGAGACGCTTTTTATAGAGGAAGGCACAGAAGTGGCCGTGCCGGAAAAATCTGCTGCACCTTACCAGGACCCGAGAATCACCTGTGAAAAATATGCACGGCGGCACGCACAAACAGAAAAAAACTTGACCCAAACCAAATGCCCCACGAAAAAAGCAAACCTCAGCCAATGATGGCGCGCGCGGCGGCGCGAGATTTTCCGTTGATTGGCCACGGGACCCGCGGTGCAGGTTCGTCTCCACCAATTTCTCCGTTCCCAGCCCCGGATTAATTTTGTGGGCCAATGCTGGCGTGGGGCTCGACATGACCGCATCACCTGACACCGCCGGGCAACCCAAGGACAATTCGTACCAACTGGCTAGGTGGTGGTGGTTGGTGACCAGGCAACGGCTGCCCGTACCCCAGCAAAAGCTGGGGTTTCTCTCAGATGGAACCCCAGCCATGTTTGTTTCCCCGTTTCACCCCACTCGGCATTGTGTGATTTTGTGTCGCGACCCCGCCAAGGTCGGGCGACTCCAACGGCTTGGCCATCGCGAGTCGGCCAGCTGGCCGAACGCCGTGACGGTGAGTGTGGGGTGGCACCCACATGACGGAAACAGCGGAGATTTTTCGAGCCGTTTTGGCCCATAGCTCGACGGGTGGGTGACAGGCTGCCGGAAAATCTTCGCGAGAGTTTCTCCGGCTCACCCCATTTTGGGGTACCGGAAGATTTTGTGGCGTCATGCACCATGCACGGTTGCGAGCGCATTGGGCCAGGTTTTTCCGCCACTTGGGGGCCCGGCCGGCGGCGAGTGCTTGGCCCGGTTTCACCACGCTATCCCGTAGTGCTCCACTGCCACGTTCCGCTGGCACCGCTGGTTATTGGTTAGGTGCACGAACTGTATTTTTTTGTTTTAGTGTGTTCTGGCGTCCGCTGACATCATCCCATCGCCAGCAGAGATCTGGCGTCGGCTGATTCGTGTCTTTTGTGCCTGTCTATGCGTGCATGTTGCATTGAGGAACATCGCTGGTACGGGGAAGAAGACTGGTGCTACAATGTATACGTTGGCCGTGCTAATCTAGCACAATGCAGAAGTTATTGCGGGTGGCCCCACTATGAAGCTCTTGTTTACGAAACCTTGCTGGGTTGACGTGACTTGGGTCCCAGTCGTATAGCCAGTATGCGACCTTTTTTGCCTCGTAGTGAAACACCTGGGTGAAGCCAAGCGATGCCATGAGTTGTTTGAGCCGCTCGTTGTCAAAGTACCGGGAGTTGCTCACGCAGGGAAGCGGAAGCACAAGAAACAAACTGCTCACGGAGCCGTTTTGTGGGGGAAGAAGAAATTGGGTGATGCGCCGAAGCATGGCCCCTCGACCCTCGGCACTGGGGACAAAGTTCACCACCAACGAGCACAGCACAAGGTGGAACTTTTCACTATTTGAATGTGGGAGCAGCCGCTCCATGAAGTCTTGTTGTTTGATCAAAGGGCTCTGGGAGTTAAGGTCAATCCGCTCCACCAGGCTGAAGATGCCGCACGTGGAAATAACGTTATTAGGGCTAAGGCACCCGATTTCAAGCGCCCGGAGACCCGCCGACTTGTCGAATCCCCTGCTGTTCAACCACTCCACGAGCTTCTTTGACGAGTCGCCGCCCCGCTTCTCGTTTTGGCCCTGGGTGGATGCAATTTGGTAGGCGTCCAAACCCCCGCGGCGCTCTATTTCCCCGTCAATGGCCCCAAGCCGCCGAATAAGCTGGTGCTGGTCAAGCGTGTCGATGGCCGACTCGTCCTTTGTTGTGAAGCCCTCCTTGTAGTGTGTGTTGTCACGTAGTCTTACCTTGTAATTGTCCTCAGTATACTCGCTCTTCGCCAAAGTGCTGAGTCTCCGCAACACCGCATGTTTGTTTTTTGACAACACGTGGAACCGCCGAATGAGTTGCCGTGCCTGTTGCGGCTTGAAGCTCTTGGGGGCCTTTCGGCCCGTGATGGACGCTGGCCGTCGGAGAAGGCCTCTGTGCTTTGGTGCCATAGATGCAGGAGATTGAAAATCGCGATGAGCATCAACCATGGGTCCTTCCAACAAAAACACCAAGCGACAAGCGCGGCCTGTTGCCAAGCAAAAGACGACGAGTCTCAAGGATAAGTTGAATCGCGGGTCCAAGGTGGTGAAGGCGAGCAGTCTTGCCTGGAAGGAGGTGGAGATTCCCGACAATCTTGGGGACTATACGGGGTTCTTTGGGTTGGAGGAGATTGAGGGGGTGGACGTGAAGATGGTGGATGGCAAGCCGGAGTTTATTGTGAAAGATCAGCTGAAGATCAAGGGAGAGACCGAGCCGGAGGAGGCAGAGCCTGAAGAGGGGGAGGAGGAGGAAGAATTCGGTGGATTCGATGATGAGCCAACGGAACAGACAAAGGAACCAACAAAGGCCAAAAAGGAGACCAAGCAAGAAAAGAAGGACAAGCTGAAGAAAGACCAGCACGAAAAGAACAAGCAGGAAAAGAAGGAAAAGAAGGAAAACAAAGATGGGGACGAGCTTGAGGTCAATGCGTTCCAGCACCTTGATATGGCCCTCCCCGACGACAACTACGATCTTCCCGAATGGGCCGTCGACCAGCTCTCGCTCAGTCCGTTCATTTTGAACGGCCTCCATGAGCTCGGGTTCAAGAAACCCACCCCAATCCAGCGCCAAACCATCCCCCTTGCTCTTTCCGGCAAAGACGTCATTGGTAAGGCCATCACCGGTAGCGGTAAGACGCTTGCGTACGGAATCCCCATTCTCGAGGCGTACCTCAGCAAACTCTCCACCATCAGGCAAAACGTCAAGGACAAGGTGGTGAACGCACCCGCGGGTATTGTGTTTGCACCCACCCGAGAGTTGGCCCACCAGGTGAGCGACCACCTCAACCACATCGCCAAGTTCTCTCCCTTGGCGGAGCACGGCATCGTCAACATCACGGGAGGATTGTCGATCCAGAAACAGCAGCGGCAGTTGAAGTACGGTCCCGGGGTCATTGTGGCCACGCCCGGTCGCTTCCTCGAGTTGATTGAGGCCGACGAGGTGTTGTTGAAGCGGCTTGCCCGCACGAGCATTGTGGTGTTGGACGAGGCGGACCGGCTTCTCCAGGATGGGCATTTCGAGGAGTTTGAAAAAATTCTCGAGCTCCTCCAAAAGCACAGAGTCAAGGACACCAACACTCCGTGGAAGTGGCAGACGCTTGTGTTCAGTGCCACGTTCTCGAGTGACCTTTTTGGCAAGCTCGACCGCTACGGCAAGCGCAAGGAGCTGGGCGGCTCCTCGCTCATTGACAACAGTCATATTCTCCAGTTGCTCACAGACAAACTCAAGTTCAAGGACTCCAAGCCGGCGCTCGTTGATGTCAACCCCAAGGAGACCGTCTCCGGCAAAGTGACCGAGGCGTTGGTGGAGTGTGGGCCCACGGAGCGGGACCTCTACCTCTACTACTTCTTGATGATGTACGCCGGGCTGACGTTGGTGTTTGCCAACTCCATCGACTCCGTCAAGCGGTTGGTGCCGTTCCTCAACAACCTCAACATCCCCACGTTCTCCATTCATTCGCTGATGATCCAGAAGCAGCGGTTGCGGGCGATTGAAAGATTCAGAGAAGCAAGCACGAAAAACAAAACCACCGTGTTGATTGCTTCTGACGTGGCCGCCAGAGGGTTGGATATCCCCGACATTGACCATGTGGCCCATTACCACTTGCCCCGGACTGCGGACGTGTACGTCCACCGGTCGGGAAGAACCGGTCGTGCTGGAAAGGAGGGAGTGTCGGTGATGTTCTGTTCTCCACAAGAGGCTTCCGGCCCATTGAAGAAGTTGAGACGACTCCTCACCCAGGAGAAGACCGCCATGAACGTGCACTCGGACGTGCCGTTGTTGCCGGTGGACTCCGACGTCGTATCGCAAATTAAAGAGCGGGTCCGCCTCGCGGCCAAGTTGGCGGATGCCACCGTCACCACCACCTCCACCAACAAGGAGGACTCGTGGGTCAAGCAGGCGGCCGAGGACCTCGGCATCGACGATCTCGACGGGTTGCAGGACTTTGAGGACGATTTCCTCAAACGCGACAGAAAGAGAAAGCAGGGCAAGTTGATCACCAAGGACGACATGCGCCAGATGCGGGGCGAGCTCAAGTACCTTCTCCAGGTGCCGCTTCGCAAGAACCACCGGCGGTCGTACCTCACGAGTGGATTCGAGAATCTCGCCCATCAAATGGTCCAGGGTAACACCCACAAGGAGGTGTTGGGCCATGTGGAACTGAAGGCCATCGACGAGCTCAAGAAGAAGGGCAAAAACAAGAAGAGAAAGGCCTCCGCTGATTTGAAGAAGGTCAGTAAAAAGGTAAAGAATTAGCTACCTACTTGCTAGTTTATGCATGCATCTATCAGATTAGATGAAGTCATCAAGCTCATCGTCGTCGTAATACTCGTCCTCGTCCGAATCGTCGTCGGCCAATTGCTCGAAGTTAACTTTGTATCTCAACATCGCACCAATACCACCGAATCCTTGCACGAACTGAGCACCCTCGGACGATCTGTCGGTGACAAACTCGAGGTTGGCACCAAAGGACTTGTAGTTTTCCGCCAACCACTCGAGGAAGGTTTCCTCCTTGACAATCTCCATCTCGGTGCCGGTCTTCTTATCAAGCATGTACGACTTGTCTGGCAACTCGGGGTTGGCATGGGCAATCACCTCGTTCCCCTCAATGTCCTTCAAGGTGTATCTGACAATGTTGAGGTTTTCGTACACAATGACAATCTCACACGCTCCGAGGTCCAACGCCTTGAGGGTGTCTTCAATACCATAGCAGTACTTTCCGGTATCTTGGGAAATCTCGTCAAAGTACGTGTTGAGAAGTTGTTTCTCTTGCACGAACTTGACGTTGGCGAGGGTCTCGGCAGCAAGCTCGATGGCCTGGTTGAACCCGTTTTCTCCTCCATACGACACATCGACAATCTTGAGAATCTTGGCTTGCAATCTTCCGTCAAAGAGGTCACTCTTGGACAACTCGGTCTTGAAGTCGGCACTACCGGCGAGAATCAAGCCCTTGACGTTGACCTTGTCGTTTTCAATGAAGTTTTGCACCGCCACCTCGGCCACCTTTCTGATGTAGTTGTGTCTCTTTTCCTCTCTCAAACGAGAGAAACGCACTGCCGACTGACCACCTCTTCCGTGCTTCTTGGGGAGATCGACGGTGAACTTGTGAAGCACCTCTCTGTTGTTACCACACACGGATCCAAACAACGCTCCGTTACCGTCCATGACGATGAAACCAAACCGGTCGTCGTCTTGCAACAACTCGGAAAGCGCCTCCACGTGAAACTTGTTGTCACATAGGTACAACGATGTGTTGATGGGCTTGAAGGGCTCAAAGTCAATGTTCAACTTCTTTTCCTTACCCTCGTCGGTAATGACATCACCACAGTACACCACCAACCCGTTCTTGGGCACGTGGTTATAGAGCTTCAACTTCTGTTGAGTGGATGTGATGGCGGACAACACCGACAATCTGTTGACACGAGACTTGATGTTGGAAGCGGTACCGTACTCTTCAGTCAACATCTTTTGCGTCAAGGAGATCTGACCCTTGGGCGGAATGACGAGCGAGATCATCGACGTTCCGTTACCACGCGCCAACTCGAGGCTCTTGATCAACTTCTTGATTTTCCAGATCTCAATGTTCTTTTCGGGGTCCGACATGGTGAGAAGACTAGTTAAAATTTTTATTGCGACTGGCGTTACACGACCGGCTGCAACAGAGACGAAGAGGGAAAGGAGGTGAGAGATGATGGAGGTGACAAACCAAAAGAGATTTATTCATCGGCGAGAGTGATCCATCACTTACGACTGGTGTTGTTCAAAGGATGGGCCAGACTGTCTGGTGTTGCGGCCACGGCGCGTATTGTCCAGAGATCGGAGAAGTGCAAAATCGGAAAAGGTCTGTGATGTCAAAACATACCTCAGCAACACGAACAGATTCTTTGTGATGGATTGGTGATTGAGGCTCTGACAATTGGCTATCGAGAAGGCACGGTGGTTTAGGTGATGGGTGGTCACAACAGTAGCAAGTTTCATCGCCCTCACCATGAGACTTACACGTTATATTTCCTTCTCGTGTCTCTTTACCACTATTCACCTGCAACCTCCGCTCTTCGGTCCTTTGCAATTCACGCTCTTTGGATTCACGCTGTTTGATTTTGCAATTCACGCCTTGGTATCTCGACGCGCCCACCCGTGCCTCCCGAAAATAACTTCACCTCCTCCTTATGTCTGATTCCGATAGCGACGTTTCGTCCGATGAGGGGTCGCAGGTGTTCACCAAGGAAAAGTCGAGAAAACCCGGCAATTCCGCCTTCCGCCAGCAACGGCTCAAGGCGTACAACCCGGTGCTCACGGCCAAGACGGTGATTCCCTTGTTGATTGCAATTGCCGTCATTTTCATCCCGCTTGGTGCCGGAATGTGGTATGCCTCCCATAAGGTCCAGGACTTCACTATCGAGTACACCGACTGTGAGGATCTTGCCAGTTCGGACCACTGGCTGGAAATCCCGGAGAAGTACGTCACCTACAACTTCAAGGACAACACCCTTCCCACCAACAAGGCACAGTGGAAGCTCGACACGGATGAGTCGCAAGACTATGACGACGAGAAGGCCGTTTGCCGGATCCAGTTCGAGGTGGCCGAAACCATGAAGGGCCCCGTGTACTTATTTTACCGCCTCAAGAATTTCTACGCCAACCACAGAAGATTCGTCAAGAGTTTCTCCGAAGACCAAATTGAAGGCAAGGCGGCGTCGTTGTCGGTAATTAAAGACACCGCCGGGCAAAACTGTGAGCCTCTCTCGGAAAATTCGGAAGGCAAAAAGTACTACCCATGTGGCCTTATTGCCAACAGTATGTTCAACGATACCTTCAGTCACACGTTGACGGGAGTAAACGACACATCCGACGACTATAAGATGACAAATAAGGGCATTGCATGGGATTCCGACAAGAACCGGTTCAAGAAGACAAAGTACGACCACACCGAAATCGCGCCTCCGCCGTACTGGCACAAGAAGTACCCCAATGGCTACACCAAGGACAATGTGCCGGACATCTCCGAGTGGGAAGAGTTCCAGAACTGGATGCACCCTGCCGCGCTCCCCGATTTCAGCAAATTGGCCTTGAGAAACGACGACGACGCGTTGGAGAAGGGCACCTACGAGATTTCCATCGGCTTGCACTTCCCCGTCAAGCCCTACGACGGTCAAAAGTACATCTACATCTCGCAGCGGTCGATCTTGGGAGGCAAGAACCCGTTCCTTGGAATCAGTTGGATTGCGGGAGGAGGCTTGTGTTTCCTCTTGGGCCTTTCGCTCTTGATCATCAACTTCATTAAGCCCAGAAGAACCGGCGACGTCAACTTGTTGTCGTGGAACCGGGAATAAGTATCATGTATGCAATTTACGACACAATAGCCCGTTTCCATGCACCGAAGAGGTGTTAAGCTTTTACGGCCGATCGACGATTTTGCGGCCGTTGGGTTATACCCTCGAGCCTCCGGCTTATTCCCGTTTGCGGCGGCCGCTGTCAAACGGTGGCACCGACCCAACAGTCTGCAGCGCCAACGCGCCCGTGGCTAAACCGCCCGGGTCGAATTCCATCGACGTTTTCCGCTTACAAATTTCCGCTGCTTACAAACTAAAGTCCGCTCTGCGCAGCTTGCGCTGCCAAACGTGCTTTCTTGCTCCACATATAAAACCTGTCAACCCACATTTGGAATTACAGAATCAACCATGGTTTCTTTCAAACAAATTGTGCTCAAGAACGCTCCCGAGTCCGACGTCAACTTCGCGTGGGGCCAGCCTGACTCCACCTTCGAGATCAAGGAGGCCACCATCGACGAGTCCTCGTTGAAGGACGGTGATGTGTTTGTCAAGGTGTTGTACTTATCCAACGACCCTACCCAAAGAATCTCTATTCAGAAGGGCCAAGACCCCAAGCGGGCCTACTCTCCCCCAGTTCAAGAGGGCCAGCCCGTTGTGGCGTACGCTCTTGCGGAGGTCATTGAGTCTAAGTCTGCCAACTACTCCAAGGGTGACATTGTCAACGGTGCGTTCGCCTGGTCCGAGTACCTCGTTGTCCCCGAGACTTCTGTCTGGAATAAGATCGACACCACGCAGGGTCTTCCATTGCCCCTTTACCAGGGAACTCTTGGCGCCACGGGTTTGACTGCCTACTTTGGATTGAAGGAAGTTGGTCAGCTCAAGGAGGGCCAGTCGGTGCTTATTTCCGCAGCCAGCGGTGCCACCGGGTCCATGGCGGTGCAGATTGCCAAGCACATCCTCAAGGCCAAGAGAGTCATTGGAATCACGGGCTCTGACGAAAAGGGCAAGTGGGTCGAGTCGCTCGGCGCCGACTTTACCGTCAACTACAATGACCCCGACTACCAGCAAAAGTTGTCCGACTACATCGGCGACGACTACGTCGACTTGTACTACGACAATGTTGGTGGTGAGATCTTGTCGTTCGCGTTGACTAAGGTCAAGAGATACGGCCATGTCACCGCGTGTGGTGCCATTGCCGGCTACAACGACCCCGAGAAGTTGAAGGTCGGCAACTGGGGTCAAGTTGTCGTCAACCGGTTGAACATCCGCGGTTTCATTGTCAGCGACTTTGCCGACAAGTTCCCCGAGGGTGTGTCTGCCATCGTGGGTGGTGTCAAGAGTGGTGTCATCAAAATCAACGAGGGTACCCACGTTGAGGATGTTTCTCAGGAAGCCGAGCCCTTGAAGAAGGTGCCCGAGGTGTGGAAGCAGTTGTTCACCAACCAGAAGCCCAACGGTAAGTTGGTGACCAAGTTGGCCTAATTACGAATGATGATCTAGAAATGTAACAAGTTGTACAGGATTGTAGGTGCTCACGTCAACGGAGATCTTCCCCGCTGGTCGGGAATACCCCGCGCATCTCCGGTTTTAACACCAACTACTCATGGTTTCTCACAGTCGGTGCTTCGTGCTCAACAAGGCCCCCGTCAAGGAGGTAGACTTCTCCGAGGGCGAGAACGCCACCTTCAAGCTCGTCACCAAGCCGCTTCGCCCGATTGAAAACGGCGAGATCCTCATCAAGACGCTTTTTCTCTCCAACGACCCCACACAACGGGCGTGGATCCAGAAGGGCCTCAAGGCCGACCGCATGTACGTCGATCCGGTCAGAGAGGGCAACGTGATGAGATCCTCGGGTTTGGGCAAGGTGGTGGAGTCCAAACTGGCCAAGTACCCCGAGGGCACCATAGTCAGTTGCTCGTTGAAATGGTCCGACTACGCCATCGTCAAGGAACAGGATGTGTTCTATCCCATTGTCGACACCAGTGTTCCTCTTACATTGTACTTGGATTTGCTTGGGATCACCGGACTCACGGCATACTTTGGGTTGACGGACGTTGCCAACTTGAAAGCAAGCGATGTGATTTTGGTGTCGGCGGCGTCCGGTGCCACGGGGTCGACAGTCGTGCAAATTGCCAAGAACGTCATCGGGTGCAAAAGAGTCATTGGGATCTCGGGAGGCCCGGAAAAGTGCAAGTACGTCGAGTCCATCGGCGCCGATGCTTGCGTGGACTACAGGGACAAAGACTTTGCCAGAAACTTGTACAAAGCCGCGGGAGGCAAGGTGGATGTGTTCTTTGATGGGGTCGGGGGCAAAATCCTCGACTTGGGCATGACGCTTGTCAAGCCCCACGGCCAAGTGCTTGCGTGTGGAGCCATTACTGGGTACAACGACTTTTCCCAGGGTCGTGTGAACAACTGGGGCCAGATCATCACCCAGCGACTCCACGTGAAGGGCTTCTTGGTGTTGGACTACCAGGACCGCTACCAGGAGGCGATGAAGTACTTGGTGAAGTGGCTCAAAGAGGGCAAGATCAAGTCTGACGAGAAAACCTTTACGCTTGTGGACTTGAGCAGAAGCTCGGACGATTTCAAGAAAATCCCAGAGTCCTGGGGATTGCTCTTCAGCGACAAGAAGGGTCCGGGCAAATTGCTTACAAAGTTGTAAAAGTGTAAATTCGGGTAAACATGAATGTAAGCGTTCGTTTTTTGCGTACTCTCAGCAATTGCTGCAAAATTGTAAAAATGAAATATTTGAAAAAACAAAATCTACCACTGCCCCAACAAATACACTTCAGACTATAACGGACACTCTAGACTCAAGACCACATCCGCTCCCCGGTCACCTTTTTGTTATCGGCATCTCATCGCTACGCGCGCGGATCAAAATAAACACTATGTCCAAAGAAGAAACCCTCCGACGGTTTCGAGACTCGGAGGATTTCGACGACCTCGATCTCTCGCTGGGGCTCGCCGCAAAAATGCATGTCGGGGTGTCGTACTCACCGGGAAAGGGGCTGCCCTTTGTGCGCAAGATCCAGAGCCAGATGCTGGATTTGCGTCCACCCCCCACACCCGACCACCGCCGGCTGAAGAGCGAAAACCACCCGAGAGCACCCAATTCCCACCGCAAGTCCCACAGCTACCACGACCTGTCGCCGTTCGTGGACCGTCTGCCCACGCGCGTGGCATTTGACCCTTCGGTGGTACAAACACCCCGCCGGCCGCCCGTGGCCAACCGAGCTCCCAGCGTCAAGGTGTCCCTCACACCAGCACAGAGAATGGAGAAACGACCGGACGCTCGCAATGCCCTCGACAACTTCCAGTTCTCCGATCTCATTGGAAAGGGTGCGTTTGCCAATGTCTATAAGGGCCACAATTCCAAGACCAAACAGGTGGTGGCCATCAAGCAAATCCTCTTAGAGAAGGACCAGGACGTGCGGGAGCTCATGGGCGAGATCGACCTCCTCAAGATTTTGAAGCACCCGAACATCGTCAAGTACCACGGGTTCGTCAAGACGCTGACGTCGTTGAATGTGATTCTCGAGTTTTGTGCCGGCGGGTCGCTTCGCCAGCTCTACAAGAAGCGGGGAGCCATTCCGGAACGGGAGGTGGTGCAGTACGTCGAGCCCATCCTACACGGACTACAGTACCTCCACGCCCAGGGTGTGGTGCACCGGGACGTCAAGGCCGCCAATGTCCTTCTCACCGACGGTGGCGTGGTCAAGCTCGCCGACTTTGGCGTGGCCACCAAGGTGCTGAACCAGCACCACACCGTGGTGGGCACTCCCAACTGGATGGCCCCCGAAACGGTGCTTGGAGGGGAGGGAATCTGTACCGCGTCGGACATCTGGCTGTTGGGAGCCACCATCATCGAGCTCTTCACCACCCACCCCCCGTATCACGACTACAATGCCATGGCGACGCTCCATGCCATTGGCACCGACGACCATCCCCCCCTCCCGGGTCTTTCACCCACGGGAAAGGACTTTCTCTTGGAGTGTTTCCAGAAGCAGCCCAACCTTCGAAAGAGTGCCAAGCTTCTTCTCAAACACAAATGGATCGTGGGACCAGGGGAGCGTCGCTCCATCAGCCAGACGCTTCCCAAGGTTGAACTTCCGAGCAAGAGTCTCGGCACCTACACCGAGAAGGAAGAGACGTGGGACGACGTTGATCTTTCCAAAACGTCCAAGAGCGATCTTCTTGCCAAGTTCACCGAGAAGCTGGACGCGTTTGACCTCGATGTCTCCAACTTGGTGGTTAACAAGGTGGTGGAGAACCACGACGAGGACCCCTTCCTCCAGCTTGAGATCGACAACTTCGACACCAACGAGCTCGAGATCCAGAGCAAAATGGAGTTTCTCGTGTCCAAGTTGATGTCCCGGCTCAAGGCTTGCCGCAAGGGCAACGAGGACGCCGCCGCGTCCATGGTCAAGATCACCGGGCGCATGTTGCATCTTGTCAAAAAGTACCCGTCGCTGCACGGGGTGTTGATTCGAGAGCACGCCGTGCTTCTGTTGCTCGAGCTTCTCGAACACACCGACGAGCTCCCCAACCAAAACAAGTTGTGGTTCCACACGCTCCTGGTGCTCAACTGCATCTTCACCGCCGACCTGGCCCAGTTCGAGAACTTCTGCTTGCTCGGGGGCATCCCCATTGTCACGCAGTTCCGCATGGCCGCCTACGACATGCCCGTGCGGCTCCAGGTGGTGCGGTTCGTGCGCCTTGTGCTTCTTTCCGACCGGGCCCTCTCCATGTTTGTCAGCTCAGGTGGTTTGAGAGTACTTTCGAAGTTTGCCGAGGAGGACTACGACCACTCGCCCGAGTTTCCCCTCGTGGCCATTGACGGCATCCACGAGATCCTCTCCCGCAACCTCACCCGCTATAAGCTGGACTTGTGCCGGGTGCTCTCCAAGTACGGGGTGGTGTTTTGGTTCGTTGTGCTTTTGGACCGCCTCACCGGCGACCCCCAACTGGTGGAGAAGATCATCGCCATCTTCAAGTGGTTTGCCAACTCGGAGCCCCGGGTCCGCGTGGCCATCTCGTCCCCCGACCTCTTCAAGCTTCTCATCAAGGTGTACCGCAAGCTACTGTTGCCGCACCAGCTCGTGGTGCTCAAGTTCTTCCGGTCCATTTCGTGTGTCACCGAGCTCCTCAAGTCGCTCCACGCCGCCGACATCCTCGAGTTTCTTGTGGGGGTGCTTCTGGTGTACACTCCCGCCAACCCAAAGTACAAGGAGGTGGTCAATGTCATTTGTCCAATCATCTTCAACACCTGCTATCTCAACCACACCAAGGAGGTGGAGCTCATCAGACTCGGCGCCCTTCCTCACCTCAAGCAGCTCTCCAAGATCAACCTCGAGTTCCGCCAGTTCGTGCTTCCCATCGTTTGCGAGTTGGTGTACTGCGACAACTACGTCCGCATGGCCCTCTACAAACACGACATGCTCTCCATCTACTTCAACTTGTTGGTTGACACGTACTGGCAGGCCAACGCCCTCGACTCCATCCTTCACTGGGCCCAGACCAGCCCCAAACTCGTCAATCTTGAGCTGGCCCAGGCCCTCAACTGCATCATGTCGGGCTTCCTCTTGCCGCAAGTGTCCAACGTGGAATCCTCTCTCGAAAACTACTTGAAACTCCTCACCACCAACGAACACATCCGCTCCCACATGGCCACCGACGCCGTCATCTCGGCCACCCTTTCCAAAACCACATCTTCCAATCCCGTCGTCCAGCTCAGTCTGCTCCGGATCCTTCGCCTCCTCATGCAGTCCCGGGACGAAACCCACGACGTTCGGGACCACCTCAGCCGCCTAGCCCAACAGGAACTCCCCGTGTTGGTTCGGGAGGTGATGATGGACGTGCTCACCTCCATCACGTGACCGCCAGAAAACCCGCGGTTCTCCACATGATTCCCTTCTCGTACCCTCTGCCCCGAGTCTCGCAGCTCGACGCCGAGATCCTTGACTCGGAGCTCACGTCGCTTCTCAAGGAGCAGCTAGCATCGATCTTCCAGCTCCACTCGACAAAACCGTGGTCCTACGCCCAGCAGCCCGAGCTCTGGGATTTGTTGCTCAATGTGGTGATCTTCCGCCTCACCACCTGGAAACTGGGCTCGTCGTATGGCCTCACTCTCCAGAACTTGAAGCTCACCGACTTCCGCTCGGGCACCATCATCAACCACCGAAAACGGGCGCTTCTATTGGCGGTGGTGGTGGGTGGCTTCGCATACAAAAAGCTCGAGTCCTATCTCTACTCCACCGACGAGTCCCCCTCCAGAAGCAACACCATCAAGGACTGGCTCCTCAAAAACAAGATCGCCATCATCGCCAAGGTCAATTCGTCATTCAAGGTGTTGAATCTTCTCAACTTTGTGTTGTTTCTTCTCAATGGGCGGTACCCCCTGTTGGTGCACCGGGTATTGGGCATCTCGCTCACGCCAGTCGTTTCCGACCTCCTCAAGTTCAACGGCGACAGCGTCAACTTCGAGTTCCAGAACCGCCAGCTTGTGTGGAACGTGATGACGGAGTTCTTGGTGTTCATCATGCCTCTTCTCCAAATCAAAAAGATCCGCAATACATTCAGGAAGCTCGTCGCCAAAGACAGGCCCCAGCAACCCAAGGTCTTCCCCTTTGCCAACCTCCCGTTGAGCCAATGTGCCATCTGCCATTTGCAAATGGCCGGCAAGCAAGACTTTTGTCTTGTGACCAACCCGTACATCACCAACTGTGGCCACATCTTCTGCTACATTTGTCTCGCCACACGGTTCAATGCAATTAACAGCGGCGACGACGATGCCAAGCCGTGCGTGCGGTGTGGCGAGAAGCTCGAGTGGTTCGAGGAGTACGAGGGCGAGCCCGACCCCGATGCCATAATTGTGGAGTACGAGGAGCCGGAGACCCACGAAAAGGACGACAACGAGAGTGACAAGGAGCAAGAACCCCAATTCTCCGACTCGGACGCCTTCAGTGAAGGCGAGGAATTTGGCGAAGATAACATCGACGACCTCGACGACTACGACGACTACGAGCTCGAGTGATGGTTTACGATTAATGTACATGCAATGCTAGTTCAAGATCTTCACAAGAAGCTGGGCGCCCTTGTTGTCCGCGTCCTTGGCAAGATCCTTTTTGATGGCCTTGAGGTGCTTCTCCAACTTGGCGCCCGTCTTGGATTTGCTCAACTTCAACACCTCGTAGGTGGCAACAACCACAAACGACCCCTGGCCCGACACCCAGTCGTTCAACTTGTCGTTGTCCAAGATGTACTCGGCAATCTTGGTAGCAAAGTCCTCGCCAACGCCGGGAATCTTTTCACCCTTTCCTGGCACAAGCTTCTTCTTGTCGTTGTCCCACTTGACGTCGTTGCCCTGGATCAATGACTTCAACGAACGGGCAAGGAACGGGGTCTTGTTGATGAGGTGGAAGTCCTCGAGCACGTCGCCCTTGATGGACACCTCGAAGATTTGCTCGAGGAGCTCGCCTCTGAGTTCGTCTTCACCAGGGGTAAGGACCAACTCGGAGATGAACTGCGCAGCAATGTTCACCGAGAGCAACTCGTCCAACGACCCGCCGATGCCCTTGTAGAGCAATGGGAGGGCCTTGGACGCGAGCTCGGCTCTTCTTTGGTCCTGGGGCTTCTTGGTGGTTTTGGAGTAGGCCAAGGCCTCATATCTGGTCAAGTCGGCCTTGATTTTGGGAGAAAAGTATCTTCCGTCAAGTCCCTTGAGGAGATACAACAAGGGTCTTCTGGAGAACTTGTCGCCAATGATTTCGGGCAACTGGTCCTCGGTGAACAACTCGGCATTGAGCGACTTGTGCACAAGGACCGTGTCATCCACCGTCATGTACAATGTGATGAGCACGATGTTTCCGTACTCGTTTTTGATGAGCTCCTTGGCGTGGTCCTTCAACGACTTGATGATCACCTTCCGCTCCTTGGCGGTGGCAAGAGCAAGAAGCGTGCTGGCGACCTCAGCTCCCTCTTGCGTGTGCACCAACTCGGCAAACTGTTCCGCCAACAACTCAATAAAGTCTCTGATCTTGGAGTCGTTGGCCTCGACGTCGTCAACGAGGATCGACACGTACTCCTTCATGGCCGCGTGGAGGATCTGGAATCCTGTCGAGCCCTTCTCAACCGAAGCGGTGATGGTGCCACTCAAGTTGGTGGAGATGAGCTGCTTCTTCTCGGCACTTTCGTTGGCAACCTCCACCACCGACTTGCCCTTGCCGCTGTCCTTGAACACGGCGTACTCGGCGCCCCAGAACTCGCGGATCATCTGCTTTCTCTGCTCGGCGGTGGAGTACAACACGTACAAGTCCTCCACCACGTAAGCGCCCTCCTTGTGGCGCATCAACTTTCTCAACTTGCCGTGGAGCTCGTCCACAATCAATGCCCGGGATTCCTTGGACCCGTAGTGAAGAAGCTTCACAAGAAGGTACTTACCGTAAGAGGAGGTGGCAAGCGTGTAGAAATTGCCCTTGAGCTGCTTGACAATCTCGTCCCGCTTGTCCTTGGAGGCATACTTGATAAGGGTCTGCACCACCCGCGAGGCGTCGTGCTTCATCACCAAGTCGAGAATGACGTCCTTGGACAATTCCCAGATCTCGTTGGTCAACTTCTCCCGAATCTCTTTGGGAGGAGCAGGCTTCTTGACCCGCAACTTCTCCCAGAGACTCTTGATCTGCTGCACCTCGTTTCCGGACTTTCTCTTGAGCTTACGCTCGGCGAGAAGCTTTCTCTGTTCTGCGTGTTGTTCCTTGGAGGACTTTTTGTTGGGATCCACCTCGCCGTCACCGCCTTCTTCTGCATCCTCATCCCCATCAAGGTCGTCGAGGTCGTCGTCATTGCTGTTCTTTTCGTCCTCACTCTCGTCAAGCTCATCGAGCTCATCTCCACTCGATTCACTGCCACTCTCCGCGCTGAACTCGCTCACGTCGCTAGCCTCGCTCTCACTCTCACTCACGTCCTTCTTGGCTCTCTTGGACGCTTTCTCGGGGGCGGCAGCCGCTCTTTTGGCACCCTTGGTGTTTGTCTTCCCCATAGCGATGAGCTGAAAAAATGCGGTTCTGACATCCGTACCCTCGCAAATCGCAAACCACCATGTTCCGCTTTGCCCCCCGCCTTTCGCCGCTTGCCCCAATGGCTCGGGCCTCGCTCAGACCATTGCCCCGGGCCACGAGATTCTACTCGTCAGGTGCCCCGATCGTGGAGGTGTCCGAGCTCAAGCTGTTCACCAAGTTGATTGACAATAAGGACAAGCTCACCGTGGTTGACTTCTACGCCACCTGGTGTGGCCCATGCAAGGCGTTGGAGCCCATCTTTGCCATGTTGGCGGAGCGGATCCCCGAGGTGCAGTTTGCCCGGGTGGACGTGGACGCCGCCCAGGACGTTGCCCACGAATACGCCATCACCGCCATGCCCACCTGTTTGTTCTTCAAGGATGGCGAGAAGGTGGATACCATCGTGGGAGCAAATCCCCCGAAGTTGGTCAAGTTGATCGAGCAGTACCTGGGCGTGGACGCGACCAAGCGTTAAGCGTTGAAGCCTAAACACGAGAGCCCACTTGACAACTCCCAGCACAAAAGCTATTCATACCTAACGACACAGTAAACTATTTATACTCAATGAGTTGCATAGTAACATTAGAATGTGTTGCCAAATCCGGGCCTGACACTGGTGCACAGGTTTTTCGCGGTGGCAATCTCAACACACATCATGGTATGTAATCTCACCCATCCACACCAACTAACCCCAGGGACAAGGACCAAGTGGAATGCCCGGTGATGGGTTCAACAAGAAGAAGGACGACAAGAAAAAGGAAAAACCCAAGTACGAGCCCCCCGTGGAAAGCAAGTTCGGCAAGAAGAAGAGAAAGGGCCCCGACACCGCGGTCAAGTTGCCCAATGTGTTCCCCAACACCCGGTGCAAGCTCAAGTTGTTGAAGTTGGAGCGGATCAAAGACCACTTGTTGCTAGAAGAAGAATTTGTCACCAACCAAGAAGCATTCCAGCCCACCGAGGCCAAACAGGCAGAGGAGCGCGAGAAGGTGGACGAGCTCCGGGGGTACCCCATGTCCATTGGCACGTTGGAGGAGATCATCGACGACGACCACGCCATTGTGTCCACCACCGCCGGGTCCGAATACTACGTGTCGATCATGTCGTTTGTGGACAAGGGCCTTCTCGAGCCCTCGTGCTCGGTGCTTTTACATCACAAGACCGTTTCCATTGTGGGCGTATTACAGGATGATGCCGACCCGATGGTGAGCGTGATGAAGCTCGACAAGTCGCCCACCGAGTCGTACGCCGACATTGGAGGCTTGGAGCTGCAGATCCAGGAAATCAAGGAGGCGGTGGAGTTGCCGTTGACGCACCCCGAGCTCTACGAGGAAATGGGCATCCAGCCCCCCAAGGGTGTCATTTTGTACGGAGCACCCGGTACGGGAAAGACCCTCTTGGCCAAGGCGGTGGCCAACCAAACCAGTGCCACGTTCTTGAGAATCGTGGGGTCCGAGTTGATCCAGAAGTACCTTGGTGACGGTCCCCGGTTGTGCAGACAAATTTTCCAGATTGCCGCCGAGAACGCCCCCTCCATTGTGTTCATCGATGAGATTGATGCCATTGGAAGCAAGAGATACGAGTCCACCTCGGGCGGCGAGAGGGAGATCCAGAGAACCATGTTGGAGTTGTTGAACCAATTGGACGGGTTCGACGACCGCGGGGACATCAAGGTGATCATGGCCACCAACAAAATCGAGTCCTTGGACCCTGCATTGATCAGACCGGGCAGAATCGACCGGAAGATTTTGTTCGAGAATCCCGACTCCAACACCAAAAAGAAGATCTTGACCATCCACACGTCCAAGATGAGCTTGGCGGACGACGTCAAGCTCGACGAGTTGGTCACCTCCAAGGACGATTTGTCGGGCGCCGACATCAAGGCCATGTGCACGGAGGCCGGGTTGCTTGCATTGAGAGAGAGAAGAATGCAGGTGAAGATGGACGACTTCAAGTCGGCCAAGGAGCGCGTGTTGAAGAACAAGGTGGAGGAGAATCTCGAGGGGTTGTACCTTTAGGAGCAACAATATTAAGACATCATTGCAGCCACTGTAACTACATCATTGACAAACTGAGTGTTTGATACTGTCATATCCTACAATGCCTAAAGCTAGATTGATGTTGTAGGTTGTATATGTGCTCCAAATTCTTCGCTTCGCCTAGAACTTGTCGCCAATTGTCAGTCATAATCATTAATTATCATTTCTAGAGGAAAGAAGTCTCACAATGTACAAGAACAAATTCAAAAGGTCCAAGTACAACGCAATACATGCAGGCACCTCGTCCTCCAAGTGGTAATTGCGCATGATGTTCTGGGTATCAATGACAACATACACGGCAAACACCAAGGCGCCGAGACCCGAGTAGACCAACTCCACCGTGGACGAGTGCTGAGGGAAGAACATGAACATGAAGCCCCACCCAATCAACACCCACAACCCAATGGAAGCGGCGCCCTGCCACGAGGTGAAGTCGTACTTTGTTTGGAAGGCAAAGAGCGTCAACCCAATAAACACCACCGCCGTGAGGAGCAACGCCTGGAACAAGATCTCCGACTCGAGGGTGGCGGCCACCATGCCGATGCCGTAGGACTCGCAGAGCGTGAAGCCTCCCAAGAGCACCAAATTAATTGGGTACGAGCGGGACTTGAAGAATGCGCCAATCATGAAGCCAACGGCGCCGAGAATCGACACCCACATGGGCCACGAGTGGGTGAGGGCCCAGTCGCGCACCGACGTGTTGTATCGCATGAAGGCTCCCACCAAGATGGTGGCAAGCACCTGTAAGCTCAACAAGGAGTACACCTTGCGCACAAACATTTGGCGGAGGTCGAAGGAGCACTCGGACACGTAGGTGCCGTACTTGAAGTCATCAGGGATGTTGTCGCCGTCGGCACGAGGCTCGGGCGAGTCGTACGCTGGGGGGTTCTGTGGAACGGCGGTGTAACTCATGAGGTAGCAATGCGCGGGGAGATAAAAAATGAGTATAGCCACTCGAAATGGGCCGAATGATTTGACCGGCCGTCACGCATTTTTGGGCGGCCGGCTAATAGCCGCGGACTTAGGTCCCCGGAGAGTCTTCGCTCGAAAGCGCCACCGGGCTGGCGGGCGGCACCACCTTCTTGCCCACCTTCATCCGTAGCAACGTGGTATCCTTAAAAGACACCTTCTCCCGACACAACGGACAGAGGCCGGTGCCCTTGCGGCCCCGCACCTGCCCCCGGGCCAGCGAGCTCGACAAGCTCTGCTGAATACAGTCAAGACAGAAGATGTGGCCGCACGACGTGACGGTGGCGTTGTGCACCTCGTCGAAGCAGATGGGGCACTCCACGTCGTTGAGACGCTTCACCACCTTCATGGCGTGCGGGTTGTCGAGAAGCGTCTGGGTCTCGTGCTGGACCTCGTAGATCTCCACGTCGTCATCCTCGTCCGACGACAAGTTGATGACATAGTCCGGGGTGGGCATTACACGGCACCTGAAACTAAAGACAATGTCTGGTCGAGAAGTGTGATGGGGAGGCTTACGTCAGCGCGATGGCTGGCGCGTTCCATCACGCTCGCCAAACAATTCCCCCGGCCTTATTTCCCAATATAAAACCCAGCCCCCGGTGAGCAGGCCATATGAGCGACCATTCCAATCCGTTGGCGGTGACGCTCCCCCATGTATTCTCCAGTCCCCAGGAGTACCCCACCGAGGTGTTGGCGCTCCGGTTCCAGGCGTGGCGGTCCATCATCAAGGACTTGGTCAACTACCTCAAGGAATACGCCAGTGTCCAGGAGGAAATCCTCAGACAGCAGCTCAGATTGCAGCAGGCGGTGGGCATCTCTGCGTCGAGCCATTCCCACGGCGCCTCGGGCCACAGCCACTCGGCCTCGGTGTCGAGTGCCCACAAGGAGGACATTAATGCCATCAACAAGTTCTTTTTGCCCATTGGCAACGGCTCGGTGCAGGACCTCCCCACCATCTTGACCAAGTACCACCAGCAAAACGTCACCAACGCCTCCAAAACTCTCAAGGACGTGAACCAGGTGATTATCCCCAAACTCGAGGAGGTGCGCAAGGACTTGCTTCTAAAGATCAAGGAGATCAAGAACCTCCAGAACGACTTCAAGAACAACCTCGCCAAGGAGCTTGCCGAGACGAAAAACCTCTTGAACCAGTACGTGCATGCGTTCGAGCTCTCGGAGAAGTTGGAACACGGCCAGAGTCCCCACGCGGCGGCCGACGACCTCGCCAAGTACGACCCGTATCTCGTGAAGATACGCCTCGAGCGCCAGCTCAAGCGCCAGCTCTCCGAGGAACACTATCTTTACGAGGCATACAACAACCTCCAGACCGCGGGCGGTAAACTCGAGTCCATCATTGTGTTGGAGATCCAGAACTACTTGCGCATGTTCCTCGACCTCCTTGTGCAAGAGCACTCCACCATTCCCGGGTTTCTCCAGCCCAACTTGTCGAACGGCTTCTTGCTGAAGGAGGCCACCTTCGAGTGGGACTCCTTCATCTCCAAGCACTTGCCCTCGCCCTCCATCAGCGTGAGTGCATTGGGACACAACAACTCGTCGGTGAAGAACGGCACCTTCGTGGACCTCTCGTTCCCCTCGCGCAAGATGGCCGACTTGGCCATTCCCAACCTCGACTCGCCGTTGAACATTGCTGTGCGGGAAGGATACCTCGAGCGCCGCACCAAGTTCCTCAAGTCGTACTCCACCGGCTGGTACGTGCTCACGTGCAACTATTTCCACGAGTTCAAGTCGCCCGACCGCAAGAAAGACCCCGTGCCCGTGCACCTGATCCTCCTCGACCATTGTGTCATTGCCGAACACTCCAAGGACGACGGCAAGCCCACCGGCGTGTACAAGTTTGTCGTGCAAACCAAGCTGCTGGGCACCATCATGTCCAAGGGCCACAACTTTGCCTTCCGCACCGACACCTACAAGAACATGATTGCCTGGTACAACGACATCAAGGCGTTGACGTCGTTGCCCACGGGAGCCGCCCGAGCTCGCTACGTGGAGAAGAACTACAAGCCCTCGCATCTTAGACAGGCGTCCCGCAACTCGAGCATTCTCCTGACGGCAACGCGGTCGGTGATGTCGGGCACCACGCAGTCGAGGCTCGGGGCCAAGACCCCGCGGTCTCGTCCCCTCAGCCAGGTATCATCCACCGCCAACCACCGGTTGTCGTCGACATTTTCGCAAAAGAACAATAACCAGTCGCCGCGGCTCACCAACATGATCAACAGCGACGGCACCATCATCACCCCGGTGGAGACGAGCAACTACGCTTCCACCCCGGTGCAGCCCGGTATTCCCGTGCAGCTCAAGAACGGACTCACATACGTTCCCACGTACCAGTACTACGAGCAAGTTCCAGGGCAGCAGCAAATATCTCAGCAGCCATTGACCCAGCAGCCTCAGCCAGGGCAGTCACAACAAGGGCAGCCCCAGGTTCAGGTGACACAACCACAAGGGCAGGGAAATGGACAGTCGGGCCAACCTCAACAACCAGGGCAACCAGGGCAGCCCGTTCAACCCGGCCAGGCCGGCCAAACGTTCTACGATCCCGTGCAGCAGCAGTTCTACACCATCAGCCCGTCACTCCAGCCCCAGCCGCAATTCTTCCCCGCGTCTCCCCCAGCACAAGCCTCTGGCCAGGTATACCCCATCAACACCGCCAACTACTTCCCCCAGTACCACGACGGAGCGTCGGCGCACCTCCCGTACCCGGTGAACCACCATGCGTCGTCATCTAGCATTGAGCCCGAGCAGGAGCCCACCAAGCCCGAGGTCACCATCGAGGAGCCTCAGGACAACTCGACAATCACCGACATTGAAGACGATGTGACTCGTGTGACTCTCACGGAGAAGGAGCAATAAGGGCCATGTATACTAAGCATTAAATGTAACTTGAAAAGAATCTCGTGCTCTATTACAGTTTCTAAGTAATATGAAGCCTTTGTTACTATACAATTAGACAACAACACCAGAGTTGGAAGCAATACGTGGCCACAAGTCGGCACACTCCTTGGCAACGGGACCGGTGATGGCGGAACCCTTCATTTCACCCTTGGGGTTGACAATGACACCGGCGTTGTCTTCGAAGTACAAGTAGGTACCGTCCTTTCTTCTCCATGGTCTGGATTGTCTAATGACGATGGCAGGCATGACCTTCTTTCTCAATTCTGGCTTACCCTTCTTGACAGTGGCCATGACCATGTCACCAGCGGAGGCAGCGGGCAATCTGTTCAATCTGGCACCGAAACCCTTGACGGCGAGAATGTAGAGGTTTCTAGCACCGGAGTTGTCAGCACAGTTGACAACGGCACCGACGGGCAAACCCAACTGAAGTTAGTACGAACAAATGGATGAGCGGAAGGGAGGATTTTGAGGTTGAAATATTTCAGGATGGAGGTGAAAAATGGGACTTTCATCACGGGGGTCATTCGGGAATATCATCTTGCTGATGCTCTGATTGAATAATGCCACATACCGACATACGGAACTTGTTACCGGAAGCACCAGAACCAGACATTATAGTATATTAGTGTATAGAGTAGGAAGAAGTTTTTTTGGAGCGAGCATCGACACTTTCTGGCGGTGCGCGGGCCACGTGAGTGTCGCGCGCGGGCTGAGCCCTAGCGCACCCGATCACGTGATACAACGGCTGCGGGGGTTGCAACTGGCGGTACAAAGGGGTATGCATTAATGGAACTAGTTGTTGACAGCCTTGAAAGACTAGTTGTTGACAACCTTGAGAGAGCCCGGGTTGCGGGCCACCATGTCCGGCAACGAGCCGTCACTGAGGCGGCGGCGGCCGAAGTCCTCGGGTTTGGCAAAATCATTCGGCAGGTTGCGGGCGTCGTCAAAGTGGAAGTTGTCCTCGTTGGTGGAGGAGTATGAGTTGTTGTTGTAGGAGTTGTTTCCGTACGATGAGTTCTTGTGGTGATGGCTGGCGGAGCGCGATGCGTTTTGGCTGATGGCCATGCCGGCCGCGGCCATGGCACCCGCCGCCGTGGCGTCGGTGCCGTTGGCAATGAAGGGGTTGGTGGAGATGGAGTAGTCGGTCTTTTCCGCCGGCCCGCTGAGGGTGAATTCGTCGTCGTGGTCGTCGTCGTCGGACTTTCTGCGTCTGTACCAGAGGAAGAAGAGGGCGCCCGCCACGAGCAACCCAATCCCCGCCAACGCGCCAATCACCACGCCCACAATGCCGCCGGTGGAGAGCGACTTGCGCGAGCCCGAGCTGGGCGCCTGCGAGGACTCCAGGGCTGAGGATGTGGCGGCAGTCGCCGAGGCGGTCTTGGTGATTTCAATCACCGACTGGGTGTTGGAGGGCCCCAGGGTCACGGTGGACACCAAGGTGGTGATCTGGGCCTTGGTGGAGGATTTCAGCTTGGAAGACGACGAGGACGTTTCTTCGGCCAGCGACAGGGGGGCCTCGGACAGTTGCACCTCCGAAGAGGTTTCGGCCTCGGTCGATGACAGGGTGATGATGATCAGGGATGAAGTTTCTGTGGATGATGAGGAGGTGGAGGAGGTGGTTTTGGTGGAAGACTTTGAGGAGGTTTTGGCTGAGGAGGACTTGGCAGAGGAGGATGACGTCAGCGTGGCCGCCTCCTCGTTGTCGACATCGGAGTTGATGAACACCTCGAAGTAGCCGTCACCACCACAGTTCTCGAGGTCGTAGCCCTGGCACGGGGTGTCACAGTTCAGATCACTGACCTGGTCGTCTTCGTCGGGGTCCAGATCACCGCAGTAGCAATACTTCCCTTCAAGCAACGCCATGACCCGCTTGCCCGAGCACGCGGACTTACACAAGGAGGTGGACTGGTAGGTGTCTTCGTTGTCGTAGGAAAGCAAGGACGAGATCAGCGACTGTTTGTAGCATCCGGACTCTGAGAAGGAATCAGCCACCACAAGGTTGATGACAAACAACAACCAGAAGTACCTCATAGCAAGCGAATGTGATGTATCAGATGGAGCCGGCAGCCAGCGATCGTGACAGGAAGGCAAATAAGGTGGGGAAAGTGGGTGTTGTCAACAAAAAGTCGAGATCAAAGAAAGGCGGTTTTCGCAGGGTGCTAAATTTAAAAGTTTGTGTAAACAAGAATCGCGGGTTACGAGCAAACAACAAAGCGCGGCACGTGAGCCATGCGAGTGAACAAACGGCACGGGGCCAGGGGACCGGGCGGTGTGATTGGCCCGCGCGGGGCGATGGGCTGCTCGATGGTTTGACCGGGGTATGTCAAATGTACGAAATTTGGCCAGGGGCCATAAGAGTCAACGAGTTTGGCTGGGTTGGTTGGTTGGTCAGTTGGTAGGTGGCTGGTTGGTTGCTACGGTGGGGTGTCACCTGGCGGCGCTGCTCGTCGCGTCGGGCCGCCGGTCTAGACCGACGCGCCAGGTGAAACGCCCTGTCGGTCGCGGTGAAAAAGTGCCTTGGAAAAAATCTCATCACTGAATGATGCTTTCTTCTGTCCAGCGGTGTGCCATGGCGCTGGGCTCGAGCGGACTTCACAGAACACACGCCCTTTTCGCTAACCACGGTCCTTTCTCATAGACCGTCGTTTGATAGTAGTGGGGCATACATCTGGAGGAAAAAATGAGGTGGTGACAAGCATAGCTACACCTCAGCCTAAGCACCATGAACTCACCAAAGTCTGGTTTCAGAACCTTGGCTAGTCAGAACCATGGTTTCAGAACCATGGTTCAGAACCATGGAACCTTGGATCAGCACTGGCAATGGGCATCGTGTGTCCCAGCCTTCATGCGCTGTGCCTAGATAAGCCACTGTAACCCAGCCTTGTGACTAGACGAGTTACTGATTGGGGTGAGCATCGATCTCGTGTTGATGTAAACGTCCCAATAGGTTACTACTTCGCGCATGTCTATACAATTCATTCAAAACGTCACCGCCCACTACACCCGCGAGGTCGACGCCATTGGTGTCGGCGGTCTTCTTGATCCCGCCTCCGTGGCCCCGCTCTCCCCCTTCTCCATCCAGCTCCAGCTCAACAAATTGGCCCACGACATCCCCCTTCTACTCGAGTCCTTAGATGCTCACCACTCCAACAAGCACTACCCCACCCTCCACCTACAGCTCACCGGTCTCATGGAGACCGTCGACGAGAAACAGTTCATCAATGCCCGCCACCTAGCGGCTTTGGAGAAGCCCCCGCAGGTTGTGAGTGAGGAGGTGCCGATTGCTCCCGCTACCGAAAACGAATCTGAACTCCGACAGCGGCTTCTCCTGGACTCCACGTACTCCAAGCTCGACGCGGTCGAAAACAACAATGCATACCACGAGTCGTTCCAGGAGGACATTCTCTCCGACCTCACCGACCTAGCCACCACCCTCAAGAACCTGGCGTTGTCCCTCTCGTCCAAAATCATTGACGACACCAAGATTCTTGCCCAAACCAGCGACAGTCTCTACGCCAACGAGTCACTCATGAAGTCGGTGGGCTCAACTCTTGACGACTATGTGATGAATAAGAGTGGGGGGAAGATTAGTTTCTGGTTTCTCCTCAGGGTGATGGTGTCGGTGGTGTTGTTGTTTCTCTTGATGGTGCTTCTCACCCGTGTGCTTCCGAAGATGTAACTTGGCGAGACCAACTCCTTCGTCGTTGGTCTGTCCAAGTTCACCCGGACTGTAAGCAAGACCGACGACAGCATTTCAGTCGACTTGACAAAACTTACGAGGAAGGCTCGAGACCAACGACGAAAGAGTTGGTGTCAACTTTCATCAATCTTGACGAGACCAACGACGAAGAGACCCACAACGAGGAATTGGTCTCAATTTTCAGTCTTACTCAACGAGACCAACTCCTTCGTCGTTGGTCTCTGTGTATGCTGACTATGCATTGACTGCTATGCTATGATGCTCTATTCCTGTTGAGCTTGGAACTGTCTGGGCAAATTCCCACATCTGTCCTTTCCAAAGTTAATCTTCAACGACTTGTAATCGTCAAACGATTTAATCCCGTCAATGGCCTTGATGGCATTGGCAATGTTGACAAAGTTGATGAATGCACAATTCTTCTCCTCAAGAAAGTTGATTTGCTCAATGTCACCAAACTTGGAAAAGTCCTCTCTCAACTTGTGGGGGTTGTAGTAGTTGAAGTTAGTGATGTTGCCAATGTAGATGTTTCTCGACGCTCCGTTCGACACCGCCAACGACAACGCGTTCGACAACGGGCCCAGGTGCTTGCCCCAGCCCACCTTGATTCGGCGGTTGTGGATGGTTAGACCGTGCAATTGACACATGGCAAAGAACTGGGCGGCAGCAATGGGATCAATGAATGTGATGAAGCACACGTGGCGTTCTTTGAGGAAGCGGATGCTCTGCAACAAGCCTCCACGCACAACATTGCAAATCTCCTCCACCGACGAATCCTGGTGGAGGTTCCCAAGGTAAACTGTTCTGTTGCCCAAATTGTTGGCGCCTCCCGCCTGCGTCGCAATCTGGGCCGCTGCCGCCAGCTGTTGCACCAACGCACTCGAGATGAACTCGCGATCGGCCGCGGTGACAATGTGCTCCATGCCGGGCGCCAACCCGAGGTACTGCGCGGCATTGTGCTGTTGGGTTTTGGTGATGAAAGCACACCGGTCCTTACCATAGAAGCACTTTTTGTCAAGGTACTTCTCCTTGAGGGGGAGATTGGCCACACATCTGATGGCACTCAAGATCGACAAGAAATGAATGAACGCAATGCCCCGCTCGGGGATAATCTTGATGCAGTCGATGATACCGTAACACGACAAGTCGTCGCGGAGCTCCTCTTCGGTGATGAGCTTGCCGTTGGCCGGGTTGTTGAGATTGCCAAGGTACACGTTCCGCGTGGCGCCGTCGCGCTGGATGGCCTCCATCACCGCGGGGAGAATCTGGGAGTTTTTCCCCCAGCCAATGCGGATGTCGTGGCCCTTGATGCTGAGCTTTTTGAGAATGCAGTCCGAGTGGAACAAGAGCGCCGATTGCGGGTCGACAAACAGAATGAATGCACAGTTTTTCGAGGGGAGGATCTTGACGCTCTCGAGGATGCCCGACCGCACGTAGTCGAGAAGCTCGTTGGGCTGGATGTCACCAGGGATGTTGCCGAGGTACACGGTGCGCGACGGGGCCACGGTGACTTGTTGTTGGGCAGCAACCGCCGCCGCGGCGGCGTTGGCGGCGGCCACGTTCTGGCTCTGGTAAAGGTCGGGGTTGGGGGTGTTGATGCGGTTCAAGAGCGGGTTGTCGAACCCCGAGAGGTTCAACAGCAGTTCGGAAAATGTTTCTTCGGGGACCCCGGTCGAGGGGGGAGACGCGTAGAAGTCGCCCGAGAGGCGGTTCTGCTGGTCAAAGAGCCCGTGGTCGTACGACGACTGCGAGTCGACGGCGGTCAACGGGTTTTCTTCCGACTGGTAGTACTGCGGGTAGTACTGGGGCACGTACTGTTGTTGGGGCACGCCCTGGTACGAGTCGTAGTAGGACATCAAAAACGAAACACCGGCCGGTGGAAGTATGTACTGAAATGAAGGAAATCAAACAAAAAAACACCCTCGCTATTAATAAGTTAGCTCTGCCCAAATAAACACCTGGAAAAAAGAAGTGAAACTCGATGTGCACCTTTGATCTGAAAATTTTGCGATGTCTGAGAAAAAACCCTTTCGCACAAAAAACGGCGGGCCCCCAGGTCCGCCGCGCCCACCAACGTCAACCTGCGTGGGTCGTCGTATTGGCTCGTGCCGTGTCGTATCGTTCTCGCTAGTATGCGCGAAATGGGCCCACAACAATGCGCCGTCACTCGCTGTAGTCGGTATCGTTGGCCGAGCTGACGTCGGTGTCGCCAGAGGCTGCGCCCAAGGCGCTGCTGGGGGATGCATCATCGAGGGCGGCAGGACTTGTAGCCGCATAGTCAGCCGGGTCTTTGTGGGCTGAGAAATCTTTGTCAATTGGCGGGTCTGATGTAGGTTCGACCTCCGCAACCTCCTCCTCTTCGTCCTCAGTGTCCTCCTGCTGCTCCTCTTTGTTTCCCCTCACCCTCTGGACAATCTCCTCGTCGGTCATGGCCCACCGCTGGGCATCCACCTCCAACTTCACGAACGGCAGTGCCTCCACCTTGACCCGTTTTGGCCTTGCCGCCTCCGCCCGCTCGTTGGCCTCACGTCGTCGCAGGCCACGCCGCGTTTCATTCAACCGGGCGAGCTCGTCGGGGTTCCTCCCCTCGAGCTGCCAGATGCGCATCTTCTTGCTTGTGAGCACCTGGTAGAACTTATCCTGTAGATCGTCGAGAATCCGGCGGTGGTCCATGTCCGCCACCCTCACCTCCTCCTCTCGGGCCGCCACCTCCTGCTTCAATTGGTCCCGTTGCTGCTCGCACTGCTCGAGCTTGTGCTTGATGGTTTCGTTCATCGACACAGCATCCTCGAGCCACGTGAACACGTCCTGCTGCTCGCTGTCGTCGTGCAACGGCGCCATGGCAAACGTGCCGAGACGCACGGGCACCCTGGCCCCGCTCTGGATGCTCACCGTCAATTGCAGGTCATCCACTTCCTCGTCAAGAAGCTTGTGGGAGTGCACGTCGTACCGGTTGGTGGTTTCCAACACCCCGCTCAACTTCAAGGGGCCCGCCCCGGTCAACGCCTGCGTGACAAATTGCGTCCACTCGTGGGACGTCGACTCGTCTTTGCCATTTCTCAACTCTTCAATCTGCGCCAACGTCAATTCACAGTAGAACGTTCCCTCGTCAAAGAGCGCGTGTATTCGGACCCCGTCGTCGCCGGGAGTCGCCCGTACAAACATCCTCGACACAAAGGTGCCGTCGATGCTCTTCACCACCAATGGAACCTGAATCATCGCGCCCCACAATTTCACAACTACTCCGCTCAAACTTGTTACCTAAAAAAAAGGAGACCACCCGCAGTACACCAAGGCCAAGTTCTCCTCGCTCGAGGCCATGTGGATCAACTCGCGCACCGTGGCCTCCACGCTGAGCCCCTGGCCCGTGAGCTTGTCAATCACCGTGTTGACGGCGGTGCCCGCCTCCGACGCGTCGTCCATGGGCTGGAGCCGCACCTCCTCTTCCTGTAGCCGCTTCTTTCTGATGGGTGAGATGGTCCACGTGTACAATGGATCCCATCTCAAAACGTCAAGAATGGCAAGAATGTGGTCCTTGTTGCGCTGGAGCACCCGGAACGTGTGCTCGCACGACTTGCTGAACGAGCCCTGGGTGCCCGAGACGCCGAAGCCGTCGACAATGTCTCGAGTGAGGCGGAACGGCACCGTTTCGGGGATGGGGAGCCGCTTCCCCTGGTCGAAGGCCACGCCAAGGTCAATGTGGATGGGCTCGCCCGTTTGCATGTCGAGAAGAATGTTGTTGCAGTGGCGGTCGCCCAACCCGAGAATGTACCCAATCATCGAGTTGGTGGCCGTGCCTCGAGTGTAGGCGGTGCGGCTGCGAAACCACCCATCGGGGGTGACAAACGTGTCAAAGAAAAAGTGCCGGAGACAGGGTGAGATCTTGCTCGTGATGTCTCGGTACACCTTGACTCGCTGCTCCTTGTCGGCGGCCTGGACATTCTTCATGAGCACGCGGGCTCGCTCCGACTTCATCTTGTCTTTTGCGTGGTACGGCTTGACAATGTCGATGAACGCCTGGGAGTTGGCGACAAACTCAATCACCCCGGCCTGGGGCCCGAGGGGCACTGCCTTGTACGTTCTGACGCTCAAGTGTCTCTTGCGGGTTTCCTTGTCTGATTCGAAAATCCGATTCACCTTCTCAAACACCTGCTCCATGATGGAGTCCTGGCGAAGATCGTCGGTGCCCGATTTGAACAACGCCTGGTGGGTGGTGCCATCAGAAAGAACAATGGTGGCGATCTTGGGCAAACTCAACCCGGAAAGCGCAATGTGCACCTTGGCGTCCATCGACTGCATCGCGACACAGTCTTGGTACCCAGTATGGCTCACGGGCAATTGCATGGTCGGTGGAGGCACTGGCGGGAGCTCCCTGAGCCAGTACAGCCCCCACGTCACCCGGTCAAGACTCACCAGCCGTCCTTTGGTGCCTCGATACTCCGCAAGCCGAACGCTTTCATCGCAGAGCCGCTCTATCGGGGCAAGCACACGAGTCGCATAGTCTCCCGGCGTGCGCCGAAGCTTGCTCCAGATTTCATTGGCAGCATTGACCTTGTTGGTCATCACCGAGCCAAACTTCTCGTGCTTTCTCAACGACACAAGGTGGTAGAGGGAGTGGTATGGGTGGTCCTGACACACCCGCAACACCATGAGGCGGAGCGAGTGCTGGAACGCCGTCGTCTCGTCGGTGAGCCGTGACACCAACTGCGTACACCACCCAATGAGCTTGTACGAAGGAACACGCTCAATATCCTCGCTGAGCACCCGTTGTAGCTCTTCCTTGTGTGAATGCTCGAGAAACATCGAGAAGAACTTGTCGAGAGCTTCACCCGTGTTGTCATTGTTGATGATCAGCCGAAGGTAGAACTTGACCGCGTTGTTACGAAACACACTCCGCGAGGCCCGGAGCGAGCTCAAGTTCGCCAACTCGGCGGTGTACTGGCCCTTGAGGCGGTTGTAGTACTTTTGCACCGACACCTTTTCGTCGTTGGCGACGGAAATGCGCTTGTAGTGGGACTTGATCTCGTCGATCTCGTTCTTCCTGTCCGCCACGCGTCGCTCGAGCTTGCTGATCATCTCGTTGTTGCTCGCTGACTTGTACTGCTGCTCGCAAAAGTGGGCGAGGAGCTCGTACACCTTGATTTGTTGCACGGGATTGCACATATCCTCAACCGAGTCTGCCATGGGCATCACGTACTCTTGCATGATTCGCGAGGCAGGTTCCTGTCGAGACTCTGACAACCAGTGCACGAGCGTGGCCCCAACCAAGCGTTTGTCGATATTGAAGGTGGCATCATCGAGGCTCATGTCTTCCTTTTGCAACAAGTCCTTGAGCATGGCCACCGGGGTGGCACTGTTGCCCTGTGTCCACAACGTTTGCGCTGCCTGGAAGGTGCCTAGCTGCAAAAGACTGGGATCCTGCAATGTCTTCAACGTCTCGTTGAGTAGAAGCGTCGCGTTCACCATCTTTTGCAGCCCTCCGCTGGCTCGAGCAATGTCCAAGTGGCGCGAGAGCTCATACACTGCCTGGACAGGCCGGCCCACCAACTCGAGGGCGGCCCTACGAGCCAAAAGCACGTTTTCGGAGGCCTCCAAACCCGCATCGGCGAACCACGCCGTGCGGCCCTGGAAGCTGCCTTCCCCCGCAATGGCATCTTGAATTGAAGCTAGCGCACCCAAGCTCTGGAACCACTCGGTGGTTTGGGTGCAGAGTTCCTTCACGGAATTTGCAGCCACTCTCATCGCAAGCACCTCGAGTTGGCCGAGACGAACGATCTCCTCCGCCGAGTGAGGGGAGTCGTGGATGCCCTTGAGCACTTTGTAAAGCAACTGGTGCTGGCCTCTGGATGCAGGCACTGGGAGTTGCCAGTCGCTGAGTTTCCACGCCCACTCATAACTATCGGACCCCAAGATTTTCGACACCCCCATCATGCCATTTTGAAGCACCGAATGCAACATCTCGCTGGTGGTGGGCAAGCCCCGAGACATTTGTGCGTCCATCATCCCACTGGCGATGCGGACCCGCTCATCGGAACCACCGAAGCGCTCAATCATCACGAGAGCGTGGTCCAACGTACGGTCGCCGGGGTACCCATACGCCAAATCCTCGTCCTCGATGTTGGAGTAAACGTCGAGTACAGTAGGCTCGAAACAGACCGAACCGGTGCGGCTGCAAAAATCCTCAAACAACATCAAGGCGGTTTTGTGGAGGTTGATGCCTGCACTCAACTTGTAGTAGGCGTGGAGGTCAATCTTGTCAAAGAGGTTTCTGAAGGTGGTGTCCTTCATGGCCACGATTCGCAAGCTCATCAAGATGTTGATGAACAACTGAGTGGCCTCGGCAGGTTGGCCATGCAGTGTTGCGAACGCCGACAACAAGTCGACGACGGGCTCGAATCCACAGCAGTAGACGTAGTAGCACGTGAACTGGGGAAGCGACTTCTCAGCAAAGGTGGGCACCTGCGCCACAAAGGATGCAAAAAGGCCTGCTACCTTCTGATCTAGGTCGTTGATCATGGCGAGAAGCAACTGCGAGGTCCATGTGGCCATGGGCGTGGCTAGTCGGACCAGGAGCGACTCTGTGAAGCCGCTGACCAGACCGTTGTACGTGGTGTTTTCGTGTAGTAGACCGCAGGTGTGGGGGTCCATGAGAGGGATGTGAGCAAAGCGGGACTCATACAGCCCAAAGAATGCAATTTCGGCGTCAGCAGAGTTAAGCCACTTCAAAGTGGAGATGAGAGACTCGACAGATGCTGCAGATGTGCTATCTCCGTCAAGGTAGCTGAGCGCCACTTCGAAAACACCACCCAAGGATGTGGGGAAGGTGGCCGGGCCACGGTATTCTCGAGAATCAACGACGCCCTCGATGTTTTGTGTGCCTCCACGTAGATGAAAGTCAGCGAGATATTGTGCCTGCCATAAGCCGAAAGGCCCTTCTGGTATCAAATTCTCGACAAGCGCCTGCACCACCTTGGCCTTTGGCACGGTGTCATGCGCCAAGTCGCCACCGACATGAGCGAGAAGCTTTGTGAGCAGGCTCTTGTCGGCGATTGAACTGACTGAGAGTACACTCTCCACTTCGGATGCCGTCATAGACACAAGACCACCATGTAAGCGGGTGCTGGCCTTCTCGGAAAGCACCAAGAGCGCCGGTTCACAGGGTGCGGGCTCCACCTGTACAAAGGACCCTGGGGTCTCGAAGAACTTGCAGTATAGGCGGACGAGCTGCGAGGGAGCCACCGGGTGCTGGGCCGCTATTGCGAGCAACTCCCTGACATCGTCCCAGCCCCTATCAAGACACCCAATCACCAAGTCAATGAGAAGCAGCAGGACGTTAGCACCCACGGGCTCCGGGCCCAAGCCGAGAATCACCTTCAACACGCGCAAATGCGTCGCTTGCGCGGTCTCGGTCACCGCTGCCTCGATCAAAAGAGTGAACCGCCGAACGAGAAAGTGGATGGTGGCCTCCAGCCAGAAGCCATCGTCGTGGAACTTGGCCACCACCCCCTTCAAGAGCTCGAGCGCCGAGCGGAGCGAGATCGACACCCCAACGCGTTCGGGTGCAGTGTCTGTGTAATGAAAAATCTCGTACACCACAAGAAGAAGCTTGGTGTGGAGGTGCAGCTTGAAGTTGGGGACAAACAGGTGGAGGCGCTTGAACACCTCGTTGCGGATGCCGTTCTGGGTGAAGGCAAGCGCAATGGCCAATGCCATGCCATCGAGCACAATGCTCTCGGGCAGCACGTCTTTGAGGTGGGCAAGCCTCTCGAGAAGGGCAGTGTCGTGGTTGGGTGAAGCAATGTTGGCCGCCGCCAACTCTTTATAGTTGTCGAGTAGGAAGGTTTGAATATCGGGGTAGCCGAATAGCTCATAAGGGAACTCCAAAATGTCGAGATCGAAGTTGGTCCAGCACTTGAGGATGTCGAACCGGAATGCCCTGAGGAGTCCACGGGACGAGCCCACCCCTAGACGTGAGCACACCGACATCAATGCGTGTTTGGCGTACGGCACAAAGAACAGGAACCGGGAAAACTCAATCAAGTTGTAAATGGCGGCAGTGGTGAGGGGCAGCGTTTGGCTGCAAAAAGCACTGACAAACATACAGAAGGTTGCGCTCAACTCGACGGACAGCTGTGGCGGCTCGAACTTGTTGTAGAGAGCCCGGTACATCAGCATCTGCACCGATGGGGTATGGACTTCCATCATCTTGGCCAAAGGCTCAACACACGCGACCTTCACCATGTTGGTGGCCGCTCCAAAGTACTGGAGAAAGAGCTGGGACGCGGCGTCGGGGTCCATGAGATGGGTTGTGTCGGTGCCCATGAGGCGAATGAGAAGCAAGCAGAGCTCGACGTGGGTGCCCTCCGAAGCAAGCACCCCTTTGCGAGCGCATTGCAAGAAATAGCCAAGAAGGTCGCCGTAGTCTTTTGCAAGGGCTTGATTCTTCGAGGCAAGGAGCGAGGGGACCATGAGTCGAAGGAGCCTTGCTAAAACCGTCAAGGTTGCCTCTGACCGCTCGAGTCTGGGGTTGGTCATGGGACCCTCGCCAAAGGCCCTGATCATGCTAATGAGATCTTCATCATTTGAAGTTATCCCTGCCTCCACGGCATCGAGATAGGCCACGAACAAATCGAGCACCTTATCTGGAGGTAACACTTTCGAGAACCCAAGAAGCGCCCGCGCTCCCTGGCACTCAATGGCTTTGAGCGCAATGGCGTGCACGTGCTTGGGGCCATGTTCGGTGGACGGGGTGAACTCGGAGTCCGTGACGTCTGGGTCCGGCCCGTTGTCAAGAAGCAGCTCAAACGGAAAGTTTTGCATCCGTTTGGGAACAAGACAGTGCTCCAAGATGTCTTCCACAGCACCGAGCTGCCCCTTCTCGTTACTCACAATGACCTCACACTCTGCTTCAAGGGAAGACACATCCATGAGCGTGCCCAATTGAAAGACCACAAGCGACTGGGCCAACGACAGCTCGCCAAATGGACGAAGACGCAGGAGCACCCCCCTCACGTCGGTCTCTAGTGGTGGAACCTCCAACGGAGGTAACCCGCGAGCCACAGAAACTCTTCGCAAGCTGATGAATGCCATGAGCCGGGAGTATCGCTCCGGTGCATGTGCTGGCAAGCGTCGGAGTGCCTGTTTCGGAGAAGTTTTGGCTAGCCATGCAATGAATTCGGGGAGCTCGCGTGGGTAGGCGCCCCACTTCCCCAAGAGCCACTGGACAATCGCCCGGGGAAGTGCCATCCGCCGTGGCGACGCAATGTCCCGATACACATGTCTCACCGCATACCAAAAGCGAAGGGACTCGTTGGTCACCCTGAAGGGACCGTTCGCCTCGGGAAGGTCAATCACGTCGTCAAAGACACTTGCATCGGAGCACCTCGGGGCGCAAATGTAGACAGTCAAGCATGCCGCTGTGCAGAACAAGCTGCTCTTTATAAGGGGCAAGCACACTTTTATAAGTTGGTTGTGACACTGGTCGGAGGTTGAGTGACGAATGAAGCACGTCAACGCGAGAAGACTCCAGATGGAGACGTGGGTGTCCAAGGCGCCCATGAGGGTCCGGAAAAGGCTTCTTTTGGTGAGAGAGCCGAGAAGCGCCGACTCGTCGGGGCTGTCGTTGTCGTCCAACTCCACCGGGAACATGTCAAAATAGAAGGCGGCAAGTGGAAGGGCCAGACCAGGACTGTCAGAAACCAAAGCCTCGAGGAAGTGAAGTGGAGACGGCAGGTTAGTAATCTTTTCTGCCAAGTCGTCCAAGCGCTGTCGTTTCAGCCGAGGCGACAGAAGGTGCTTGATATTGTAGTATGTGTGGAGAAGACGGGCCGTTCCCACGTGGAGGAGCCAGCCATCGGTGTTTTCGGATGCAAGGGCAAAGGTGGAAAGGCCGAACCACGGGTGTGGTTGCACCAAGTATGCGAGGTCGTTCTCGTCGAGCAGGTAGTCGACCACCGTGAGTTTGGGAATGAGGTGTCGGAGGAGAATGCCGACATTGTAGACATGGAAGGAGTTGGAGTCGTCGTCGGGTCCGACGAGACGCGGAAGATGCTCGACACTGATGAAGTCGTGGAGTGCCTCGAGGTTCAAGAACACCATGAGCTGCTTGCGCAAGGATGCGCTGGGAGTGTTGTGATGCTGGATGAAGATGCGGACGGCTACTGCGATGAGTTGGTGGACAAACAAGACGTCCTGGGTGGAGAGCACCACCGCAAGCTTGTTGATGATGCGGAGGAGCACAGTGATGACCGATTCCTTTCTCTCGGCTGCATTTTTGATGATTGGGAGAAGCTCCCGGTAGTGGCCAACCAAGTGGGCTACGGAGTCCGGCTCCGACGTCTTGAGAATGTACAGCATCGCCGTCAACCCATGCTGGACCATTAGGTCCGTGTCCACGGATGCGACAAGCTTGACAAGAAACCTGGACACCCTCGTCCATTGGTCCTGCTGGAGATAGTCCACCACGAAGGACTCTCGTAGGAGCGAGAGCATCACCGACACGAGGTCCAAGGCCACCGGGTGCACGATTTCGTCCTCCACGAAAAACGTCCCCGCAATGCTGTGCACGATGGAGAAGCAGTGTTTGGCCTTGAGCGTGACGCCTGGGAGCCGGCCGTCCACGCACGCCGCTACGAGACTGACCACGAGGTTGGACGCCTTGCTCAAGCGGAGCTCCAACGGGTGGGACTTGGTGCGGGCCCAAGCGGGCGCGTCCATCTCAATGCACCGAAAGAGCCCGGTCACCAACGCAGCGAACTGCTTGGAATTGAGGTTGGCACTGGACGGGGACCACGCCTCGAGCGTGCTGAGGGCGTCGTTGCGATCCTTGGCTTTGGAGGATTGGAGGGCATTGGACACGGCCGTGGGATCAAGCATGCGCGCGTGATGAGCAGACGTCACCACCAAGAGATGAACCTGAGTCGACTACGGGCTACGAGTTGGCAGTCATCACGGCTTGTGCATCGCGGACTACCCTTGATCGAATTTGCAAGTCGACGGTCCCAATTCAATAATTCAACACAATGACGACTCATCCGACAAGCTTTGGTGCAATGTAGTCACTGAAAGATTAGTCATCGGCTCTAACTTCGTCTCTCTACCAGAGGCCACTCCCTTTCGTGTTTATTTAATTCTGCACACTTTTGTTGGAATTCGAAAAGTTGCAAATTACGTGAGAGCGAGCTCCTGGACTTTTGCGTCAAGCACCCGGTGGTTGTTCTCTACCCAAAAGTTCATTCTCCGCTGGTGGCCCCGCCAGAAGTGCTCCTCCCACACGGGGTTCCACGGAGGCAACCGGCGGCCGGGACCCTTTTCTCCCGCCAACTTGCGCAACAGCTCAAAGTACTCCTCAAAGTACGGGTAGATGGCGGTATACTCGCCCTTGCCCACACGCTCGAACTTCTTGCGCTGCCACTCCTTCTGTTCGTCTATGCTTGGGAGCTCGGCATTGCCAGCAAGCACCCGGGCTGCAGCCACCGCCTGCCACTCGAAGGCCTTGAAGGTGAGACCGGCCTGGATGGCTCCCACGAATGCAAGCGTGGGCTCACCAATAGTGAAGATGTGCTGGTACACGTTGTTGACGCGGTTGCCTGTAAGATCAATGTCCTTGAGGAAGGGATATGCGTACGAAAACCCGGTGCCAAAGATGATGGCCTCCACCCCGGACAACGAGGTGTCGTCGTTGAAGTGGAGGGTGTTGGTTTCGTTGTCGATACGAACAATCTCGGCGCGGACCTCGACGGCCGGGTGCTTGAATGCCACATCGCCAAAGTAGAGATGGCCCTTGGTGTTTTTGCGCTGGGACGAGTACACCGGGGTTTGCGCCACGGCCAAGATGTCCTGCACGGCGTCCATGGCCGACACCGAGGCCCCCACCACCACGGTCTTCTTGCCTCTGAAGAACTCGCGGCTGCGGTACGCCTTGGAGTGGATGGCAATGTTCTTGGGGTTGTCAATGAATTCCTGGAGCCCGGGGATGTCGGGCACGTAGGGCACGTCGTAGTGGCCCGTGGCCACCACCACGGCGTCAAAGTGCTCCTTCCACACGTAGTCCTTGCGAAAGCCAAACTTCCGCAACGTCACGTCGTAGCCACCGTCTATTTTGTCCACCAATTCCACCGAGGTGTCGAGCACAACGTGGTCGTGGTACCCTTTCTTCTTGTAGAGGTCCTGGAGCCAGCCCTTGACCACGGTGTTGTGCCGAAAGGGCGTGTCCTTGCCGTACTTTGCAATTGAGCGGTCGGTGCCTCCCGGGGGGAAGGGTTCCTTGGAAAACTCCATCACCGTGGCCTCCACGTTGGTTTCGAGGTACGAGTACGTGGCGGTGTCCATGAACCGCTGCTTCAGCGACTTGGGTACGAACGCAGGCACCTTTTCGGGGAGCTCGTCGTGCTCGAACGCCTGGCGCCGGTGCAATTTCTTGACGTCGTGGATCTTCTCTGGCGGAGCGGGATCAAACACCCAGCACCCGCCGGCCTCGGATCTCCGCTCAAAGAGTCGAACCACGTCAAACGTGTTCTCCAGAAGCAATGCGTCGAGTGTGATGAGCCCAGCAGGACCGCCTCCAATGATAGCCACCGACTTGACCATGGAAGAAAGTGACGTTGGCGTGAGAATTGTCCGCTGATCTGACTCCACAATTTGGTGCGGCGCGACCCGAGCCGCCCACGGCAATCGCCGGTCGAGCCATACCCTACGAGTTCGACTCGTCATCACGATGGTGGACACCACACCTCCACCAACGTTTGCCAGTCGGGGTCGGGGCTTGCCCAAAGGGGTAATTGCGCTGGGTCCGACTATCTGGCGGGGCCGCGCCGCCTCTGGGCCAATAAAAAATTGCTGCAAACGAGCACCTCAAAGGACATATTGTGATTTTGTGATTCACCCAGAGCAATGTCATGAGCTGGGTGAAGGACACAGAGTGGCGTGCCAGATGATTCCCAAGCAGGCCTCCATACAATCTGCAAGTCATGTTCAGATGGTACAATGATTGCCGTTTGTTCTTGGTTATGATTCTCTTGGCCGAATTCTTTCGGACCTCCACCATAACACAAATGGTGATTCTGTCCCCGAATCGCGCAGGGAAGCCGTAATAACATGCATGAAAATAACGCCATGCGTCTCCTAGCCGAGTTGCACCCGGGCTTCACTGAGAAGCATTTACGTCACCGTGGATCCATAACTGACACCAAATATCACGGCGTAATTGTTTGCAGCGTTTGCTGCTGTATTATTTGGGGGAGCTGTAGCAAACGAGAAGGCTTGCCATAGAGCCGGTCGGGGCGGCGTACGTTGAGGCTGTGATTCTGCCCTATGGACAACGTCGCCATCAGTCTCCGCGTTCCGCCTTACTGTGATACGAGAAAGTGTCGGATTGGTATAAACAGAAAATAATGACGTGTGAGAAGTGGAAATGTGTCCGAAGTTTAGACGAACAAGAAACTAAGAATAGAGGCAGCGAGTATCGTAAACGCACCCATTTGTTGGTTGGAAGCCATCCCCGCGTACGACACCTCGGGGACGCCAGAGCTGGTCACCGACACGGAAGCAACTGTAACAGAAGCAGTGGACTCGGTGGTAGCAACGGTAGCACTAGTATCAGTGGCCTCAGTAGCATTGACCTCAGTAGCAGTGGTTTCAGTAGCAGTGGTTTCAGTAGCAGTGGTTTCAGTGACTGCTTCGGTGGTTTTGGCGGTGGTCTCGGTCACCTCCTTGGTGGTAGCCTTAGTACCTTCGGTGGTAGCCTTGGTGGTGGCCTCAGTAGTTTCGACAACCTCAAAGCCAGAGGTCTCGGCTCCAGTGGTACCGGCTGTCTCGGTGACCTCAGTTGTGACGTCTGTACCAGGAGTCGCGGAGGCAGTCTCCTTGGTAGTCTCGGTGGCCTTGGTCCCAGTACCTGGAGTCTCGGTCGCCTCAGTCGCCTCGGCTGGCTCGGTCTTGGTCTCACCAGTTTCGGTTCCAACCGAGGTCGTAGTTGAGACGGTCTCTTCTCCTGGGGTCGCTCCCGTCTTGGTGGTGGTCACAGGGTTCCCGTGGGTATCGGTGGTGACCTCAACCTCGCAAGTGGTGGTGGTGGTCAGGCCGCTGATGTGGGTCTCGGTGGTGACGGTGAACTTCGTGCACACAGGGCAGCTGACTGTCTCGGTGGTGGCAGAGGTGACGGTGAGAGTCGACTTGAAGGGGTGTTCAGAGTCGGAGGTAGTCTCAGAGGCAGTCTCAGAGGCAGTCTCAGAAGATGTGGTGTCAGAGGAAGCCTCAGACGTGGAGGCATACTCAGACTCAGTACTTGTGGCAGGGAAACTGGACGAGAATTCGGTCTCGGTGATACAGTTGCTTCCGTCCCTCAAGCAGATAATAGGACCGCTTGGCGTGGCGGAGCTGGAGCTCTCAGTGGCAGACTCGCTTGCTGGAGTTGTAGACTCACCAACAGAAGACTCGACAGAAGACCCGACAGTAGAAGACTCGACAGTAGACTCAACAGTAGAAGACTCAGCGGGTGAAGACTCGCTAGCGGAAGACACAACGGTGGAAGACTCGACAGTGGACGATTCTACAGTAGACTCAACAGAAGACTCACTCACTTCGGAGGAGGATGCTGGGGCACTGCTCGATGGCTTTGAAGACTCAATTGGAGTAGAGGATGGCACACTCGAGGTCTCCGACTCGACTGGAGCGGAGCTAGATTGGACGGTTGAAGACTCCGTAGCCGAGCTTGAGCTGCTAGACTCGGCAGAACTCGACTCAGATGTAAAGGAAGAGCTCGAGCTCTCCGATGATGGAGCTGAGCTGGACGAAACCTCAGAGGAGCTGAGAGTTTGTGAGCTAGTGGAGCTGGACTCACTCTCCGAGGTGGAAGAGCTAGTCTCGCAGTCAGTGGAGCTCGACTCGTGCTTGGTGGTGGAAGACTCCGTGGAGCTGGTTTCACTAGTACTGGAGCTGGTCTCACAGTCGGAAGTGGAGCTCGATGTCTCAGCAGTAGAGCTCGAGGTCTCGGACTCGATGGTTGAGCTGGAGGGCTTGTGCTCAGTCGTGGAACTGGAAGTCTCACAGTCTGTTGTCGAGCTGGAAGCCTCGGACTCAATGGTTGAGCTGGGAGTGTGCTCAGTCGAGCTGGTCTCACAATCAGTAGAAGAGGTCTCGGTCGAAGAGGTCTCAATGGTGCTCGAGGTCACCACAGAAGACGAGGTTTCGCAATCGGTGGTGGAACTCACAGTCTCGACAGTGGAGCTCTTGGTCTCAGAAGTCAAGGTCTCACTGGTTGCAGAGCTGGTTGGGGGAACACTCGATTCGGTGCTAGACACAGTGGAGCTCACGGAGCTCGAGCTCGATGGCTCGGGACACTCGGGCACAGGCTTGCAGGGCTTACAGATGGTGGGTCTGTTGTGGGGGCACGAGCCCGTATAGACGAGACCACAGTTGGAGCCCTTGTGGCCGATGCCAAAGTCGGTGGAGACCTTTTTGATCTTGGACACGTCGTAGTTCTTACCAATGTTGATGGAGAAGGTGCCCGAGGCCGACGACTTGATGGTCAAGATTCCCGTGGCAGCAGCATAGGCATAGGAGTCGATCGACGTGGCCAAGCCAAGAATGTTTCCATTTCCCCACCCGGCAACATTGTAGGAGAACGAGGCACTGGCGTAGGCCTCGATGAGAAGCGACGACGACGAGCTCTCGAGGAAAAACGTGTGCTCCTTGTCAACGGAGCAGCTGGAGTGGGTGGTCCAGATGTTGGAGCCACCACCCACAACAAAACAGCCCTTCCCGACAATGTCGGCGGTCTGCTTGTAGTGAACGTTGTCCAAGCAGATGGTACCAGAGTTCTTGACGCAGTCCTTGGAACCCGTGAAGCCCAACGTAAGCTTACAGGCGTCGGCGGCCTTTTGCTTGAACACACACAAGCCGGTGTTGACGAGGGACTTGGAGGTGATGGACAACAGGGCGGATGTTCCCCCGACGGCATTCCAGTAGAGCTCACCGAAGTTCTCGAACTTGGAGGCGGTGATGCCAAACGACGCCGACACCAGCTTGGACGCGTCCCAACTCAAGATTCCCTCGTTGGTGAAGGAGGACCCGTCAGCCGAGATTTCCAATTCCTTGGAGAGGGACGACTTTGCACCCACGTAGAAGCCGGCGTCACTCTTGATGACACTGGATCCGGAGAGCGAGGTGACTGCATTGTCGAGAATGGTGTAGTAGAAGGACTTGTCAATGGACAACCCCAGGGAAAGGTCGACGGAAAGCGACCCGATGTCACAGAGGTTGGAGGAGATGATACTGGCCACACAAAGCGAGGGCGCCACGGCCAAAAGCGAGAGTAAGTGCATGGTGGCGACCACACCGGACGAACTCCATTATATACCTCGAGCTTACGGCTGATAGCTGGGTGAGGGCGGCGTCACCGCAGCCAAATGAGAATTGCGACAAAAAATATCGTGTATCATGTGCCCACAGGCTTTCGCATGCACATGTGCCTCAGCACCCGATTTCCAAGAGGGGGAAGACTTGTAGTTTGTCAGCCGTGGAGGTGGGCCAGTGCCAATGTTGGTTCAACTCATGAACTGTGTCGAGAAATGCGACACGACAAAACCGTTGGCCATCCACTCTGGTTGTACAAGCAATACGGTGTTGCTTGCATTGACGCGGCCCGTGTTTCTCAACAAACCATGCTTCCAAGAAGAATGTGAGGCGGGAGGTTGTGGTGAGGCCCGAGAGCTTGCAGACAAACGGCCATGGACGGCATGTTTGCTTTTCGCTTCCGTGCGTCGGCTCGCTTGGACCGCTCGCCTAGATAATACCACGAAAGCGGCCCAATGGCATTATGCGGACAAGGCACCTGGGGTCGGGGAACGCATGTGCTGATGGGTCGTCACCCCAACCGGTCTAAAATGGGGGCTCCCAGATCGGATCAACGGTGGAGCAACGGCTACCATCATATAGAACCTAGCAAGTATGCTTGACTTCGTACCTTGCTTGGTTTACCCGATCTAGACTCCCTGGCCCGAAACAATGGGTCCGAGGCACACGGGTTCCCAGAAGCCCGCATTACCCCTCATGCGTAGTTCAATCTTCAGAGGGCGGATAGGCAGACCAAAATAGATTACCCGGGCCCGACGTTTAGCCGCTTTGCACCTTCGTGTAGCCTACGGCACTTGAGTAGATACGGCAGCTTTCACCAGTGATCTGTGGGTGTCTGCCCAGCAAGGGCGCAAACATGAATGTGTGGACCCACCCAAAAAATGACATTGGGAGCGGGCTTACGCTCACAACGGCCGGCGGTGCGTCCGATGCGACGCGAGCGTGGGTCGTAAGTCAAGTCGCGTTCGTGGGGCACGGGCCTTCATGAGTGCATTCGCTGCCATCCGAGGCCAGCGGCCCCCCGAGCCCGCCAGTGAAAGTGGCAACGCTCTCTTCACCCCGACATACCGCCTGCCGTCAGACGAGGTGCGCACCAACTTTGTGCCCGGGGAAAACCTTGTGTTTGAGGAAAACTCGGTGGTGGTGACCCTCGCGCCCCACGAGAACATCCTCATCAATGGCCAGTGCACGCTCATGGTGGAGAGGGGAACTGCTGTGGTCAATGGCATCCACCTCACGCAACTGAGCCACACCATCGTGGCGCCCGCCGCCCAGGCGCTCCCCTCCGTTAGTGCGATGAGCTCATCGCACCCCACGCGTGTGCGTCTCACCAACCACTTCACGGGTCTCGAGAAGGTCGGGGACTACTACGCGCCGTTCCGGTCGTACTTCCACAACCCGGACAGTTTCTATGATCAGCCAGACAAGCAGTACGTGAAGACGGCGCGGCGGTTCGGCACCTACCTGTTCGAGATCGCCTTTCTGCCGTCCCTCGTGGGCATCAACGTCCCCCAGGAATGGGGAGAACACATCACAAACTACGCCAAGTCGCCGGGGGTGTTTGTGGTGATTGGCAAAAAGAACAGTGGCAAGTCCACCTTCTCCCGCACGCTCTTGAACCAGATTGTGCTCGAGGCAGGGGTGTGTGAGTACCTTGACATCGACCCCGGGCAGTCGGAGTTTTCCAACCCCTACACCCTCTCGTTGACCAAGGTGACAGAACCAGTCTTTGGCATGAATGTTCCCTCCAGCGCGTGCTCGGACCCCAACAAGACGTCGCATTACTACGGGTTCCTGAGTCCACAGCACCAGCCCCGCCAGTACATCCAGATCATCAAGGAGCTCTACGCCAAACACTCCCCACACCACAGTCTTGTGGTGAACACCGCCGGCTGGATCAAGGGCTACGGCAAGGAGCTCCTCGAGGAGATCACCGCCTTCATCCACCCCGACCACCTTGTGTTCCTCACCTACGACGATGAAGAAGACATCTCCGACAATTCAGACGTCACCGACCTCCTCACCTACACCCACTGCGATACGCTCCCCGGGATCAACCGGTCGTCCCGCTACTCTCCCGTGCAGCTCCGCATGTTCCACAAGATGCGCTACTTCCACGAGAAGGAGCAGAGATATGACTTTGCCTCGCATCTTCTAGGGCAAGCGCCCGTCACCCTTGCATATCAGAATGTTCTTGACGACACCTTTATCGGGGTCAATGCCGTCTGTGTGCTCGGCTACGACACCGCCGACTTCCACATGGACGACGTGTGGCTCATGGTGGAGGCGTCCATCGTGGGGCTCTACCTCGTGCACGAAGATGACTACACCGAGTTGGAGCATGCGGCGCATCTCCCTCGAACCGCCGCCCACCCCTTCTACCTCGACCTGTCTGCATTTGCCAAAGCCTCCTACGCCAAACTCCTCTTCGGCGGGCTCGCCATGGTGCATCTGGTGGACTGCCCCACCAACACCTTGCGACTCTACCTTCCCTCCCCCAACCAGGACTTCATCAAGTTCCACCTCCAGCACAACCACAAGCTTATTGTCGTCAAAGGCGAGGGCGACATTCCCGTGTGCGAGCTCACGCACCCGGCGTTCAAGTCCGTGCCGTATCTCAATGACGCCGGGTCCAAGATCGGCGGGGTCTGGCGCGCGCGGCGTAATGTGATGCGCAAAAACCACCAGCGCTAGGCCAACGCGCGCGGCACGGGTGCGATCATTTTCCATCGTGTTCATGTTGCTTCTTGCCGTGGTGTATGGCCTTTTAGCGGTGGCGCACGCCGTGCTCCCCAGCGTCCCCATTGGCGGCGACCCCGGCCACCAGTCCATGCCGCACTTGCTCGACGTGAAACTGCTTGATGATCTCGCGTTGACGTGGAAAACCGCCGGCACCATCCACCTCGACACGGGGCGGTTGGTGGTGGACGCGGGCTCGGGCTCCGCGTGGTCGATCCAGACCCTCGCCAACACCAAGAACGAGTGGACTATCGAGTACACCTTTCGCTACGGGAAGAAGGTGGAGGACAACTACAACTACAACCCCGCCAACGGGTTGTCGTTCTGGCTCGTCGACCCCGGCGTGTCTTCTGACACGCTGAACTACGGTGGGCCCGCCAAGTACGACGGGTTCCAGATCGCCGTCAACATCGACACCCACCCGGGGTTGAAGATCTTCGCCAACGACGGGTCCAAATCGGGCAACTCGCTTGAGCACGCGGTGGGCTACTGCGACTTCAATTACCTCGAGCTGGACGTGCCTCTGACGGTGCGGGTGTCGTACTCCAAGACCTCGGGCGTGTTCAAGGTCCAGGTCGACAACAACTTGTGTTTCCGCACAGAGGCCATTGTCATTCCCGACGTGGTGGACTACAAGTTTGGCGTGTCCGCCAGCATCGGCGCGGGCTCCACCGACTTTTTCGAGGTCTTTGGCGTCAACGTGTGGGGCCACCTCACGGAAGATGCCATCGACGACCACGGGTTGATGGCCTCGGGCGGCGTCAAGGTGGAACAGGCACCGGCGCACGCTCCGGCGAAGGGGAGAAAGTCCCTTATGGAGAAGCAGCGAGAGATCCGCCTGCAGTTCAACACCCCGCCCCCAAGCATCCCCTCGGCCGACTTGAGTGCGGTGGTGGAGCGGCTCCAGGCCATCGAGCAGACCATCGCCCAGATGCCGTCCGCCTTCCAAGATATTCATTCATACATTGTCGACATCCAGCTGGTGGAGTCCAAACAGGCCATTGTGCTCCACGACTTACAGCGCGACTACACCGACCTCAAAAGCACCCTCACCCAGCAGTACGGCCAGATGTTGGAGGCGGTGGCCAAGCTCAACGAAAAGCTCATTGGCGAGGTGCGCGAGCACCAGTACGCGGTGGACGAGTTGGGCAAAAAGGTGGACTTGCTCATGGCGGGGCACAAGGAAATCGCCCACAAGTACGACTCCTCCAAAGTGGAAATTCCCGTGGAGCCACCCAAGTCGCTGGTGGTGGAGTGGGTGCTCGTGCCGCTCTTCATTGTCATGATTGTGTTGGCGGTGTTTGTGTACCGCTTGCGCCACGACATCAAACATGCAAAGTACCTTTGAATACGCTTACATTGTAATGCATACTAGAAATGAAGTTAGCTGAGAGAGTTGTAGCTGCCGCTCACCAAGTTGCGCAAGCTGGGGATGTCGGCGTTGTTGGCATCCACGATGGAGGCGTAGCTCGACGCCAAGTCGGTGACGTTGAACTTGATCTGGACCCCGGACTCGTGCTCCAGGCCAAGGCCGTTGGTCATGATCCGCGCCATGAGCTTCTCCTGGTTGGAGGGCTCACTGCCGTCGGACGAGGGGCCCGAGTTGGCAAGCACCAAGTCGCGGGTGTACCGCCACGTGATGCGGTTCTTGTCCTTGTTGAAGGACCCCTCGGGCTTGGACGAGGCGGAGGTGGAGGTCACGTCGCCCTTCAACGCCGCCGATACCACCAAGTTTTTCAACACAATCTTGTCGGCAAACTGCGGGTTCAACCGCACAATGACAATGAGACTGGCCTGGTGGGGCTCGAACTTCCAGATCTGCCGAATGGCAATGGGCACCTGCGACTCACTAAGTGCCGCCACGTACTTTAATCCGCCCAACGTCCGCGAGAGCACGGCACTGGGGTCCAACGTGAACGTCTGGCCGGCGCCCTGGGTGATAAACTGGTTGTTCACCACAAACTTGTCAATTTTCGAGGGCACCGAGAACTCGATGGGGTGCTCGGACCCCGAGCCCTGGTAGTGGAAGGCCACCTCGCCAATGACCTGCGCCTTGGCCACCTCGCCGGCTTTGAAAGTGACATTGACAATCTCGGCAATCGACGAGTTGAGGCCCGACCGCTCGCCGTCGAGGTTGTGCTTGAAGTAGTCGTTTTGCCGCAACAACGAGTTGCCGGTGTTTTGACTCACCAACTGCAGGGTGTCGGGCTGCACAAACAGCTCTCGATAGTTAGTCTCTCGAGCACCGGCTGGCTGCACAAACGACTCTCTGGTACCAGCTGGCTGCACAAACGACTCTCTGGTGTTGGGCAAGTTGTGGAACAACTGGGAGTTGATGTCGCTTCTGCTGCGTTTCTCCGTATGGGCCACCTTCCTCGATGGAGGAGGCGACGGTGGCTTGTGTGGGGCATTGTCCTTGGCGGGAGTTGGGGGCCCTTGTTCGACCGTCTCCTTGGGCTGGGTGGCCACGAGGGTCGCCGTGCCAGCTGCTGCGGCCGTGGTGGCAGTGGCAAGGCCGTAGGCACCGAGCCCGTTCAGTTTCACGGGCGAGTCGCCCAAGTCGGGCTCGGGGAGCGTCTCGTTGGCGGGCTCAAACTCGCTGGGGTGCTCCAGGCGGGGCGTGGCGGAAATGGGCTTGGTGTCGTCGCCCGCCTCGAAACTATACTTGCCGGCGCTGCTCTGCCTCGATCTCTCGGACCCCAAGAACTCCGGCGGTGGGTCCACGGGCGAGAGTTGCGTGCCCTCGGGCGCAAGGTCGTGTTTCTGGAGCATCGACAACCGGTTGCCTCTGGCGTCGACGGGCTCGTCGTCATCCGAAGACTCGTCGTCGTATCTCACCACGTTGGGCAGTTCCTCAACAGTTTGCCCGAGCGAGGGGTTGACTTTGGGCGTTTGGGGAAGCGGAGGACTAGCCACCTTGGGCTGGAGCGGCGCTTGAATCAGGTGGCGGTGTTGCGTTGGGGCAGTCACGGGCGCAGCGGCGGGGGCAGCCACCGAGTGTCTTTGCTTGGGGGCCGGTGGCTGAGGGGCTCTCTGCTGCGCAAGGGTGTTGCCATAGATGTCGCTCGATCTGCGGGCCGAAAGCGAGTTGCTTCTCGAAAACGAGTCCGTGGACTGGTTGATGGGCGACCGGGTCGACGACGCTCTGGTGGACGACGCCGACAGCGCCGTTTCTGGGATGGCATCGTTGGCCAAGTGAGACTTGGACGCCTTTTTGTTCCTTCTGCCAAAGATAGAGCCCACCTTGGACTTCAACCGGGACTGGCGCTTCGACTTGGTGGACGTCTGGGTGTTTGCCGACGCCAACGAATGGGTGTCACTCACCGAAGGGATCCGAGGCAGACTCAAGTGAGTGGCTGCCGAGCCTGAGGGCACTCTTGGCGTCTTGGGCGCGGTCGAGAGCTGTGCGGCAAGTACATGGTCCAAGTATTGCTTCAACTCAATGTCCACCTTGTAGTTGGTTAAGAGGTAGTTGGTGGAGTTTTCTGTGTTGGACAAGTTCTTCGAGAACACCAGGTGGTGGCCCTGGAAGTAGTTCAAGATGACGTCGAAGTAGAGCTGCTTTTCGTGGCGCTTGAAGTTCTCGAAGTTGTCGAAAATCTGGGGTGCCTTGACATTCCACTGGTACTCAGCATTCGAGTTGCGGCTGGCGAGCTGCGACGCAAGCTCGTTCAACTCCTGCGAGTTCACCACCAACTCCGAGTACCGCACGTCGTTCTGGGCCAAGTCCTTCAACGGGCCCACCGACTCTAATTTCAAGTTCTTGTAAAAAGTCTCGTTGGTGTGAATCTCCAATTGAATGGAGCTGAGAAGACAGTTCCACAACTTGGGCACGTTTCCAAACTCCGCCGCGTCGTTGGCAAAGAAGGACGAGCCTTGCTGTAACAATTGGTGGAGGCTTTGGTTTGTTTTTTGAACATGGTTGGAGTACGCCACAAACCAGGGGAGAAGCTTGCTCTCCACCAACTCGGAAGTCTTGTCAAGACTGTGGGGGAGAATTGCCGCGGCCTCGAGGGGACTCTTGGACGTGAGGATGCTTGTTCCGTACGTAAGATTGGTATCCGAATCCGCCATGGTGTATTAACGTCCGCACGGGCCGAACCGTGCCACGTGACAAGAGGCCCGTACACCAAAACCAGAGACCCATACACCACGTCACATGACCGACTCTCCAATCTTCGTTTTAACCGGGGCCTCCCTCGCTTTTGTCTCTTTGTGGCATGTCCGTCAATGTTGCACCATGCAAACAACTCATGTGCCAGGGCAAGTGCAACGCTGGTTGCGGTCAATGTCTGCGTAACGGTGCGGCAGCCAAGACCCCAGCCAAGACCCTGGTGTGGAGCCCCAATGGCCAGCCATCCAATCAGGATGCCCAGTGTTTTGTACACGATGAGAGCAAGACAAACTAACGCATCGGGTCTACAAGCGAACATTGTGTACTCGCCGAGCTTTGAGTCTGGGCAGCCCCCTGCCAGTCACTTCTAAAAAGTGAGTGCACCAAAAACTCCTACCGGAACACACACCACACTCGAAGTAATTGCCGGACGTGCCGGCACACGGCCAGTACTAAATGACTCGCGTAGAGACCGAAATCAGCATCGAAGGTGACTTTGGCGAGATTCCGGCCAATCACATGGCGTCCTGCACACACCTTATCTCTTATCTCCCCGTGGAAGATGCAAACATGAACGGCTGCGACCCTCGTAAAATTAGTATGGGTGGTGACCGTGGGGATTTGACTCAAACAGGAATATCGGGTGATGCCATCGGTCTCTTATTGGCCGATGGTTTTGTTGTGACAACATTTAAGTGAGGCAGTTCCCCAATTGTGGGTAACAGTATGAGTGACTTCACGGGCACCGGTACCGGTGGAGACATCATGAAGGTGGATCTCAATGAACAGTTTGACAAGGCCGACATGGTGTGGGTCGGCACCTCCGCGGTGTTGGTGTGGATCATGATCCCCGGCATTGGGTTGTACTACTCGGGGTTGTCGAGAAAGAAGCATGCGCTCTCGCTTCTCTGGGCGTCGTTGATGACGGCGTGTCTCACGGCGTTCCAGTGGTTCTTCTGGGGCTACTCGCTTGTGTTCACGCACACCTCGTCGTCGCCCTTCCTTGGGAATCTCGACAACTTTGCCTTGATGAAGGTGTTTGGCGCACCCGCCGTGGTGTCGTCGGTGCCCGACATTTTGTTCTGTTTCTTCCAGATGCAGTTTGCGACCGTCACCGGCATTTTGCTTGTTGGCGGAGCCTCCGAAAGAGCCCGCTTGGCGCCCATGATGGTGTTTTTGTTCATCTATCTCACCGTGGTGTACTGCCCCATTGCCTACTGGTCGTGGGGCGCCAACGGCTGGCTCTACAACCTTGGTGAGTTGGACTTTGCTGGCGGAGGCCCCGTCCACCAAAACTCCGGTTTTGCCGCCTTGGCCTACGCCTTGGTGTTGGGTAAGAGACACGACCCCGTCACCACGGGCAAGACCCCCAAGTACAGACCCCACTCCATCACCAGCGTTGTGCTTGGAACGGTGTTCCTTTGGTTCGGGTGGTTTGGCTTCAACGGGGGGTCCACCGGTAACGCCTCCATCCGCTCGTGGTACGCGTGCATGAACACCAATGTCGCTGCCGCCACCGGCGGGTTGACGTGGATGTTTGTTGATTACTTCAGAACAGGCGGCAAGTGGTCCACCCAGGGTCTTTGTACTGGAGCCATTGTGGGATTGGTGGCCATCACCCCCGGGGCTGGATTCGTCAACATCTACACCAGTGTCATCTTTGGTGTCGTCCCTGGTATCTTGTGTAACTTTGCCGTTGACCTCAAGGGCCTCTTGAAGATTGACGATGGTTTGGATGTGTTTGCAACCCACGGCATTGGCGGTGCGCTCGGGTCAATTTTAACCGGGTTGTTTGCAACCAATTACGTAACGGCTGCAGACGGCAGTGTTGCAGCCGACGCGTCGGCCGCCATTGACGGTGGATGGATGAACCAAAACTACGTGCAGTTGGGCTACCAGTTGGCCGGGGTGTGTGCCATTGGGTTGTGGAGTTTCTGCATCACCGCGCTCATCTTGTTGATCATGGACCGTATCCCCATGTTGAGACTCAGATTGCACGAGGACGAGGAGTTGTTGGGTACCGACGGGGCCCAAATCGGTGAGTACACTTACTGGGACAAGGATGACGACGAACACAACCCCTACGTGATGGAGCCCATCCGCTCCACCGAGGCGCGGTTGGCGGCCATCAAAAGTCCAAAAGTGGTGGACGGCACCACGGAAGATGGCAACGGCGTGGTGAGCCCGGACGTCACCACCGAGCACTCCAACAAGAGCAGTTCCTAATGTATAGCTAATGTAATATGTAATCAGAACACCAATTGAGTTAATTGACGGATGTATTTGACTGTGGATTTCCACATCTGTAAGGGCTATGGTTGACTTCGGGTAAGCACCTGTGACTTCAAGACTTACTCACTGGGCTTCATGTGAAAGACATGCCATTCATCATACAATAATGGCCCGTCTCGGCTAGTAGGAACAAAGCATCCATTCCGCCCACAATAGGGCTCGGGACACCTTGCAGGGGGATCGTCGGGCCGAGTGATTGTGGGCGTCGGGGCTCACACTGCTTTGTGACATATTGACAGCATGAGCCCGTGCATCCGGGCAAGACAAGAGGCATACAATAATCATGAACAAAGGATCCACAATGAACCTCATGATAACGGAATGAACAATCAGATGCAGACAAGTAATGGTGGAAGGTCCCGAGGCCCGCCACTGGACGCCACTGGACGCCACTTTCCCGCCACTCGATCGCCGATCGTGAACATTCGGTGCTGGCACCGATGCGGGCACACCCCGTTGTTTTTTCCTTCTGTGGACGATCGGGGGCCCGACACTTTTGTTGTCAACGGGACCGCACGCAACTATACGCGGAATTGTTTGTCGTAATCCCGCAACGTCTCCAACGCGCGGGCCAATTGTTGCAAGACAGAATTGGACAAGCCATTTTCTTCGATGGGCGAGCGAGGGCAGATTCGAGGGCAGATTCCAGATCCAGGCGCCGCCCGGCTCCTACGAGATATTATACAATCGATGAACCCGACAAGTTGTGAATCAATTGCTCCCCATGGTTGGTTATGCAAGGGATCGCGGTCTGGAATAGCACAGACCATGGCCATTGTTGCAGGGGCGCAATTGTTCTTTGTTCCAAGTATTTTTGTCGCGGGTGTTTGGACCGAGTATGAATTCCCACGCCAAACCAGTCCACGGGCAACGGCCAGAGGCATCAGGCACTGGCACCACGCAACATGCCTGGCGTTGCGACGCCAGCGTAGCTCATCACACGGCTGACGGACAGACCATGTCGTGGGGAAAGTATGGAGAACCTCATTTTGTGAAAGCCATGTTCATAGGGAGGGTGCATTGTTATTTTTTCCCCCTTTGAGCCAAGTGCTTTTGCGATCGATGCTCATGTACAGTTTGATCTTTTGTCCGGCAAAGGTGCCGCCTGGGGGGTAGGGATGTATATATCCCCGTAAATCCCAAACAAGAAAACACCATCATGAGTTTCTATCTTATACCTGCCACGTCGTACCAGACGCAGCAGAAGTTGAAGAGCCAAATGCAAAAGAAAAAGAGCCCCCACCACCGCCGGCTGAGCTCGTCGTCCACGTCCCACTCCACCCCTCGTTCGTACCAAGCATCCATGTCATCGTCGTCCTCGGCCGAGCTTTCTGTTGTCGAAAGCCGAAGTGGCCGCAAGGACGTTGACCGCAAAAAGTCCACCGTGTTCAACTACGACTGCAACAAGGACGTCAACGAGGTGATCAAGTTCAGTCGAGACCAGAAGCGCCGCTCCCAGCGCAAGAGCGCGTCCCTGGCCTCCAGCATGGTGTCGTCGTCATATCTGGAATGTGACGGCCACTCCACCGTGACGGTGGACACCAACCAATTGCAGCCGCCGGTGGTAATTTACCGCGAGGACAAGGGCGAGTCCATCATTGAAGAAATTGAAGATGAGTCGCTTGACGAGAGCCCCTTGGTGAGAACATACTCCAACGTGAGTTCCATCTTCAGTACTCGACCGGAAAAGAAGTCGCCCAAGTCCAAGTCCCCCAAAGAGACATTGGACGATATTGAAAAGAAAGAAAAGAAGGGTGAAAAGGATGCGCAGGAGAGCTTTGCCTCCCGCTTGAAGAAACGCTTTGGTTAGGCCTGGTGCCGGGCCAGGTGCCCTATAGAATGTATAATTACTGGTGTACGGGTTTGTGCCCCACGTTAACGCGCTTATGCTACAACTCGTTCCAGGGGAAGGCCTCCTTGGCCACGTTTCCCTTGGCCAATCGCTCTTTGACGCCGTCAACCACTTCAACTCGTCCGGCGTTGACTTCCAGGTGGTGTACTCGGCGCAGTCGTACCTTGATGCCCCGGTGTTTGTGCAATTGCCCCTGTGGGGAGTCCGGCTCATGTTCAACCACGCCGGCCGCCGGTTGGCCTTGATTGAGGTGGTCTCCTTTGATCACCTCAGTACCTCCTACAACGGCCTGCTGGTTTCCGATGTCATTGAGTCGGAAAGTGGCCCGGAGGTGAGGCGGCCCTCCCTCAAGCAAATCTACAACAAAATCTTTGGGCCCACCTACCCCGGCCACTGGGACGCGAAGCTGGCTTCGTATGTGCTCAGCTACCCGGGAATCTCCTTCAAGTTCAAGGTGAAGAACCCGCATGTCGTGGCCAAGGTGTCCACTGTCAACGGCGACGAGGCCATCCTCTCCAAGCTCCTCAACTGCGACCGCCCGGCCGACATCGAGGCCGTATCGCTTGCAATCTTTGAGGGAAACAGCTACGACGAGTTCCACCGGCTGTTAATCTCAGAGCAACCAAGCGAGAAGAACCCGGTGGACGTCAGTGTCGATGTAGATACCGGCCGCGTCACCATCTCCCTCGCCGACAAGAAACACACTCTTGTTGTTGGCGAAACAACTCAGCGGACGGTGCTCAACATCCTTGGTCCTCCCGACGATTCCTTTAACAAGTTCGACTCGCGGTTCCTCATCCACAATCACCTCAAGTCGTTGGATTCGGCCGATGACTCCTCCACCATCTTCAAGTTCCACAACTACTTTCTGCTTGGCATCGACTTCCTCTACGACTTGAGCCGTCGCGGGTCGACGGGCGTCCTCCGCAAGATCATCCTCCACAACGGTGCCATTGCCGAGTCCCTCGACTTCATGCGGTGGAACCGGTGTGCTTTCAAAGTCACAAAAAATGACGTAACCTTGGACTCCAACACGGTTTTTTCCAAGATCCCCGACGCGTTCTTTGGTGGACAGGTGCGGCCGGTGCTTCTCAACCGCAACGAGACCGAGCTCATCGATGATCTTGAAATGATCCATAGGGACGACTTCAAGTCGATTGACTCGGGCAATCTGTCGCACTCGTTGAGAGCGTGGGGGCAGTCCAAGTTGTACGGCACCGACCGGGTGATTTTGGAGGTGCTCGAGTCCAACGGGTGCATCTCGAGTGTCACCATCTACTGAGTAATCACTCACTTTCTGACAACGACAAATGCATCCACTATGTGTTCATCTACTGTTCATGACATCACAGCCTGCTGGCAGGCCCACATATAAATTCATAATCTATCAAAATCAGTTTCTCACGTATCGATTCGCGCATGGAACTACTTCCCGAAGGGCACAAGAACACCGCCACAGAGGTCTCGTGGGAGGACCAGCAGAAGATCAACAAGTTCTCCTCGCTCATAAATAAGAAGGATGAGCTTGTGGCTGAGGTGACAAAGTACAAGACCGAAAAGGAGTACGTGGACGACCTCGCGATGGAGATTGAGCTTCTCGACGAAGACGAAAAGATCCAGTACAAAATCGGCGACGCCTTCGTGTTGCTAAGCGTGGAGAAGGCGGTAGAGAGAATCGAACGAGACAACGAGAAGTTGGATGCCAGCATCCTGAGAGCAGAGGAGCAAGTCGACGAGATTGACGAGAAATTGGGGGAGTTGAAGCGGGCGTTGTATGCCAAGTTTGGCAAGAACATCAATCTTGAGCGATAGCCTATTGACAAGGAGATTCATTGTTGATGATTCTGGCATTTTACATAATTTCAGCATATTTTGCACATTCTCACAACTATACTAGTTGAATACAAATCCCTGGGCCGCAAGCTCTTCGTCGCTCACCAACACCTTGTCTATCACCTTGGCGTCAATGAGTTCCTGGTAGCTCATGGCCAACTTGCCGGTGTTTTGCCGGTAGCGAATGTATGCTTCCTTGAGGGGTTTGAGCGACGCCCGCAATGCTGTCTGCTCCTTGTCCCAGACTCTGGGAGTGAGACCACGCTCCGATTCAGGACGATCCTTGACAGCGTCAAGCACCTGCTGGTTAAGGAAGTTGCAGTAGCGAACATCGTCCAAATTGAGAAGGTCATGAAACTTCTTGCCGTCACCCTTTTCAGCAATGGTGTCGAGCTCCCACTGGCGCATCTCGTCGTATGAGGGAAGCTCCGCCTTGCCCGACCAAATCTTTGACAACCAGCATCCCTGGGACTCCGAAGTCCGCGTGGGGAGCACAAACCGCGTCAAGCCAACAATGGCAAGGTTGGGGTAGTTGTACAAGATGAGGTGCTGGTATGTTCCGTGGACCTTGTGGCCGTCAGTCAAGAGTGGCGGCTTGTCGGCAGGAAGCTTCAAGAAGGGGTAGCTTTTGAGGTAGCCGGTAGCAAAAATCACCACGTCCACGTCGTCGAGATACTCGCCGTCCACGAGCCAGATGCGTTTGCTTTCGGCATCGAACCGTTCAATGTCGGCGACCTCCACCACCAACTCGGTTTGCCCCGCGGGGAGCAAGTTTTCCGAACGCCGGGACTTGTAGATGGTGCGGTTCAAGTTGGTGGAAAGCTGGTAGGCCAAGTCTCCTCCGGACGCACTGTTGCCCACAACGACAATCTTTCCCTTGACGTCTTTATAGTTGTCGGGGTGGCGGTACGACTTGACGTGGGAGATTCCCCCGTGTTTGTCGTGCCACTCCTTCATGCCCTTGCGATCGGGGATGTAGGGGATGTCATAGTTGCCTACAGCAATCACCACCGCGTCAAAGTGCTCCACAACATCCGAGCTGGTGGGTTTGTTTGCGCCGTCGGTTTCCTGGGTCACCGGGCGCGAGGTGACGGTCCAGTGGTTGGCGGTCTGGTCCCACTCGACCCCAACCACCTTGGTGTTGAAGCGGACAAGATGCCTCACATCCTCCGAATACTTCCGGATGTACTCCAACACATCAGAGCGGTGAGGGAACACCGGGGCAGTTTCCGGGAATTCACTTCCGGCGTAGGTCATAATGTCCTTGGGCACATTGGTGTCGAGGAGATCGTACACGGGCGAGGGCCAGATGTACTCGTCACCACGAAGCACCGGTCTCACGTCCAACAGAGACAGTTCCAGGGGCACGGGGGTGGTTTGGGCATCGGTCTCTTTGGTGTAGTTCCACAAGCCGCCAAAATCCGAGCGCTTTTCGTAAACCTGGATCCGGTCAAAGGCTCCTTCACTGACAAAGGCCTTGGCGGCACCGGCTCCCGAGGGACCCAGGCCGATAATAGCCACGCTTCGGATGGGGGTGACGGTCATGATAATTGCAAATTATTGCACGCGGCAATTGGTGCGGCCTCATCTCGTCGGATCTTATTGCCGCCACAGTTAAGCGCCGTAGGCGCACCCTGATTGACCCTTGTCGCGTCAAAAGGCGATGCGCGACTAAGTCGAGCGATGCTGCAAATGGGGACGGGGCGACTGGCGCGAGTTTCGTACCAGTCGCCCGCCCCGTCGCTCACCTCACTCGACCCATTCCCATCACTGCTCGACCCATTCACCAATGCTCAACCGTTGTTGGGACGACTCGCGCACCCATAATGCAGCGCCCTCGCAACCGAGGCTGATACCCCTGAAGACATGTCGTTTCTTCTCTCTTGCTGTGGACTCTTGCACCCTCCAGAGCCCGAAGACACCACTTCGCTCATTCTCACTCTCTCAGACCCCGTTATTTACCACCAACTCAATGGAGACAGTCTCCAGCCGCTCCGAGGGTGTTTGATGGTGGGTGTCACGCGTCCCACCTTCCTCAACACCATCACGGTGGCCTTCCGCGGCATCAAGCTCGAGTGCCGGTACGACGTGGACCGCAAGAAGCTCTTCTACGAGAAGATCAACGACGAGTCGTACGTGTGGCGGCTCCACGAACACCTTTCTCCCGGGAGTTACACCTTTCCCTTCCACTTTTTGGTTCGCCCGCTTCCTGCAACCGTCCGTGGCGTCCTCTCGGACGTCCAGTATCACGTCCAGGCAACCGTTTCATACACAAACACCATGGCCAAGCTCAAGGAGCCCGTCCAGCTCGTGCGCACACCCCCGCCTGGCGCGAGGGAGTACGTGGTTGCAACCGGCAACTGGCGCGACCTCTTGGTGTACGAGTTTGGCCTTCAGAGCAAGGTGGCGTTTCAGGGCCACCCGTATAAGTGCTCGATTCTGATCTATCCCATTGGCGGCGCCCGCTGGTTCGAGGTGCACGCGGTGTCGGTGTTGTTGGTACAGGCGTGCAAAATTCCGCGGGTCGCATCGACTGCAAAAACAACCGAGTCAGCCAAGTACCTTCTATTCCATAGGGAAGTCACCACCTCGGAGATGACGTGGACCTCCCACTACTCGCTCGACATATCGTTCACCATTGCCCCCACGTGTCTCACGTACGACGAGCTCGGGGCATTGTCGCCCCGCTCTGTATACCCATCCACCGAGTCCCAAGGGTTCGAGGCAGACCACAAACTCAGACTTTGTCTCGACATCTGTGAGCTCCAAAGCCCCTTGCCCCTTCCTTCGGAGATGGGTGCCGTTCCAGGGTACGCTACGTACCATCGGCGCCGCTCGCAAGCCCTTCGCTTTCGCCGCATGGAGGTGCTGTACGCCATGCCCCTCACCATTCTCCCCTCGGCGCTGCTCCAGGGCCTGGTGTCACCTCCGTCCTACCACCAGGTGCCTCCGCCGCAGGAATTGCCTCCACCCATGCCCATGCCATCGCCTCCAAAGTATGTGGCCTAATCGATTATAATACATACTTTACATTACTCCAGATCGCTGTCGTCCTCGTAATCTGGCAAGATATCGTCGAGCACCTCCTTGCGCTGTTGTTTTTGTGGTGGCTGGTGAAGGTCCGCCGGCGCCTCTCTCTTCACCGGCTGCTTTGCCGGAGGACGCTGGGATTTCTCCGCCATGCGTAGTTTCCAGTGTTTGTTGATTTCGGGACACGCACTGGCGAGTTCTTCCTGCGAAACTCCATCGGCAATCGACAGAAGAATTTTGGTCACCACCGTCTGGTGATTTCCGTTGGCCTTGTCGTTTCTGAACCGGAGCATCTCCCAGTAAGAATCCATGTCGAGCTTCTTGCGACACTCGACGATTCGTCCCTGGAGCGGCTCGCCCAACTCTTTTAGTTGCTCCCACTCGTCATCGTCAATGTAAAGCTTGGCAAAATCCTCGTGCTCTCGTCCGCCTTTCCACACCCGGAGCACACACTCCGGCTTGGAGTCGTAGTCAATGTAGGACGACTCGGGATCTCGCTCGTCGAGGTCAGGGTCCTCGTAGATCTTGAAGTCGAGCCGAAGCTTGAAGTCAATGGTGTTTTCCTCCGCTGGCTTCCACTTCAACAATGTCTGGTCGGTGCCAAACACATAGGGCGTCTCGGCACATGTAAAAATCAACCCGTCACTCTCGTGGAAGAGCTGGTCTTTTTTGGCAAGCACATCGTCCGCGTGGTACGATGACTGCATCAACTTGAAGCTGACCTTGAAGGGAAAGTCGGGGGCATTGACCACATCGGGGTGGCGCTTCTTGAAGGCATCAAACGGTTTCATAACGTTCTCGGTGATGTAGCCAAGCCGGGTGGAAAGCGGCCGCTTGGTGATGTCTTTTCCATTGATTGAAAGAGCATCGAAGATCCAGTATCGGAGGAAGGGCTCCGGGACGTTTTTGGTTTCCAACACGAGTTCGCCGTCGAGAAGCGTGCCGTGGTGACACCCTCTGTCCTCATTCACCGTGATGGGGAAGTGGATTTTGGGGATGTGGTAGTAGTCGTTTTCTCGGGTTATAAGAAACACCCCCTCGCCTCGTTCGGGATCATTGATGATGAACAACAAACACCGCAACCCGTCGGTCTTTTCACACACGAAGTAGTCCTTTTTTTTCAACAAGTCGAGGTGGGCTCGTTCAAACGAAACGGGCTGCGACCCGGGGAATGCAGGGTTGCGGCGGCTCAAAAGATCCGCCACCATCAGTCGCAAGTAGTCGGCCTCTCCTGCGGGCAACTTGTTGCCCGGGATCACCGGCATGTCTCTGTCGGAGAGATTTAGCATCTTGACATGGGTTGTGGACGTAAACGCGTGTGCGACATACGACATGCGCACGACACGTTTGCAAATGAGCTTGGGGCCTATAGAAAGCTGGTCTTTGCCAGAGAGCACGACTATGCTGCTCGCATCCCCCTATATGATATCATGTACTCGTTAAGAGGCTAGGATGTTACGGAGCGAGAAGTTCGAAGGCTCCGGGGGTGGAAGCTCCCCGAGGCAGTCCGACTCTCCGGCGAGACCAAACTGGGAGCCCGAGAGCGGCTCGTGGAGCACCTTGAGAAGTTCCTTTGTGGTTTCCTTGGCGTCGTCAATCTCCTCCTTCAGGTGATGGCACGCCTGGCAAGTGGCTCCCTGATCATCACCCCACCACATGGGCGACAGGCTGGAGGCACAGTAGCGGCATGTAGTTGTGTCGGCAGCCATTTTGGCATCCACATCGCCACCCCCGTATTGTTGCACCATGTCGAGGTAGTTTTGCGCCTGGAACCGGGGCCCCGAGGCCCGCGTCTGGTTTTCGAGGGCGGCGTGGCGTACGAGGTCCTCGATGAAGAGCTGGATGAGGGGTTTGGCCTCGAGCCGCACGTCCCTGGAAGACACCCGCTTAGCCTTTGTGCGCAAGCCGTAGGTACCACCAGAGTGGGTGGGGCACCGGATCACGGCACTGAGCTTGCCCAGGGTGTCTGGGTCGATTTGCACGGCGTCTTTGGTGGAGGAGGACTCGAGAGCAAACCCCAACGTGTAGCCAGGCGTATCTTGGGCGCATGTTGGATGGACTCCTTTGGCCTCCTCGCACTGGTCGCACTTGATGAGAGCACCCCCTCGGGTGTTGCAGATGCCACAGGCATCACGGAAGTGATGGATAAACACCTTGGACAAGCTCTCGATGTGGAAGCTTGTGTGTAGTGAGTCGAGGATACCTTCAGCGCTCGTATCAGCAAGCTTCTTGGGGTGAGTGTGCGGCGCAAGGTTGCGGAACACCACGTTCTTGCTGAATAGAGCACACACCAAGTGACACCAGCGCCCCGAGTCGTACACCGGCTTCAAGTAGTCTGGGCTCACGTGCGGCAGCCCGAGCATCGCGAGCTCGGGGTTGGTGTCGCTAGCATGGCACAATGCACATGAGTAATGGTTCAGGTGGAGGGGCCTGAGGTCGTTGACACACGGAGCACAGAGCCACTCATGGATGGGCATCGGGGTGTTTGGCGGAGCGGTGACATCGGTGCACGAGAGATGGGCATTAACCCCGCAATTGGCGCAGATGAGCATTTCACTCACATCAGATGGGTCATGACACACGGTGCACTTTCGGCTTTCAGGAGAAAAGGGCTGGGACACTGGAGCGGACACCTCAGGCAACTTTGATGTAAGGTCGGTGAGGCGGCGAATGGCCGCTTGTTGAAGGTCGTTTGCCAGCTCCAACACGTAGTGCTGGTAGAACCCCGGGTCCACCAAGTCCCCGTACACCTTGGGCCGCTGCGGCTGGGGCAGTGGGGACGCCGGCCTGGGTTTCTTGGCCGGCGGCTCCTTCTTTGGTTTGGGCGCTTCCGGCTTCTTTCTCTTCTTGGGTGCCGGTGCCGGCACCTCCGCCTTGGGCTTGGGCGCAGGCTTGGGCTTTGCCGGCCGCGAGCGGGTGCCACTGGGGATCGGTATGGGCTGCGGCTCCTTCTTGATCTTCTTTGGCGGCGGCGTTTCCACCTTGGGCAGTTTCCGCTTCTTTGGGCTCTCCTCCTTCTTGGGCCGGTCACTGTCCACTGTACTCAGAGCAATGTCCGCCGCGTCGTAGGTGAGCGTAGCATCCTCCTCCTCGGCCTTTTGGGTAATCAGCTCGGCGTCAAGCACAAGCTCGTACTCCACGCGCTTCTTCCACCCGCCAACACTCTTTGTCGTTTTGCGTTGCACCTCCACGGGGTCTTCCCAATGGACAGCGTACCGCCGCCAGAGACGAGCACACCGGAAACACAACCCGACGGCGATTTTGTCGGCCTTGGAGGCATCCAGGCCGGTGACGCGGTACCACTGGGTAGACACCCTCGTGGCACAGTGCTTACACTCAAACGCCTTTTTGGACGCCAGCACCTTGTCGGCCTCGTAGGCCGAGTCGTCGTTGGGGTCCACGAGGGAGTCCTCCACCTTTGTTTTCGTCTTGGGCTCGTCCTTTATGTTCTGGAGCTTCTTGTGCATGCGTCCCTCGAAGTTGCCCCAGATAAGCTTTCCGTTCTTGGTTTTCTTCCAGAGATAGTAGAACCGCACCACCATGGAACACGGCTGCGTCTTGACCAACTTGGACGTGGGATACAACTCGCTGCCGTACTGCTTGACCCCCGCCTCAAACCTCTTCACCTCCTCTTTGGAGAAGGTGGGTTCCTTGAGGGTCTTTCTGGTGAGTTGCCCCACCTTCTTGAGCGCTGCTTCGGCGTTGCCCTCCTCAAGGTAGTACCGGAGAATGGCATCCATGAAGTTGGGAGACGTCGGAAGAACCTCCAACTTGGTGGCATACGGAGCGCACTGCTCAATGTACTTGTCGAGGGTGACGAAATCTTCGGCGACATCACTCTGAGGAGGTTTCCACAAAAGCGTCAGCGTCACGCCCTCGCCGTCGTCAACGCCCCGCTCAATGTATCCCTTGGGTCGCGGCTGAAGCCACTCGGGGTACTCCGACCGGGGGACATCCACATACTCTTTTGGCACCACGAGCTTGCGCTCCACCTCCGTCTCTTCGTCTTCGGGTTTCTTCTTCTTTTGTTTCTTCTTGCCGTTGGAAACCAGCGGGGCCCGCTCCACATCATAATACACGATGCGGTGCCCATTGAACTCCGGCACGTTGGCGGCCTGGTGCCGTGCCCCAAGCCGCGTGGAGGCCCTGGGATACGGCAGTCTGTCATCGAGATCGACGCCGTCCTCCAACCGCGAGTGCATGCCGAGATACCGCATGCACCACTCCTCTTTTAGTCTGCGCTGTTCGAAGGAGTTGTGCGAGTCTCTGCGGAGAAAGTCGGTGGCCACGAGCTCGTACTTGGGCACCGAGGGCCCAGTGGCCTCTCTTGGGGGCGTGGGCGACTTTTCCGTTTCTGTTTGGGACGCTTCACTCGTCAACGTGGAGAGCTCCACCGAAAGTTCTCGCTCATTCAGCGACTTGTTGTCGTGCAGAAGCATGAGCATGCGCTTCTTTTGGTACTCGATCTCGTGGATCTTGTTGCACGGCGCACACAGCCAGCTGAACCCTCGGCTCGGCTTTTTGAGAAGGGGTGGGTCCAAGCAGAGCATATGGTAGAACTTGCGGCACGTGGCACACGTCACCAGGTCCTGCGGGTCGCACCACTGCGCACACACCTCGCAGTGACACAGCTCTTTGGAACTGAAGGAGCTGATGAACGGTTTGGTGCGGGCCGCCTCCATGAACACAAACTCGTACCTTTTGTGGAGTGCATTGAGGAAGTTGGTGCTGTTGTTGTGGGGGTTGTCGAGGTACTGAAGGAGGCTGGCGGTGGGGATGATGTCGTAGAACTTGATCATGTATCGATCAAACAACTTGTCAAAGTAGAAGCAGTTGGGCTGCATGCTGTAGGCCTCCAACGCCGCCGTGGCGGCGGCACTCGAGGTGGTGGGCTCGCCAAACTTGCCTTGCTCCACCTCTTGCTTGTGGTGGACCGTGACCAACCCCCGAAAACTCTGGAGGGGACACGAGTCGGTGTGCATCGATGCAAAGAGAAGCCGCGAGTCCAGCGTGCTCTTGGAGATGTCTCTCGGGCGGTAGAACCACTGGATCTTGAAGCGGTAGTCGGCGGTGCTCTCCCTCACCAGCTGGGGGCTGGGCTCGTGGTCGCGGTTCTTGCGGGTGAAGCCCATGATTCGGCCAATGTAGTACGGCTCCCCGGGGGGTTCACTGATCATGTATATGTAGTCGCCTTTGCGAAGCGTGAATTCGGATGAATCACATGTGTTGTTGGGAAACGGCACCTTGGCTGGGTCCATGTTCGGACACACGAGCGTCTGCTGGGGTACGTCGATGTAGGCGTCCGTCAAGTCGAGCTTGAAGGAGAATGCATCGGCCGGTCCAGGTGCCGGCTGCCAGTTGTAGGGGACCACGGGCCCCGACTCGGCCTGCGGTTTGGTCGGCAGCAGGCGTTTTCGTTGGGCACTGGCCCGGGCCTTGGGTTCCTCAAACACCGACTCGTCAATGACGTCGTTGTAGGATTTGTTGACAGCAGCCAACCTCTTGGGCCGAGACGACATGGGACGTGTTCGAGGGGAGTTGGGGAGTGGAGGAGTGGTGGAGGAGTGAAAATCTCGCGGGTACCTAGAGGTGCGATTTATTCATGCCACTGAGTACCGTGGCAGAAGTATCTACTATACAGGTAGGCCATGATTAGAGGGAAGGAGCCGAGGAAGTTGAGCGAATCCCGAAGACTAGAGATACAAGCCAACGGAGCTAACTTCGGTCGATTGCAAGAGAAGGAAGCTCCCAGGAAGAAGGCTGCACGAGAGGAGAAGCCTCTCTAGTGCATCTTCAAGAGAGACTCAATTCGCTCAATCTCGTCGATGGAGTCGGCGCTCTCCAACGCAAAAAGAAGTTTCTTCCGCTCGGCGTCCGACAATGCAGGGGTGGGTTTGGATGCTGGGGTGAATGTTGCTGATTCGCTCAACAAGGCGGCGGCTTCGGCGGTCGGGCTGTCGATGGAGCCGAAGCGCTTGGCTGCCTCAAGCCGCTCCTTCTGCTTCACCTTGTTAAAGTCAAGGACCTTAAGACTCGGAAACATCCACACGACAAACAACCGGTACTCCTCGTGCTTGGTGATGGGGTTCCGCCAGAGCACCAAGTCGTGGATCGGTAGGTGGTGGAGATTGAAGAGCTGCGAGAACTTCACCACCTTGTTGTTTGCGAGCGACAACGAGTGGAGGCTCGGTAGATCGAGTTTGTCGATGTTGCCAATGGCGTTGTTTGCCACGAGAAGCACCTCGAGGTTCCGGAGAGTGGGGATGTTGGCCAAGTCGAGGATGTCGTTGTTGGTGAGATCAATCACGGCAAACTTGTCGGCGGTGATGCCGAGGTTCTCGAGGTACGGGATTTGGAGATCGCGGAGCTGGAGCGTGTACTTGCCCTCGGGGTTGATGACGGTGGGGGCATCTGCTATGAGATGAGCCGAAAGTCTCATGATGTTTTCGCACCGGTGGGAGAATTTGGCCGCGCGGGCACTGGCCCAGCCTCAGGTGTTTTTGGCCCGCGACCAAACAAACCAACAAACCAACAACAAGAGTGGATCAAGTCAAAGTGCTGCCCAAAGTGGTTGGTCACATCAAGCTGATGTGTGCCGTGCAATTAAACCTTTTGTGGCCATGCGCTGATCCACGTTTCGCCCACCTATAGCCGCGGGTACGCTCGGTCGCAGCCACAGGCCCACGGACCGATTTTTCACCGTCTTGAACTGAATAAAACATCCTTTCTTATCGTGTACGAGCTTTGCCCATAGTTGCTGAAGGAAGTTGTGTAAGCTTATCGTGTACTCCGACAACTCCTTCGCGTAGTTCTGGAAGGTGAGACCGTTGCAGCCGTTAACGGCAGTCGACGGCATTGCCGTGCGACGGGTAAATTCCCCGTTGGGGATGCCAGGGCCGCGCCGCAGGCCATCGCACCGCGTGGGGGTGGTACATATTGACTCATACTCCACCCGTTCATGACACACACCATGCCTCTGATCGACACCAAGTTGGCTCTCATAGAGCTCAATTCCTACAAAGACAAACACACCACGAGATTGCAAAACTCCACCGTTTGGTCGGGCCAATTGACCAGTGAGCAGTACGCGCTCCGGGAACACACCTTGAGCAAGAGTGCCATAGCCGCCGGTGGGCTCCACGTGTTCAAGTTCGTAAACCAGGACGACCCGGACGTCTTCATTGGCTCGGTGGAGTTGCTTGTGCGGAAGTCGTGGAAGTTCGTCAATGGGCAAGATCAACCCAAGGATGTGCTCAGTGGGTGCATTGGGGGAGTACACATCAACAACGAGTTCCGGGGAAAGGGGTATGCCCGCACCATGATCGACTTGTTGGTCAAGACGGCAAGAGAGTCGCTTGTTGGGGAGGATGGGTTCCTCTTTTTGTATCTGGAGGTGGGGGAGTACTACACGCGGAACGGGTTCACGTCGTACGAGGTGCCTCTCACGTTTGTGAAGTTAAGGGTCGGGGATAGCGCTTTTGACCTGGTTGCGAGGGAGGTGTCATCCCAGGGGTATACCTACAAGCCCATCCAGTACCACCAGTTCAAGCTGGTGTACGAGGAGTTCAATGCCGTCCACAAAGCCAAGTGTGGTTCGTTGACAAACACCGACCGCAAGACGCGGTGGGCTATCAACCCCTCGTCCGACTTTGTCGACTGGTTCCACCTTCGCTCCAAGTACATTGCCCACCACAACCACTACAGCCAGGTGCCTGGAGTGGACTACCATTCTGCGACGTACGAAGAGCTCGTGAGTGTTTATGGCAACCTTGAGCCAAAGGTGTTTGGGTTCGAGTTGTGGAAGGATGGCCGGCGCCAGGGTTTCATCTCGTGGACCTACGAGTGGACCGTCAACGACGACACCCACGCCCACGAGAACTACATTTCCCTCATCAACTTGTTCTCCACCGACGACGACATCACCGTTGAACGAGCCCTCTACCGGTTGGCCCAGGCGTTTCTCGAGCAAGCGAATCTCTTCTCAAACCGAGAGAACGACTTGCGCAAAATCAGTATCTGGGAGTCGGAGATCCGGCCCGAGTTGTTGGCGGAGCTCCAGGCGCAGGGCGCCTCGCTGGGCCACGCCAACGGGCTGCGGTCGGCCATCCTCATCTTCAACGAGACGGAGCACGCGGAGCTTGTGGCTGGCAAAGCGGTGTGGGAGCTCAACACCAAGCTTCCGTGGTTCTAGCCACCTATATCTCATACATATACTCATACACATTCTCATACACCCTAAGTGAACAACGGGGTGAGCTTCCCCTGGGCGTGCAATTCCTGGACATCGGAATTCCCCCCAATGTGCTTGCCGTTGATGAACACGTTGGGCACCGTGCGCTGGCCCGTCAATTGTTGGAGCCCCGCTTGCCAGGTGGAGCCCTGGGGAATTTCGTTCAACTCGTAGAGTTTGAAGTTCTGGCCCAAAGACGTGAGAAGACTCTTGGTCTTTGTACAGTAGGGACAGTACGACTTGGAGAACACCACAACGGCGTTGGAGTCAATGATGCTCTGGAGCTCGGCCACCGTCCCCTCGGGAAGGGGAGCGGCCTTGAACAAGGAGGTGAAGAATTGGAACATGCGCACAAATTAGTGGTGTATTATGCTAATGGGACTACTCGTAGTCATCCAGGAACTTTTCTCGCATGCGCAGAACCACGCCATACAACGAGTGGGACTGGTCCTTGGCGAGACGAAGGACAATGTCGTCGGCGTCCCAGCCCTTTTCTTCGTAGGAGATGACTTGCTCGCGCACGCTCACAAGAGTGTCGTGGATGTGCTTATTGGCGTCGATGAGTTGGTCGGTCAACTTGGGAATCTTCGAGTTCTGGAGGAGGAAGTCGCCTCCGGTCTCCTCGAAAATGTTGATGATGAGGGCAATGTAGGTGAGAAGACTCTTGACTTCGGCAGCATACCGGTTGCCCAATTCCTGCAAGTTGACCGGGTTCTGGCACAAACTCTTCACCGACGAACGCAAGTGGTACTTGATGGGATCGGTCTCGATGTCGTGACACAACTCAAAGATCCAGTCGAGGTCGTAGAGCGGCCCCTCGGGGTACACGAGGAGCTTGGAATACTTGTAGTCGGCAAGAATATCGATGGACTTGCGGATGAGTGAGTACTTGGACGTGCCGCTGGGGTATCGGTCGTACACGTTGTACTTGAGCTCGGCACTGGGGTCGGGGAACACGGCAAACCGTTCCTTGAGGTCCTTGGAGATGTCGATGTGGGGCACCTCCAACTTGTAGAGAATGCCCTTGATGTTGCCCCAATGCACAAATGACTTGAGGGCCACGAGCACGTCATTTGAAAGGAGTGCTTCTTCGCCGAGATACTCGGTGATGAAGAGCTTCATGTAGTGGCCCTCGAGCTTGGTGCCAATGTGATGGTCGGTATGGAGGAAGTTGAGCTTGGACAGAACAAGCAAGTTGACTCCCATCTCGATGTGGCGTGGCTCCACCTGGTCATGGAACAGGAGCGCTGCCTCCTTGAGGTTGTCATCGTAGGAAAACTTGGAGATTTTGTAGTTGATCACGGACGAGTTCTCTTCCTCGTACCAATGGTTGATTTCGAGCTGCTTGGCCATCCCCACAATGGCCAAACACAAGTCGGGCCACTCGTCAAGAACACGCCCTTCATTGATGCTGCTAAGGATCAGATACGCCGAGATGATCAGGAGATTGTCGTCCAAGTTCTCGGGGTAGATGATGAGATGCTTGTCCTCATCACGAATGCGCTGGAAATTGTTGTTGACAAACTTGTACTTGCGGCCCTTCTTGTTGTACTCCACTCTGTTCAAGTCGTCGATCTGACCTAAAATCAACTCTCCCACCGCTATGAGAGCATCGGGAGTGGACACCAACATGGTAAACAACGCGATTTGCACCCATACCGCATTGACGAGCACGTGACAGCGGCCCCACAGCCGGCACGTGACGACACAGCCCTGGCGTGGCCGTGGCACTCACACATTCCGTAGCGACATGTCCGAGCTCTCGGACATATCTGTGCCCGTCAAGCAATTACGCCAAATCTGGCTGACCCCACAAGTTATCGGGCGGGCAAGTTACGAAAGATCAGAAAATGAGAAAAGCCTCGAAAAATATCCCCACCGATAAGTCCCAACAAACCTGCCGGCGATAATTTTGATAAGCATCAGATAAAAGGCAGGGGTGTAGTGTGACAATGTGAGGTGGGCACAGAGATGGTTCCAGGGATGTGGTTGCCGTAAGCTGGTCTGTGGTCGTTTACGAGTTGCCGTCTCGCTCGTAATTTGACACGTGATCTCGGCCGACTTCCTCGGGAGACACCGTGCAGGTGTCAAAACAACTTCCTTGGCATATGCAGTGTGGTGCCACTGTAGGCCAAGCACAAAGTCCAAGCCTTGAGTCAGAGCATGGCTGTTGTCGGCCAGCCAAGGGCTCAGCCACGGGTGGGCCAAGTGTTAGCCAAGTGTTTGAAGGTGTGGTTGTTTCAAATGGTTGTGTCAGATTGCTCACAGCAAGGCGGGCTCCCGGCAACCGCGCCATGGTGAAGTTCAGTCACCGGGAGGCTTATACTCGGACCGACGCCCAATAGGGGAAGAAAACCGAGTGGCTCTCGGATGCAGGCGCGGGACCGGCGGCGCCCTCGGAAGTCGACTCGGCATTCTACCTCCAATTGGGCGGGATATTTTTCTTGCGTGAAGGAATATTGCCTTCACGTTACCGTGCGAATGCAGCAACACATGATAAGCCAAGCCATGGCAATGCCGCTTTGGGCAATGTCCGTAAATTGCACGGTGACATCTGTCACCGTGAAAGTCAATCATTCACTTTTGTTATTACATACGGGCGAAATAGGGGGCCACACTATTGAAGTTTTTTTTTTTTTTTCATTTCTTGTCTGTGGGTGGCAAATGTAACACACCGGCCTAGATAGATCCCCCGTGATGATATCTAGTCCATCAGTAAAGACGGCCAGGACAAGAGGGTGACGGCCGAGGCGGGAGCGCCGCCCAGATGGGGGGCATTTACGAAATTCGCAAGTGAATCCGCGCGCACGGCAACGTAGCGTTCCGCGCTTGACAGATGACCCAGATGAATTGGAGATCTGCACATTAATTGATTGTCGGCTCGGCGCCCAGACCAAAGAAAGCAATGAAACGACTCGTCATTTCAGGCAGAGATAGGAACAATGCCACAAAGCCTTGACGCACCGGGGATTTCGGCAACCCGCGCGGGCGGCCACCTCCAAGAGGGGAACACTTACGACGATCGTAAGCTGGCGTGGCGCAAATAACGGCAGTCATCAATGCATTGCCTGGTATCATCTACACGGTACTAGGTCTTATAATTTATTCATTAGTCATATCACTCGTCAGAAAGTAGTTTCTGTTGTTGCTTCAAGCCCTTGATTTTTCTTCTTCTGGCATTGATGAACCAATTGCTTAGTTGCTGCTGGTTCAAGCCCGTCGACATCATGAGCTCATTTTTCTCGAAAGAGTTGGGGTATGGGTGGTTCAAATGGTCATTCAACCACTTGAGAAGAATGTAGGTTGTTTCCTTGGGAAGGTTGTTTCTCGTCTTTCTGTGCTTGGAACTTGCCGAGTCAAGCTTGGGCGACCGATGCGGTATTGAGGGTGACAAACTGCCCGCTTGTCTTGGGGTGGAGTTGACAGAAAGTGGCGAGGGGGGGAATGGTGCAGATGTGGTGTAGGAAATTGGCAATGGTGGTGGGGGAGGCCGGAGCGAGGGGTTGTATGATGAAGATGAATGGCGCACGTAGTAGTCGTAAGGATAGTAGTGGCCGTATGGAGGAGGTGGGTGGTACTTGCTGGTGCTATAAGGAGGAAGTGGGTATGAGGGAGGCGGAGATACCGGCGCGTGTTGATAGGGACCACTGGAGGTCAAGTCATTCTTGAGAATGTTGTGGATGGAAGGTAGACTGACACTTTTGTTACTCATGGTGAGGATAATTTCCAAAGTGGCATGTGTCGGCTTATATAGGCGGTTCCAAGAAATCCAAATTTCTTTCTGCAGAAATGCCTGTCAATGATGCCAGGCATCTGACTGTACAGGCGCTTATTTGGGAATCCTGCATCTGCGACAGATCTCCGCCCGTGACACTACGAGTCCTCGGCACACATACAACAAGGGTGGGTATGACACCCTACCCCATAACAACTTACAACTTCCTAGCTTGAAGCATAATCCTGACTTTTCGACTCAGCAGTTGTTGTCTTCACTGCCACTTGGGGTGGACTTGGCGGGCCAAGACTGACAGCGATAAGTGCCGGTGGTGCCAGGTCGGAACTCGGGTTCTGGGAAAAAAATATCGCAAAAGAAATCGGGGACGAACAAAGGTGGCATCGTGCCAAGATTGACAGCTTGGCCGCAAGGCAGTTACGTGTCACGCCCGAAAATTGCGAGTTTCTTGCAACGAATTCACGAGAAAATTAGCGGAATCCTCAATGTGGAGCAACAAACGGGGAAGGCCTGGGCCACTACGAGGTGCCAAGGGTCTACGATAGGCCTGACAAAAAAGATAACCTGGAGCGGGATCAGGTGACTCGTACACTTCCCGCCATGCCAACGAGCCTTCCATGCCATCAAACTGGTGAGTAGTCGTTCTTTGGTGACGGCTCGGAAGCTTAGTTCTCAATAAGTCAGTTCCCTCCGATAGAATCGACGCACATTGTATGCAGGTGCCATATCTTAAGCCTTCTCTTGACACTGGCCAGCGGTGCAACCGGGTGATCGACGATCCTTGTTTAGCCTCGTAACCATCGTTTCGTAACCCGCCCTGGCCCCAGAAGGATGGCATGTTCGTATTCGCGGCGAGCCGGCCCTGATTTTTCTGGTGAAATTCGATTCGCGTGGATGCCGGCCGGCATTCCAACCGTGCTTCTGTCACCTAAGCCGCGCCAAGACCCGTGTTTATCGATGGCTAAGGAAAACCCGACTGGCTCGGTGATGTCGGTGGTTTAACAGTAGGGGCTCAATGTCTAAGTCCGTCTAACGTCAAACCGGTAACGCCGTTACCAAAGGGGAAGAAGGGTAAACTTTTGGCACCGGGTTTTTCAGACCGTCAAAGTCCGGTATACCCGGTGTTTTGTTTTGTGTCGCTCAAGGGACATGTCAAACCCGCTGATGCCGAGTCGAGGCTATGTCATGGGCTGAATGTCCGGTGGTGGAAAGTCCGTCGATTTACTATAGTCTCTGGTTGAGAAGGTTTTCAAACTGCGCCTTGTCATACTTCACGTACTTGGCACGATTCTTGGTGAAGTCACTGGTGCCGTACTTATCGTACAACTTGTTGTAGGCGTTGATGATGAGCTTTTTGATTTCATTGCCAAGGTAATTGCGGAGACTGGCGTCCTTGGTGAACTTTTCGTAATTGCGGAGGGCTTCCTCAAACAGCTCGTTGAAGTTTTTGAACAAATCCTTGATTTGCTCCTTTTCCTTGTTGCTGAGCCCGCTCAGGTGGTTTTGTTGCATGGCGTTGGTGGTGGTGATTTGCGTCATGTCCCGAATAATGATGTACGACGCATAGTTCCAGTCGTCCAAGAATAACTTGAGGAACCGGTTTTTGAGGCGGTTCAACCGCTCCATACCGATGGGACCGAGCGCCTCGTAAAACGGCTGCGACCGGTTCACAATCGTCTCCACGAGCACGGCGTGCTTGATGAGATAAAAGCCCTGGGTGCTCTTTTTGAGCGCCGGGTCCTGGCCCTTGAGCCGTATCTCGACATTGACCAAAATGGCGTCAATCAAATCGCTGAGATAGCTCGAAAGCAAGAACTCCCGACTGCCCTCGTCCACCCCGCTGTCTGGTCCCACCGGCACCACCGAGGTGTACGTCTGGGTGAACTTGATGGCGGGCTTGACATCGAGCCACGTGCCCAACTTCATGCCTCCCACGAGCCTCAAGAGCGCCTGGCGCTGGTCACTAATCCGCCGTATTCTAGACATGAGCCCAACGACAATTTGGGAAATGGTGTTCTCGGTGAGTTGTTCTGCTGCCGCCACCTTGTGCTCAATCTGCCGCAACATGTCCTTGACTAACTCCTGACTCTCCCGTATGAACTTGTCGTGGTTCTCCTTGAATTTCGGAAACTGCCTCAAGTCAAAGTTGTTAACATTGAGGAACTGCTCGAAAACACTCAACTGGTCAATCACCTCAAGCACAAGCAAGTCGTGGTCGGCAAGCTGGCCGAACTGGATGCTGGTGAGATACCCGTCAAGCACGCGGTTGTAGTCACCGTGCACCACTCTTTTGAGCACCTCCTTGAGAATGGACTCCTTGGCCACGGGCGAAATCGTCTGTGTGGCCACCATCTCGTCCAAGAGCCCAAGCACCACGCGGGTGCCAGACATCACCGCCTCGTTGAACTTGCCAATGCCATTGGTGCCTTTCTCATAGGGTGCACTCGCACTTCGCTTGGCCACCTTACACTCACCCACGTATGGCTTCACCATCACCGACAACCGGTCCGCCAACGTCGACGAGAACTCGGCCTCCACCTTGGATGTGTCGCCGCCTCGACTGTAGAAGTAGCTGATGATGAGAAATATGTCTTTGTTGTTCTTACCTTCAAGGGTGATACCCCCGACGATCTTGCGGAAGTACACCAACACCGCCTTGTCCAGGTCATTGAGGGTGCGCTCGAAGTTTGAGGTGATGCCCTTGAAACTCTTGATGTTGATTTGCATCTCCTTGAGAAGCTCCTGCGACTTGGTGAGGGTGTCGAGGAACTTCCGGAGGCCAATGAGGTCAATGGGATTGTGAAGAATCGACTCATAGTGCGACGTTTGCTCGGCGTAGGCACTCACATCCTTGAGGAGATCTAGTCCCCGGTCCACCTGGGCCTTGCTGGCGGTCAACTTGTTGACGTCGCGTAGAATGGGTTTGATCTTGGACGAGGCATTGGAGCTCTTTTTCGAGATTTGGTTCAACGAATTGGAGATTTGGTTGAAGAGCTCCTTGGACCGGAGGAGGTTCTGACTCATCACCGCCACGTCGGCCTCCTCCACGTCCACATTCTGAGTCATTGACATGGTATAAAATGGTGCGAAATGTTTGTGCGCATCATCATGTTCTCTCCACTTCCCACAAAGGCCGATGGCCCTGTCGAGAGACAAGAGCTCGTGGCCAAGCTCGAGGCCGCCTCCAAGCTCAAAAAGAGTGGCAGAGCCAGGAAAACTGTCTGCCACAATAAGGGCTTGGCCATTGACAGCTGGAAGTTCAACGAGTGGGACTACGGAAAAGACATCGAGCTCCCTTGCAATGCCCGGGGCTTGTTCATTGTCGACAATACCATTGTGTCGAGGGGCTACGACAAGTTCTTCAATGTGAACGAGGTGGCGGTGACAAAGGTCGACAGCTTGCGGGACAACACCAACCAGGAATACAATCTCACCGTGAAGGAGAATGGGTGTATTTTGTTCATTTCCGGCTTGGCCACGGGCGAGTTGCTCGTGTGTTCGAAGCACTCGACGGGACCACGTGACGACATTGAACGGAACCATGCGGTGGAGGGAGAGCGCCAGCTCATCGAGCAGCTCCAGGCTCACGAGAAAGATCCCCGCGAATTGGCAATGCTTCTCCACGAGCTCAACGTCACCGCCGTGTGTGAGCTCTGCGACGACGACTTTGAGGAGCACGTGCTTGAGTACTCGCGCAACGACGCTGGCCTCTACCTCCACGGGCTCAACTTCAACACCACCGAGTTCCAGACGTACCCCATGGACAAGGTGACGGCGTTTGCCCACGAGTGGGGCTTCCGTGCCGTCGACCTGTTCAATATCCTGGGGTTCGACAACCTCTGGCTGTTCCTTACGGAGGCTGCAAAAACCGGTACCTACAACCAGCGCGAAGTGGAAGGCTTCGTCGTCCGGACAAAGTCCAATGGCAACGACTTCTTCTTCAAGTTCAAGTTCGAGGAGCCCTATCTTTTGTACCGCCAGTTTAGGGAAGTCACCAAGAAGTTCATCCTGACCCGAGACATGGGCAGCATCTCCATCAAAAAGCACCCCCACATCACCCGCCGGTACCTTGCATTTGTTCGAGACTTGTTTCTGAAAGAACCTCAACTCGAACAGGAGTTTGTGAGTGGCCACGGCATCATCAAAGTACGGAAGCTCTTCCTTGCGGAACTCGGGCTCGACGAGCTCAGCGGCATGACCCTCATCAAAATTGACGAGGAGCAAGCCAAGGCCGAGCCGGCAACCGAAACCTCTTACAAGTACGCGTTGGTCCCCGTGTCGGTGATTGGATGTGGAAAGACCACCACGTTCCAGACTCTCACGCACTTGTTTGGGTGGGAAGACGTGCAAAACGACAACGTCGGAGCCAAGAAGAAGGGGTTGTTCGTGAGCCAGATCCTCGCATCGCTCACCAAGGCCGACGTGGTGATGTGTGACCGCAACAACCATCAGTTCAGAGAGCGCAAGCAGCTCATGGACGATGTGCTTGCGCTCAAGCACAACTACCTTCCTTCGCATGTGGGCATCAAGTTCATCGCGGTGAACTTTGTGCCTGAGGACCAGAGCATCGAGGAGGTCAGAGACATCACCTATACCCGGGTCAAGCAGCGCGGAGACCGTCACCAAAGCATCAAGATCGAGTCGAACGAGCGCGAGGCCAAGAGCATCATGAACGGCTTCATCACCCGCCTCCAGCCCCTTGACCCGTCGCATGAGCCGGACAGCGAGTTTGCCGATGTGATCCAGCTCCGGCTAGGCGAGAATTCGTCGTTGGACAACGCCAAGACCATCTGCCAGCACCTCAGAAGAATCGGGGTGCCTGTCCGGGAGGTGAGTGACGCCGACTTTGAACAAGCGTTCAAGAAGGCCCTCGAGTACACTCCCACCTTCACCAAGTTCCAGCCCAAGCCCCGGCTGGTGTCGTACTTTGGGGTGAATGTCGACCGTGACCCGGTTGTTGAGCTTCTCCAAAAGCACATTCCCGCCGACAAGACGTACCAGCAGCTTGTGTCGAACGACCGAGTGCAGAGCGAGTTCCACGTGACGTTGGCCCACCTGTCGTCCGTAAGAGGACCCGACGCCAAGGCCATCTGGAAGCAGCTCAACACTCAATTCCAGACATCCGCATATAAGTGCCCCGAGACCAGGGTACCTGTCGGCATCTTCACCAACATCACCATCACCCGCATCATTGTCGCCGAGAACCTGCTAATCACGCTTGCCGTCGACGTAGCCGAGCTCCCTCGTACCAACAAGCATACTCATATCACGGTGGGCACGGTCAAGCCCTCCATCCGACCCCATGAATCCAACAACGTGCTTTCCAGAGTCATTTCCAAGCCACCGGGCATCCACACCACCAAAGTGGGCAGCGTGCTGGTGATTGACGTGAACTTGACTCTCGAGAACCAGCAGTGTTTCTTTCACCTATAGACAAAATACAAAAGAAATCCATGGCGGTTGTAGGCCACACCCATGATTGCAGTGGCTAGTCCTGAAGCTTGAGATGACTTTTTGTGTTACATACTTTAGGTATAGTTCATGAACTGATCACAAACTCATCGATGGCGGCAATGGCCGCGTACAACCGGTTCTCCGCCTCGGGGAACACCACCGAGTTGGCGCTGTAGAAGACGTCGTCAGCAACCTCCTCCTGATGACGAGGCAAGCAATGCATGAAGATCCAGTTGTCGGCAACCTTTCCCTTGAGCAACTCCTGGTTGATCTGGAACCCGGCAAACTGCTTGAGCTTGCTCTGCTTCTCACTTTCCTGGCCCATGGAGATCCAGGTGTCGGTGACAACAATGTTGGCTGCTTGCACTGCGACACTTGGGTCATGGACTACTTCGAAGGTGACAGTATCTGACGTGAGCTCCCCCGCCTTCTCCACGATGATTGGCTCCATTGAGATCGACTCGGGCACACACACCACCACCGAGATGCCCATCTTCAACGCGGCAATGGTCAAGTCGTTGATGACGTTGTTGGCATCACCAATCCACACGAGCTTGAGTCCTTGGGTGGACCTAAAGTGTTCCTTTATTGTGAGGAGGTCGGCAATCGCTTGGAGCGGGTGGTACATGTCACACAAGGAGTTGATCACCGGCACACTCGAGTGTTGGGCCAATTGCAAAATCTCCTCGTGCTTGTTGACTCGGGCGAAAATGCACGACGTCATCGACAGAAGAACTCGGGTGGTGTCGTACAAAGACTCGTTGACTCCCAACTGGATGTCATCTTTACCGAGGAACATGGCGTGGGCGCCGAAGAAGGCGGCGGCACCCTCGGTACTGACTCTGGTACGGGTAGATCGCTTGGAGAAGAGAAGCGAGATGGTTTTGCCCAAGAGTTTGGCGTGGTTTTCCTGAGCGTGGGCGCCCGACTTGTAGATCTTTTTGTAGCTCTCTGCCTTCTCCACAATGGAGGCAAACTTGCTGTTGGAGAGCAGGTGGATGTTGATGAGAGACATGGGTGAAAAATGAGTCAGCTCGATTCGGCAATCTTTTTAAGCGCGATGTCGAATCTCGGCTGACGTAATGCCGGGGTAATCGCGACCTCCGTACACTAGTGGCAAGACATTTGTAAGCCAGATGGCCATCACCAGAGCAAGCCGGGCGACGCTCACGGCAGTGCAAGAGGTGGTGACAAACAAGGTGATAAAGAAGACAAAGATAAAGTCGGAAAAGCTCAAGACAGAGACCCCTCGCTCCCCCAAGAAAAAGTCGTACACCCACCCCGAGGATGCATTGAGTCACATCGAACAACCAAGTGACTTGTCGATACCGCCCACGTACCGCGAGTTCCACGAGCCCGAGTTCTTGAAGGGCGTGGAGCACTTGCTTACCGTTGACCCTACGTTATGGCGAATACTCTGCTACCGCAACTTCCCCAGCTTTGGCAAGGACTCCGAGGACATTTCCGTGCGCAACATCAAAAACCACAAGCCCGAGGATGTCATCGTCAACTACTGGCAGGCGCTTGTCAACAGTGTCATTGGACAACAAATCAGTGGGCTGGCGGCGGAGAGTGTCCGCCGCAAGTTCGTCGCACTTTTTGACGGCAAACCCACGCCGGCCGGTGCACTTGCCAAGCCCTTTGATGAGCTCCGATCGGCAGGATTGTCGAACCAAAAGACCAACTACGTCGTGCACATCAGTGAGGTGTTTGCCAGTAACACCAGCCCGCTTACATCGGTGGACTTTTATATCAATAGCACCACCCAGGAGATCATTGACGAATTAGTCAAGCTCAAAGGCATTGGTGTGTGGCTGGCCAAGATGTTCTGTGCCTTCACGCTCAAGGAATTGGATGTGTTTGCCGAGGACGATCTTGGGGTGGCCCGAGGCGTGGCGCGATACTTTGAGAAGCGCCCCGAGTTGGCAAAGCACATCAAGGCGGAGGTGCAGGCCATCGACGAGCTCAAGGCGCTTCTCAAGAAAAAGGGCAAGTTTGAAAAGGCCGACTCCCGGCGGGACTGGGTGCCTCTCCACGACCAGTATGTCATCCACCTAGGCAAAAAGTTTGCGCCCTACCAGCTGATTGCCATGTTGGCAATGTGGCGCCTCTCCACCACCAACACCGCTGTATTCGAGCATATCATATGATTCAACATATACTGTCTTCAAGTATGACTGTGTTTGGCATCTATGAGGTATTTCTCAATTTCGTTATATATGAGCTAGGGCCATGGCCACACTCACCCATAGCAACAGCACCAACACGCGCGTGGCGTTGCTGATGGTTTTGCCGTTCTCACCGCCGATGTCGATGATGGACGAGCCCCCCTTGTTTCTGATTTTGTTGAGTTCTCGCTCGATTTCCTCGAGGCCGTAGTCGAGGTCTTCCTTCAAAAAGCTGAGGTCGGTCTCGTTCATGTTTTTCTGAGAAACAAGGAACTGGATGAAGTCGTCGATATCGATGATGGACCGGGCCTTTGTGCCGGGCACCGCACCGGGACCGTACTTGCGGTAGTCAATGTCCGTGTACCGATTCTGTTTTGCAGCCACCTTTTTCGTCCACAGTTTGAGATTGTTGGGGTCGGCAAGCGCATCGTCGTAGATGTCAATCACCAGCTCGTACGACACCTCGGGGGATTGCGACGCTTGTTGGTAGGCAAAGTACTCGTCAATGAGCGAGGTCTTTGATGCCACAAAGGCCGAGCTGTCAAGTGATTGCGTCGGTTCAGCTACGTCTGAGGTGGTTGTGGACTCCCCCTTCCAGACACTTGGAGCAATGTGGAGCACTTCACGGGCGTTCAAAGCACCAGCGGACGCCAACAACCAAAACATGGGTGCAAAAACAATGTGTGCGAAACGTGCCCAATGTGCAAAACTCCCAAAAACCTGTGGCCGGTAAGTATTGGCGACGCACCGGCCACTAGTTCCATCCGACCCAGATGAGATTCATTTCAGGTCCATCACCCCACCTCGCTCACCCCATGAAACGGCCACGGGTCCGGCGGCCGATGCGCCCTGCCAGCAACGCACACGAGCCCCGAAGCCAATCCTAAAAATGGGCAGCGGCCCACGCCAAAAAAAAACTCTAGGTATCCGACCACCCACCCGCGGAATGTTGGTGTACCTACGTGTATACGGTGTCGGTTTCAACAAAAACAATCGAGTACCTCAGTGTAGAATGACAGACGAGCAGCGAACTTTTCGACACAGCCAGCCCAGGGCGCGATAGACGATGCATTTTTGGCTCCTACTCCCGACAAAACACCCCTCCGGGTGACACCACGTGAAGCCGGCCGGCCGGCAAACCTTACTTAACCTCCTCGTAAACAACTTGACTTCGATTGTGTCGGTGCTTCCACCACTGCTTTGGTACCTGATTGCAAGTGAAGGAACAAAGTGTTCAGGGCGTATAAATAAAATTATTTTTCTGCTGGCCAAAACGAGCAACCCAGTGCACCAATTGAGACACCTGACAATAGCATTCCACACTGAGTTTTGCAGTTGTGTATATTACAAAAAATCCCCTTCACCGGCCCTTCTTCATTCCACCCCTCCACCCTGAAAAACCACCGGGCATCACTCCATGTCATGACGTTCAGTTCCCGACGCAACTCCTTGACGTCGTTATCGAGCGCCAGTCTGTCGGTCGTTCCTAGCATGGTGAATGGACGGGACATTCTGACCGAGACCCTTATGAACGTGGACGATCGATTCAAACGGAAACAGGTCAAGTCTCCCTCGATCCCGCAAGCGGCATTCCGAAGAAGCACGTCGTCTCCGTCGTTGACCCAGTCCCAAATGTCGGCGGGCTTCCGCAAAACAGAAACCGGCACCTACTACTTCCCCAACGGCGAAATCTTTCGTCCCCGAACCACCCCGTCAAAACGTAATCGTCCCAGCAAGATCCCCCCGCGGGCCAGCTCCCTCACCAATGTGCCCCAAGCAACGGAGGTGCCTCGTTCCAACAGCATGGTGTCCATGAATCGCAAGTATGATCCAGCAAGGCGCATGGACCAAACAAGACAGTCCCGCCTGGACCTCCAGTCGTCGCTTCGAGGATCTCGTACCGACATCACCACCAACCTCGACATCGAGCCCCAGCATAAGCATAACAAACTTCACTCCAGCAACTTGATGCGGTCGCCCGATGCCGCGTCCATCAGTGGGGCCCACGGCCCGTACGATGCATTGCTCAGCCCGTCCCAGCGCAACAAGAGTGTGTCCACGCTCACCGACTCCAATCCTTCGAGTCTCGTCAACTATGCCATGAACCGGTCCGACTCAAATACCCCTTCGACCTCCATCACCAGCGAGGACGACCATGAATCCAAGAGAAGCGGGAAGGCTTCTGTTGACCAGAGCGAGTCCGATGACGATCGCTTGGAGTTCAGTCCGGGCCCGATCCCGGTGATCAAGGAGGCCAAGGTGTCCCTGTTTCACGTGGGGACCGCTCCAGAGCAAGTCTCACCAGCAGCCCAGCCTTCACAGCAACTCGAATCGGACCAAAGCTGCCTGAACAACCACCAAGATTCTAGAGATTCCACCACAGACTCGTTCTCGTCCGCCCACGAGTCGGTGTACTCCGGAACCAAGTCCCCCTCCAGCATGTCGCCCGATGCCCGGAAGGAATCGAGCGAGGACGAAACTCTCATCGAGGACCCCTTCCGTCTCGCGCCGGACGCAAACCATCTCCACAAACAAGATCTGTCGGCGACCGAGACTTCGCTCGAGCCCATCGACGAGGTCAAGGCCAAGCTGATGCAGCCGCCAGAACCAGCAACCCAGGTGGTCGAGACGTTCCTGGTGACAGAAATCATCGAGTCGCAGCCGGAGGAGCCTCAGTTGCCCACCTCCAGTAGCAGCAGAGAGTTGCGGGAGGTGAAGTTTGCCAATCCACCCGCCCCCAACATGCAGTCAATCACTGATGCGCTCGACCTTGTCATGAGCGAGAGCGAGGCCATGTCGAACCCGGCGACCCCAGACCCCAACCACCACTCGTTGAACACATTGCATGAGGTGTCGGAGGAAACTATGTCGGTGATGTCGAAGCCGTCGATGGAGCTTTCGCCGCCTGATGTTTTTTCCACTCCACCCGAGGTTTTCACTACCCCACCGCAAAATTTCTCGTCGGTGATGGATGCCCATTCGCCAGAATACCCCGAGCCTGACATTGTTGATGAGCACATCGACAACATTCTGGTGAGCTCGAATGTGGTGGCGCCAGTGGAAGCTCCAGCGCCCACTACGCCCACCTTTGTCGAGTTCGACAAGACCGAGCCCTTTGAAAAGTTCGTGTCTGACAACCAGTACGTTCCTCCTCGGGGTGACGTGGCGGTGGTGGAGGGCAAAATCCGCAAGCATGAGCGTCAATCGTCTTCGATTAGCTCCTTCAATTCTTTGATTAACGCCGAGCCCATCAAGTCTCCTCTTTCCGCTCGGTCAGCACAATCCACCGACAACTCTCCCCTACGGCAGTCTGTGAAGGCCGAGCCCACTGCACCCGTGGTGCCGGTGAAGAAGTACTCCACCATGTTGTTCGCCGACCCACCAAAGCCCAACATGGACAAGTCGCTCCCCCCATCTCCCGAAAGGATCACTTCCGAGAAGAAAACCCCACGGCGCATTGCGCCCTCGTCGCCTCTCAAGTCGCCCGTGGCTCCCAAGGTCCCGGCCAAAACTGCCAAGCCTAAGGAAAAGACGTTGCGCAAGTCCACGTCGTCCTCCAACTTCAAGTCCATCTTCAAGAAGATCTTCCGGTCGGATCAGCCGCGCCTAGACCCGCCCGTGGTGGCTCTGCCCGTCAAGCCAAGCCCTGTGCCCAAGGTCCAGGTTTCATCGGCACCACCGTCTCCAACTAAATCGAGCAGGGAGTCCATTGTCAGCAAGGCCAGCGGGGCGTCAGCACCCAAGAACGTGTTCAGCCCCAAGTTCTTCACCCCGCCGACGTTTTTGCGTCGGGACGGACCCGAGAGCCCGGCTGCCAAGAAGGCCCCCAAGATCTTCCCCTTCTCAAAGAAGTCGACGTTGGCGCCCCCATCAAAGATGGATCCGGTCCTTAATCGAGTGTCCATGGTGGAGAGCTTTGTGTTGGACATTTCCGAGTTGCCCAAGATCGAGACCGAGGACCATTTGTTCGACGATGTTCTTGGTGAGTTTGACGAGAAGTTGAACCGAGTGGACTCCATCAAGCCCACCAAAAAACTTCTCATCAATGAGCCCTTCATCAAGGACGACGAGTTGACCCAGGACCAAATCGAGGACCAACAGAAGCGGGACAAGACCGGCTCCGACGACTCGTTGCCGGAGCGGGTGCACTCTCGTACCAACTCGGACGAGCTCTACGTGGACGACAACATCCGGTACCTTCGTGAAGAGCTCGTGTGGCCCATCGACAACGACGACACCTTTGTTGTCGACGAACGCAGCGTTCTCTCTCGCAACTCCAGCATCTTGAACTACGAGTCGGAAAACGGGCAGGAAACCGTCATTGTCGACAATGAGCAGTTGGTCAATCTATTCAAAAACTTCAACGAGAACCTGAGACGAAGACTTCCCATTCACCTCAAGCACATTCGTCAGTTCCAGGACTACAAGGTGTTGGAAATCAACGTGCGGCGGTTCGAGAACCTCGCCAACACCAAGCTCGAGCCCACCACCCCCACCGAGCTCACGTCGTGTCTCAAATCGGTGGGTGAACGGAAGCAGTCTCCCAACCGGGTGATGTTCTCCAACAAAATCTCCATCAACGAAACATTTCCCCCGGAAATGTACAAGCGGTACAACAAGTCTGTGACCCAGTACACGCTCACGGAGTCATTTCAGATCAACAAGATCAAAAACGAAGTCAACCAGTACAAGTGCAACGAGATGCTTGTTCATGAAAGCTCCCAGGGCAACACCCACTTCTACTACTAGCCCAATCAAGCATTTTGCATTTATCATTAGTTATCATACGCCGTGCGCAGCCCGAGTAGTCAAGATCCTCTGTACGTTGTGTACGAGTAGTTGCTCAACAACAAGGGAATATGGTAGTGGTTGTCCGGGGGGTTTTCAATCTGAAAGTGGATCTCCACAAAGGGGAAGAAGGTGCGTGCTTTCTGCTGTTGGTGAAAGTACTTCCCCGTGAGAAATTTGACTTTATAAAGACCCGGCGACAACTTGGTCCATGTGTCGTCCACTCCGATGGCGTGTTTGTCCTGCTCTGAGAGCGTCGGTCTCAAGGTCCAGTTCTTGATACGTCCATCGGCATCGGTCTTGGCCATGGCAAATGGTTGGGAGGTTGCAAGATCGTAGGCTGCCTCGTCCTCCTTGTTCTCAATGAGGTCAGACACCCTGTAGATCTGACACGTCACGCCCTCGGCGGGACGGCCGGCGTAGGTGTCGAGAATGTGGCAGGTGATGGGATCAACAGACATGGTTGCGATAAGATTTCGGCGTTTCCCGAGTGCGTATATGAGCGCCAGCGCTACATGCTAAATACTTGACTGTTGGAGCTGGGCCAACGTCTGGAGGGGGAGCACGACAGGCCCTGCAGATGAGGCGGTGTTGCCGAGTCCCGTTTGCGTTTGTTTTGTGAGGGGGGAAATGCCTGGCCAGTGCCGACCCCAGCGTCTGAGACGAGATATTGTGACGGCGGGAAGTTCTGGGGCCTGGCTTGGCTTGACTCATCCTGTGAGCCAATGTAGATGACCTCTGGGGCGATGGTTGAGGATTCTTCCAATTCACGCCTGTTTTGGCCCAACTGATGTTTTCGTAGAATCACCGAGTCCTCGCAGCGAGGAATTACCACAGGCACTTCCAAGGTAGCCCGCTTGGCTTGCTTCTGGTGAAAAAGCTCTCGCGTAAGTCGTGGGACGGCCGACACACTTGGAGACGCAATTGGTGGGGTGTACACCCACGGCCGGTCAAGATACCGCCGGTGGAAGTCCAAGCGCTCCTCCCAGTGGGTCACCTCGGCGGCGAGATCATGGCGGTCGCCCACCCGCCTGATTTCACTGCAGCTGAGTTCGGGCTGACGGTCGTAGTACTGGGTCACGGTTCCGGTGCACGAGACGATGCTGTGGGAGTCGAGCCGCTCAGCCGTGTACGCAGAAGCCAGCACCTTGACGGTAATGCAGGAGTCGTCTCCTGAGTTATCTTCAACCACCAACACCATGTAGTTTTTGGAAGGATCCTGGTTGTGGTGAAGTTCGGCGGTCATGATGCGGCCAAAGATACACACACGTCGGACGGGGTGGTTGCCCACGAGAAAGTACCCGTCGGTGTGCTTTTGTAGACCCAATACCCCGTAGATGGAGAGAATGGATGTCAGGTTGTGGATGTCGGAAATAAATAAAGGACAGATGCGGACCACCGTGGGGGACTGGTGGAACACCTCGGGCACGTAGTACACCAAGCCACGCTGTCGTAGGGCGATGTGGTCTTGTTTAGGTGCAAAGTCCACGGGCATGAATGTTTGGGTTTCATCGCACTCACACCCGTAAACCACCTCATCGCACCATGGCTCTATTCCAAGTGGACGGCTGGGACCTCAAAGAGCAGAAGGTGAAGGTTGCTACTGTGCCTTCGAGAAAGAAGGCCAAGAAGGAGAAACAGAAAGCAAAGAGAGATCAAAAGAAGGCGGAGAAAGTGGAAGAGAACACCGATGAGGTGAAGAACGAAGAAGTTGATGATACACAGAAGGTGCCAGAAAAAGCGGAAGAGGCCCCCAGAAAGAGGAAGCTCGACGAGGCTCCCGGGGCGTTCTCCATGGACACCGCCAAACTCACACCTCTCCAGCAAAAAATGATGGCCAAGCTCTCTGGCTCACGGTTCCGCTGGATTAACGAACAACTCTACACCATCAGCAGTGAAGAAGCCCTCAGTCTTATCAAACAACAACCCTCGTTGTTTGACGAATACCACCAGGGATTCAGATCACAGGTGCAGTCGTGGCCCGAGAACCCCGTGGATGTGTTTGTGGACCAGATAAAGACCCGGGCCACCACCCGTGCCGTCAACGCTCCCGGAGGCTTGCCCGGAATGCCCAACAAGAAGGTTGTCATCGCTGACATGGGATGTGGCGAGGCGCAGTTGGCTCTTGATGTGAGCAAATTCCTCAAAGACCACAACAAGGGCAAAGGAAAGAAGTTCCAGAGAGGTTCCTACAACAAGCGTCCTAGCGGCGGACTCAACATCGAAGTGCACAGTTTCGACTTGAAGAAGGCCAACGACCGCATCACCGTGGCGGACATCAAGCACGTGCCTCTTGCCGATGGCCTGTGCAATGTTGTCATTTTCTGTTTAGCATTGATGGGGACCAATTTCCTCGACTTCATCCAGGAAGCATACCGGATCTTGGCCCCCAAGGGAGAGCTCTGGATAGCCGAGATCAAGAGTCGGTTCACCGAGTCCAACAAGAACGCTAAGGCCGAGGACGTGGGCCAGGAATTCGCCGACGCACTCAAATTGTGTGGATTCTTTCACAAAAAGACCGACAATGACAACAAGATGTTCACGCGGTTTGAATTCTTCAAGCCTCCTCAGGACATTATTGACGAGAGGAAGGCCAAGCTCGAGCGCAAAAGAAAGTTCATTGAGCAAGAAACCGAAAAGGAGGAGTTGCTCAAAAAGAGAGAGCAAAACCCCGAAGGAGAATGGTTGTTGAAGCCTTGCATCTACAAGAGAAGATAGTTATAAGCATGACCACGAGCCATTATGTAACCATGCTGCACCCCACGAAATGCGCTGGCTGCAAAACGCACCCGTGCACCAACCAGCATTTCCTGCACACGCACCACAGATTGGGGAACCACCAGCAGCACAACCAGCCGCCATGATTATATATGAGATAAACACGCCTCTGGCCCGGCCAAAACGCCAATATGACAGATTACTACCAACCCACGCTACTATTCAGAAAGAACGCCATCAAGCGGTTCCGCAGCAGTCTCATGCCCATTGTGGAGACCGAGGCCACCCCCAAGACGTGGATGCTCCAAGGCCCGGGGCTCGGCGACACCCTGGTGCTCAACCAGACATGTTCCTTGAACCGGCTTCATATCAAGTCGAATTACTGGAAGATTCCCGACTCCAACAACAACCTCACCGCATTGGCTGCAACCAACAAGCACGACGACATTCCGTTGCTTGCCATCTCCAGCGGCAACTCCGAGTCGAATCTCTTCATCTACGAGTTGGATCTCATGGACAACTATCTCACCCACCACAACACCATCTCTCTTCCCAATATCCATGGCATGCAGTGGGTGCCGCAATCTACCAAGCATCTTGTTACGGGAAACAGCAAGGGCTACGCCCACTTAGTTCGCATCCCCAACATCGACGACCAGGAAGACAGTGCCGAGATTGTCAAGCGGTTCAACCACCGTAAGCATCTCAAGTCCATCAACAAAGACCCCAGCATCTTCTCGCATCGCCACACCAACATCACCAAACTTGCATTTGCAGCCGGCTCCGAAGACATGTTCTCCATCTACGACGACACACTCTTCCTCTGGGACCTTAATGACAGCGAGGCGCAGGCCCGCCCCAAGCCCATCATGCTCCGCCAGATCGAGGGACTCCGCAACTTGGACCCCTCAGCGCTGGAGCTGGTGGTGGGCATCTGTGGGCGGTTTGGCGTGTCGCTCCTTGATACCCGTTCTCCCAGGGTGAGTGTGCCCGAGAGTGCCATGCTGGCCAAGGGAACGTTCCGCCAGAATGCGGCCACCATCATGAAATGGTGTGACAACAACGAGTACGTGTTTGCTGCCGGCCACATGGACGGAGCCATCCGGCTCTGGGACATTCGGAAGCAGAGCAGCTTTTCCACCATGAAGGGACACCAGGGCCACACCATCACCTCGTTGGAGTGGAACAACAACGACCTTTTCTCCGGTGGTGACGACGGTAACATTGTCCACTGGGACTTGACCAGCGACGTGACGGACTTCTCCGAGGCAGCCTTGGACCGGTGTGGTCTCAAGGAGGGCATCAGTTCCGTGCGCTTCAACACCAAGAAGAACGCCGTCGAGCAGGTGATTAACGAGCGCCAGTGTGGCACGGTGCTCCCGGCCTCCAACACCCGAGTGACGGCCATGGCGGCCGTCGGCCAAGACTCCGACTTGAAGATTTTGTCCATTGACGGCAGCTCGCTCTTTGGCATGCACTCCAAGATTTACGACGTCGTCAACGTCAAGGGTCCCAAGGAGTTCTACACGAAGGAGGACTTGGACTTGGTGCTGGCCACCGGCTCCAACAACACCCTTGTGGCGTCTTCTGAGAGTCTTGTTGAGCCCCTTTCCATCAAGAGGTTTGCCGAGCTTAGCCATAGCTCCAAGTCGTCGCTCTCGATGGTGGACTCCGAGGTGTCGAGTATCCTTACCCACGAGTCACTCCGTCGCTCCGACTCCTCGTGCCTGTCGGTCAGCCAGGTGTCCGATGCGCTGTCTGGAATCGTATGCCGCCGCCCCACTCTCAGGGAGCATAATACCTCTGCGGCTACTTCTCTGTTGCTGAGGTGCAACTCCACAGCCAGCCAGGTGTCGGACGCTCTGTCGGGCATTGTCTGCCGCAAGCCCACGCTTCGCATCAGCCGCAACCCCACCATCCGGAGCAACAAGACCGCGGCCACGGTGTTTTACGACGCGGAGGAGGAAAACTCTCGCGAGACCCTTCTTGACACTCCCATCGAGCCCAGCGACTTTGCCATTGACGTGGAGCAATTCACCTTTGCCTCCAGTGACATGTTTGCTGTGGCCAACAACTCTGCATATTCCGTCGACTCGACGTCTCCTGTTTCCAACAGCGACCATTCCATGTTCTCGGACTCGCTCGCAACATTGTCCACCAACACCACCATCTGCGAGTCTCCAGAACGCGTCAAGGGTGACGAGCACGTTGCCATCACTCCCCTCGAGATCCACTTTGACGAGTTCACCTTTGACTCGCCATACCTTGCATAATACCACAGCCCATCTGTACAAGTAGTCATTTGCACCCAAATGAAACGCCCAAGCAGGGCTTCCCACCACCCCGACCACTAACCCGTGCTTCGTACTAAAGATCTAGTGGCTATAGCGCTTGGCTTACGCATCACATCTGTACCTGCCAACTACAACAGTCATTCACTCCGACTGAGGCGGTGTGCGAGTGCGGAGTATCACGTGAGTCGTGCCGGGCACATCCCGTGAGGTGGTTTTATTGCTCAGTGCGTAGCGATGAATAATTCGAAACGAGTACGGCTATTCAAAACCCGCCCTTCAACCCCGGTCTCTACACCCTTTTTGATCCATCGTTTGCGCTCCGCAACCCTAGACTCGAGGACGCATACACCCCTGCATCGTTCTTCATTTCCCCCTCACCTCCGTTAAGTGAGCACGCGTTTGACGGTTCGTCAAGCCATGTCCAGAAACACAACCATCACCGTGAAGGTGGTGGCCGCCGAGTCACTCTACAAAAGAGACATCCTTCGCTCCCCTGACCCATTTGCTGTCATCACCGTGGACGGGAGCCAGACGAAAACAACAAAGACCGCCAAGCGCACCCTCAACCCCTATTGGAATGAATCGTTTTCCTTCACTGCATTAGAAGACTCCATCTTGGTCATACAGGTGTTTGACCAGAAAAAGTTCAAGAAGAAGGACCAGGGCTTCCTTGGCGTGATCAACATTCGCATTGGCGATGTCATTGACTTATCGCTCCCCCTGTCTGAAGAAACCATCACTCGCGAGTTGAAAAAGTCCAACGAGAACCTTGCCGTCAGTGGCAAGCTCATTGTGGTGATTGGTCACAACCACTCGGAACCATCGAACGGGACCGCGTCAGCGTCGACGGCGGTGGCCGAATCAAACGGCAGTGGACCCTCGTCTTCCGCGGGTGCCGGCACCACCTCCACCGCTCCACCCTCGAGTTCCGCTCCATCCGCCAGCAACACAAACAGACAGTTCTCGTCATTTGAAGATCAGTTTGGTCGATTGCCCTCGGGATGGGAACGCAGAACCGACAACTTTGGCAGAACATACTATGTGGACCACAACTCGAGAACCACCACCTGGCAAAGACCCACGTTGGAACAATCGGAAAGCGAGCGTGGCCAGCAGAGACAGGACAACACCGAGGCCGAGAGAAGACAGCATCGTGGACGTACGCTTCCCGGAGAATCGCCGTCGTCGCCGGTTTTGCTGTCACAGAACTCGAGCACCAACAGCACCACGTCTGGAGGCGTGACCGTCAACCTGACCGGAGCCAACACTCCCGTGACTCCGGCTGCCGCCGTGAGCATGGCGGCTTCTGGGGGCACCACCAGTGGTTTGGGTGAATTACCCTCTGGCTGGGAACAGAGATTCACCACCGAAGGAAGACCCTATTTTGTTGATCACAACACCAGAACAACAACGTGGGTGGACCCCAGAAGACAACAGTACATTCGCACGTATGGACCCAACACCACCATTCAACAGCAGCCGGTGTCTCAATTGGGTCCCCTTCCATCAGGATGGGAAATGAGATTGACCAACACAGCAAGAGTCTACTTTGTTGACCACAACACCAAAACCACCACATGGGATGATCCCAGATTGCCCTCGTCCCTCGACCAGAATGTTCCCCAGTACAAGCGTGACTTCCGCCGCAAGGTGATTTACTTCCGCTCGCAGCCCGCGCTTCGAATCTTGCCGGGACAGTGTCACATCAAGGTGAGAAGAGACCATATTTTCGAGGATTCATACCAGGAAATCATGAGACAAACGCCCGAGGATCTCAAGAAGCGGCTTATGATCAAGTTTGACGGCGAAGAAGGTTTGGACTACGGTGGAGTGTCGAGAGAATTCTTCTTCCTCTTGTCGCACGACATGTTCAACCCATTCTACTGTTTGTTCGAATACTCTTCTCACGACAACTACACCTTGCAAATCAACCCCAACTCGGGGATTAACCCCGAGCACTTGAACTACTTCAAGTTCATCGGAAGAGTGGTGGGGTTGGGTGTGTTCCACCGTCGGTTCCTCGATGCATTCTTTGTTGGTGCATTGTACAAGATGATGTTGCATAAGAAGGTGGTGTTGCAGGACATGGAGGGAGTCGATGCCGAGTTCTACCGGTCGTTGAAGTGGATGCTCGATAACGACATTGATGGCATTCTCGACCTCACGTTCCTGGCGGAAGACGAAAGATTCGGTGAGATTGTCGAGGTGGATCTCAAACCCGGTGGAAGAGATATCGAGGTGACGGACGAAAATAAGCTCGAGTACGTCGAGCTCATTACCGAATGGAAGATTTCCAAGCGGGTGGAAGAACAGTTCAAGGCCTTCATCACTGGCTTCAACGAGTTGATTCCTCAGGAGCTCGTCAATGTGTTTGACGAAAGAGAACTCGAGTTGTTGATTGGTGGATTGGCGGAAATCGACATTGAGGACTGGAAGAAACACACCGACTACCGAGGCTACCAGGAAACCGACCAGGTGATCCAGTGGTTCTGGAGATGCATCAAGGAATGGGATTCCGAACAGAAGGCCAGATTGTTGCAGTTCACCACCGGTACCTCTCGTATTCCAGTCAACGGGTTCAAAGACTTACAGGGAAGTGATGGTCCCCGGAGATTCACCATCGAAAAGGCTGGAGAAGCCAACCAATTGCCCAAGTCGCACACCTGTTTCAACAGAGTGGACTTGCCCCCATACACCAACTATGAAAGCTTGAAGCAAAAGTTGACCTTGGCGGTGGAGGAAACCGTGGGTTTCGGACAAGAGTAATAGCACATGAATCTACATTTTAACGATGCAATGTAGCCTTTCCACGATAACTGAGCCTTGGCTGCCACATCCTTGGAAACCTGCACAGACCAGGGCCTTTGGTCTGGTGAGCCCTGCGATGCAACTGTTGCCTCCCCTCACTGATCCCCACTTCTGAGGGGTGCTGACTAAACCGGTCAGCAATTGGCCATAGATAAAGGGTGGTTTCAGCCAAAATCTTCAAAGCAAAAATGCCAGACCTTTTTGACAACTTCTTTGGACGGATTGGAGCCACCTTGAATGGCGGCAAAACCCCCTATCGCTTCTCATCCGGTGCCCAAGTCAACACCGGACGCTACTACAACTACCATGAGAACACCACCAACAACAAGTACTGGATGCCTGCCGAAAAGGCTGTTGGTCAGGTGAACCCAGATCTTGGAGACACATTGGGCAAGATTGAGGACACTCAGTACGTCAAACCCAGAATGGGCAGTGTGACCTCGATGGAGCTGGAGCTGAAGTCGAGAAATAGCAGCATTTCTGAGTAACGATAATGAATTAGTTTGGAGGATATTGTAGTGCCCCATGCCTTGCGGGGAAGGTTGCAAAAGCAACAAATTTGCAGTTTTGCCAAAACCGCGCAAAAACTGCGACTACTCAACGTTTAATGCGAACGTATATTGTGATAAAACCCAGTAGGAAAAAGCCACAACACAGGCTCGGCTTATCTAAGCAATGGTGCAACTGTGGGCAATGAACCCACGGTCGGTCCAGTAAGTCTTGAGGAGGTTGTCCTTGTTAGTGTTCTTAGTAGTAGTGGGTTGAGCGGCCATGTTTGTGATGTAGTATAGGTGGCGATGGCCAGTATTTATACACAAGAGAAGTAGAGAAAGTCTGCAATACGCCGTTTGACCACATGCCAAATCGGGGGGCTGCAAAAAAGTGAGTGTTTTATGGGTTGCCGTTTTGGGTCGCGACAACCACCATCGGTGTCACGATACCGTCGAGGCGAGCATCTCGTCCATGAACACCAAGTCCTCGTCGGTGACGGCAAATAAATCTAGCTCAAGCGACGGGATCGAGTCTCGAATCCAGTCCACGTCAAAGATACTTGGTCCAGTAAGGAACGGCACGTCGGGTCCCTCAAATGCTTGAAAGTCCTCAATTACCAGGTTTCCCTCGGGCGACAGCGCCAACACGTCACCCGAGTCAAGCAATTCGCTTCGAATGTGTGCCACCAGCGATTCCGACTCGTACTTGTACAAATTGTCGAAGATCTTGGTGTACCCAAGACCAAAGAGCATTTCCTTCAAGCTTATGACAAGGTCAACTATCTGGGAAAGTTTTCCTTTGGCCACAAGATTCCCGCGTTGTCTCATCTCATAGATGAGGTTCATGGCCACCTCCAAGTACTCCTCAAAGGAGTCTTGCTTCTGTGGGCGAATGTTCAAGATCAAGCACACGATGAACATGAGCGACGACGAGAAGAGATAGTCCAAGTCGGTGAAGCCAAACGTCCGGAGAAGCCGGTCTCGGTACGTGGCAATGAAAATGTTGATGGTGACCTGAGAAGCGTTGATGCAGGCCAGGATGATACGCGAGATGTTCCGTGGTAGCGTTTGGAGGTCGAGAGTGTCACTGGCCTTGGCCTGGCTGTGGGACAACATACGAGCCTTGGCATAGTTGAGAAGAATTGGAATGCACGTGAGGTAGATGTGGTGGAGGTAGTTGAGGTGAAGTGTGTAGACAAGGCGATTGTTCTCGTTGATCTTGCTGCCCGGCCCCGGGATCTCGAGCTTAAGGTAATCAGGAATACTATCGACCCAGTCGATGAGTTTCTCGAGGATCCGGAGCGTAGAGTTGAGGTATTGTTTGTTGTCAAAGGGCACCTTGAGAGAGTAGAGGTCGTTGGTAATGATGTCGGCAATCTTGGCCAAGTCAATGTAGAACCGCATGGTGTCGGGGTTGGCGAAGTCGTCTTTGCTCAATGGAATGGACGTGGACGACTTGTTGATCAAGGGGTAGCTGCGAGTGATTTCCTCCGTTCGTAGAAGAAGCGGCTGGCCCACGCGTGAACTGTAGAACCGGTTCAAGCAGTACGTGGCCCACCACACCTTGGACAAGTGTTCGTTGGGGCCCTCGTGGTCCTTGTGAAGGTTGATGGAGATGCCCATCTCAAGAGCATTGAGGGTGAAGATGACCGCCAACTGCTTCTTGTCTAGAACCCGGAGGTATATTGCAATCAACCCAAAGAGCTCAATCACCTGGATGGTGTCAGCAAACGAGGCCTTCGAAAGCGAGAGGAGCTGGAACACGGGGGGCACGTGCTGGATCACCAACTGAAAGAACCGGAGCCCGGGCACCTCCTTCATGGGTTTGGCTGACGGCCGAATGATGGCCTCCACCGAGTAAATCTCCCCAAGCGCCAACACCATGAGCATCTTGAGAAGAAAGTAGTCCTCTCGCTCGGGCACGACAAGCACGTCGTTGGCAAAGTAGCGCTTGGCCAGCTTGCGAAACTCCACGGGGTCAATGGTCAAGTAGCCCAGATTGACAAACACAACCACATTGTCAAGAAGCTGCATGGCCCTGTTGTACGTAAGCCCTTCGAGCACACTCCAGTTGTCTCCTTCGTACTTGTGGTTGAGAATGTAGTCGTACGCCGTTTCCTCGATGAAGGAACTGAAGTCCGGCAGGATCTCTAGCTGGTCCTGCTTGAGGTCGCTCTTGAGCAGCCGGGCAAATGTCTTGAGATTCCAGCACACCAATTCTCCCGAGGCACTGCCCAACCAGATGGAAAAATTCATCTTGTCGGCTTTGGTGTCGGCCAGCTTCTTGTACGAGCTGAGCTCCTTCTTCAAGGCGTCGATTTCCTCCTTGTACTTGTCAAGATCGGTGTCATAGATGGTGATGCGCTTCCTTTTCCTCGGGAAAACGCACATGTGGCTGCCCACCATGCACTGGCGACATGGAATGGTGCCCAGGCACTTTGTCTTGCGACGTCGACATCGGTTGCAAGCCGCTCTGCTTCGCCGGTCGTCCAGCATCGGTAAAAAACGAGGATTAAGCCGATCGCGCGAGGTACGGGTGAATGTGTATTGAAGAACTGAACATGCGATCTAGCGCCAGGTGACTGGGCTGGCTATGACTGAGTGACCTGCATTTCAGCTGCAGCAACAGAGCGTCTGCCACCACGTGCCGGAGTTGAAGCTCAGGGTATCGGAATGGAGTTCCTCCTCGTCTCGCACCGGCACCAACCCCTCTGATCGGTCCTGGGAAATGGAGTTGTAGTTGTATGGTTTCTTCAACAATCTTTGTTGCTGGGGGATCTGCTGGGAAGGGTACTGGTTGTGGAGGTTGCGAGAGTTGGACGACTTGCGCTGGTGTCGAGGAGGGTGGGGGTTGCCGTACCCATGGAGGTTGGCCTTTTTGTTCAATGCCGCGTCCCATCCTTTGCCGCCGTTGAGGTCCATCCAGTCGTAGTGGCCGTCTTCCTTCTGGTCGATGCTAATCAATGCTTTGTTCATGAGTCCAATGAGATATTCGTAATCAGGGGTGTCGTCAAAGCCGAGCTTTCTCACGTAGTCGAGGTACTGGGCAAATTGGATCGGGAACCCGTAGCAGAGCTCGTTGACGGAGGTGGTTCGCTTCTTCAAGCCAATCTTTTCATACTTTTGTTTGTTGGTGGGGGCCTTGAGTCCCTGCCACGGCAACGAGCCCCGGAGAAAGTACATGAACACATGCCCTAGCGACTCCAAGTCGTCTCGTCTCAGTTGCTCGCGCCCAAGGTGGGTGTTGATGGACATGTAGCGGGCCGTGCCACTGAGCGCTTTCTTCTCCCGGTAAGGAATGTGGGTCTTGGACTTGGGGTCTCGGTACTGCTTGGCCATGCCAAAGTCCACCACGTACACCATGTTGGCTTCGGGAGTGGACGGTTTGCCGATGAGAAAGTTATCGGGTTTGATGTCTCGATAAATTAAGTCGTGGTCATGGATGCTTTGTACTCGTGTAATCATTTGCTTGGCCACCTGGATGACGGTCTTGATGGAGAACTTGCGCCCACACCAGTCAAACAAGTCTTCGAGGGAAGGCCCCAAAAGATCGATGATGAGAATGCTATGGACGCCCTCTTGGCCAAAGAAATACGCCTTGGGGATGCCCACCACATCATTCAAGATGCGGTACGAGCGGTACTCGTCTCGGAGCTGGGGCGCCTCACACTTGCGGGGTTCGAACTTGATGGCCACCTGCAGATTGTTCAAGAGATTGATACCTTCGAAGATGATGCCGAAGCTTCCCTCGCCAATCTTCTTCCCCACTTTATAGTGGACCCCAACCACGTTGCTGCTAGCCATTTGGAACTGGGGGTGTAGAGTGTAAACGAGATGTGAATGGACGGCGGTGGAGATGGAAAAATCGGGTGCTGATTTTTTTGTGAATTTTGTTTTGATGTGGAGGTGAGAATTTCTTCCCATGTTTGAGGTTGGCGGAAAGGTTTTGGCCTACCACGGCCTGTTGATCTACGAGGCCAAGATTTGCAAGCGATATACTCCAGGACAAGATGTGGAAACGGAACAGGGCCCAGAGCCGGCCAAGATCCCCGACTGGTTGGCGGAGGGGCACGCGTACTTCCTCCACTATAAAGGCTGGAACTCCAAGTGGGACGAGTGGGTGCCGCGGGACCGCATCATGGAGATCAACGAGGAACTGCTCCAGCTCCAGAAGGACGTCAAGTTGGCCCGCAAGCGCATGCCGGTGGTGGTGCCCAAGAAGAAAACGCCCGAGAAGGTGGTGAAGAAAGACTCCCGGTCCAAGAAGCCCCAGAACTCCGACAAGAAGCGGCGCTTCGAGGTGAGCGTGCCCATGTCGCCGCGGCTCATGTCGTTCTTGGTGGACGACTGGGAGTTCATCACCAAGGACAGAAAGGTGGTGCAGGTGCCAACGAAAATGTCCGTGACAAAGATTGTCGAGGATTACTGGAAAGCCAACAAGCGGCTCCAGCCCGAGGACCGCAACGTGCTCCGAGAGTACCTTGACGGGCTCGTGGTGTACTTTAATCAGTCGCTTGGGCTTATTCTTCTCTATCGGTCGGAGCGCCTCCAGTACTTAAACTTACTAAAGCAGGGCCCTGTCGTGCCCGCCGACACATACGGCATCGAGCATCTTCTCCGACTATTCTCCGCATTGCCGGGGCTCGTTGCCGAGACCGGCATGGACAACGTGAGTCTCACGGTGATGGGGGCCCAGCTGCATGCGATGATGGAGTGGATCGAGGACAATTTGGCGGCGTACGCCAATGAGTACGACACGGTCACGCCGAGCTACGACCGGTTGTCGAGAAGTTGATCTGATACATTCATTCATTCATTTCACATAAAACAATTTAGCCAAAGTTGAAGCAGCCTGCTGCCGGGTTTACTCACTCCATGATGGGCATGGCCTTATAGTCCACCTCCACCATGGGCGACTCGTTGTTGCACTTCACCTGCAACTCCAACTTCCAGTGTCTATGGTATAAGTCCTCCTCGGAGGGGTCGAAGCCGTGGTGCCCCGAGTCCTCGAACTTCCACACAATGTTGGTCGGGGTCTCCTCCACGCCCACCTTGTTGAAGTCCATCTTGAACCCCGAGCACGTTTCCATTTCCTTCATGAGATGGCGCTTGATGTGGTGCTGGAGGTTGCGTCTGAACTTGCGCGAGTTCTTGTTCATGGTGGGCTTGATTTTGTCCAAGTTGTCATGGACCTCTCTCAAGATAAAGGGGGGATAGTAAGAGAGGTGGGCATGGCAATAGTCAAAGTCGTTGTCCCAGGTCTCGTCGCGGATGTACGACTCGAATGCTCTCAAGTCCTCAAAGTCCTTTCTTGGAGGAGGCTTGATGATCTCCTTGATGGAGCCGTCGTCACTCTCGATGGAGGTGATGGACGAGCTGCGGCTCTTGGGGAGCGGCTTGAGGTGGGTCAACTGCTCGCAGTTGTCGAGGTCGAACTGAAGTGCTTGCTTGGTCTTCTTAACCATGTTGAGAGATGAGAGTTACTAAGTGAACAGTTGAACTGGTCAATGCCTACCAGGCATCCACCCCCTTTTATACATGGAGGACTATTCTCCGATGTTACCCCGTATTGGGGACGGGGAACGATTGGGTGATGTGCGAAAAAGAAATCACTCCACCCCAGGTTTTGCGGAGAACCCCACATATCAAACAAGCATGAACAAAAGCAATGGCACGAATGGGGCACAGGCTCCGTATGGATTGGTGTAGGCCGCTGATGGTGCTTGGCTTGGATCCCCACATGAGGAATGGGTTTTTGGGCTGCGCATCCAATGGGGAAACTCAAGTTCAAGGGGCACAACAAAGTCACCAGACCCGAGCACCGCACCCCCAAATCGGCAACTGTCCAATCACCTCCTCGAAACGTGGCGGGCTGGCTGTCGGCGCAGGAGTTAGCCGACCTCACGGGCCCGTGTATGGTTGTCGGGACCAATGGTGACGTGAAGGCCTTGTCGTACGACCGGGTGACCCAGCAATTCAGTGCCACTGACGTCGACCTAGTACAAGCCGAGGGTCCAGCGGTCCACCGATCGGAGCCCCACTCCACCTCGCAGGTGTTTACGTTGGTGCCTATTGACGACTCCCGACTCCAGTCTCGGACCAAACAACGCCAGGTGAGCACGTTTGCGTTGAAGTGGCGAGACACCTACGTGTCGTGTGACTTGACCATGAGCCACGCCATCTCGCCCCGGGAGACTTTCGAGGTGAAGAGGTGCGATGAGCACTGGGCCGTCACCAACAACGAAAAGTGCCTTGGACTAAAAGATGGAAGGTTTGCTTTTGGGGAACTGGGGCTGGTGGCGATCCGAGTGCATGCCCGGAATACGGTGGAGGGGCGCCGCAAACAATTGGCGGAAGACGCTCCGCTGGGGGTGAAGCAGGCCATTCGCCAGCTCTACAAGGATACAAAGGGCAAGGTGGACGTGAGCTCGCAGTTGGTGGATCGACTCAAGCAAGCGGAGAGGGACGGGCGTCTTCACGAGTGTGTGCTTGAGGAGAAGGAGCGGTACCTATCGAGGTGGTAAACGAGCCGGTACAACGAACCCGAACCGTGACCAAACAAAACCGGTGGTGCCGTGTCCAAGAACGTATAGACATAACACATAGCCTATTACTTTCAGTCTCATAGTCCCCATGGGTCAATCCCCCACATTGTCTCATCTCAGGTTTGTCCGCACATTTTTTGCGAACATGGTCTTTGGAGTATACACCGGGCCCCAGCCGCCCCCCAAGCAGCTCGCCGAGATGACCCAGGAGGAGCAGGCCGAGCTCGGCGCCAAGAAGATGGTGGAGTTCATGCAGCTGTGTCCCGGTAAGACGATCATGGCCGGCGGATCGGGATTCTTTCTCGGAGGCTTCTTTGGGTTGTTCATGGCGTCGATGGCGTACGACGTCCCCACGGGCACTAACGCCGTGTCGCACATCTCCCAGCTCCCTTTCAAACAGCAAATGAAACTACAGTTCACCGACATGGCCAAGCGCTCGTGGGGCAGTGCAAAGAACTTCGGGTACATTGGCGCCATCTACTCGGGGGTGGAGTGCTCCATCGAGAGTTTCCGCGCCAAGCACGACATCTACAACGGCGTCAGTGCCGGGTGCATCACGGGAGCGGGTCTTTCCATCAAGGCCGGGCCCCAGGCGGCGTTCTTGGGGTGTGCTGGCTTTGCGGCGTTCTCGACGGCCATCGACTTGTACTTGCGGTCCGAGAGCTCGGCTCCGCCAGCCAACGATTATGATGATTGAGTAATGTACATAGAATACAGAGTGTTGGAGCATCAGCAGAAGTAGTAGCAGTACTCGTAGTTCAACTCACTGAGCATGAGCGAGAGGAGCACAAACACAAGCGCCCCGACACCAGCAAGGATCTTTGTGTAGTTGCTTCGTGGAGGGGCTGCCCGCTCTAGATGGTCAAGAATGTTCTCGCTGGACCAGTCCCGGCTTATGTCCTCGAGCCGAGACAGTTCGTCGAGGCGGAGCCGCTCCTCCTCGAGCCGTAGTCGTTCCTTGTCGCGGGCCACCCGCTCGCGCTCGCGGATGGCTTCTTCGAGGCTCCTCTGCTTCTCTCGTAGTTTCATGAGAACATACGCCAATTGTGCATCCACCTCCTCGAGGTCCTCGGCCACGCCGAGCGTCTTGATCTCGTGCCACTTGTCTTCAATCTCCCGTATGAGATCATGCTGACCCTCCGGGGGCTCGGGTTCGGGGTGTACGTCTAGGCGTCGGGCGTCGGGCTCTCGATGTCGCGAGAACAACGTGTGGAGGGGCTCGCTCTTCACCTCAATGGGACGAGGGTTCACCACCGTGGTTTCGTCGTCTCGTCCGGGCTTGTACGGTAGGGGGAGGGGGTCGCCGAGGTGGGCCTTGAGTGCCCGTTTGTTCATGTTTTTATTTCGCGTCGCACTTGCAGCTAACGATGAGGGAAAGGAAGGTGAAACGGGAGGACGGTGAAATGGGCTACAGCTTGTTAAACATTGTCAATTATTTTGGCCCAGGCCCTTTGGGGAGATTTCTGGCACTAGGCCTTCCTCGGGGGAGTCTGGGTGGTGCTCTTGAAGTGACGCACAAACCGCTGTATGAGGTAGAGAAGACACCCCACGAAGCGGAAGAGCGCCATGAAGGCCACCGTCCACAAAATCACCGTGAGGAAGATCTTGGCCCGGTTGGTCTTTTGCGTGTCGAGGTCGGTGGCCTCGACAAACTGGTTGAAGCCACCCGTCATGAGCACCAACGCAATCACCACAAAGTTGGAGAACATCCACACGAGCACCGTCATGGACCGGATGAACGCGTAGTAGTCCTCGTGCGAGGGCTCGAACTTCTCGTTGTGCTCGATGGGCGACCGGATCTTGGCAAGCTCGTCGAGGTAGCACTGGTTGATTTCCTCGGTGTGCACGGGGATGGCCACGTCAAACGTACCGTCCTCCTTCTTGACGGCAGCACCCAAATCCTTGGCGCCGGTGTCACCCTTGGTTCCCCACGACACATCGTCAATGTTACAGAAGGCGTAGATGTTGAGCACATTGACGTAGGACGGCGAGAGGAGAATGTACTGGATGAACGACGTGAACATGTGCCAGGGCTCGAAGTAGAGGAACGACAGGAGGAAGTAGAGCGCGTACGTGGACGACGTGGCCACCACCAAGTCGCGGAACTCGGAGTTCTGGAAGAAGAGCTTGACGGTGATTTTGGTCTGGCTTTCGTAGATGCTTTGGATCGAGTGCACCGCCATGAAGATGGCGGCGAAAATCATGTATGCCATCAATATGGCAAAGAATATGACAATCACCAAGTAGAACTTTTCTGTTCCCTTGGGCTTGTTACCAAAGGAAAGAACAAACGTGGTGACAATGGACGCGAGGTAGAGCCAGAGGAAAATCACCGAGAGCACCTCTCCGGGCGCAAAGTTGAGGTCGGAGTCCCCCAACGACGTGGTCAAGATCCGGAACACAAGGAAATACGATCCGATCGAGAACCACGACACCACCAAGCTCACCATCTGGTACACGAACTGCACGTGGAGCCAGAACTTGCGCCCGATGGAGTGCGACGAGTGCCACAACTTGGGGAAGTGTGCCAACGAGTAGATGGCGGCAAAGAACGATCCGTTCAACCACCGTCTTCGCTGCAACACAAACTCCGCCAACCGGTCGGGCACATCGGTCTCGGCAACAGCACTTTTGCAGTAGCGAAGAAGCCACGAACAGTTCTTCTTGGCCACGAGCTCGTAACAGAGAATCCGGTCCTCGGCAAGGTACATGTTGGACGTGAAGATACCCGCCTCGTTCTGCAACATGCGGTGCTTGAGCTCGTACTCGTCGTCCTTGGGGTCAAGGTCGCCGGCGTCGTGGAGAAACTCTCCCTTGAAGTACTTTTCAAGAGGGCCTTTTCCGTTGATGTCGTTCTGGAGGGCGGTGAACCGGTAAGCAGAAAACGCTCCCGGCAACACACTGATGAAACCAAACACACTTTCCGTCGGCTTGTCGAGAATGTTGGAGATTTTGTACTCGAAGTTTTGCGCCATCACCAACGGGTTGGTGACCACCTGTCTGGCTTTGAGGGAAGTCTTGATTTCTCCACATGCACCGGCCACCTTGGGGTCCCGGGCAAACTCCTTCCAAAGATGATAAAGGGCCGTGCCGCTGGGCTGGGTACCAGCATCGAGGAGCACCACCACGTTGGGGTCGAGCGTCTTTCCAATGGCCTCGAAGCACCACCGATGCGAGTTGATCTTTTTGGCGTTCTTTTCCTTGAGACAGAACAAGAGCTGCACCGGCACAATCTTCTCGGTGGTGAGCTTGACGGTATCGTCCACAGACAAGATGCCCACGCGGGTGGTGTACTCGTAGATGTGGGCCTTCACGGGCTTGTCGTCCACGGTGGACTTGGCCAATCCGGCCTGGTATACACCCAAGGCGGCCAAAAGCGCCTGGGCACGCTCGTTGATCTTGGACCGACCGTCGGAAACAACACACACCACCACCTTCTTCCACGAGTTCTTGCCCCAGGTGGACGAGCGGGTGCGCGACTCCAAGTGCTTGATGTTCTTGAACACACCCTTGAGGGTTCTGGCGAGGAGAATGTCGTCTTCGTTGTACATGGTGATGACCACCATGAGTTCGGTTTTTCTGGGTTCAGGGTCATAGTGGATCTGCCGGAGGATGTAGTTGTCCCGTTCAAAGTTGGACGGACCACACGTGACGGCGGTGTATCTCATGAAACTGAACTCCCGCGAGAGGCCGTAGCCCGGCACGTTTCGGTTGAAATCCTGGTACTTTTGCAAAAGCGTCTCGGCCACCGGACAGTCAAGCACCAAGTGGCCGTTGATGCCAGAAATGTACACGAGCGGCGGCGGCTGGCGGGGCTCCTCCTGGTGCTCGGGCTCGCCGTACTCGATGTTCTCGTCGCCAAACGGACTCTGGGGCACCTCGTACGCCGACGTCGTCACCACGGTGCGGGGCGCCTCACTGGGTGCCACCTCCAGTGCCGGTGCGGGTGTGGGAGGGAGCACCACCGTGTTCAAGTCGTAGTAGTCGCCCTCGAACTGGTCGTACTGGATGCGCTGGTCAAACTCGCGCTCGTCGTCGTCGTCGGCATCGTAAACATGCGGCACAAACGCCTCCTGGAACTTGGCGTTGTTGGCGCCATAATTGTAGTCGTGGAATTCGTTGAGCTCGTAGTTGTGGTTGGGATCGTACTGCGACCCGTATGCCGTTTGCTGGCCGGAGAAGGCGTTGTCAAAGGGGTTTTGCGGCGTGGGTAACGGACTGAAATGTGGAGCTGCTGGTGCCGCCGCCAAGTTGGTGGATGATCCCTGGAAGATCGCCGACGGGTGGTCGTCGTAGTAATCCGCCAAGTGGTCGTGGGACCGATTGTACGTGTTGTAGGCGGGCTCGGGATGCTGGAAATTGATGCTGTCGTCATCGCGGGTGGTGGTGCCAGCGGGCGTCGTCAAGTAGTCGTTGGCCGATTGCTGATGGCGGGATCGGGCATTGAGGTACTGGTCCACGGACGGGTCGTCTTCCTCGCCTTCATTGAGGTTGAAGCGATGGTACCGACTCATGGTGGGAGAAAAGTGGTGCTTGTGTTTGGAATCCGAAAAAGGAAATGTGATTTAGCGAGAGATGCACGGTGCAACCAAATCACCAACCAACAATTAACTGAAGGTGAGTGCAAAATGTACTTGATGGATGCTCGTGGTGACTGTCAGACGTTTCACATTTGTACGACGTTGGCCGGCTATGGGGCCGATCTATTTATGGCTGGTCACGATGCTCTGCGCCACGGCCAAGCACACGCGGGGCGCAGACGAAAGTAATGAGGATCCACATATTTTTCACCCATCGTCGTACTTGTACCAAGTGATGACACACCATGAGGTAAGATGCTAAGGAATGTAACCTTGGTCGATTTGGTCGGTTGGTGGTGGCGGTGCACGGGTGTTCCGCCGTGCATTTTGACACATCCGCGGGGCTCCGGTGGTTTTTCATCTCATCTCATGTCCCACCCGTGTACCGGCCCCATGGCCCAGTTTCTCCAGGAGCTCCCCAAGTGTGAACACCACCTCCACCTCGAGGGCACCCTCGAGCCCGCGTTGTTGTTTGAGCTTGCGGCCCGGAACAACGTCACTCTCCCCGAATGGTTCCCACCCACGGTGGAAGCGTGCAACGAGCGCTACTCCCGGTTTGCCGACCTCCAGGACTTTCTCAACCACTACTACGTGGGCATGGGTGCTCTCATCACCGCCAACGACTTCTACGACCTCGCCATGGCGTACTTTGCCAAGGCCCATGCCGATGGGTGTCACCACTCCGAGGTGTTCTTCGACCCGCAGGGCCACGTCGAGCGGGGGGTGTCCATTGACATCGTTGTGGAAGGGTTTGACCGTGCCACCAAGGAGGCCACCGCCAAATTTGGTACTTCCAACAAGCTCATCATGTGTCTTTTGAGACACTTGCCCGCCGAAAGCGGGATGGAGACGATCCGCTCGGCGGAAAAGTTCTACGACGCTGGCATCATCCACGGCTTGGGCCTTGACTCGTCGGAGAAACCCTTCCCCCCAGAACTTTTCACCGAGTGCTACCGTCTTGTCAGGGACAAATTCCCCGAGGTGGGTCTCACTGCCCATGCTGGCGAAGAAGGCGACCACACCTACGTCACCAACGCCCTCTCGCAGCTTGGGGTCACCCGGATCGACCACGGCGTCAACTCCAAGCAGAGCCCCGAGCTCATGGCGCAGCTTGCGGCATCGCAGACGCTTCTCTCCATGTGTCCGTTGTCCAACGTCAAACTCCAGGTGGTAAAGGACGTTGGCGAGTTGCCCTTTGACGTGTTCTTGAACAACAACATCCCCTTCAGCATCAACTCCGACGACCCGGCGTACTTTGGCGGCTACATCTTGGACAACTACATTGCCGTGCACACGCGGTTTGGCTTCACCATCGACCAGTGGGCGCAGATTGCTCTCAACGGCATCCGGGGCTCGTGGTGTGACGCCGCGCGAAAGGCCCACCTCGAGTCGCTCGTGCACTCGGTGGTGGAAAAGTACCGTGCCTTACTTTAGCGCATATTTTAGCATCCGCATTTCATCCCTCTTTTGGTCACGATTGCAGCCAACCCCACCCCCTAAAATATAATTGTATCATGTTGTTCTTCCACCTCCTCCAGTTGGCGGCGTGTACCATCACCAGCGTGATTGTGATTCTCCTGCCCCACATCGAGGCGCCCGTCGCCGTGCTTCGCCAACTTACTCACGAGTTCAAGCAGTTTGCCGAGTCTCATCTCGACAGCTCGGTGACCCATGTCTACGACACCGTTTTCCACGGCTTGGCTATTGAGTTTGCCCATGCTCGCAACTATGACTTGGTGGGCGAGGACGCCAACGACGTGGTGGACATTTTGCAAAAGGTGTTCTATGACCAACACAAGGATGTGCTCAACCAGTACCACATCGATGTGCTTGTGACTCCCGACACCCCAGTGTATGCGAACGATGAGTACGATGAGCAATCCGAGTAAGCTTCAATCGTGGAGAATCAGCGAGTCAAACGAAGAGAAACCTCAAGCCAACTTCGAAAACAACAAATATGTACGAACCGATAATGAACGACAAATAGCGAACAATACTAAGCGAGCAAAGGAACGGCACAACGTACGGAGCACCCTGCCATTGCTCTCTTTGTCACCTCCAATAATAACATTTATTCCGGCGTGCCAGCACTACTCGGAGTCCATCGCATACTCCCCAAACGTGTTCTCTCCCGAGTACAACACGTACAAGAACCCGTCCTCATCCTTGTGCTCCTCGTAGATTTGACTCATCAACGCCGCCGTGGGGGGCAAGATGTCATTGACAAAGATGAAGATGGCCTTCTCGCTGGGCAACTTGATTCTCTTTCTCACCACATACACAAACTGTCCCACCGACAAATCGCCGGGCACAAGGTACTTTCTCTTGTCGATGTCTTGGATATCGGAGTTCTCCACCTTCTCGCAAATCACGGGGAGTCGGTCCGAGAACTTCTGGAGAATACGGGCGCTTTCCGCCTTTCTCTTCTCTGGTGTTAGCAGCAGCAAACAATGTTTCTTACATACCGAAAGGCACTTCGTCTTTGAATTGGGATCTCATGTTCTAATGAGGGTGTGGTTGTTATCTTATCAAAGGGGCGTGCGAAGTCACGACCCTGACCGTGGCGTGTCGCGCCCGTGCACCACACGTGTTACCGATGCCAAAGCATACACCACAGAAGCCAGACCATGGCAATTGGCCATACCATTCACCAGATGTTCTGTCATACGCCTCTGACACATACGCGTTTTCTGTCTGTTGCCCAACTTCCTCTGGAGTAGATCTTGATCACTCAATGTGTGACCACGGTTGTGACTCACGAATGATTCATATCGGTCTTCTCTCTTCACTCAGCATTTGCAGCAACTCGTTCTTTCTTTGGCTTTTTGCAACTTGCATCTGCAACTTGATTTGCATCTGCAACTCGTATTTGCATCTGCCATCTCCGCGAAAAAGCATGCTCAGACGACTACACACCAAGGTGCTCGATCCCGCCTTCCCCTTCACGTGTGGGCTCGAGATCCACACCCAGCTCAACACACGGCACAAGCTCTTCTCCTTGTCGCCTAACAAATACTCGGTGGTGCCCAACTCCAACATCAGCTACTTCGACTGCGGGCTCCCCGGTACGCTTCCCACGCTCAATCCCGAGGCATTGCTTCTCGCCTTGAAGGCAGCGGTTGCTGTCAACTGCAAGATCCAAACCAAACTGTCGTTTGACCGGAAGCACTACTTCTACCTGGATCAGCCGCTTGGCTACCAAATCACCCAGCATTTCCACCCCATCGCCCGTGATGGCCTTCTTACCCTCGCCAAGGAGCTCGACGGCGTGGACGCCACCATCCGCATAGAGCAGATCCAGCTAGAGCAGGACACCGGCAAGTCCACCCACGACGCCAGCGACGGCGTCACCAACGTCGACCTCAACCGCGCCAATGTGCCCTTGATTGAGCTCATCACCAAACCCGACTTCTCCACGTTGCAGCAAGTGCGTGCCTTCATCAAGAAGTATACTCGGCTCGTCACCCACTTGGGGGTGTGTTCGGGTGACTTGGAGACTGGGGCAATGAGGGTTGATGTCAACGTGAGCATCTGTGGAGGAGAGCGGGTGGAAATCAAAAACTTGGGCAGCACCGGCGAGATCCTCGACGCCATCAAGTACGAGTATACCCGCCAGGTCAACGTCGTCAAGGCGGGCCAGCCGGTGGTGCAAGAAACCCGAGGGTGGACGGGGTCCGAGACCGTGCGCCAGCGCTCCAAGGAGGACGCCGTCGACTACCGCTACTTCCCGGACTCGGAGCTTCCCCAGGTGTACTTGTCCGAGACGATTGGTGCCGAGATCCGGGCGTCTCTTCCACCATTTCCAGAAGACATCATCCACGAGCTCATGGCCCCGCCGTACTCCCTTGAGCTCAAGCTCGCCAGGTTCTTGGTCGATACCCCCGCCATGCTTGCATACTACCGTGAAACCATCTCGCTGCTCCCTGATGTAGCCACAAAGACGGTCTCGAACTGGGTGCTTCATGAGCTCATTGGTGCCTACAACAAACAGGGGGTTAGTGTCGACCTTGACTTGGTCCCCCCTTCTAAGCTCTGTGAGTTGATTCGACTCGTGCAGAGCGACGATCTCACCGCTACATCGGCCAAGCTTCTACTCCAGCATCTCATCAAGAACCCGGGCCCCCACGATATCACCGCCCTCATCGAGGAGTTTGACCTCGCCACGCCGAAAGACGTGTCGAGCGAAGATCTCGACGCCGCCATCGAGGACATTTGTCGAGACATCATCGCTGCCAACCCCGATGTTGTGGAAAAGATTCGGGGTGGCCGAGCCAAGTCCATCAACTTTCTCATCGGGCAGGCCATGCGTGAGTCCCAGGGCAAGGTCAAGCTGGACCAGTTTGCGGCAAAGTTCAAGCAACTAATTAACTAATGTCTCACCACCAGGTAATTCTGGAAGTACTCAGTATCCAAGGGGGTATCGATTTGGGTCATCACGTCAAAGTCAGCGAATTCGTCCACCCGAAGACTCTTGATTTCCGAGTGCACGCGGGTCTCGTCTGACTCGTAGGTGTTGACCTTGTGAGACGCTGCACCCTCAAAGTGATCGTGAGGCTTCAACACCTTGATTCTGACCATTGCACTGCGGTAAATCGCCAACGCATCCGTGCCCACACCAAAGAGAAGAAACGTAATTACCGAAAGTGCGTTGTTGACCCACGGCCGGTACGAAAACGACCGGCCAAAGTCCCAGTGGGTGATCGTTTGCCAGTACTCATCGTGGACCCGCTCGAAGCTGTACTTAAGACGAGAGTTCTTGACGTCGGCAAGAAAGTAAATCATACACACGGGGAACAACACCAACATGGAGAGAAGCAGGAAGATGAGCAACCGGGCGAACCGGCGGATGTCCAACCCCGAGTTGGTGCACTTTAGGATATCCTTCACGTCGTGCCGCTTGCGCAAGTACTCGAAAATGGTCAAGCCGGCAAACACCATGGCGCCCACCAGCCAAACAACGGGCCACATGGAGTAGAGCACATACGTCAATGCTGACGGGTCGTATGCAATGTTGCACCCATAATACCGCACGACAATAAACCTCGAGGCCTGGATCAAGTAGTTGGTGGCCATAATCACCACGGGGGTGGCCCAGCACATTGCGACATTCACCGCCAAGCGGATCCTCGACTGGGGATCGATGAGCGTCGTCTCCTTAGCCCCCAACACAAAGTAAAGGTTCATGGCCATGGCACATATCGAGGCCACCATGCCGCTCGACGACCCGGCGTTGAGCTTGCCCACCACGTCACAGTACCCTTTGCCACTTATCTGATAGAAACCGGCACCACTCCATACCGCAGCATTGATGATGGTGACCAAGTTATTGTACATGAGCCAGAAGATTAGACTGATGGCAGGAATGTTCTTACACTTGCAGTGCCATGCCATCGGCGGCACGAGTATGAGGAACAGGAGCATCGACAACGATACTAGCAATCCACCAAACGAGTCCATGAGACATTTGTAAGGCGAACGGGGCGCTTTAATGCTTGGGCTCGTTTTGCACCCATTGTCCCTTTGCGGGCCCAATCGGGAAGTACCCACCGCACTCAAACTTAGTGCAAATCACATTGTTAATTACTATATTACATCTAGGCAACGATGGGCTTCAACACCTCGTTGGCGCTGACGGCTCCGTTGTACTTTTGGTCCAAGAACTTCAACAACCCCACCACCTGTTGCTTCAACTCGTCGTTTTGGAATTGCTTCAATCGCTCGAGGTCTTGCTCTCTACCAAGTGTACTCTCGTCCGCCAACTTGATTCTCTCAAACTCCTTGGTGAACACTCCGGCAAAGATCTTGACAATCTGCTCGGTGTATTGCACAATCACTTGGTTGTCGGCCTCGTACAACTTGATGATGAGCTTGAAGATGGGGGTGTTTTCTTCAAATGCAGTCTCCAATGGCAAGTGGCTGATCAAAGGAGGAATGACGTGCTCCAAGGGCACGGCCGCCTCGTTCTTCAATGCTAATCTGGCAACACATCCACACGCGTTGGCGTACGAGCGGTTCACCACCTCCTTGGTCTCCTCGTCATCCACACTACCGGCCTTCTTGTCGGTCTTGTTGAGAAGGTTGAACAAGAGTTGAAGGATGGTGGGGTATGCAGCAGACACGTCGTTCTGGGTGTATTGCACAATGATTCCAATACCATAGGCAGAGTTGCCCTTGACGTCCAAGCTCTTGTCGTTTTGAAGTTTGTTGGTGAACACCTCGAGAAGCTCGGCCGAGTAAGGGTTGTTCTCCTTGACTCCGCTGGCAATCTCGGCAAGCGCCCCGATGGCACTGACTCTCTTGGTCTTGGACTTGGCGGTGGTGTGCGCCAAGATCACGTCCTTGAAGGAAGCAAAGATTTTGTTGAAGTCACCAGCCAAGTTGACCGACAACGCCACAAGCACTTCGAGAGTGGCCTCGAACAAGAGCGCGTCGGTCTCGGAAGAGTCCTCCTCGTCCTCCTGTGGGCCCTCCTCATCCTCAACTTGACAAGGGTGCTCCTTCTTCAAGATGTTCATGAGTTGCACACACAACTTCTCCAATTGCTCGGTGGAAGCACCAGACTTGATGATGGCAACGGGTCCGAGGGCGCCAAGCGCATCGGTGAGGTTGTCGAGGATGCAGGCCACCATGGTCAACTCGAACTCCTCCTCAAGGTTGGCAATGGTGATGTCACGCACTTGCTGGATCAACTGAAGCACCTCAGCGGAAACGTAGGGCTGGGCGGGAACACCCTTGGGAAGAGGAGTTGGAAGCTCCGACGCCTTGGCCATGGCCTTGACGATCTTCCAGATGGCGTTCATCGACGCCTCCCTCATACCGTACGAGTTGTCGATTTGGTCCGCCAACGTCTTGATGGAGGTCTCGACGTACTTGGCAAACTCCTTACCGGTACCGGTGGCCAACTCGGCAAGAGCCACCGAGGCGATCTCCTTCTCGATGGTGATACCGGTGTGCACGTTAAACTTGTTCTCGAGGTTCTCCTCGTCGTCGTCGTCGTCTTCGGCGTCCACATTGAAGGTAAACTCCTCCTGTTCGAGACACTTGATGATTTGTGGAACGATTTGATCGAGGAACCCGGCAAACTCGGCGCCGTACACCTTGGCCATATTGGAGATGAAGGCAAAGCCGGACTCTCTGATACGAGAGTGCTCGCTGCTCAAGGACACGTATGCAGCCTCCACCAAAGGCTTGGCGTAGGACGAGAAGGAGGCCGAGCCCACGGCACGGGCCATGGTGGAGATGTTCTCGAAGGTGAGCGCCCGCAACTCGATGTCGTCCTCGGTGAGACCCTCGGTGGCGGCAGAGTTGGCAATGAAGGGCTCCAAATATTGCACCGACGAGTTGAAGTAGGGCTGGAACGCCTTACCGGCAGCGTAGGCGGTGGACCCGATGGCGGAGACAATGGCCGACTTCAACGACGACGAGTTGGCCTGTTGCAACATGGTGAACAACTTGTTCATCAAGGGCTCGACGTACTGGCCGATGGCATCGTGGCTCATGAACTCAATCAACCCGTCGAGCGCGTAGCACGCGTACTTGTAGGCCATGACCGAGGTGGCAGAGTCAATGATCTCGATGATGAGGGGGAGCAATTCCTGGTAGTGGTCGGTGACAATGTCTTGGAGCTCGGAGGTTAATTGCGACAACGCTCTCAAGGCCGCGACCTTGACGATGATTTCCGAGTCCTTCAAGCCGTTGACAAGAGCAGGAATGATGCGGGCGATTTGCGTGGAGTAGTAGTCGGGAGCACCGGTGGAGGCCACGCCAATGGCCATCAACCCGGCTCTTCTCTCGAACTGGTTGGGCGACGACAACATGGAGCTCAAGTTCTCGAACAACGGCGTGATGACTTGCGAGGGGGGAAGCTCCCCGGACAACATGGCAATCAAACGCAACGCCAAGGTGGGGGGAGCGTTTTCCTCGTTCTCGTTCTCCTCGTCCTCGTTGTCCAACTCGGCCTCCACGTCAATCTCCTCGGACGCGATCTTGGCCGCCACGAGGGTGATTTGTGGTCCGAGCTTGTTGGCGACAATCTTGCTCTTCTTCAAGGTGACACAAGAAATCAAAAACTGCAAGCCAAACGTTCTGTACTCCTCATCCAATTGGGTGTTGGAGGCAATCTCGGCAATGAACTGGATCAAGCCCACGAGGTGGTCACCCATCAACTTGGAGTCGAGGAAGATCAACGAGTTGAACACGTTGAACACCAACTTGGCCTTCTCGGAGTCGTCGCTGGAGATGACGTCCTTCAACACGTCCACCATGCCAGGGATGGTGGCGTTGAACTTGGCGGCGGTTTGCGGGTTGATTTCGGCATCTTCCTCGATGAACTGCGAAAGCACATCGAGCGACAACACCGAGTTGACCCGGATGTCTCTGCTGGCGTCACCCAACAACCCGGCAAATAACGACAAGAAGTCGCTGACGTGGGGGAGAAGCGCCGGGATCTGCGTCTCCAAAATGGTGTAGAGAGTGTACACGGCGGTCTCCTTGGTCTGGACATTGGAGTCCTGGATGGCCGCCACCAACTTGCCGAGCAAGTCGGCCCACTGGCCGTTCTCGAGGTCGATCTCGGCGATGGCCGCCACCACCCGGGCAGACGAGTGTCTGATTCTCTCGGACTGGTGGGTGAAGGTGCTGGACAACACCGAGTCTCTGATTTGCGGCTTCAACGAGCCGTCGACCGCCTCCCACTTGGAGATGATCAACTTTCTCGCTTCAACGGCCGCCAACTGCTTCAACGCCTCCTCGGACGAAGAGTTCAAAATATGCAAGAGAGAGGGAAGCGCCAAGGCATTGGTGTACAACTCCTTGTTCAACTTGGTGGTGGCTTGCTTGATGACGGCCGAGTCGGGTGTCTGTGTTTGCCGGAGGGTGTCCTCCAAGACAGCAAGAAACTGGGCGTCCATGGTGAAGAGTGGATCAGAATTTTTTTGTCCGAGATGCAGTCACGTGCGCAGCCGACCATCGTAAACTACCTAAGGATCTAGAGGTCAGAGAGATCCGCGGGCACCTCTCTGATTTTGACCGAGTAAAACTTCTCCAAGTCTTTGAGGGTGTCGGTGTCCTCCGACGTGATGAGGTTGACCGCCGTGCCCTTTCTGCCAAAGCGGCCCGACCGCCCGATGCGGTGGATGTAGTTTTCCCGGTCAAGAGGCAAGTCGTAGTTAATCACCAACGACACCTGCTGCACGTCGATGCCTCGCGCCCACACGTCGGTGGAGATGAGCACCCGCGAGTTGCCCAGGCGGAAGTTCTTCATGATGGCATCGCGCTCCTCCTGCTTCATGTCGCCGTGCATGGCCACCACGGTGAAGTTGGCCCGGCGCATGTGGTCTGCGAGCCACGTCACCTTCTTCTTGGTGTTGCAGAAAATCACCGCCTGGGTGATGGTGAGGTTGTCGTACAAGTCGCAAAGAGTGTCGAACTTCCAGTCCTCCTTCTCGCACTGGATGTGGTACTGCTTGATCCCCTCGAGCGACACCTCGTCCTGCTTGACGAGGATCTTCACCGGGTCGGTGGTGAACTTGGCCGTCATCTCCAACACCTCCCGCGAAAGCGTAGCACTCACCACCACCACCTGCACTGCGGGCGGGAGGTGCTTGTAGATGTCGTAGATTTGCTCCTTGAACCCCTTGAGAAAGAGCTCGTCTGCCTCGTCAAGGATAAGCATCTTCACCCCACGGAGATTGAGCTTGCGTCGCTTGATCATGTCAAGCACCCGTCCCGGGGTCCCGCTGACAATCTGCTGGCCCTGCTGGAGTTTCTTGAGATCATCCCCAACTTGCGTCCCGCCAATGCACGCGTGGGTGTGGATGTTCATGTAGTCGCCGAGGTTCTTCACCACGTTCTGGATCTGCACCGCCAACTCTCGCGTCGGCAGTAGAATGAGCGCCTGGCAGTCCTTGCCCTTTGTGTCGATGACCTGGAGCATGCCGATGGTGAACGTCGCCGTCTTTCCTGTTCCAGATTGCGCCTGGGCAATGGTGTCTCTGCCCAGGATGATTTGCATGATGGCCCGAGACTGAATGGCTGACGGGGCCTCGAACCCGTACCCGTAAATCCCCTTGAGGAGCTCGGGCTTGAGCTTCATGCTCTCGAACGTCGCATGCACCTTGATGCCCTTGGTGGACTTGGTGGAGAACTCCAACTCGGTGTTGTCAAAGTCCATGGTGGTTCGCGATGCTCATCGAAAATCACCATATGGTGCCCATTTTGATACTCATTGGCGGCGGCCACGCCGCGGGGAAAAAGACCACCGCCCACTTGCTCCGGTCGCAGATCCTCGAGGTGGTGCCCGCCACCGAGGTGAAGCTCATTGACCTCCACACCTACGAGTCCAGTGTCCCTCAGGAGTACCTGACCCTGAAGCTCGCCGCCATCACCGTCAACACCAGCCCGTGTGCCGACCTCCGGCCATCCCGATTTGACTTTGAGGCGGCCCGCACCACCATCGAGGCGGAACTTGCCACCAAGGGACCCAAGGTGGTGATTGTCCACGGACTCTATGGATTATATGATAAGGCCCTTCGGGACCTTTCTCGCATGAAGGTGTTCATCACCAGTGACGCCGACACCCGGCTCATTCGGTGGATCCGCCGTGATGTGCTCGACAAGTCCAAAAACATCAGCCTCGAGCTGGTCATCAACGCCTACCTCCAGGGGGCCAAGGCCGAAATGAGCAACTTCATCTTCCCCACCAAGGAGTTTGCCGACGTGATCTTGCCCCGGGGTGCTGATGCCAATGCGGTGAAGCTCATGGTGGATGGGGTGGTGCCTCTCTTGGAGAGTGGGCTGGATCTTCCCAAAAACTCTCTTCGTCCTACGGAGAGCTTCCAGAGTGAGAAGTTCGACGGACAAAAGGGCGACTATTACGAACTTAACTGATCAGGCTAGGCCACAATTGACATTGCATACTACCAGCACAAGTTATAGCGAACTATTCTTCTCTATTATACACTAAAGATTCTGGTCTTTAGAAAAGAACCTTGGTGTTCTTGATGTACTTGTTGATGGGGTCCACCTCGGGCGAGTACTCGCTCAACGTCGACACCAGCGTCAGGGGAATGGCGTCCCGGAGCGCCTTATCCGTGGCATACCATTTCTTGATGAGGTACACCATCTCGTTCTTCTTGAGCTTGTTGGTGAATCCGGGGAACACCTCGTACGTGTTGAGTTCAATGAGCGACTTCATGGCAAAGTACAACTTCTCAAACGACACTCCCGACTTGATGAAGATCTCCACGATGGTACCCTCACTCGGGGTTTGCGTCACGGCGTCCTCCTCAATGGCTTCCTGGATGTACTTGCACACCAACTTGATGAGCTCGTCAATGGGGAACACAAGGTCGTTGGTGGAAAGGCGCGGGCCAAACGACGTGAACGAGCTGAGAATGACGGCGTACACGGGCTCGCTGTTCTTGGGGTCAAGCAAGTACTCGTGGAAGATGCGCTCGAACAAGAGCTCCCACCGCTTGAGGATGTCGTCGGTGTTTTTGTAATCGGAGATCTTGAAGATCAAAAGACACAACTCGTAGTAGCCCAAGGGGTCGGTGTAGCTGTTGAACAACTCGCTGATGCTGAGGATCTTGAAGTTGAGCGAGGCAAGCGCCAACTCCTTGTTCTCGCGGTTGATGCGCTTGTCACCCTCGATGGCAATGAGCACATCCAACTGCAAGTTGGCCACCTCGAAAAGATCCAGAATGAGCGACGAGAGCTCGATCATCTTTTGCCGGAGATTAGGGGGACACACACAGTTGCAGAAGCCGTTGGCCCGACTCAAGTACTCGATTCTCTGCTTGAGATCGAGCTTGAACTCGGATATCGCCAAAGAGTAGAGGATGTTGGCCGCGGCAAAGTAGCTCTCGCGCTTGGCGTGGTAGAGCCACAACAAGTCGTTGAACTCGAGGTCGTTTTCCGACTTCTCCTCCAAGTAGGGAAGAATGAACGGCGTGTTGATGTCGAGCAACCGGTCCTTGACCCCCTGGTTGAAGAACCAGTTGTAGAACTCGTAGTGGAACGCCTTGTCCTGGGACGCAAAGCACGTGTCGTAGGTGGCATCGCGCACCTCGATGAACTGGTTGATGGCCACCTGGTCGTTGGACTCGGAGATCTTGATGGCGCGGAGGTCCACCTTGGTCAAGATGCGGAAGATGAGGTCGTAGAGCTCGAGCGTCTTCTTGTTGTTCTCCACCAACTTTTGGTTGTTGGCATCCACGTTGGTGACCAGACCGAGCTTGTGGGCGAGCTTGATGAGGAGATCCACCGCCCCGGTGTAGTATTCGAGCGAGAGCATGATGTTGATGGAATTTTCGATGTTTTCGAGCGTGAGCGACTCGTACGCTTGTTCAAACAACGCCACGGCATTCTTGAGGCACCGCACCTTGAGATCCTGATCGCGTTCGCCAATGTTCTTGGCCCGCGTCAAGTTTTCAATGGCCTTGAAGATGTACACGTCGTCGGCAGAGCAGAACGACCCGCACCGGCCCTGGAGCGACGACGCAATCAAGTCGATCGAGCCGCCCTTCAAGATGTTTTTGTTGATGATGGACGAAAGAAGATCCTTGATGAGATTCTTGACCTCGCGATTGGGCAAGAGCAAGTCTTTGAATGAAAGCGTGAGGAGATTGAGCTGGTTGGTGAGCGACAAGAACTTCAAGATGTCGTCGAAGTTGGTGGCGTTGACCTCGCTCTCTTCAATGAGCACCATGAGGAAAGACAACGCCTCCTTCATCGACCCCAACGACTTGAGGATCGACGTGAATGCAATGTGCTCGGCCCGGAGACACACCTCGCTCTCGAATTTGGAGGGGTCCGAGCTATAGTTGGGGGCATTGAGGCCCTGGATGCCGCTGCTGTTTTCCACAAAAAAGTCAATGAGCACAAGCACCGACCCAATGAAGAACTCCACCTGTTTCTTGTCGATGTTGAGGTTTTGAATCAAGTAGTTGTCTTCCTTCACGGAGGTTAAATCCACGGATCCATTGACAAACTTGATGTGGGGCAACGGCGTAAACACCTTCTTGGCCCACACGTCTCTGAATAACCGAGACACCAACAAACACGTTCCGTAGAATCGGTCCGAGAGCACCACCAGGTCCATGGTGGTTTGATTCTCCGGCGGGTTTGCCGGGGTTTGGTTGGAGTAGAGCCCCATGGCCGGCTGGGTTTGGAGCAACCGGGCGTTATTCCCCGTTGTGGAGAACAACACCAGGGCCTTGCGGCGGAGATCGTCGTTGGGCCCGCGGTGGGAGTACGAGCACCCGAGGTACAACAACGACGAGCACGTTTCCTCGTAGCCGTTCTCGTCGATGAAGGTTTCCACGGTGGTTTCCTTCAATGACTTGAGGAGCTGGTCCGACGTCTTAAACTGGTAGATGAGGATGCCGAAGTTCGTCAACACGGCAAACTGGAGGCGCGGCTTGGTGTACTGGGTGGCCAAGATGTTGGCGTAGCCACTGGGGGTGTCGGTGGCATTCATGCTGGGGGTCAATTGCACGATGTCATGGATGACGGTGGGGGCGGTGTCGTTCAACGAGCCAAGGCCCACGAACTCGGCATCTTCGATGTAGCGGTTGTTCTTTTTGATGAACCCGTAGTTGGCGGTGCTGATGAACAACTTGTCGTGGGAGCCCTTGGACTTTTTCACGGTGATGAACACCCCCGGCGATAGGATGCGGCCCAACTTGGTGTTCTTGAGAAGCTGGGAGTTTTGCTGGCTTGCAATCAACTGCAGTGTGTACTGCTTGTTGCGGGTGAAGGAGTCGAGGTCTCCGTTGAGCTTGGGCACGTCGGTGGTGGGGGTGAACTTCATGGCCACCACACTCAAGCGGACATTTGAAGAAAATCGGGACGCGGCGGTGCCAAAGGAGAACATCGATGCTCCGCCCAACCGCAAGAGAATGCGGCACCCGTAGTTGGTGATGGCCACCAACTGCACGTTGGAGCTTTCGTTGGAGGAGATGCGAGCAATGTTGACGATCTTGAACTTGGAGAAGGCCTTGAGATTGGCGCTGTCGACAAACGACGACGACACCGCGCGGTATATTTCCTGGGGGGTCAATCTCGAGTGGGTGGAAAACTCCGTCTGGTTCTTGTCGAGCTTGTACACGCGAATGACCGACTTGTTGGAGAGAGAGTAGAGCACTCCGCGGGACGAGTCCACCTCGATCTGGATCACCGTCTCGGGGATCTGCGGCAGGTTGTTTGCGGGCGACGCCCCGTCCAGATTGAAGAGGTCAAACGTCGGGAGCTTGTTGATGGGAAGCACCGACGAGAGGCCGCTCTTGGTGAGACACACCTTGTCACACTTGTTCTTGATGAAGGTGGCCTTGTTGGTGTAATCAAGCCGCCAGATGTTGCACGAGTCGGTTTCACCGGAAAAGTATATCTCGTTGGTTTGGTCATTCACGGCAAAGTTGTTGACGGCAAGCCCCTGCGTCAGCACCGAGAGCTCGGGGTTGAACACCTCGAGATTGTTGAGAGAGCCGTCGTACTTGACGATGTAGATGTGGATGTTCATGGTGGTTGCTATGAGGAGAAGGTGGTTGACTTCCTTGACGAAGACATCGGGCTTGGGCCTGACGAGCTTGACGGTGAGGATGGAATGCTTGATCTGGTCGATGGTGAGGAATTGCGTGGACTTGTTGAAGGAGGACTGCGGGATCTTGTAGTTCCAGAGAATGAGCTTGTTGTCGACCGCGATCCACGCCCGCTCAATGTCGGGGAAGAGGCCCATCTTGGACGTGTTCTCGGTGGCGTTGTACTCGTCAAAGAACTTGTCGGGAAGGTTGAGCTGGTTCACCAACTCGTACCGAGAAAAGTCCCCCAACCCGTTCTCGCTGTCGAAGAAGTAGTTGTCGAGCCCCGAGTTCTTGATGTATTCGTCCGCGTACAAATCACCGGGGGTCATCAGATCAATGCGGATCAAGTCGCTGATGTACTTGTAGCCCAATTTCAACGGCGGCATGTTCAGGAAGTTGGGCACGCTCACCTTGTAGGACACCTCATTCTTTGAGTCCAAATTCAACGGGTGGATGAGCCGCTGCGACGCCCCGCTGGCAGCGTTGGTGCGGTCCTGCTGGAACTGGAGGTGGTCCAACGCAGAATCGCCAAGCTGCACGGTGGGCTGGATGAGTTTGCTCATGGTGCAAGTGGTGAGGATGTTGTTTACTCGAAAATTTTGAAATGGGCACGCACGACCGGGTGCAAAATCTAATCACCACAAGCTGGGGCAATGGGACTAGTGTGGGCGAGGAGACTAGTGGGGACGATGATGACCCCAGCTACCTGTGGTCGTTATGAGTGAGGTCTGGGCACTGTCTAAGCTCACATGCGCAAATATTGAGTGGACACAAACGGAACGTAAAGTAGCCGAACAGCAAACGAAGCTTCATGGAGGTTTATTCATGTACTTCAGCTATCGTCGAATGCCTTGTGAGAAGTTTAGAGTCGGGGTACATTGAGACGTATTTGAGAATTTGGCTGAAAATCACGAATTACTCGAAACCTCCCAGTCGACCACCAACACTCTTCACTCTCAGCTTAAACCTACTGGCTAACCCATGAACCTACTCATTCCCCTCTCGTTAGCTTCATTGCTACCACCTCCCTCATATACGTCTTTCGTCTGTTGGCTGCATTTCTCGCCCACACGTGACGACTCCACATTATTGTGCGGCACATGAAGTTCTCCCTTGTTCTCTTGGGAGTCGCCACCGCCTTCCCCTTCACCTTCCCCGGCCTGGGCGAGAAGCGTCTCATCAAGACCGCCCCCGACCAGTACGAGGTTGTGTCGGAAGCAACCAAATTGAGCTACCGCAGAGACAACAAGAAATTCATCGATGTCACGGGCCAAATGTCCATCGACGACGCCGTGCAACAGGGCCTAGTCGGCCGCGTGGGCGAACACTTGTCGTGGTTTGAAAAGTTGACTGTCAGCAGTGCAAAGCAATTGGCTTCCATCAAGGAAATCCCCGTGTACAACTACCCCAAGAAAGTGTCCCACAAGGACAGTGTGGAACAACTTTTTGAAGACATCAGCACCGACACCCAGTACGACAACTTGGCCAGCTTCTCGTCCTTCTACACCCGCTACTACAAGTCGGACACGGGGTACGAGAGTGCGCAGTGGCTCTACGCCAAGATCCACGAGTATATTGCTCCCCCTAAGGGCGCCAAGGAGGTCATCACCACCGAGACGTTTGCCCACGAGTGGAAGCAATTCTCCATTGCCGTGAGAATCCCCGGTAAGTCCACCGACAAGATTGTTGTTGGTGCCCACCAGGACTCCATCAATCTTCTTTTCCCCGGGTTGTTGCGGGCTCCCGGCGCCGACGACGACGGCTCAGGTACCATCACCACGCTCGAGGCGCTCCGGCTTCTTGCCAAGGCGTACTACGAGGGCACCTTTGTCCCGCACAACACCCTTGAGTTCCACTACTACTCGGCGGAGGAAGGCGGATTGCTTGGGCTGATTGACGTGTTCACGAGATACGCCGACAGAAACGAGACGGTGTTGGCCATGCTCCAGCAGGACATGACCGGCTACACCGCGGGGTCGGTGGACAAGGGCGTCGAGCCCCACTTCGGGCTCATTTCCGACTACGTCTCGGCCAACCTCAATGACTTCATCAAGGTGATTATCGACAATTACAACAGCATCCCCTACCACGAGACCAGCTGTGGCTACGCGTGCTCGGACCATGCCTCGGCACTTGAGAACGGGTACCCTTCCAGTTTCTTGATCGAGTCCGAGTTCAAGTACACCAGCAAGTACATCCACTCGGTGCTCGACACCATCGACCGTCTTGACTTTGACCATATCAAGGAGCACACCAAGTTGACCATTGCGTTTGCCTACGAGCTTGCCTCCGCCAAGAAGATTAATACGTAAGTCCTGATATTAAACGCATTTGGCAAGAGTCATTCTATGTTTAGAGCATGTCAGCATGTCAATTATATGAACACTATCTACAACACATTGACAACTTCTTCGCTTCGCCCATCAGTTGTAATAATACATTTAATCATATACACGGTTACTCCTGCTCGACCTCGCCCTCGGCGTCCTCAGACTTCTTGGAGAATCTAACCACGTCATACTTGGTTTGGTTCAAAGAGGTGTACACTCTGGTCTCACCGTTGGACTCCACCTGTCTTTGCTTGACATCGGCCTCCACATACAATTGGGTGCCGGGTCTCAAGAACGAGGAGAAAGCCTTCACCTGTTTGTCGTCGAAAACAGACACATTGAACCAGTCGGGGGTGGATTCCTCGGTGGCTGGGTTGTATCTGTTGACCGCGAGGGAGTACGAGATAAAAGGCAACCCGTCTTTGGTTTCGCGCTGGTTGACGGAACCAACGGTTCCAAGCAAAGTCATCTTGGCAAAGGCGGAGCGAGTGGACGAGGAGCTGAAGGCTCTGATTGAACGGAGAGAAAGCATGGTGTAGTGGAAATGAGTGGCGCGTGGCGCGTTTTACCCGTTGTGGGAGGGCGTGCGCGGCCCACTACATTCCTTCATTAGTGTCATTAGACTATGGACAGAGCTGTTAAGACAGGAAGTCTTGGAACAGTTGGTGATGTCATTATAGGTCACCCCAGGAGGAGTTGCCCGGCCCCCCACACACCACCACCGACGACGAGGTGTCGCTGATGTCCACCAGGGGGCTGGCGTAGAGAGGCGGCGTGGGGCTCACGTACCCCTGGTGTTGGGGGAACGCCGAGAGCACCGACGAGTACCGCTTGCGCTGTCTGTTCATGGCATCGACGGTGCTGGTGGCTGGCACCGGGGGAATCTCGTGGGCGAGGTAGCGCACGAGAATCTGGTTGATGATCTCGGGGAGCGACCGCAGCACGGTGACGGAGTTCCGCTTGGTGAGCGAGTGGCGGAGGTTGTGGCTGATCTTCTTGAATTTGATGTAGTCTGCCTTGGAGCAGTTGCGGAAGAAGTCATCCCCGTAGAAGTCGCCCCGAGGACGGGACTTGGTGGTGCGGAGCTTGGCAATGAGCAGCCGGTCGAGGATCTGCTGGATGAGGTTCTCGTCAAGGTCCCACAGCGCCACGTTGTCGTCAATGAGCTCGTCGCGGGAGTTGTCTCTCCACTTATGGATCTTGTGGTCGATGTCGTCCTGACTCTCGTGTCTGAAGAGCTGCTCCAACCGAGACTGCGACGGCGTGTTGTCGCCGTCAATGTTGTCTATTAGCGAGTCGTCGTCCTCGTAGTCTTCGCTTTCCGGGGGGTGGTAGGACCGTGCAACGTGCGACTCGTCCTGGGTGCCGTCACTGTACACACTCTGGGAATACCGGGTATTGGTTAGCAGTAGGATGTCGGACTCGGCGGCTTGCGATGAAAGGGCTTCGGGATCGAACAACACCCACAGCGACTGCAGGTCGGAGAGAATGGACCCCAGGAGGGGCTCGCTCCGAGTATCGGAGTACTGTGTGGCCACCACGCGGCGGGTTCTGCCGGCGAGGTTTTGCGGGTTGAATGCCATACTAATGAGGAGAGAAGAAGTGACTGGTGTGAAGGAAAGGTTGTTCGGAAAAACTCTGGGAGAAGACGTCTAAACACCTGGAATGAGGGGCTCTAGTTATCTTATCTGTGGTGGCGCGCGCTTATGTCAGCACAGCCCACAACCAAAAGAAACCCCGGAGCAACGGACGCCAGAAGCAACCAACGGCTGCCGGCTGCAAAAGAGAGAGATGGTGGCCAGAGCACAGTTGGAAATTTTGAGCTTTTGCATTAGCCACAAGACAGAGACGGATACTTTGCAGCAAATAGTTGCTACTCCTGGCAGTCTACTTGGTGCGAACAAACAGATTCAGGTTCTTGAAGCAGTCCTCAGATAGGGGTGAAAGACTATTGATTACCTTGAGTTCTAACATGGACTAGTATTCAGCAACAAAAGTATCATCATAGAAGTGCTTCAAGAGCGCAGGCACCTGCTTGCGGTCTCCAAGAAACGATGTGTTTTGAACTGTGAGTTCTCAGCACATCGAGCAGTGAAGATTTTTTTGTGAGAGCTCGTTTTTATACTGTCTCGCCGAGTGCGCCGGGTGACGTAAGCTGGCTGCGCGATTCACACCACTAAAACCAACTCACTCTTACTAATATGGCTGTTGGAGGATTAGGATCCGTGGACCAGCAATACGATGGTATGTGAGAGTTCCCAAATGAAGTACTAATGCAGGCTCCAAGCTCAGAATTGGTATTCTCCACGCCAGGTGGAACAAGCACATCATTGATGCGCTTGTCGACGGCGCCAGAAAGAAGCTCCTCGAGTACGGCGTCAAGGAAGAGAACATTGTTGTCGAGTCGGTGCCCGGATCGTTCGAGTTGCCCTACGGAACCAAGCTTCTCTTCGAGAAGTACGACCGCTTGAACAAGCCCTTGGACGCGGTGATCCCCATTGGCACCTTGATCAAGGGCTCCACCATGCACTTTGAGTACATCTGTGACGCCACCACGCACGCCATCATGAAGCTCCAGTTCGAGATCAACAAGCCGGTCATCTTCGGTGTGTTGACCTGTTTGACCGACGAACAGGCGGAAGCCAGAGCCGGTTTGATCCCAGGCAAGATGCACAACCACGGCGAGGACTGGGGCGCTGCTGCCGTCGAGATGGCTCTCAAATTCAACTAGTTAGTCTAGGTAGCTCAATGACTCCGCACCGTGCGGCTGCCGTCGTATCGCCAGCGCTCACGTGACCAGTGCGTCGACGAAAAATCTCCAAACGCCTTACCATGAGTGGATGTATGTGCCAGCCTTGAGTGTGCCAACTCCGTACTAACCCAGTCCGTCTCATTGACCTTGTCCGGTTCTTCTTGCCTATTCTCCCCGAGATTGAGACTCCCGACGAGAGAATCTCGTTGGACGAAAAAATCATCTTCACCATTGGAAGTGCCATCATCTTCCTTGTGTCGCAATTGCCCCTCTACGGGCTTGTGGCCAACTCGTACCTCAAGATCAACGATCCCTTCTCGCAGTACAGATCCATCTTTGCCTTGGAAAAGGGCACGTTGCTCGAGTTGGGATTGTTGCCAATTGTCACATCTGCATTCCTCTGGCAGGTTGCTGTTGGGTTGAGATTGGTCAAGGTCAACTTGAAGTACCGTGTGGACCGGGAGTTGTACCAGACCGGCCAGAAGCTCACCAGTTTGATTCTTGCTGCGTTGTTCGGCGTGGGCTTGATTTTGTCGGGCTACTACGACAACGTCATCCACGGCTTCAACCCCGAGGACCAAGCTGCCTCGAAGCCTTATGGTACCTACGCTCTTTTGCTCGTGCAAATTGTGGGGTGGAACTTCTTGGTGGGTCTTCTCATCGAGATCTTCGACAAGGGCTACGGCTTCGGCAGCGGCATCTTGTCCTTCACCACGCTTCAAGTGGGTGTCAACTTTGTTCGTGACATTGTTGGCTTGGAGGTCGTCCCCCTTGCCAATGACAAGTACGAATCCCACGGTGCCATCATCAACTTTGTCAAGAACGTGTCGTTTGACGTTTCTGCCTTGTGGCAAAACGTCGTCAACACCTTTACCAGAGAACAGTTGCCCAACTTGGCGCAGGTGTTGATTTCGCTCGCCACCATCTTGGTCACCATCGGCTTGCAGAACTTCAGAATCGAGTTGCCCATCAGATCCACCAAGGTCAGAGGCATGGCCAACGTGTTCCCTATCAGATTGTTGTACACCGGCGCGTTGCCCCTCTTCTACGCCTTCACGGTGTTGGCCAACATCCAGGTTGCCGGCTACTTCTTGACCAAGGCCGTGCACCACTACTTCCCCGAGTACTCGTTTGCCATTGGCCAGTGGACCGCCGACGAGGTGTCGGCCAACTTGAAGTTGACCGGCGGCCTTCTCTACTACTTCTCCGCTCCCTCTTCGCTCACCGACGCCCTCCTCTCCCCCATCAGAGTTGTTGTGTACTCGCTCACCATTATTATTTTGTCCACTTGGTTCGCCAACTTGTGGAGCAAGGTGTCGGGCTCTTCGGCCAAGGAGATTTCGCAAACCTTCAAGGAGCAAGGCATCTCCATCAGTGGTAAGAGAGATGTGTCTGTGGCCAAGGACCTCGGCCGAATCATCCCCGTGGCCTCGGTGTCGGGAGCGTTCCTTCTCTCCGCGTTGGCCATTGCTACCCAGCTTGTTGGTGGTTACGGCAGAGGCGTGGGCATCGTCATTGGAGTGTCGTCGGCGTTTGGCGTGTTGGAGGAGTTCATGACCGAGTACCAGCAAGCCGGCGGCGCCTCGCAACTCTCCAACGTGTTTGCCCAAAAGTAATCGTGGCGTAGCCATGGCACTCCATAGCATAGCTAGGCATAATGGACATTGTCGTTTACCATAATTCGCACTCACCATGAAGGCCCCTCCTTACAAGATTGTCCTCTTGGGTGATTCCTCGGTGGGAAAGACGTCACTAGCCCATCGCTTCACCAAAAACACATTCGATCAACACACTGCCAACACCATTGGCGCCGCATTCATCACCAAGGAGCACACCTCCTCCACCGATAAGAACAAGACCCTCAAGTTCGAAATATGGGACACGGCGGGCCAGGAACGCTACCGCAGCCTCACCCCCATGTACTACCGAAACGCCAAGGTGGCCCTCATATGTTACGACTTGCTGAATGTACGAGAGACGCTCGAAAAGGCAAAAGAGTGGGTCGAGCAACTACGACTTAATACCGATGAGCACATCGAGATCCGCCTCGTGGGCACCAAGAAGGACATACAAGAAGCCGACCTTGGCGACGCCCGCGACTACGCCGTGGCGCTTGGCGTCAAGCTGTACTTCACCAGCGCCAAAACCGGCGAGGGAGTTTTGGACATATTTGACGACATCGTCAATGGCCTAGACGAGGACTTCTTCACCAACTATAACGAACGATCCCACGAGCCCGTGCCGTTGGACCTCACCCGCCACCCCAAGTCCCGGTGTTGCTGACCAATGACAACTTAATAGCTTCTTGGCATTGCCTTGATATAATATACACTACTCTATGGGTCAAGACCCTTCTTCAGCCAGTAGTCCCGCTTCACGTCCTTGTTGAGAGACGGCTTTCTCGGAAGCAGGGCCGGCACGTCCTCCTTGTCGGAGTCGCTTTCCATGCCCATGAGGCCCGAGATCTTGGACCTCGACTCCGCCTGCTGCTTTTCGTCTGGCTTGGCGGGCTCCGGCTTGCCCACCATCTCAGGGTCGTGGAAGTCGTCGCTGTCGTCGGTCATATCCGAGAAGTAGTACTTGTCGTTGCCGTTGGCGCCGTCGCTTTCGTCGTTTTCCTCCTCGTGATTTATGAGGGCGTTGTTGATGACCTTGTCTCTATCGTCGTTGAAGTCACGCTCCTTGCCCTTGTATCGAAGCACGTCGCCGAGAATCGACTGGCCAAGCCGCTTCTTGTAGCTGGCACCGTTGAGCTCGTAACACTTGTCCACGAGCAATTGGTATGCGCCACCAAATGCCTTTTTTAGGTCCCGCAAGTTGTAGGAGGACCGGGTGATGTTGTTGTCGGGGTCACTGGGATCCTGAATGACAAGCGAGAACGGGTTGCGGGACGTGTTGAGCACGGGGTGCCGCCGCTTGAGAAGGTACTTGGGTAGGTCGGTTTCCAGGTCAACGGCAATGATGAGATCGTCGTACGAGAAGTTGCGCCCGTAGAGCTCAAAGAACTCGATGAGAAGCGACCCCAAGTTGTCGAGCACATTCATGCTGCTGGTGGAGAGTCGCGGATGGAGCTTGAGGAAGTGGTAGCACAACATGATGGTGGAGTAGCCGCCAAGTCCGCCCACATGCACGTTGTTGAGCCGCCGGGACCGGAGAAACTGCTTGATGATGAGCACGAGCTCGCGTAACCCCGGGGTGGTGGCCAACCACTTGCGGATTCGCTTGGCGGCAACAATGCCGTTGATGCGCTCGAACGAGATGTCGATATGGATGTTGGTTTTGGGGTCCACGAACTTGATGATCGGCACCTTGGCGTGGGCAATCACCTCGATGTTTTTGGCAAGCTTCTTGGTGCGTAGAAACGAAGATAATTGGTAGAGCCGCTGTCTATTCTCGTAGTCGCCCGTCTGGGAAATCACCACCATGTCGATATCTGACCCGGGCAAGTAGAGGTCGGTGGCACAGGACCCAAACACATGCAACTCGGTGCCCGGCCAGAACCTGGTGATTTCGCGTTTGAGCTGGTCCACCACGTTGTTCCGGGCGGTGATTTCAGCGGTGGAGGGCGAGATGAAGTTGACAAAGTCCTTCATCTCCTTGGTGAGCCAGTCGGCAATCTCCTTCTGTCTCAGATGGTCGTGGTCCTTGACCCACGGGAACTCCAGGTGCTTGGCGTCGGGACGTGTCTTCATGCTTCCGTGCTGATCATCACTGAGGTACCCATCGTCCGACTGTAGTCCGTCGTCCCGCTCGTCCTCCGACGACTCGAAGCCAAACCCAATGAAGTCTTTGTTGTCGTTGACCTCGTTACCATTCGAAGTCAGCGAAGCCTTGGGCTTCTCGTCACCAGACTCAGCCTCGTTATCGGTCACAATCACCACGTCGTCGTCGCTGTCGCTGTTCACGAGCACCACGTCTTCCGATGAGGGTGCGTTCCAGTCGTAGACATACTCCAGGTCGTCGATTTTGGAAAGAAGGTCAAACTCGTTGGGCTTTTGTATGAGCCGGGGGCTTTTCTTCTTACGGTCCTTGCGCTTCTTCGACACCTTGGCGTCCGCTGGCGGGGTGTCTCTCTTGCGTTTGGCCATGATGACTTGTGCGAGAAAATCACGTGACTATATACTGAGCTACCCCGATTGCAAAAAGAGCAGCGAGGGCACCATATCCGACAAACAGAAAATTGTCGGTGACGCCGAGGGCCACCACCAACAAGTTGGCGAGTCGAAAGGCATACGGCGCCGACATGGCGGTCAAACCGGCGTCAATGGCAAAGCACGCGCCAAACCACCAGAGTGGCCGGCCACACGGCTCCTCCACCACCGACGGCCGTCTCAGCGGGCGGTGGACCCAGGTGATGCCATCCAAGTACTCGAGCACCTGGTTGCAGGAAATGCGGGAGATGGAGTCGTCGCCGTTCTTGAGCATGAGGTAGATGAGACCCTGTAGCTGGTCCAATACCGGGGTCAGGGTTCGAGGGCCAAGCAGCCGGTGGAACCACTCCGAGAAAGAGTCTTGCGTGAGGTTGTTGTACCACTGGGAGATTTCCTCTCGGACCTTCTCTGGGTCATTTTGCTTTTGAGTGGCATCACTAAAAGGAAGCGTCCCCACACAAAGCCAGCAGAGGATGAGGCCCAAGCTGTAGATGTCACTCAGGTACGTGAAGCCGTGGGCAAACAGCTGCTTCTTTGATGACGGGTCGTAGTTGGCGTAGAGCCAGAGCTCGGGGGCGGTGAACTCGAGTGTGCCGGTGTTGCCGTGACGCTCTTCATCTTCTTTGGCAGCAAGATACTGCTTGTTGATGAACTTGCCCTCGCCGAAGTCACTGATGACTACCCGAGGCAACAGTTCCACCACCGTCTCGAAGGACCCATTCACCTGGCGGTACTCTCCCTCCAAAAGACAGTTTGAAGGCTTGAGGTCCCGGTGAAGAATCCCGTGCGAGTGGAGAAACGCCACCCCGTTGGCCACGTCCCGAAAGAGCTTCCAGATCTCCACGTCCGAAAGCCACTTGCTTTCCAACTTGGTGGTCTTGCTCCTGCGGCGCTGGCGCTCCAACTCCACCCTTTCTCGCATCGACATGTGTTTCGCCGAGAAATTCTTGGTGATCAAGTCCTCGAGGTTCTCCCCGGCACAGTACTGCATGAGGATATACACGTACGGGATCTTGTCGTTGGAAGTGGGCCCCAAAATGAAGGTGGTGGAGTCTTGCATGTCGCCGATCTCTAGCCACACGTGGTTGTACCGGATCAAGTTTTCGTTGGCCCCCTTTTCCGACAACTCATATAATATGAGCACCTCTGTGAGCACCTGCTCCAAAAAGGCCGAGTGGTCGCCAATACTGATGCGCTTCACCGCATACGTTCCGAGCTCCACGTCGTTCAACACGTGCATCACCTTGTACACCTGAGCATGGGCTCCCGAGCCCAACACGTACGGCGGGATCTTGCGGAAGAAGCGCTCAAAGTAGCCCTGGTTGAAGATATCCCGCGGGAGTGGAGTACTAAAAGGAAGTTCTTCCTTGTGATACGGAAGACTCGCCAACACCTTGAAGTAGTCCGAGTGCATGAACTGGGGATTGGAGTCGTACACCGGCTCCGGGGTCTGCTCCTCCCATGAGAACCCGCAATTGGGGCACTTGCGATGGAAGTACCGGTGCGACGGGTCGGCGAGAAGCTGGATCCGGTTCTCGTCGTTGTGATGCACAACTAGGATCCCGTGGTTCGAGTCATGGTAAACAATCTGGCCGTTGCTTTGGTACGGAACAACTGACATGGCCTACCCATGTGGGGTGACAGGATGGGGTCGCGCTTTTATCGAAAGTCACGTGTCGTCATTCATTACTATGCTAGGGTCCTCAACCGGTACAAGAACCGAATGGTCTCGGTCTCGAGGTCGTGGCGTTGGTTGGGGGTGAGGTTGCGGATCTGCTCGTCACTAATGGCGAGCACCTGGTGTAGTGGGGTGTCGGCAATGGCGGTGGAGTGCGCCTGGATGCTGGAGGGGTGTAGGCTGAGGGACGAGTCCGGCAGTTCCTTGTTCTTCTTGGGGTCGGAGGTGATGACCTCGTCGTCGTCGGCGTGCTGCTTTTTGAGAGTGTCGTCATCGGATACAGGCACCTCTTTGACAGGTTCGGTCTTTTGTCTCTTTGGAGAAGGTTCCTGATTTGGCCGCTTGGGCTCGACAAACAGGTCCTCCACAATCAGATCTTCCTTGGCCTCGGGAGACTGTCTGCGGGAGCGACGGGGGCGTTTGAGGGGCTTTTCCTCGAGCTTGGAGTTGAGCAACGCAGTGAACGTGTGGATGTCAAAGCCTTCTTGGCTTGTGGACAGTGCCGGCTCCTCACTCACCTCGTCGATGGTGTTGTCGGTGGCCTCTGGTTCGGGTATCGTCTCCGGATTCATTGTCTCGGGGGTTCCGTGGAGACTGTCGACCGCCCTTTCTGCCTCCTTGAATGCAGACACCTCGGTATCGTCCACATTCTTTGGCTCTCCCACATACAACTTGCCGTGCTTCATTAACCACTGCTCCTTCAAAAGCGGAAGCTTGTCCCAATTGTCACAAACAAACGGACGGACATCAAAGTCCTCGAAGGTGGCCACGAGAAGCTCGTCAAATAACACGAAGTTCCCGCCCTTTTGCACGGTTTTGAGGTACGAGTCCCACACCTCGCTGAACCGCTTGAGGGAGGGTTCATCGAGCAGTCGGATTTTCTTGGAGAGGTTCTTGCGCAAATTGAAGATTTCAAGGTCAAACTTTGACTCGGCAAGAAACTGCAAAATCTCAAGGAACTCGTGGTGCAGCTCCCACCGCAGAAGAATCAAGTTGAACGCCATCTGCTTCAAGTGGGCGTACGGCGCGTCGTGAATCAACGTGATGACAAACTTGAACACAGCAAGGTGCCAGCAGTTAATGCGGAGCACCTGGACAATTCGCTCAAACTCGTCTGGTTTGAGGAGCACAATGTCCTGGATGAGCTTCTTGGCAATGTGGCCAAAGTCGTGGTCAAGAACCTGGAACATCTCGCTGGCGGTGGCGAGGTCCGAGTTGCTGTTGATGTTGAAGCGCCGCGAGTTGAGTTGTTGGACAATGAACGCCGAGTGGGGGGCCTTGTTGATTTTGAGGAGCTCAAGGATGAAGGCAAGCGCCCGTTTGTCGGCGGAGTTGAGCATGAGCGAAAGCATGTCGTCGGTTTCGGCGGGGGTGAGGGTCGCCTTGCTCAACACAATCAGATACACACTCTGGGCCGGCGTGGCGAGGAGGTTGGCTCCGCCAAAGGTGTCGTTGAGGTTGAGCACCAAGCTGTAGATGACCGACTGCGGTGGCTTGACATTGAGCACCTCCTCCACCACCAATGCAAGGTTATCGATGATATCAAAGGTGGTGTCGGAGGGAGTGAGCTCCTTTTTCGTCACCACCTTGATGTTGGCGAGGTACTGATTGAGCACCGAGAGTTTGGATTCGCTGCTCACATTCAGCTTCACCACCACCATGACGTAGTGGAGCACCCGCTCAAACCGAGCATGCACCCACTTGGGGTTGAGCGAGTTGATTTCGTTCAACGTGACCATGTCGTTGGAGAGGCAGCGGATCTCATTGAAGGAGCGCTCCCCCACGGGGTTTTCCTTGCGAAGGAGCCGTGAGAGAACCTTGAATCCAAGGTTGTGGAGGGTAGCGGAGGCGCCCTTCTTGAAGTAGAACCCACTGAAGATGGGCTGGATGATCTTGTCCCAGTACACGTGGGTGTAGCGCATGGAAGTCTTCATGGTCAATGGGTTGAGGAGAGTGTAGAGAATGGAGAGAAAGATGCTGTGGAGGGTGTCGATGGTCTTGTCGGAGGTGGAAGACACGTTCATGAAGGGGCTGATGAGGACTTTGACCTTGGCCCGGAGCGCGTTGCCGAGCTGGGTGTTGGCCTTCTTGGGGCTGGTGGTGAAGGGCTCGAGATGCCGCTTCAAGTCGGCCAAGTCGCTCAGGATATTGTACACCACCGCCTTCCAGCTGGTGAGCGCAGTGATTTTCACATCTGTGTCCTGGTGGTTGGTACAGCTTTTGTGGATCTGGAGCCACTGCTTGAGGTGGGGCCACGTCTCGAAGTTGTGGTTTCCCACAAGGAGCGTCACTCCCACCCAGATATCCATGCATGTTTTGTGCTGGCCGGTGTCACTCAACGCCTGAAGGCTCGACACGACAAAGTCAATGGCCCGCTGGCCCGACTGCACCGTGTTGTCGGAAAACAGCTTAATGGGGGAAATTTCCGCCTCGAGGAACCGCCGCACCGAGTACACCACGTTCTTGTTGTCTAGAAAGTTGCGGGCGACCTCAAGAAGAGTCACCACGCCCATGTTGATGATCTTCAGGTAGAGCGGCGACGACAGGTCGCAGAGATTCACCAAGAGGGTGGGGAACCAGAGGTGGAAGTGGTTGGCCATCATGATGGGGAAGTTGATCACCAAGTTGCGGAGAGTGACGAACTTCTCCACAATGAGCGACGAGCTCGGGAGGTTGCGCATGTTGAGCACGGTGGAGAGAATGGTTTCGGGGATGTTGTCGGCCAGATCAAAGATGAGTTTTTTGCGGTTGCTTGAGAACTTGAAGTCTTTGATGATGCTGAGGTACGGGAGAAGGAGCGTCTTGGACACGTCGGGGCGGGCAATCATGTCGCATGCGTGGGAGTAGAACCACTTGATGTCGGCCACGGAAAGAAACACGTTGAGCTCGGGGCTCGACACGACAAAGAAGATGAACTTGAGCGCCTGGCTGATGATGCGGATGGAGAACGGGTCGCCTTTCGTAGGTTCCTCCTCCTTGATGTTCTCCTTGTCTTCGTCCACGAAAAGCTTTCCCTCGATGGAGCGGATGTCTCGCTGGATGTATTGGGATAACGTGGCGATGTGATTCTCTTCGTTTCCGTCCTTCTGGATTACCAAAAGCTTGAGTACGGTCTCCACCGACGTCGTCTTGCACATGTTGTTGATGGTGGCATACACCTCGAAGCGCTTGTCAAAGGTATCATCCTGCAACACCACCAAACACCCGTTGATGAGCTGGGGGAGCTCCGAGCTCGCCGCGGGGAGCCGGATGATGGTGCCCGGGAGCCAGAACTTGGCGTGCATGGGACTGTGCTGGTTGGCTTCGTCCCACAACGCGGTATTATTGGGGTCCGATGGGGAGTAGTCCAAGTTGGGCACGTTCTTCAAGATACTCTTCTTTGGTGTAACGGCATGGTTGGGCGAGCTGGGGGCATCCGACACCAAGAAGTCCAGGAACACCACCCGCTTCTTGGGGCTCTGGGTGTGGGGAGATGAGCCCTTGTCGGTGCGGGGCCGCTTGATCGGGCTGGACATGAGCTCGTACGACTCGTTGGACTTGGGCTCGCTGTGGACTTCATCGCTGGAGATGGTGAGGTCAATCACCGGGCTGGCGGGCCGGGGGGCCGCATGACGAGGACTTCGTCTGGACGCCCGGGTCCGGGGCCGGGGCAGGCCGTATTTCCCGTCCACCGCCATGAAGTGAGACTGGACTGCAATATCGTCGGGGGGAAGCGCACCAGAACTGAGCGTTCCTGGCAGTCGGTTGGCCCACATGACGCGGTGAGGTATTGAGGTGACGAGAACGCGTAAAATCGGCGCGAAGACCGCGATCGAAGGTGCTACAACTATTTCTTTGCCAGGGCAGAGAAGACGAGAGATGGTCTGGAGAGGAGAGGGAAAGGTTGTGGTTTCAGAGTGACGCGTGGCTTGACGTGATATTAGGTTGGTTGAAGTACGTGGGGCGGCTGCAACATATTGCACAAAGGTGCGAATAATCAAGAATTCGATGACATGCAACTATAGATCCTTGGCTGCGAATTACTAGCACAAGGCTCACGTCACTCTAACTTTTGCTTCTTGGTGTCGGCCTCGTCGGGCGAGTCTAGTGGGCGCTTACGAGACTCCTCTGGTACCACAGCGGTGTCCTTCTCGGTCTCAAGAACCAACTCACTAGGCTTGGCCTCGTCCTTCGTTTCTTGAACCAGAACCTCTGGCTCTAACTGCTCTGACTGCTCTGGCTGCTCTGGCTGCTCTGGCTGCTCTGGCTGCTCTGGCTGCTCTGGCTGCTCTAACTGCTCTGGCTGCTCTGGCTGCTCTGGCTGCTCTGACTGCTCTGGCTGCTCTGACTGCTCTGGATTCTCCTCTTTTTTCTCCACCTCAAGGGCGTCCTTTGTCAACATCTTGCCAAACGCTAGCCAGTTCGACTTTCTCTCATGTTTCATCTTCTTCCATATCTTCACCGTGCGCTCGTCCACCACGTCCTCTCCCGCTTCAATGCGGACACTGAGCGCATCAATGTCCTCCTGCGTCACCCGGCTCCACTGCTTATTTCTCAACTGGTCCAAGCCCGTCTTCACCTTCATCTTCCGTGAGAGCTGCGGCGTGCCATACACATTGAAGTACCGCTTCTCCTTGTACGGTATCGCCGACTTGTGCGCAGCCGCCGTTGCTGCAAACTCCTCGGGCTTGACTTCCTTGTCCGTAAGAATACGAGATCCCAGAGAGTCCTTACCGTATATCAAGAAGCCAATCCAGTTAGTCTCCGACGTTGAAAGTTGCTGGAGCAAGTACCCAAACTGCTGGTCGGTCTCCTTGCTCTTCCTTATGATGTCCTTCTTGATTTTGAATAGCAACCCCACCAAGTTCTCGGAAACCAGATTATCCGTCAAGTGCTTGGTTGTGGCAGGAGCACCAATGTCAGCGAGAAGCTGCCGCTTGTTGCTGCCAACTAACAGATACAAAAGACATGCCACAACGTAGATCTGAACAAGGATAGTTTGTCTGTACTTGGAGTCGCCGAGCTGGCGAATGGCCACGGCAACATCGTCCTTGTGGGAGTCGCCAAACGGCGATAGCCAGTACTTTTCCGGGAAAAACACTTTGTCCTTGTACTTCTGGTGCGCGTGCTTTTGCTCCTCCTGTGACTTTGGCGGCTGGACGAGGTAGTTCTCCGTTCTCGGCCGCTTCACGTTGGCCTCCTCCTCGAAGATGAACTCGTAGAGCTTCACCATCGAGTTGATGGCCTTACTTAAAGCCTTGGTGTTGCCTGGCTTCACGTAGTAGTACGGATCGCGACCCACTTTCGTAAACAGGATTATGTCCTGGAGCACCTGCTCCTCCCAATTGCGAGCCTTGGCGGGAGGCGTCTCACGCACCGGGCGGTTGGCCACGGTGAAGTACTTGTTGAGACCCGTGTTGTCCTCAAAGAGAAACACCTCGGAGATGAACATGCGCACGCGAAAGTGGAATGAGTCGTGGAACGAGTCCTTCTTGTATGAGTCTTTGGTGTAGAGGCGGTCGGTGAGCTTGTTGCACACCTCGAGCACCGAGATGCGGTCCACCGTCAGCTTGTGGTCAAACAACTGGGCGGAGATGAGCTGTCGGCGCGTCTCAAGATATAGCCAGAACACCTCCACCAACCCATGGGGAATGAGAGACTCGCACGCCACCAGAACAAGCTGGTAAAATAGTGGCTTCGAGGGGAGGTGATGGAGGGTGATGTGGATCTGTAGGTCAAGAAGTGTGGCCATTTTGTCAAGAGTGGTGAGATAACCTTGGTCCACAGTGTACTTGGAAATTAACACCACTGTGCCGTTTGGGGTTAGCAAATCAACATAGGACGCCAACACCCGCTGGAACGCCACCTGCAAGAGGAACTCCCTGTTCTTAGCGGCCAATTCGGCGTTGAAGGAAGTGACGTCCTCCGATTCAGTATCCACATTGATCTTGAACGCATCGTTGTTGTCGAGCGACGACAAAATTTCCTCCACTCCAATGAACCGGTCAAGAGGGGGGATGTTTGTCAACGGCGACTCGTCGGTTTTGGCGGCATCCACCGCCGCCGCCACGCGGGTGACGGTGTCATCGAGTAGCAGTAGGTCCATAAAAGTCGCACACCTTACTTTGCACTATTTACATCAGATATCAAACTTCTTGGACCGCCCCTTCTTCTTGTCGCTGTGGCGCTTCTTGTTGAACATGCGCTTCTCCTTGCGGTCGGCGCGGATCTCCTCCCACCGCTTCTGGTCCTCCTCGCTGGGCTCTTCTTCGAAAAAGACATTGTCCTTGATGTCAGCTAGTAGCTTGCGGAAACACTCGTCGGCGTTGACGTCTCTATTCCGGCTGGTGTCGCTTTGGATGAGTAAGCCGCCCAGCTTGGTTTCGTAGCGGAGCTTGTTTTTGATTTGGTCCCGGATGGGCTCGGGGATCCAGTAACAGTACGCTGGATCCATCCACTTGCTTGGCTCCATCAGCACCGTGGCCTTGGACGACGTTTTGTTGACCTTTTGGCCGCCCGGACCCGATGACCGAGAGTACCCAATCTCGAACGCATGCCGCGGGATGTCGGAGTCCTTGAAGGACTTGAGCCACTCCTTGGCGGAGGCGATGGCCTCCGGCGACGTGCTATTGAGCCGAGGGCCAAACGGACCGAAGAAATGGCGTGTGGCTAATCCCCATCGTAGGGTGGAAAGTCGAAACATGTGCGGTCGCAAAACTAAATCAAGCCGTGTATTCAGTGTCTTTCTAAATTAGGCCTTGTCAAGAACCTTGGACGCATCGCTCACATCCACCGACGTGTTGTCGGGCTCGACAAACGTCTTCTTCACCTCTCCGTCCTCCACTAGCAACGCATATCTCTTGGATCTCTCGTTACCAAAGAACTTGGAGGCGTCAAACAACACGTCGAGCTCCTTGGAGAACTCGCCCTTGGCATCCGCCAAGAATCTCACCTGGTTGGTGCCCACGGTCTCCAACAACGAGTCGCCAAACGCCTTGGTGACAAACGCATCGTTGACAGCAACAACAAAGAACTTGTTGTAGCCCTTCTCGTTGAACGCTCTGAGGTTCTTGATGTATCCGGGAACATGGGACGCCGAACACGCGGGCGAGAAGGCGCCGGGAATTCCCACAATCACCGACTTGCCCTCCTTGGCTTCCTCAGCAAGGTCAACTTGGTTTCCGGGCGACCCCTCAAACAACGTGGTGGAGGGGATTTTATCGCCAACAGCGACAAAGCGAGCAGTGGTGCTGGAGAAGGGGCGGACGAGCTGGGGGCGGATAATGGATCTGAGCATAGTGGTTGATATAATTGCTAATGCGAATGTGTGGCTGGACAAAGCACCAATTGCAAAAATGACCTGGCCTTAGACCATTGACCTACTCTCTACGACACACATCATCTGTGATGCATCTGTGATGGTCTTCCATGTCTTCGTAGTTGCCTGCTTAAGATGTGCGGCACGGAGTTTCGCAGTATGGCCAAACCCAAGCAGCAGAAGCTCACCACCTCCAAGGCGTTGGAGCTCTACAAGAGCACCCTCAACTTCAACGTCATCAGTCGGTATGATCCCGCCATCAAGCAGCTTCTATATCTCACTTCCCACTGTGTCATTTACAAGTTCAACGAGGCCGACGAGGACTGGGCCAAAACCGAGTATCTGGGCACGCTAGCACTCTACCTCCGCAACTTCGAGGTGCCCCTGAGTGCCCCGCAGTCGCTCGACGACCTCCAGACGTTGTTTTGCTACGGGTTGATTCTCCTCAATAGAAACAACCCCGAGTGTTTTTCGTTGGGCTTGCTTCCCAACCGCATCATCAAAAACCTCACCAACTTCCACGAAATCGACGCCGAGCTCAACGACAACCTCATCATCGTCAAGAACGTGGTGGGCGACATCTACGGGTTGTGGGTGTTTGACGAAACCGACCGCATGAAGTTGTTCAAGTTGATCGACTACTGTCTCAAGAGCGATGCCATCTAGTGTATTATACAAACAACATGTAACAAGTAGCGTACGAAGCCAACACTAGGATGAGTAGCTTCCGCCAACTCAGCAAGCTCTGTTCGTCTTTAGTGGTTCCTCTGGCAGTCGGTGCACGGAGGTGATCGCTGCGAAATTTACCCTCAGCACCGAGCTAGTTGACGTCGTTGGCTACCAATCTATCGTGGTTCTGTGTTCAAATCCCGGAGACTCGTCCATTGACCGGCTTGTGGGCTTAAGCGCTTTATAATTCACGTCACCTTTTGCGCTGAAAAACACCATCACCACCCCACCACCAACAGGCCGAATACGTGAAGCATGCTCAATCACAACGGGGCCAAGAGGACCGCCCAGCAGCAGGCTCAGCGGATGACCTCGCAGCAGCAACAGCAGCTCCTTCGACAACAACAGCAGCAGCAGTTGATGCAACAACAAATCAAACAGGCTCGAGAGAACCCCGACAGCGTGCATTTTGCCACCACCACGCAGGAGATACTCCGCAAGTACGCCCGCCATCCGCCCTCGCTCACGTTCCACATTTACGAGACCCACTATCGTTTCAACAATACCCCGGATTCCAACATCATACCGAAAAACAGTCTCATGATCAAAGACTTCCTCAAGCACGTGATGCGGGAGGAGATCCCCGTGGAAATGACCGAGTTGGTCAAGGACTTTGCCATCCGGGCGTACGACGGGTGTCTCATTCTCCAGGTGTATGACCATCGCAACTTGGTGAGCGCCGACAAGGAAAACAAGGAGAACCAGGCCTCGACCGCCGACAAGAACACCCAGGACAACGTGCCTGTGGTGCAGAAACCCAAAACATATCGCACGTTGCTACGTCCCACGCAGCTCTCGCTATACTACGATTTGCTCTACCACACCGACTCGGCGTTGACCAAGTTCACCGACCCGCTTGCTCTACAAATGGAGAGTGAGATCGTCAACCTCACCAACCGCAAGTTGGATCTTCTGGTTCCCCTCAACCCATATCAGTGCGAAGAGTATCTTCGTCCCGAGCACGAGTACCCCAAAAAGGTGTGGGATGAAGACAAGCAGGACTACAAGATGATCCACTCGCACCGGCAAGAGGTTGAGAAACAGCCGAGAAAGTTGTATCAAGAGGAGCTTGTTATGCACAAGTCCACTGGGTTCGAGGAGCTCATGTTCCTTCTTTCGAGCAAATACAAAAAGGCCGCCGACCAGGTGGGCGAAAAGAAGTTGGTGGTTGTCGGAGGCAGCACGTCGCTTTCCAACTCGACGCCGGCACCCAACTCCAAGTCCGAGGAGGGTACTCCCTCCACCGACAAAAAAGAAGCCATCAAGGCGTCCAAAATCAACACCGCGGCCGCGGCCGCCGCGGTCTCCGGTGGCAGCAGTGCCACCAGCAACCAGTTCATGCGGTTGCGGTTCATTGAAGAGATTCGCAAGCGCAAGGAGGCCCAAAAGGCCCAGCAGGAAGCGGCCGTGGTACAACAGGTGCAAAATAACGGCATCAACACCATTGGCCAGACCTCCGTGGACCCCTCCTTGGCGGACAAGAAGCCCATGAATGGCATGGCGGCGCAGGCCAAGCCCATGGTGCAAAATGCTCGCGTCCAGCAGGGCCTTCTGCAGCAGCAGCAATTGGCCAAGGCCCAGCAAGCCCAGGTGCTCCGAAACCAGCAGCTCCAAGCCCAGAAGGCAAGACAATTACAGCAGCTACAGCAGCAGCAGCAACAACAACAGTTTCAGAACAAGCGAGCCAAGCTCAACCAGCAAAACAACATGCAATATCTGTCTCCGCAGATGGGCAACGGGTCGCAGCCTCCATCCAACGTGGGCACTCCCGTCATGAGCAACGGCACGCCGAGAATGGGCAACCCCATCCCGCAGCAGAACATCAACCCGCAGCCCCCAGCCCAGGCGTCGCCCAACCCCGCTGCTCCTCAACAACTACCCCAACTGCAACCCGGGCTGGCTGGTGCCCAAGGGACGGGCCAGACGCTCCAGCAGCAGCAACAACAGCAGATTTTCCAGAGCACTCTCACCCCTCAGGAGCAACACACGTTCCGCCAATTGCAAGCACGGATGAATGCGTTGGCCATCATGGGAAACTCGGGTGTGGCCCCCAACCGCGCCCAGCTTACCCCTCAGCAACAGCAGCAGGCCATCCAGCAGGCCAAGTTGATCCAACAACAACTCCTCCAGCGATTCCCAGCGTACTTCCAGCGGCTAAGACAGTTTCAAGTTCTCCAACAACAACGAAGACAGGCGGCCGCGACTCAGCTTCGTCAGCAGCAGCAAGGAAACCCGGCCGTTGCGGCGGCTCAAGCTGCCGTCAATGGACAAGGACAGTACAACAATGTGGGAGGCCAGGGAATGATGAACCAAAACATGATGAACTCACCCAAGCGTGGGTACAAGCGCAAGCCCTAGTGCCATGGGTGAGAGATGATATATTGTAATATACCGACATAAGAGAAAAAGACATAGGGGTATAACATCAGCAATTAGAGAGAGCCAGGGTCGATGGTGGACCCGTACGCAGCCAACGCCGCCACCGTGCCGAGCACCACCAACGCGCCCTTGCCGAGTTCCTTGAGCGCCGTCTTTGTCCATGAAGGAGATGCCTTGTGTTTCTTTGGAGAGGGCTCGAGGGACACCGACGAGTCGGTGGAGACCTCCTCGTCCTCCTCGAAAGCACAGTAGTCTCTCTTTCTAGATGTGACAGACTCGACGGTGAGGGAGCTCAACAGCACCGGGGGCAACTCGCCCGTGGTGTGCGGGTCGTAGTCCAGGTCCAGGTCCAGCTGGACGGCGCGGTCGTAGTCCAGGCCCAGGTCCAGCTGGGCAAACTCGGTGCAGAAGGCCGTGCACGCCACGTCCAGGTCGTCGTCCACGTCGGGAAACGCCTGGAGCAAGTACTCGTGGTCGGAGTACTCCTCATTCTCGGTGGCCTCGGGGTCGGCCGCGTCGGTGTGGGCACCGCCGTAGGCGTCGTAGTCGTCCTCCAACTCGTCGATGGAGATCTCCATGCCCGTGGCGCGGGTGTCGTCGTCGCTGAACTCGAGGTCCTGGGGCTCCACCAGCTCCGCAGCCTCATTGGCACTCGCTGCGTCCGGCACAGCGGCGTCTTCGCCCGTGAGCGTCACCACGTTGTCGCGTACCGACACTACAAACAGCAACCCGAGGGAGGCCACGCCAAATTGGTCCAAGGGAATGGTGGTGGCGTCGGAGGACTCGTGCTCCGAATGCACCCGGCGTATGGACACCAGCGGCTTCATGATGATGAACGCCAACGTGTCGTTCTGCTGCAACGCAAACCACCGGTGCGGCTTGAGCACCTCGTGGTTGAGCACGGTGCCAAAGGTGGAACCGTTGTCCTGGATCTGGAACCCCAGCTCAGCTCTGCGGATGGTGGCGTGGTTCTTGGAGAGGTGCGAGTTGTGGAAGAAGAAGTTGGCCTGGTGGGCCTTGCGGGTGGGGTCTCTGTCGGAGGCCCGCTTGATTTCGGTTTCGCCATCGATTTTGACGGACCGGCTCCACACGGGGGTAGATACGGGTTGGTCGCTCATGGCAGTAGCAGGGAGGTGTATTGTTATTATTCAATAGGTGTTTTGTTAGACTCTTGGAAAGAGAAACGGGTATAAAGTAGGGATCCGATAAGGGGTTTGTGCGCCTGCACGTCACATGCTGCAACCAGTGCGCCACCAATATAATCATTGGTACAACTTTGTAAACTCCGTACCCCCCTCGGGGCCCGGGGGCACTTGCAACCAATTCAATGCATCGTATCCTTTGACACCATCGATGAGGTGGAACGCGTACGCGAACCGGCTCTTGGTCGAGTTGTTGGCCTCGGACTTGTGCAACACCGAGCTGTTGATGAGAATCAACGATCCCGCCTTGCACTCGACGAGCTTGTAGTCGCTGGGGTCGTCCTTGGGGATGGGCGTGGACTTGTCGTAGTCCACGGGAATGAATGTGGTGCCCTTGCGTCCCTGGTCCACCTTCACAAAGCGCTTGGTAATGGGGAATACCTTGTGGGACCCCGGGTTATACGATAAGCACCCGTTTTCGGCGGTGCAGTCCTCGAGAGCAAACCAGAAACCAAGGGCGCTCTGCGGCTGGGTGTAGAGAAAGGCAGCGTCCGTGTGGGAGGGCACCTCGTTGTCTCTTTTGGCAGCATCCTTGCCCACCGGCTGCTTGAATATCAACATGCTTTGCAACACGCGGGGGTCCTTGTAGCTCAAGCTGCGAGCCACATCCTGAACCTTGTCTTGGAAGGTGATGTCTGCAAAAGTTTTGTCCTTCATGTGGAGACCGTGCCCGATTTTGTTGATGGCCTGTTGCTTGGAGTACCTGAGATGGCCCGTTTCCGGATCAAACGCGTCCACGTCAAAGAAGAAACTCACCTCGTCGGAGGAGTCAAAGAAGTACTCGTCGCCCACATGGTTATCTTCACCGGTACTGAATTGGGTCTTGGGATGATTGGCAAAGTCAAAGTCGTCGAGGAGCTGGTGGGCCCGATCCATGAGACTGGTCACCTCCTGTGGCAGTAGGAAGTCGGGGAGGCAGAGCATGCCCTCCCGGTCGAATTGGTCAAGCTGTTGTTGGGAAAGAGACATGGTCTGATTAGATGCGTGTTTTGTGCAGGAATATATACTTATCGGCCAAATCGCTTTAATTCCCACAATCGCAATGGCGGGTACACCACGGCAGAAAAGGCCATCGCGAGCCAGAACCCAATGTCCCCGCCATACTCGCCGAGCTTGTCGGCAAGAGGACCGCGGTAGTACACCTGGTTCATTCCGAGAACGGCCCCGACCACCCCGGCTGCAAACGCGGCACTTGCAGCCAACCCGTGGGTGATGTTGTGGGGAGAGTCCCACTTGTCCCAATTGTAGAGGGAGGAATAGTCATGCTCAAACTCGTTGTGGTGGAGTTTTCTCGCCCGCTTGAAACGAAACAAGAGGTTTTCCTCGAGAAGAAGCGAAATGTACATCAGCACCCAGTACCCGAGCATGGGGAGGAAGTTCAGGATGATGGCGGATGCCTCCGATTTCCCAACAAGCGAAAGCACGAGATATATCACCATCACGAGCAGTGCCCAGATCCAGCGGGGCACGAGGGCCAACTTGGCGTCGATGAGCTGGAACTCGAACGCACACGAGTACGTGTTCATGATGTTGTTGCAAACCAACGAAAAGAACAACACCACCAGCACAAACTGGCCAAAGCGCCCCCAGGGCTCGAACGCGGCGTTGATGATGCCGCCGATGCCGTACTCGGCGTATGCGTCATGCCACGGCGTGTAGGCGTAGCTGATGGTACCCGCCAAGGTCCCCACCACCGCGACGAAAGTGGTGGGAATGGCGATTCCAAGAAAGGTCATGAGGAACACGTGGATGCTGGGGGTATCGTCGGGGAACAAAATGTAGTAGTCGGCGGCCCCCGAGCCCCAGGTGGCCGTCACCGAGTAGCCCACGGTGAAGAAGGAAAGCCAGTTGCCTCGCGACGTGGTGGGCGAGTACCCGGCGTCTCGGATCATGGCGTTACTTTCCTCAATGTACCCAATCTTCTTGCACACATTGACGTAAAAAAGCACGACTGCAATCGTGATGGGTACCGACAAGATGGTCTGGAACTTGAGAAGCACCCGGATGCCAAACACCGCAATCACAAGACTGAGGATGCTGATGACAACAATCCCCACCAGCAAGTCGACGCCCAGGACTGCCGCCAACACCTGGCCGCCAACGACACAGTTCACCACCAGCCACCCGATACCCCCGACAATGCACACCAACGCGACGAACTTGACGCCCCACTGGCCAAAGAGAAACCGCGCACTCACCATCTGGCGGCACCCGCTCTTGGCGCCCATGGTGGAGGTGTAGGCGGGCACCAAGCACCCAATGACCATGGAGATGATGCCACTGATGAGCGCATCGCGGAGGTTGAGCCCGAACAAGAGCGTGGGAAGGAAGAACGACAGCATCGACGTGAGCCCGCCGCACGCGGCGAACCAGAGCCCGGCCACGTGCACGAACTGGCTGAGACGGTAGTTTTTCGATTGTTGTGCCAACTGGCGCCGTTCGGCCGGGGTGACCCGCTCGATTCCCCGGGTCTCGACGCCCCAGGCGTCGAGCTTGTAGATCCAGTCGACGTAGGGGCTGCCGACGCCCCGCGTGGGCCCCTGAGTAGGAAGAAGAGTCTTGGAGGTGTCGGAAGAACGCGACGTCACCGTATCGACTGCAACTTTTTCCATGCCGTGGGTGCGAAGTTGCAACTCTTATATGCTGCAGAAATGCCGCAAAGGAAATCCGCGTAATCGCATAATCGGCCGCAATATAAATACCCTGCCGTTTGCAACTATTTGGCATGGTGGTTGACCAGTTGCTTCTGACTCATGCGAGTCTCTTCCAAAAGTCCATTCTGCACCCGCTCACCAACGAGCTCTGTCAGGGGACACTAGCTGACGACAAGCTTCTCACGTACTTGGTGCAAGACCTCAAGTTCTTTCAGGTTGGCCTCAATGTCATGGGCAAGGCCTTGGCATACTGTGACGATGCCGAGGCGGCAATAGTCCTCGGCAAGCAGATTGGCTTTGTCAGCAATGACGAGAACACCTACTTTTACAAGGTGATTGAGCAATTGAGCGGGTCTTCCGACATCACCCTGTTGGCGCGAGAAGCCGAGCCCCTTCCGGCGGTAAAAAAGTACATTGACTTGCTCCAGTACTTGGCAGCCAAGAGCACGTCGTACGTCGAACTCATCACCTTCATCTACGTCATGGAGAAGGTGTACCTTGGGTGGGCCGACCTCAATATTGAGCGCGGCCTCCCCCCGTTGACCTACAAGCACAGCGAGTGGGTGGTGCTCCACAGCGGCGACGCCTTCACCAAGTGGGTGGACTTCCTTGCGTCGGAGGTCGACCGCGTGGTGACGCCCGACTCGTTCAAGTTGTGTGAGGACATCTTCAAAAAGACGGTGCAGTTGGAGATTGACTTTTTCTCCGAGTGCTACAACCACCAACCATAAAAATATTTACACTATGTACACTACTTGTAGAGAAAACCCAACCAGCTGTCGTTGCGTCTCTCTCTCTCCGCTTGGGGGACAAACGCATCCACGTGCTTTCGGATCTTCTCGGCGCCGTCCTTTGCGTCCACCTCGCGGCCAATGACATCGACAAAGTTGCCCTCGCTGTCCATAAGATAGAAGAAGATGGAGTGGTCCACCAAGTAGTCTTGTCCTGGCTTCACGTCCGGTGGCGTCGAGAAGTACACCCGGTACTGCTTACACGCCTTCTTCACGTTCTCATATGTTCCCGTCAACCCCACGATCGAAGGGTGGAAGTCCGTGAGGTACTGCTTGATGACCTCGGGCGAGTCTCGGGCGGGATCACACGTTATGAAGATGGGCTGGAGCTCGATGTTGTCCTTGGCCTTCAATTCATCAAGCATCTCGCCGAGTTTGTCGAGCTCGTCGGGACAAACGTCGGGACAGTGAGTGAAGCCAAAGTACACGATGGAGAACTTCTTGTTGTCGTTCTTGAGGTTCTCGTGGGTGAACTTGTCGCCGTTGGTGTCGACCAAGTCGAAAGGTCCACCAATAAGCGGCTTGCCGTACCCGCGTTTGGACTCCACCTCCTTCTGGATCCGCAACTTCTCCTTCTCGTGGGAAAACCAGTATGTGAAGCCACCACCAACACAAAGCAAAAGCAACACCGCCTTCCACGAAGCAAACTCGATCGAGTTGGCGGAATACTTTCTCGTGGAGGAGGAGCCTCCGATAGCCACCCTGCTCAAGGGACGTTTGGATTTTCCAGTGGGATTCTCTTCAGTGGTGGGCTTCTCGTTCAAAAGCCACCGAGTTTGGCTCATGAATCGACAGGTAATCATCCGCCGCGTGGGGCCGACCGCCCGTGCCATCGATCTGGTCAACATGAGGTGGTTTTTTTGATGCGCACCATGACTTCCCATCTCATACTGTGGGCCCACGCCCACGGCGCCGTCATCCTGTCCGGAATCGACTTCAAGACGAGTGGAAACGGCCTCGGGGCGTTCCTGTATGAACCCAAAAATCTCATCAAAATCCCCCTCAAGTGCATCTTGCTGTACGACAAAACCGACTTGGGCATCGACGGCCCCCGCAATCTGGTGCTCAAGCTCTGGCTTGCTCGTGAGAGAACCTCCCACTCCTTCTTCAAACCATACCTTGACCTCTTGCCGCTGCTCGAACAAACCAACGTTCCGTATGTATGGTGTGCTAAGGACAAACAGTACCTAAAGGGTACCAACTTGGGCAGTTCGCTCAAGGACAACCTCGGCCATATTGTCGAGGAGTGGTGGAAGGTGGTGAATCTCCTTCCCGAGGCTACCGAAAAGCCCGCCGACCACTTTGTCAACTTGAAGTTCTACTACGAGTTCAAATTCTACACTGACGACGATCTCCACAAGTACTTGACCACGGCCAAAGTGTCCAACTGGACCCACTTTGCAAACTATCTCTGGGCATCCGTGATGGTCAAGTCCAGAGCTTTCCCTGCCCACCTTCTCCAGGGATCCATCGCCAGAGACATTGAGAAGGACGAGGTGATGTTGCTTCCCGTGGTGGACTTGCTAAATCACAATCCCAAGGCGGAGGTCAACTGGACGGTTGAAAGCGACAACGGGGTCTTCTTCAGCTTCACGTCAGGCCCGACAACGGGCGAGTTGTTCAATAACTACGGGCCAAAGGGTAATGAAGAACTTCTTCTAGCCTACGGCTTCACGCTCGAACGCAACGAGTCCGACTCCAGCGCATTGAAAATCAAGGTGCCCGCCGAGCTTTTGCCGGATCTCCAAGCCAAAGGGGTCAAGTTGCCGCAAATCTCCGACTACACCTTCTCCGTCGTGAGTGACGAAACCTCCGAATCCACCAAAGCAGATGACGGGCTTCTTTTCTACATCAACGAGCACGCCATTCCCGAGAACCTCCTACTCTTGTTCCAGTGGCTTGTTAGATCTCCCTGGGAGAACGAGCTCACCACCCGGATGAAGTTGGCGGGGCTCAACCAGCTACGCAATGCCATCGATGCAAAAAAGAGTCTCCTTGACAAAGTGCCCCTTCCCACCGAATCAGACACTCCCCACCACCAGAGCATCACCAACTATGTCACGGGCCAGCGCCGCATCTTTCAGGCAGCCATCAAGAACCTCAAGCGGACCGAGAAGGAATTGCTAGCCACCCACAAGGGCGAGCTCTTGACGCTCAAGAGTGTGTACAAGAAAGACGTCAAGTTCCAGCAGTCTCTTCTTGTCACACTCGGCGCCTCTTCGTTCGACGACATTGTCGAGCATGAACTCCAGGACCAGGTGTGGTTGCTTTACCTCATGAGATGCAACAACCGCCAACACTACATCAAGACGGACGGCGACGAGGCCGACAACTACCTTTCTGAATGGATCGAGAAGGCGTTTGCCAAGATGAAGGCGCACACCACCATCTCTGCCGGCGAGATTGTCCAGTATCAACAACTCTACGAGGGTCTCATCATCCCCCTCAATCAGACCGTTCCCGAAATCTACAACCAGGGCCTGTGGACCGTCGAGGACCTCATCATCAGTGCCAAGCTTTTGGACACCATCAGTTTTGTACGGGGGGTCGAAAGCGAGTGTATTTTAGTTAGGGTAGACAATTAAACTAATCCTCCTTGATACCACCAGTACCGGCAACCTCGGCAGCCTCGACGGTGTGCTTGTCAGTCTTGACCTCGGTAGCGCCTTGCAAGGCTTGGAAGAGACCAGGCGCAGCCTTGAAGGGTCTCTTGAGGTCACCGGAAGCAGGCACGTTGAAGAGGTGAATCTTGACGATGTTGGACTCCAACGCAGACTTGACTCCCGACACGGATTGCATCACCAAGGGGTTGGTGTATTTCATGTAGATGTGCATGAAACCCATCATGGCCAAACTGGTGAAGATCCCCTTGATTTGGGTGTCGACTTGCTTCAAGTCGTACTCCTTGACGGTGGTGATGACGGCCTTTGGCTCGGTCTGGCCCGACATGGGGTTGGCGGGCTCAACGTACTTCAACGTGGTCAAGTCGTTCTTCTTGTTGATCTTAAACTTCACCAAGAGGTAGATGGAGAAGGCAATGATTTGACACGCGGCGTAGGCGGCTCTCACGTAGAACAAGATGGTGGGGTCTTCCAAGTCAAGACGACGCGACACTTGCATCATGACAAGCATGACGACCAAGTTGGAGATAGCAGGCGAGACCATGGTGTTTTGAAAAATGGATGGTGCGAGAAAAAAGCGATACCGACTAATTTTTCACCACCGCCACCGGTGCCGTGCGTCCACCAAAAGAAGGTGGTGGAAGAAGGAGCAGAAACTGCCGGTGAGCTCTACGGACGAATATGGCGACAAGAGTGTAGAAGGAAGATTAGAGGATTCTTATCGGTAAGTTCGGAAGACATGGGATCCGAGCCGAAGGCCAGCGCGGTGGTCTCGCCGGTTGTTGGGTTATCTCACTTCTACTTTTCGCAATTGGGTGCAAAACATCAAAAATTAACAGAAAATACCGAAGTAACGAAAATGCATATCCTCTCAAATCATGGCAACGGCAAGCGCGGCGGCTCCGGCCAACACCCCGATGGCGTTTCTGGCACCGGCGTTCTCGCTCTGGGTGATGACACCCTCGGTGGTACGGCTCTGGTCAGCCACAGTGGTTTTGGTGGACACGGTGGTTTCCTCGGTGGCAGGAGCCTCGGTGTGAGTCTCCTCGGTGGCGTGAGTGGCCTCGGTGGTTTCTGTTGGGTGGACCCACTCCGTCTTGGTGGTGTCCTCCTGCGTGGCGTGCTCACCTTCCTTAGTCTTGGTGTGCTCGTCAGTGTGCTCACCCTCCTTGGTCTTGGTGTGCTCATCAGTTGGCTTGATGACCTCACCGGTGACAGTCACCGTCTTGGCCTCAGTCACCTCCGTGGTGTACTTGTTGCACACGTGCTTGGTGCAAGTAGTAAGGGTGATGGTGGTGGGCTCAGGGCAGTAGGTGACGTAGTCGGTCACCGTGAGGCCGTCGGTGACGGTGATGGGGTCGGTGACAGTGGCGTTTTGCCAGTAGTGCACGTGGGGGTCGCCGGTGGTGGTGGCAGCGGCCGACGACGAGGACTCGGTGTCTTCGTCATCCTCGACCGAAACGGTCACGGCAATGGCACCCTCGAACGAGGGGTCCTCGGACCCAAAGTACGTCAACGCGTACGACTCCTCGGAGTACCGGTAGGGGTCGTTGATGTTTTTGGCGGCGTAGAAGCCGCTGGCAGAGCCGCCAATGGCCAACGCTCCGTCCTCGATGGTGACTTGGTCACCTCCAGACACACCAAATTGCACAATGTGCTCTTGCACACTAAACACACTGGGGGTGTCGCTGGACGACTCAGATAAAAGCTGGGACTCCTCGTCGTAGGTGAAGTCGGCGGAGTCGGAGCCCAAGAAGGCATAGTTGACACCAGCACCCTCCCGAATGGTGGTGACACCCAAACCGTTGACGGCGTCGTCGTCGGCGTGAATGACCAAGCGAAGGGCGGAGGCAAGAGAGACGTAGATGCCGAGGCAAGCGAAGGTGGTGAATTTCATGGTGGTGGTCTACAAGTTGGCCGGGTCGGCCTCTTATAGGTGAAAAGTGTGGAGAATACAATTGCTGCGAATCTATAATTAGGAGGTGTGCCGAAGCGGCAAGGGCGCCTTAGGCGCGAGCGCTTACGACATGGACAGAGCACGGGGCCAACCTGCGGGGGGAAGTAAACAAAGGCTATATTTGACTGTTTGCAAAGATATTTTTGACCCATGCTTCAATCTGGGGGCTTATGTCGAGGTCGCAGAGTCGCACTTTCACAGGATACTTACCGCCATAGTTGCTTACAAATTACGCAAGAGGCTCCTCGTCGAAGGAAACATCGCCGAACTCCCAGCACCCCGCGTGGCTTTTTTTAGCGCTGGCCTCTGCCACAGCGAGTTCGTCGAGATACGCTTTGAGGTGGGCACCGGCAGCGCGCTGCACGATCCCCCAGCCATCGGCCACCAACTGCTTGTTGATGGTGTAGGAGGGATCCTTGAGCGATTGCTCGGAGTCGTAGAGAATTGCGTCGTACTCGATGCCGGGCTCCAGCGAGGGAAGCCCGCTGATGACCAATTTTTTGTCGAAGGTCAACTCCTCCAACGCATAAAGGGCCTCGGAGAGATAGTCAGATGGTTGCGAGGGAGGAAGCTGGATGCTTTGGAGCCGTGAGTTGTGGGCAAAGGCACCCACTTGCGTCAAGCCAAACTTGGCGGGAAGGGCTCGCAACGACGCCAACGCAACTGTGTCCACGTTGCCGAAATCCACATGTTTGACTTGAATCTTTTTGGACACCCGGTCGACGCCAATGACCCGGGCACGGTAGTACTTGTTGTTTTCGGCGAATCTGGCACTCACCAACTCGCCCTTCTTGGGGGGCTTGGTGAGATTGAAGGGGAGATCCGAGCTGGCCAGCGCACTGGGTGGCTGCGAGTGGAACGCATTGAATTTGTTTTTGAAGTCGGCAAACACGGCGCTCTCGTTGAGCTTGTGGAAGGAGATGATGCCGGTGGGGTCGATGTCGGTGACCTCAATGTCGAAGAAATCGGGCTTGGTGAGGTCAAGCGCGGCCACCTGGGTGGTGGCGGCATCGACGGGCGTGTAGTTGGCCCACACCCCCTTTTTGGCCGAGCGGGCGGCCTCCTCGGCCGCGGTGAGCTCGGCGTGGAACTGGTTGCGGCCGACCGAGATCTCATTCAACGACGTGAGTCCTTGCTCGACCAAAGCCACCTGCACCGGCGTCAAGGCCTTTGCGTTGGCGTACAAGTTCCCAACAAAGCCGCCGATCTTGTCGGTGTCGTAAATCTCAAACTCGACACTGCGCTGGAGGAACCGCTTGTTCAAGTACTTGGTGCCGACGTCGGACTTTTCGTTCGACAAGCCCCCGAGCACCACCGTCAACTTGAGGCCCTCCTTGGGGTTGAACAACTTGACACGGTTGACGCCCGCCACGTACTCGACGTGGTATCCGGCAATACGGCCCTTTTGGCGGAACCCATTGTAGAAGGTCTTGGCCTTGGCGGCGTTCTCGCTGGCATCGACAATCCGCGTGCCCACACTCAATGCCTTGGTGATGTCGCCGGCAATCCACACCCCGCGCTTGGCGTCGGCCTTGGCCTGCTCCTCGAGCTCAACTAGACGGTCCCAGTTCAACGCCCGCTCGCTGGCGGTGGCCTTGTTGTGTTTAATGACGGTGGCCCATCCACTGCGCACAAGCACCTCGGAGAGGTCGGTGTCGCCGTACTTGAACGACACGAGGGGCCGAGCATCCAACCCAAGGTCCGCGTTGGCCGGTCTGTAGCCATCGACATACACCGAGCCCAGCTTACCGATGACCTGGTTGCGCACAAACTCCCGGGCGGTGGCCACAATCGCCTGCTGGACACCCGACGAGGTGGTGACGGTGGTGTCGTTGGGCCGAGGGGCCCGCACCGACGCAAGTTGCACGGTGACCTCGTCGTCGTTGGCGAGCCTGACCACAAGAGTGTCGGCGTTAACGATTCTGGCAACAGTGGCCGACACCGTGGCCCCCGGCTTGAGCGAGGACGCGCCAGCAGCACCGGCGACCTTGGTGGGTACGGTGGCATTGGCGTAGATGCCCTTGGCAAGCGCCTTGGCCGACTGTTCGGCCTTTCTCAACCCCACCATGTTGGCAGACCCCACCAACGACGACTGCCAGTCCACCACCTCGGCAAACCCGTTTTCCAACAACTTCTCGTGGAGGTTGTTGCCGGATGGGTGCTCGACCCACACCAAGGGCAAGCCGGCCTGGTTTTCGCCGATAATCTTCACCTTGATGTTCTGGCGTGTCAACAACTTGTCTTCGACAAACTGCTTGGCCTGGTGGGCCACCGGCACCAAGGCGGCGTCGCCATCGGTACGGGGGGCCTTGACACCGGCCAAGATCAATGGGCCCGAGACAATGTGGCTGCCGAGAAGAAGCGATGCCACGATCCGGTCGCCCGAGATGACTTTTTCAACGACGGCCGGAATCAGGGCTTTCTGCGATGAACTAATGACATCGGCGGTAAGGGGAACGGTTTCAGTTGTGTCCCACGCGGCACCCCACACGCCAGCGGAGGCCGCCTGGGCCCGGGCCTGCGAATCAGCCAAGCGGTCCAACAATTCGTCCTCGTCGTCGTTCGATGCGGACACTCCCTCCTTCACCTTGACCCAGCCCTTCTCGACGGCATACTCAATGAGCGACGAGAAGATGGGCGCCTGGATGTCGCCGAACTCGCGGCCCGTGGGCGCCTTGGAGAACACCTTGAATTTGACCACCTTGCCAATCAACAAGTCCCGAAGCGCCTGCTTGGACTTGAAGGAGTCGCCCCGAACATACGAAAGGGTAAGAATGCGTTCGGGAGCAGGCAATTGGGTGGTCTTGGGGGGCACGAGCACCACGGAGTCGCCGCTCAACACGGTCTTGACTTTGGCAGAGAGATAAGACATAGGTGGCCGAAAAAGTGGTGCCGATCGCGCCATCCATGTGCCGCAAAAGTGGGGCCCATGTCAGCGTGCCCTTTAGCATGTGTAGCTCTACATCCTAGTTGGCAACGTTTTGCTAGTGCTTGCTGCTACTTTGTTGTTGGGTATCTGTTGGTGAAGTGACTTCGCGCATTATGGCTAGATCTACAGCTCAGAAACGTCTCCTCAAGGAATACCAACAACTCTTGCGAGACCCTCCTCCCGGCATCGTGGCCGGGCCCGTGTCCGAGGACAACTTGTTTGAGTGGGAGTGTCTTCTCGAAGGGCCAAGTGACACGCCGTACGAGAACGGGGTGTTCCCCGCTACTCTCCGGTTCCCCAAGGACTACCCATTGAGTCCGCCCGTGTTGCAGTTTGAGCCGGCCATCTTGCACCCGAACGTGTATGCCGACGGCACCGTTTGCATTTCTATTCTCCATGCTCCGGGGGAAGACCCCAACCAGTACGAGCGGCCCGAGGAAAGATGGTCCCCGGTGCAGAGCATCGAGAAGATCTTGTTAAGCGTGGTGTCGATGTTGGCGGAGCCCAACCCCGAGAGTGGCGCCAACATCGATGCGTGCAAGTTGTGGAGAGACAACCGGGAGGAGTTCAACAGAGCGGTGAGGACCCATGTTCGAAAGAGCCTTGGCCTATAAGAAAACAGAGGTGACTGGAAGACAGAAAAGGTCACCGAAAGGAATGAAGAAGAAACACAATAGTGAGTTGTCTGAACATAGACTGATCAAGTAGATTGAAACTGTATGCGCGAATACAAGGTGGTGGTGATAGGCGCCGGGGTGGCCGGCCTCAAGGCCGCCCAAACGTTGGTCGAGGGTGGGTACACGTCATCCGACGTGATTGTGCTCGAAGCACTGGCCAGGATTGGCGGCCGGGTCAAGACAGACACCACGTCCTCCAAGATTGGGGCCAAGTATGACCTTGGTGCCGCGTGGTTCCACGACGGGCTCACCAACTCGGTGCTCCACGAGCTGGTGGCCAACGGGCTGTTTGACTTGGCGGAGGACGGGTACTTTGACGACCGGGATCTAGTTGTGTTTGCGCCGGAGACCGAGGGCCCGGTGGACGTGGACCAGCTCCGCCTCCATCGCGTGGTGGAGGACATTGAGCGGTTCATCGAGATCCACTACCACGCGGACATGGACGCGCCGGACGTGTCGTTGAAGAAGATTGTGGACGTGTACTTTGAGAAGTACCGGGGGTTTGTGACCGATGAGCAGAGACAATACTGTGGACGGATAATGCAGTACCTCGAGCTCTGGTACGGCATCTCGTGGGACACCATCAGTGCCAAGTACGCCATCATGGACCACGAGGGAAGAAACATCTACAACAAGAGGGGGTACTCTTTTTTGGTGGATCAGCTAAAGGAGGGCCTCACCATCAATATGAGCGAGCCCGTGGTCAAGATCAACCGAAACAACAAGAATACTCTGCACAACGCCAGTGTCACCACAACGAAGGGCACCTACTACGCAGACTACGTGGTGGTGGCTGTACCGCAGAGCATTCTCCAAAACAACACCATTGAGTGGGAGCCACAGCTCCCGCCGCCGGTGGCGGAGGCGCTCGACACCATCCACTTTGGGGCGCTCGGCAAGGTGATTTTCGAGTTTGACCGTGTGTGGTGGGGCGATGCCGACCGCTTTTTGGTGCTAGCACATCCCAGTGAAGTGGTCACTGGCGACTTTGAGCCGTTCTCGTTCCCTGCCTTTGTTGTCAACTACGCTGCTGTCCAGGGCAAGCCTAGCTTGGTGGTGCTAACGCAAGCCCCGCTCACCCAGTGGGTGGAGGCTAACCCAGATAGAGCATGGGGCTACTTTGGGCCAATGCTCCACAAGCTCGCCGTATCGCCTCCCACCGACCCCGTCCACACCATTGTCACCGACTGGACACTCAATCCTTGGGCCCGGGGGTCGTACGCTGCCGTCGAGACCGGCGACGAGCCGCTGGACCTCGTGATCCAGCTCTCCGCCGAGTATCCCGGCACCTCCATGTACGACCTGCCCATTCGGTTTGCCGGCGAACACACCATTGCCGACGGAGCTGGGTGCGTCCATGGAGCCTACAACAGCGGAGTTCGAGCTGCCCGGTGGATATTGCAAAAAAGTAATGTCCGCGAAGAAAAAATTTAAGTCATCATGTCCACCTTCAACGCTGAAACCGCCGACAACTTGGAGGATATTGAGAAGCAGTTTGCCGTTAAGGCGGTGATGCAGGCCGAAACCTACTTCACGTTGTTGGAGAAGGTGCCCGGAAGCAAGTTAAAGTTGACGCAGCACGACGACGATATCTTCAATGCGTTGTTGGAGGACTTCCCCGAGTTCAAGGACCCCGCCAAGGCCGCTGTGATTAGCGAGGCCGACATGAAGAGCAAGGAGGGCAAGGAGAAGTGGAGGGTGTTTTGCGAGAAGTTCAAGGAGATTGAGGACTACAACTTCGGCACCTTGTTGAGAACCAAAGCCAGCGACGAGTACACCCAGGAGGGCACCATTTTTGCGGTGAGAATCCAGTTCTATGCCATTGAGATTGCGAGAAACAGATATGGCCTCAACGACTGGATCTCTAAGCAGTAGCTAATGATAATGATAAGGATAGAGTGAAGGCACCAGTAGAGGGGAAGAGATGGGACAAAACAAGAGGGACAAACAAAGCAAACAAAAGTGCAAAACAAAAGTAGACGAACCCTTTGCTTGTTGACAGTCGAAGCCACGTTGTGTCCTGCTCAGATATCCCTTGGATCACCACGTTACTTGGTGAAACCAAAATAGTGCGAGCTCGTTATTCATGAACGGCAATCGAGCCCAGGAATCCACGCCGCCGCTGCAGGCGAGCCCGCTTGCCAACTACACGTTGCCCGGGGTGATCAATTACCTCACGCTGGAGTTCACCAAGCTCGAGCGATTCAAGATCATGACCAATCTTGAAAAAAACGAAATGAAGTACCAGGTGCTCCTGCTCCAGAGCGAAATCAACGCGTTGAAGTTCATCAACGACAAGCAGGCCCGCCGGATCGCCGAGTTGGAGGCCCAACTACCCCCGAGCACGGCTCCAAATGGCACCAATGGGTCGGTCCAGCCACCCGTCGACATCCCCGACATTGACCTTCACGCCATCAAGGAGAGCCGGTTCCAGCTCACCAAGTCCATGCGCGAGGTGATCCAGCTCCTCAAGACCCCGACGGTCAACAGTCTAAACCACCTTGGGCTCCAGGACCCGGACAACTCGCTCGACTCGAGCCAGTACGAGGAACTCCTCACCAAGGAGGCCTTCACGTTTGACTCGGCCGCCCCACGAACATTGCCGTCCAAGATGATTGATCTGAAACCAGACCAGCCGGTGTACCAACTCAAGAAAGGGGTGTTGAAGAAGGACACCTTCGAAAAGCTATATCCAGAGGAGGAGCCATTTGAGTTTGAAAAGACACAAGATGCAGTGAGAGAGGAAAGCGACGCAGAGACCGTCACCTACGAGGAGGACATCATTGACCAGTTCGCCGACATCAACATCGACGGCGCGTTGCGGCTTCTGCCCCTGCCGCCAGCCGCCATCCCCACCAAGACGGTGGAGCCCTTGGTGTTGAACATTACCCCCGATCGCATCTTCTACAATGGCGACCTTGTTACCGTCACCGGCGACAAGGTGAGTTTGTGGAGGGAGGATCGCATCTTCGAGCGGCCCATCGATCTGGTGCACACGCTTGTCGACATTCACTCCATCGGCGAGGGCACCCTCCTTGTGTTCCGGGAAGACAGCATCGACATTCTCGAGCCCGCCGCCGACTCCACGCGCATGCTCCTCAACCTTTCGGCGCTGAACTCGGGCAAGCTCACCCACGCCAGCGTGGTGCTCATAAGAAAGCTGGTGTGGGGCGTCGTCGTCAACCTCCAGGGGCCCACCGACTCTGCCATCCGGGTGTTTGAGCTCCGCGACGGCGTGTTGGAGGAAATCTCCAAGACCAACACCAAGTCCGCCGTGCCCGTGCTGCACCTCCGGTGGTACAAGCGGCTGGCGATGTCCGCCCGCGGCAGCCCCAACCGCCACAAAAAGACAAAGTCCATCGACCTGTTCCTGGTGCCGTTTGAGATCGTGTACCGGGTCGGACCCAAACTCACGTCGTGGAACCCGTTCGCCAAGAAGAAAACCACCGTGGCCCTCGACCTCGCCGACGCGCCCATCCAACAACAAAACGAAATCATTCTCTACTCTCATAATGACCTGATGATCACTTACAACCTCGTGGACCACTCGACGTTCGCCACGCCGGCCGCGGGATCGTACGCCCTCGTGTCGGGCGACATCCCCCTCGTGGCCTGCGTCAACGACACCATCGAGTTATTTGACCCGCAATGGAAACTTGTTAACGTTCTCCAGGCTCCGTTGCCAGAAAGCTTTTCCCTCGTCTCGGGGGACGACCTTGTGATTGTGTCCGACTCCATCTCCATAGTGACTATCTAACTGCATAACCAACAATGTATCCGATTCCAACAGCGTCACACCATTTGATGCTGCAAACATCTGGCGTGTGTTATTATGTCCCTGCTTATCTAATTTTTTGCACCCGTGGCACGTGCGCGATGCCTAAATGCGAGATGCGGAACAAAAAAATTCACCATGTCTAAGCAGTCGTTTGAAGATTTCATAAAGCTGCAAAAGAAGCAACAGGGCTCCGGCCTCGGCAGGCTGTCGTACCAACAGGGTGTGCGCAGTGCTGCTCCGTTTGTACCCGGCCAGCCCTTCCAGCCCCAAGCATACCAAGGGTATCAGCAGTACCAAGCTGGTGCCTACCAGCCCTACCAGGGTTACCAGGGAGGTTACCAAGACCAGAGCCAGTACGGCTACTCTGCCGCCGAGTCGTTTTTGCCCGAGGGCATCTCCTCCATACCCGCATCGGTAGCCACCAGCGGCACCGCTACCCCCGACCCCAACGCGTCCAGTGCGTCGCTTGCATCTCTCAACACTGCATTGAACAAATTGAACGTGTCAGAAAGCCCTATCCAGGAGAACTTGGTGAGTATCCAAGGCGCAACCAAAATTTCAGAGGTTAAGGCCGACGTGGAGGCCATTGTCACCAAGATCACCGAAGAGGGACTTGCCAACTTGGGCCAATGGAAGTTTGTCGACGTGCTCAAGTCGTTCTTGAAGCCCAAGAACTCTCCCTTGATGAGAGAATCGGCGCTCCTTATAATCCAGCAATTGGCCATTAGAACCGGCGGCTCCACCCCGGCCGAGGCCCACCTCGTGCAATTCTTCGAGATTGCATACGATGCATATGCCGACAAGGACAAGAACGTGGTCAAGGCCGCCAAGAGTGCTGTGGACGCTCTCTACGGCAATTACCCCGTGGAGGCCTTGGGCAGTGTTGTCATTGACGAGCATGCCCGGTACTTGAAGGGCTCCGCCAAGTGGAACTCCAAGCTTGGAGCCTTGAGCACCATCGAAAGGTTGATTGAGGATGTGCCCGCCGACATTTTGGAGTTGAAGTTTTTGTTGGTGGTGCCGATTTTGACCGACATGGCCACCGACTTCAAGCCCGAGCTCGCCAAGCAAGGATTGAAGACGCTCAAGAAGTTTGTTGTTGTACTCGATAACCTTGACTTGCAAAACAAATACGACTTGATTGTCGAGACCTTGGCCAACCCCAACAAAATCACCGAGTGCATCAAGAACTTGTCGTCGGTGACGTTTGTGGCCGAGGTCACCGAGCCGGCGCTCTCGTTGTTGGTGCCTATTTTGGACAAGTCGTTGAAGATGTCGGCGTCGTCCAACGACCAGTTGAGACAAACCGTCACTGTCACCGAGAACTTGACCAGATTGGTCAACAACAAAAGAGAGATTGAGTCGTTTATTCCCATCCTTCTTCCGGGCGTGGAGAAGGTGTATAACAATGCGTCGCTTCCCGAGGTGAGAGAGCTTGCGGGTAAAGCGTATGCCGTGCTCAAGGACGCCGAGAACGAAAAGTCCGACGGTAAGTTCCACGGAAGAATTACTAAGGAGCAGGCGATTTCCTTTTCCAAGGACAATCTCTCCGATAGTTTGACGGAGATTCCCCAAAAGCTTCTCTCCGACGAAGTGGTTATCAGCTACATCGGCTCTATTGTGCAAATTGACGCCAACGTCAACGACTGGAAGCGCCTCCACGAGTACCTCGTCATGGCCACCAGCAGCGAGGAGTACGCGGCCGAGGTTGTTGCCAACATCCGTGCTCTCTTCACAGTCACCACCGAGAAACAAGACGAGGACGAGGGTATCGAAATTGTCAACGCCGACTTCTCCTTGGCCTACGGCTCGCGGATGTTGTTGAACAAGACCAACCTCTGTCTCCTCAAGGGCCACAGATATGGTCTTTGCGGAAGAAACGGTGCCGGTAAGTCCACGTTGATGAGAGCCATCTCCAAGGGCCAGTTGGAGGGTTTCCCCACCGCCGATGAGTTGAGAACTTGTTTCGTCGAGCACAAGCTCCAGGGCAGTGAGGCCGACCAGGACTTGGTGACGTTCATTGCTTCCGATGCGGACTTGGCGTCGGTGGGCAGAGACGAGATTGCCCAGGCGTTGTTGAAGGTCGGTTTCCCCGAGGAGCGTCTCTCCCAGAACGTCGGCTCGTTGTCCGGAGGATGGAAGATGAAGTTGGAGTTGGCGCGTGCCATGTTGATGAAGGCCGATGTGTTGTTGCTCGATGAGCCCACCAATCACTTGGACGTTGCCAACGTCAAGTGGCTTCAGGACTACTTGAACGAAAACACTGACATTACGTCGTTGATTGTGTCGCACGACTCCGGCTTCCTCGATGCCGTGTGTACCGATATCATCCACTACGAAAACAAAAAATTGGCCTACTACAAGGGTAACTTGTCGGAATTTGTCAAGGTGAAGCCCGAGGGAAAGTCTTACTACACGTTGACCGACTCTGTCGTGAAGATGGCCTTCCCTCCACCAGGGATCTTGACCGGTGTCAAGTCCAACACCCGTGCCGTGGCCCGGTTGACGGACGTGACGTTCTCGTACCCTGGCGCCGACAAGCCGTCGTTGAAGAACGTGTCGTGCTCGCTCTCGCTCTCGTCGCGTGTGGCGGTGTTGGGACCCAACGGTGCCGGTAAGTCGACTCTCATCAAGCTTTTGACCGGTGAAACGGTCCCCCAGGAGGGAAAGGTGGAGAAGCACCCCAACCTCCGTATCGGATACATTGCCCAGCATGCTTTGCAGCACGTTGAACAGCACAAGGAAAAGACCGCCAACCAGTATCTCCAGTGGAGATATCGTTTCGGTGACGACAGAGAGGTGTTGCTCAAGGAGTCGCGGAAGATCTCCGAGGACGAGAGAGAACAGATGGAGAAGCTCATTGACGTTGGCGATGGCCACGGCGCCCGGCAAATTGAGGCGCTTGTCGGAAGACAAAAGCTCAAGAAGTCGTTCCAGTACGAGGTCAAGTGGAAGCACTACTTGCCCAAGTACAACTCGTGGGTGCCCAAGGAAGACTTGCTTGGCCACGGGTTCCACAAGTTGATCCAAAAGTTCGATGACCACGAGGCTTCGAGAGAGGGGCTTGGATACAGAGAGCTCGTGCCCTCGGTGATTAGAAAGCACTTTGAGGATGTTGGTTTGGACGGAGACATTGCCGACCACACCCCCATGGGCTCGTTGTCCGGAGGACAGTTGGTGAAGGTGGTGATTGCCGGAGCCATGTGGAACAACCCTCATCTTCTCGTGTTGGATGAGCCCACCAACTATCTTGATAGAGACTCGTTGGGAGGCTTGGCCGTCGCCATCAGAGACTGGGCCGGCGGAGTGGTGATGATTTCCCACAACAACGAGTTTGTCGGGGCTCTTTGTCCAGAGCAATGGCATGTGGAAAACGGTGAGGTGGTGCAACGAGGCACTGCCGCCGTCGACACCAAGAGATTTGCTGACGGCGCCGAGTCTGCCGAAGGAAGTCCCGCCCCTGAGCCCGTCAAGAAAAGAGCCGACGACGACGACTCGCCCGCCAACATCAAGGTCAGACAGAGAAAGAAGAAGATGACCAGAAACGAAAAGAAATTGCAGGCGGAGAGAAGAAGATTGAGATACTTGGAGTGGCTCAGCAGTCCCAAGGGTACTCCCAAGCCGGTGGACACCGACGACGAGGAGTAGCGGGGCCGGCCCTAATAAATACTATGATAGATGGTGCACGGATCTAGCTGTTCGCGCACGAAGGCAAACACACCATGGCTGACAGATACTCCTTCTCGTTAACCACCTTCTCCCCCAAGTATGTAACGAGTCATTCGCCTCACCTACTAACACCAGTGGTAAATTGGTTCAGATTGAGTATGCGCTCAATGTGGTGAAGCAGGGTGTCACCACCATCGGCATCAAGTCGGCCAACGGCATTGTTATCGCCACTGAACGCAAAACCAACTCCAATCTCCTCAAGGCAGACTCCAACACCAAGGTGGAGTTGATAACACCGGACATTGGTGTGTCGTACTCGGGCATGGGTCCCGATTTCCGGGTGCTCGTCGACAAGGCGAGAAAGTTGGCCCACACCAAGTACAAGAGAATCTACAACGAATATCCTCCCGTGAAGATCATGGTGCAGGAGTTGGCCAAGGTCATGCAGGAATCCACCCAGTCGGGAGGCACCAGACCCTACGGAGTGTCATTGCTTGTGGGAGGGTATGACCAGCACTCGCAACAATATCACTTATACCAGGTGGACCCCTCGGGGAGTTATTTCCCCTGGAAGGCCACCGCCATTGGCAAGACGTCGGTCACGGCCAAGACATTCCTTGAAAAGAGATGGAACGAGAACTTGGAGCTTGAAGATGCCATCCATGTGGCGCTTCTCGCATTGAAGGAAGCCGTTGACGGCGAACTTACAGGAGAGAATCTCGACATTGGCATTGTCAGTGAGCCCCAGGACCATCTTTTGGGCTTTACTGGAACCAACCTCGAGGGTCCTCGTTTCAAGAAGTTGAGTGTGGAGGAGATCAACGACCGCTTGGAGGCACTTTAGCGCGTACAATAAAAAACCCGTAACTTTTTTCCTCATCGCATCGCCATGGCAAAGAAGGGAAAGTCCAAAACCAACAAGCGCAAGATCCACAATGCGTTCCAGATTGCTGAAAGGGAGCAGAACGGTGGAGCCGACAGCGACAACGACGCCGGTATGCTTCCGTTCGAAGGAGGCGTGCTTGATGCGCGGAAATTCGTGCCTGAGCGGGCGGACGAGGATCTAGATGACGAGGAACTCGACTCGGACGAGGCGCTCGGGTCCGACGATGACTTTGACGTGTTGAACTCCAAGTTTTCGCAAACCATCCGAGACAGAAGAAAGAATAAGGAGGACAGTGAGGAGGAGTACGATAGCATTGACGAGAGCGAGATGATTCCCCTTTCCGAGGCATGGGCCTTGGACGACAAGGATCTTGCCAAGAGCAAGAAGCTGGGCAAGGAGGTGGAGCTCAACGACGAGTGGCAGAGCGAGAGCGAGGAGGAAGAGAGTGACGAGGAAGAGAGCGAAGAAGAGAGCGAAGACGAAAGTGAAGAGAGCGATGTGTTTGAGGACGACGGCGACAACGAGGTCAACCTCTCGTCCACCATCAGCTCGCTCCAATTGAAGCTCAAGAAGCCCGGAAAGGAGAAAAAGAGACTCATTACAGAAACCACCGAGGAGAACGAATTCAGTGTTCCCACCGGCGGACAGAAACTCTCGCTCGCAGACATGATTGGCGCTGTGGATGCCTCTGTGTCCAAGGATGCCATTTTGATTGACAGCGAGACCCCCGGGAAGGCGTTGGCGGTGCCACTCCCCAAGAGCATTCAAGCAAAGCACGACCGCAAAGCCGCGTACGAAATCACCAAGGAGCAAGTGTCGAAGTGGCAGGAGGTGGTGGAGGCCAACCTCGACGCCGACCACCTCATGTTCCCCATGGTACAAGACGAGCCCAAGAAGAAGGCCGTGAGCACATTCACCCCATTGGAAGAACCCAGCACCGAGCTCGAAAAGCGGGTGCAGGGCCTCTTGGAGGAGTCGGCGTTGGCTGACGAAAACAAGGAGGCCACGTTCGAGGAGATTGCCGTGGCCAAGATGTCGAAGGCCGAGATGCAAAAGCGCACCGCCGAGTTGCGGATGATGAGGGAGCTCATGTTCCGGGATGAGCGGCGGGCCAAGCGGCTCAAGAAGATCAAGTCCAAGACCTACCACCGCATCAAGAAGAAGGAGCGGCTCAGAAACATGGAGCTCGTGGAGGGGTCGGACGAACTGGACCCCGAGGACCACGACATGCGTCGCGCCGAGGAGCGCATGAGCTTGAAGCACAAGACCAAGAGCAAGTGGGCGCAGCTGATGATCAAGAGCGGCATGTCGAAGGACGCCGAGACCCGGGGCGAGCTCGAGGAAATGTTGCGGCAGGGCGAGCGGCTCCGTGCCAAGCAGCTTGGGTACGAGGACGGTGACCAGAGCGACGGCGGGGTGAGTGACATCGAGAAGGAGTACAGCAACGACCGCGACGACTCCGAGCTCCGGTCCAAGCTCGGCAAGGGGGTGCTCAATATGGACTTCATGAAGACGGCCGAGGAGCGCCAGCGGCAGGAGAATCAGCGCCATATCGACGAGCTCCGGCGGTTGCGGAACGGCGATGATCTCGATGACTTCAGAGAGGAGAGCACCTCGGTGAATGTCACCAAGAACGAGGGCCGGCGGGTGTATACTCCCAGTTCCGTTGCCTCGCGTCCGGAGGACTCTGAGGTGAACGAGAAGGTGCTTGCGGAGGACGCGGCTGACCGGGAACGGAGCTTGGACTCGCGGCTCTCGAAGTTTGCGGCGACGGAGCGTGTGAAGGTTGTGGAGCAGAAGCAGGAGGAGAAGGAGGAGGAACCTGAATCCGAGAGCAATCCCTGGCTTTCAGGGGACTCGGTGCCCGTGCAGAAAAGTCGGACCGTGAGGCAGGTGGACCAAGACTCGTCCAAGCTCAGCAAGGCCGCCGCCAAAATTGACAAGGTGGCCAAGAAGCGCTCGCGGCTGGAAAGAGACACCGACGACGCCATCATCGACATGAGCGAAACGCTCCGTCTCAAGGGCGACGTCGACGGCAGCGGCGAGGAGGACGACGACGGCGAGGTGCGCATGTTCCAGCAAAAGAACCTCATCAAGGAGGCGTTTGCCGGGGACGACGTCGTGTCTCAATTCGAAGAGGAAAAACGCCAACTTGCACAGGAAGAAGGCGACAAAGAAGAAGACCTCACGCTTCCCGGCTGGGGCAGCTGGGGTGGTGAGGACGTCAAGCCGCCCAAGAAGAAGTTTGTCCGCAAGATTGACGGGGTGGTTCAGGAAAACAAACGAAAGGACAAAAACCTCCAGGACGTCATCATCAACGAAACCGCCAACCAGGGCAACATCAAGTACCAGTCGGGCGCAGTGCCGTACCCGTTCGAGTCTCGCGAGCAGTACGAGCGGTCGCTCCGCATGCCCATTGGAAAGCACTGGACGTCGGTGGAAACCCACCAGAAGTTGACCAAGCCCCGCATCATCAAGAAACAGGGCCGTGTCATCGACCCCCTCAAGGCTCCTTTCAAGTAGCATGTACATTAGCATAAATCAACAACGTTCACTTTATCTATTCAATGACGAGGCCGTTGCGCACCGCCCACTGCTTGCCACTGAGGAACACTCCGTCGGGGTCGAGCTGGCGTCTCACCTCGTTGAACTTGACCAAGCTGTCGCCGAACCAGCGCTTCATCACCGGATCGAATCCAATCATGGTGTAAAACTCTTTACCGCCGTAGGCCAATTGACTCTGCAAATCCTCGGGCGTCTGGTGGTCGCCGTCCAAACCAATGAAGTTCTTGGCCCAGTGGGGCTTTCCGCCGGCGCCCAGCATAATGTCCTCAAAGAGCTGGAACCACTGTCTGGTTTCGACGTTGGTGCCAAAGGGTCTGTACATGGTGGCGTTGATGAAAAGCGTCAAGTTGTCGTTGGTGACCTTGCCGTTCTTAGGGTAAGGCAACTGGGGCGAGTTGTCCAAGAATGGACGCACAGAGTTGCCCCAGAGGGGTCCACGGTACAACGCCTCGGCCTTGTCCCAAGGGTGGAGTTCTGGGAGTTGCTCGTCTTCGGGGTAGGTGACGTTGGAACAACGCACCTCAATGGGCGCGTGCACGAAGAACTCGCCCGTCTTGGCGGCGGCCTTGATCACATCTTGCAACTTGGTGAGGGTGTCAACACCGGTGTTGAGGGGAGCCGACCACTCGTTGACAAACTGGGAGAACAAACAGTCCATGTTGAGCCCGTCGACAGAGTCTTGCACGGCAATGTCGCCGCTGCCGAGCGTCTCGACGTTTCCGTACTGCTGGGTAAACACGAACCGCTCAACGTATGGCGTCAACCGGGGGAAGAGGTGCACACTGACAAACAACAACGACTCGTAGAAAAACCGGCCCAAGCGGGTGCCGTACCACGAGGGACGTGGGTCACTCAAGGGCTCGTCGCTCTTGTCGGCTCTCCACAAGACACACTTTTCCGTGTAGGGGAACCACCAGATACGAATGAATTCCGACTCCAACCAGAGGGTGTCCCACTTGTTCAACAACGTGGAGAAGTTGATGATCTCCTGGCGAGACTTGAGGTTGAAGCTGGTACTCACGCGGAGAGTGACTTCGGTAATGATACCAATCTTGCCGACGGAACACAAGGCGGCTCTAAACACGTCGACGTTCTCCTCCTGCGAGGCATACACCTCCTCGCCGCTCGAGTTGAGCACCTTCAACGACTTCACCTGCAGCGACACGAGACCATGGTTGGGGGAAGAGCCATGGGTTCCTGTCGAAATCAAACCCGCAATTGACTGCTCACTAATACTGCCAAGGTTTTGAATGGCAAGCCCGTTCTCTCTGAGAAAGTCGTTCAATTGGTAGATCCGAATGCCCGCCTCCACCGTCACCTCATGCGATGGGAACGGGTTCCCGGGCTTGGTCTCCACCTTCAACACCTTGTTCAACTTGTCAAGGTTACACAACCAGTCGTTGGTCATGGTCATGTCGCTGGGCGAGTGGCCCGATCCCACCGTCATGATGGTCTTGCCATTGAGCTTGGCTTGCTTCACCAACTCCTTGAGCTCGTCCAAGTTGGTGGGCTGGAAAATCGCATGGGGCTGGCAGAAGAAGGTCCCCGCCCACGTTTTGTGGAAGATCTTGGTCAGCTGGAACGACCGCAACGACTCTGGCACCTCCGTCATTGAATAGATGGTTGTAGATGGCACGTGACGGGCAGTGTTCTGGCGCGCAGTTTTCCGGCGAGCCACCAATGGCACGCGGTCACGTGCGCGGCACGGGTGCGGCCGCCCGGCGAGTGTCGTATACGGCGATCGTTTACGTCGCGTTGCAATTTTCACCTACCCACTCTTCCCATGTCTCGTGCCCAAAACGTTGGTATCAAAGCCATCGAAGTCTACATTCCCTCCTCCTATGTCAGCCAGACTGAGTTGGAGAAGCACGACGGAATCCCCGCGGGGAAGTACACCATTGGTTTGGGCCAAACCAACATGGCCTTTGTCAACGACAGAGAGGACATCTACTCGCTTGCATTGACCGTCACCTCCAAGTTGATTGAAAACTACAACATCGACACCAACAACATCGGAAGATTGGAGGTGGGCACCGAGACCTTGTTGGACAAGTCCAAGAGTGTCAAGTCGGTGTTGATGCAACTCTTTGAGGGCAACAACGACATCGAGGGTGTCGACACCATCAACGCCTGCTACGGTGGTACCTCTGCTGTCATCAATGCCATCAACTGGGTGGAGTCGTCGTCGTGGGACGGAAGAGATGCCATTGTGGTTGCGGGAGACATCGCCATCTACTCCAAGGGAGCCGCTCGTCCCACGGGAGGCGCTGGTTCCATTGCTCTTTTGATTGGTGCCGACGCCCCCATTGTGTTTGACACCGTCAGAGGCTCTTTCCTCGAGCATGCATACGACTTCTACAAGCCCGACTTCACCTCCGAATACCCTGTTGTCGACGGCCACTTTTCGCTTTCTTGTTACACCAAGGCCATTGACAACTGTTACAAGACCTACTCTAAGAAGGTGCTCAAGTCCGAGGGCACGGTGGGGGTGTTTGACCACTTTGACTACAACGCGTTCCACGTCCCTACGTGTAAGTTGGTGACCAAGTCGTACGCCAGATTGTTGTTCAACGACTACCAAGCCAACCCCGAGAAGTTTGCCGACCTCATCGATGCCGACACCAGAGCCACCATCGATGCTCTTTCCTACGAGCAATCTCTCACCGACAAGGCGTTGGAGAAGGTGTTCCTTGGCTTGGCCAAGCAACAAACCAAGGAGAGAGTGCAACCTGCATTGACCGTGGCCACCAACATTGGTAACACCTACACTGCCTCGTGTTGGACTGGCTTGGCCTCGTTGTTGTACTACATTGGTAGCTCCACCTTGCAGGGCAAGAGAATTGGTGTTTTCTCGTACGGGTCCGGATTGGCGTCCACGTTGTTGTCGGTTGTTGTCAAGGGCGACATCTCCAAGATTGTCGACACCTTGAACATTGACTACAAGCTCAAGGATGCCAGAACGGAAAAGACCCCCGAGGAGTATCTTGCTGCCATTGAGTTGAGAGAAAAGATCCACTTGCAAAAGTCCTACACCCCCGAGGGATCGCTCGACTCCATTGCCAAGGGTGTGTACTACTTGACCGAGATTGACGACAAGTACAAGAGAGTGTACGCTAGAAAGGAGTGATGGATATTTATTCAGCTAGAGGCTCACGTAATAATAACTACCAGTGGTGATTTAGTCTTGGTTTTGAACAGTGTTTGCCAACACGGTGAAGCGCTTGAACTCCGCCATCGAGTACCGCTTGACGCGGCCCTCCCACTCGACATCCACTGGCTGCAAAAGCGACGGGGTGCTCGCGCATTTTGGCCGGCGGGTAAGCCACTGAAAGAATGTGCGATGTTTATGCTTTTTGCTGCGAAATGGCGTTGGTTGCAAAATAGGCACGAGTCCAAGAGTGCCGGTGGAGGGGTGGTGTCGTTCGGAAAAGATACTTCCGTCGAGAGCATCGGGGGAAGGTTTTTGGCTGGAGACGGAGAATCCCCCGGCAACCGGAGAAATCAGTGTTTGTCTAGACAGGTCTGTTTTGTTGGTGGCTGGGCTGGCTGGAGCTTCACCCACTTGTTTCGCTGGTTCTGCATCGTCCTCTTGGTCCTCTGAGTTCACTGCCGTCAGGGACAGGGATACAGTTAGGGACGCCAGTGACCTGATGATTGGCATTTGGACCGCCAAGTTCCGCCGGGCCACCTCGAGCAGAATGTCGTCCCGGTACACCTTTTTGGGAAGGCTTTCATCATGAACAAACCCGTCGCTGTCGACAGTACACTCCAACTCCCAGCTCCCACTGCTGTATCTCCACCGATGGACATTGCCTGAGGACACAAAGTACCTTCCCTCATCGTCATGATACCCCTTGGAGTGGTACAGCCCGTGGGGGTCAAAATACCCTTCGCTGTGGTAGTACCCGCTGGCGTCAAAGTATCCCTCAGTGTGGAAGTTGTCGTTGTCGTCAAAGAACCCCTGGTGGTAGGAGCACTTCAGGCATGTGTCGACCCACTGCTCCAACTGGTGATTGCAAAACCACGAATCAAGGTAATCAGTTTCTGCTAGTGGTAATCCCATCATGGCAAACAGCTCGTGGCGGGCCCATACGGAAGGCTCTTCCGAGTACACGGAACTGGCGTCAAGGCACGGCTGATCCCACGACAGCACGAAAAAAAGCGACTTGGTGTCGTTGGATGAGTTCGAAGAGATGGAGGCCATGAGAAATTGCTCGCACGAGCAGTCACCCATGGTGGAGGCCCAAAGTGGCAGCCAAACCGATGTGGTCGCATTATGCCAAAAAGAGAATGTGGTGCACCCCACCACCGGAACAAAGTCACCGTAGGCAAACCCGGTCGCGGCCGCTGGGGGCCGCCGCAACTCCACCCGCCACATTCCAGAAAGGTCCACAGTGTGGGGGGCGCCTGTTGGGCGCAGGTTGCAGCAATTGTGCCACGTGATCTTGATTGCTTGCTGTTTCAACCTGTGACCCCGGACGGAAATATAAAATGCCCGGCAGGGTTGCGAGACCTCCAACGCATCATGAAGGTCTGGCACATTATCGTGTTGTTCAGTCTCGGGGCTTTTGCCGCCGACTTTTCCACCTTTAAGGAAAATGACATCAAGCAATTCTTGCACGACCGCAAAATCGACACCTCGGACCGCTCGTACGAGGAATTGACCAAGTTGGCCGACGAGGAGTGGGCCAAGTTGAAAGGACTTCGCAGTGACCGTAAAATCACCGTGGATGTGGGGGACGGTAATCAGCAGCAGATCCTCACGCTTGCTACCGACCCCAATGCCGACTTGGGCGACATCTTCCCCCACAACTGGGACTACTTGACCAACGACAAGACCCCTTACAAACAAGTAAAGGACTGGGTGTTTGAGTCGTGGACTGCTGACAACTTGAAGAGTTACCTCGATAGCAACAAGGTTAAGTATGGTCGCAAGTCCACCAAGCAAGACTTGATTGACAAGGCCAAGGAGTCGTGGGACAAGGTGGTGAAGCAGTTCGATGTGTCTGGGTCGTACGCGGGCGACTGGCTCTACCTGAGCTGGTCGTTGGATGGCATCAAGGGCTGGTTGCAAGAGCACGAGGTGCAGTTTGACCCGAAGGCGTCCAAGGACGAGTTGTTGAGCCTTGTCAAGGACAACAGCTACCTTGCGTCGTTGTCATCCATCGACAACCGCAACTCGTTGCTTGACCTGTTCAATTTGCCCAACCTGAACATTTTCGATGGAGGTTCCATCAAGGCCGACTTCATTGACTCGTGGTCGTACTCGCAGTTGCGTGAGTGGTTGTACTACCACGGGCTTGTGAGCGAGAAGCCGGGGGTCAACTCCGACAAATTGTCCATTGACAAGTTGAAGAAGCTTGCCAAGAGCAACGTTAAGTACCTCGAGAGTGACGTCAACAGTTGGATTGCCAGCACCAAGGACGCGGCCGACCCCTACCTTTCCAAGAAGCCCAAGGACTGGAAGGCCAGTCTTGACGGAGTGATCAACTCGTCGTTCCTCGTAGGAATCGACAACTGGTCCAAGGAACGGCTCAAGCAATTCCTCCGTGCCCGTAACGTGCGGTTCTCGCTGTTCTCCACCAAGCGCCAGCTCATTGAGCTTGTCAAGAGCAGCAAGGACCTCCCCGTGAAGGAGAGCTCGTCGCCCAACTGGTTCTTTGAGTCGTGGTCGACGGACTCGCTCCGTGACTGGCTTAAGGAGAAGGGCCAACAGGTGGAAGGGTCCAGGGACGACCTCATTAACGGCGTGTCCAACTACTACAAGAACTTCCAGTTCACCGACAACTCGTTGCAGTCGGAAATCAAAAACTACAAGCCGGACTTTGACGACTTCAAGTACAAGTTGGACAAGAAGTACGGCAAGAACAAGGCCAAGTCCGACGCCACCATTCTGGCGGCGTTCCTGATTGCCTCTGCTTACTACAACACGGCGTCCAAGTCTCTTGGAGAAAAGTATGGCGAGAACAAGTTTGAGCTTGAGCAGGCCCTTCAGGATGTGCAAGACTCGGCGTTTGACTACACCGTCAAGCTTGTTGATGGAGCCAAGGGTGCCGAGCTCAAGGTGAAGGACCACGCCGATGCTGTAAGCAAGGCGGCCACTGACTACGCCAACACGCTTTCCACCAAGTTGATTGAGAGCTACAAGAACGTGCAGAATGCTGCTGAGGAAACCTACGAGTCCACCACCGGCTACGCCCAGTACTTGGCCGACTTGGTCAAGGGTAAGTTCCACGCCCACAAGCCCAAGGCGGACACCTATGCCAAGGAGGCCGGCAAGCAGTACGACCAAGCCACCAAGAAGGCCGGTGAGCACGTCAACAAGGCTGGCGAGCACATTGACTATGCCACCAAAAAAGCAGGAGAGCACTATGAGTATGCTGCTCAGAAGGTCGGAGAGCACTACGACTACGCTGCTCAAAAGGCTGGCGAGGCAGCCGAGAAGGCGGGAGAGCACTATGACTATGCTGCGCAGAAGGCGGGTGAGGCAGCTAAGAAGGCGGGGGAGCATTATGATAACGCCGCGTCCAACGCCCAATCCGCCTACAGCGAGTACAAGCCCGGCGTTGAGAACGCCGCCCGTAAGTCGTACGAAAATGTCAAAGAGTCGTACGAGAATGCGAAGGAGTACGTCGGGTCCACCAATGACGCCGTGCAGAGCGCCTACGCCGAGTACAAGCCCCAGGTGGAGAACTCCATCAAGAACTCGTACAACTACCTTGTGAAGGCGTACACCAACGCCGACCTCAAGGCGTACCTTGGGCTGTTTGGGTTTTCTGTTGATTTCTTGAACTCGCTCAATCGTGGTCAGCTCATCAAGTTGAGCGAGGAGCAGTCCAAGATTTTCTTTGGCCAAAAGTCCAAGTGGGACAAGTCGATTTCCGAGGTCATTTCCGACGGCGCCTCGCAAGTGCAAGGGACCGGTGCCTCTCTCTGGAGAAGAATCACTTCGGTATTTTAGGACGATGTCGCGTGTCGCGCGACACTCGTCAGTTGTGTTGTCAATTATCTGTTTTGGGTACAAACCGCGCGGTGTAAATCAAAACATTTGATACTCGTATACATTTTATTCCACCACCATGAGAGAAGTCATAAGTATTAATGGTATGTAAACAAGTCAGCTATCATAGTCTAACATCAGTCGGACAGGCCGGTTGCCAGATCGGTAACGCTTGTTGGGAATTGTACTCGCAAGAACACGGGATCAGACCCGATGGATACCTTCAAGAAGGATTGAACCGACCCAAGGGAGGCGAGGAGGGCTTCTCCACCTTCTTCTCCGAGACGGGCTCCGGCAAGTACGTGCCCCGGGCTCTTTACGTTGACTTGGAGCCCAATGTCATTGACGAGGTCCGCACGGGGGCCTACAAGGACTTGTTCCACCCCGAGCAATTGATTGCTGGAAAGGAGGATGCCGCCAACAACTACGCCAGAGGCCACTACACCGTGGGCAGAGAGATTTTGGACGACGTCTTGGACAGAGTCAGAAGAATGGCCGACCAGTGTGACGGGCTCCAGGGATTTCTCTTCACCCACTCGTTGGGAGGTGGTACCGGATCCGGGTTGGGGTCGCTCTTGTTGGAGCAATTGTCCATTGATTACGGTAAAAAGTCCAAGTTGGAGTTTGCCGTGTACCCAGCGCCTCAGGTGAGCACCTCGGTGGTGGAGCCATACAACACCGTGTTGACCACCCACACCACGTTGGAGCACGCCGACTGTACGTTCATGGTGGACAACGAGGCCATCTACGACATGTGCCGTCGCAACCTCGACATCTCGCGTCCCAACTTCAGCTCGTTGAACAACTTGATTGCGCAGGTGGTGTCGTCGGTGACGGCGTCGTTGAGATTCGACGGTTCGTTGAACGTCGACCTCAACGAGTTCCAAACCAACTTGGTGCCCTACCCACGGATCCACTTCCCTCTTGTGTCGTACGCACCCGTCTTCTCCAAGACCAGAGCCACCCACGAGTCCAACAGTGTGGCGGAGATCACCGCGTCGTGTTTCGAGCCGGGCAACCAGTTGGTCAAGTGTGACCCCAGAGCCGGTAAGTACATGGCCACGTGTTTGTTGTACCGCGGTGACGTTGTCAACAGAGACGTGTCCAACGCCGTGGCTACCATCAAGGCCAAGAAGACGGTGCAATTGGTGGACTGGTGTCCTACTGGATTCAAGATTGGTATCTGCTACCAACCACCCACTGCCATCACCGGCTCCGAGCTTGCTGCTGCGCAAAGAGCCGTGTGTGTGTTGTCCAACACCACTGCCATTGCTGAGGCGTGGAAGAGAATCGACAAGAAGTTCGACCTCATGTACTCCAAGAGAGCCTTTGTCCACTGGTATGTTGGTGAAGGTATGGAGGAGGGAGAGTTCTCCGAGGCCAGAGAGGACTTGGCTGCTCTTGAGAGAGATTACGAGGAGGTGGGCACCGACTCTTTCCCTGAGGAAGAGGAGGAGTATTAGTTTGTATACCCTAATGTGATTAATTAACAAGCTGAGTAGAGGCCGCTGACTAGTGGACTGGCAACGAATAACAAAAGAGTCTGAGTGAATTAGTCTAGAGCTGAGTCCTCCGGTTAAAGCGGTTGAGTTATTGTGAGGCACATTTGTAATTTTTCAGTGTACGCACCATGGAAGACAAGAGGGAGCTATTGAAACAACCGCTCCATGGGATAGTCATTCCCATCGGGCTCATTCTCTTTGGCACATCGTTGTTTGGCTACCAGTATCTTCCCTATAGCATTGGCTTCATTGTTGTCGTGTGTTCCATCAACTTGTACGATGCGTGGAGCAGAAGAGCGTCGCTCGAACCCGTCCGGTGGAACGACTTGGAGCTCATTGACAAGACCATTGTCAGCAAGAACAGTGCCATTTATCGATTCAAGTTGAAGCACGACGACGAGGTGCTCGAAATCCCCACGGGGCATCATGTGGCTTGTTGCTTTGAGATTGACGGCAAGGATGAAGTGAGATACTACTCCCCGATCAGCAACAAGTTCGACACGGGCTTCTTCGATATCCTCGTCAAGCTGTATCCCAATGGAAAGGTTTCGTCGCGGTTTGCCATGTTGAGAGAGGGCCAGACCGTCAAGTTCAGAGGGCCCGTGGGCAGATTGCAATACTCCACCAACATGGCCTCCGAAATTGGCCTCATTGCCGGAGGATCCGGAATTACACCTATTCTACAAGTGATCACCGAGATCATCACCACCCCCGAGGACAACACCAAGATCTCGCTCATCTATGCCAACGAGACCGCGGGGGACATCTTGTTGAAACAAGAAATCGACGAAATCGCCTCCAAGTACCCCAACTTCTCGGTGCACTACACGTTGACGCAGCCCCCTGCCTCGTGGGACGGATCCACGGGTTTTGTCACAAAAGACATGATTGAACAGCATTTGCCGGCACCGGCGGAAGACCACCGGTTGTTTGTGTGTGGGCCTCCAGGGTTGAAGAAATCGGTGGTGGAGCTTGCGGTGGAGCTCGGATGGGAGAGAACCACGTTGAAGTCGGATCCTTCGGATCAGGTTTTTTGTTTCTAGGCGAGTATATAGAAAATTGATTGAACAGCACGAACACAACAAAATTGCAAAAATGCAGAACAGAAATAACGAGGAAAATGTTATGCAAAACCTTTATGCTGGTCCTAGGGCAGCTCCCTCTCCAGTCAGATGCAGCACGACTCTACGTTGGCAGAGCAGCCAACGAGGGGAAGTGATACAATTGGCCGGAAAAACGACAAGTCAACCTCAACGACCTGTGTCGATGACTTGTGTCAGTCAGTTGTACAGGTTCTTTGCTTCATTTCATCGTGCTCACATTTCCGAGTGTTGGTGATTTTGCACCCGTCGTTTCCATCATCGCGCTCATCGCACTCTCGCATTCACGAGTCCCGCACTCATTCACCCAATCCACCCCCATGAATAGGAGAGACCTGGGCGTGTGCTCGTTCTACGCCAAGATCGGCGCGTGTCGCCACGGCGAAAAGTGTTCCAAGCGACACGTCCGGCCGAATGCCAGCGAAACCCTTCTCTTGGCCAACCTCTACCAAAACCCCAAGCTCAACAAGAACTCCGACGACACATTGAGCTCGCGCCAAATCACCGAGCAGTTCGAGCACTTCTTCCAGGATATCTTCACCAAGTTCGCCACGCTCGGCGAGGTCCAGGACCTCGTGGTGTGTGAGAACGAAAACTTCCACCTCAACGGAAATGTCTATGTGAGATACAAGGACGACGAAACGGCGTACCAGGCATCGCTTGTGCTCAACCAGGAGTGGTACGGCGGCCGGCCCGTGTACTGTGAACTCTCGCCGGTGCAAAGTTTCCAGGAAGCCAACTGTCGGGCCCACGACACCAACTCGTGTTCCCGAGGAGAAAACTGTAACTTCATGCACACAATCCGGCCGTCGAAGGAACTAAAGACAAAACTCTTCCAGGCCCAGGATAAGTCCTACATCCTCAAGAAGTTGGCAGAACTCCGAGAGGACCCAAAAGAGAAAAGTGAAGAGAAGACAAATGAGGTGAAGACGGACGAGAAAGATGCGGCCCACGAAAAGAAGGCCCCCGTCACGTCTACTTCCGCCGTGGAAATGCTCTTCAAGTGACCACGCTCCCAGGTTTGGGTCGGCCACCACCATGTCCGGGTCGGACACCCGTACCTTTCGCAGGCGACAAATCATGGCGTGATTTCGCTACCTCGGGCTCTTTCTAACATGAGTCTATCCCAGCCCTCACGGTTGCTTACGTGCCGATTGCACTTGGTATGGGCAAATTCGTGTCGGCCAATCATGACCCGAAGCGTTTCCAATTCGTTGAGGAAAAAAGTTTCAACATCTTTTGCCAGACCGAAAATAAGACTCCGGCTGTTTCACCAGATCCCAACCAGACTTTCCAACATGCCCAAACCGACGCCGGCGTCAGAGCCCTCACATAATCCGGAGCCAGAACACTCCCATTCTCATGACCACGCCCACGACCACTCCCACTCCCACGAAGGAGGCCTCTTCCACTCGCATTCCCACGACCACCACCGCAACGAGTTCCTTTCCTTCAGTCTCTCCAACCCCGCCGTGCGCATCACGTGGATCGGGCTTCTTGTCAACGTATCCATGGTGGTGTCCAAGGGAATTGGGGGAATTTACTTCCACTCGCAGGCATTGATTGCCGACGCCATCCACTCGATATCGGATCTATTTGCCGACTTTCTCACGTTGGCAACGGTGAATGTCGCCTCCAAGGTCGGCACGTCCACCAACTTTCCCCTTGGCTACGGTAAGCTCGAGACCGTGGGGTCGTTTCTCGTGTCGGGCGTGCTCTTGTTTGCCGGTATCTCCGTTGGGTGGCTGTCGCTTCTTCTGATCTTTGAGTTCACCCTCCCCACGTACCTCTACGAATGGGTGTCAATGATCCAGATTGGGCACTCCCACTCGCATTCTCTCTTTGAAGAGGCCCCCGACCACTCGCATTCTCACTCCCATGAGGTTTCTCACAACAAGGAGGTGCCCAACATCAATGCCGCATGGCTTGCTGGAGGGTCCATCGTCGTCAAGGAACTCCTCTTCAGAAGCACCATGAAAATCGCAAAGCAAACCAACTCCAAAGTGCTTGTGGCCAACGCATGGCACCACCGCGTGGACTCGTTGACGGCGCTCGTGGCGTTGTTGACGGTGACGGGCGGCGTGTTGCTCAATGTGGCATGGTTGGACTCCATTGGCGGATTGTGTGTGTCGCTTCTCATCATCAAGGGCGGCTGGGGAACTTTCAAGAGCTCGTGGAACGAGCTTATCGACAGAGGCGAGAGCAAGTCGAGCGAAATCTACGACAAGATCCGGTCCATTGTCGACGAGGAAATCGCCAACGTCACAAGAGGCAACTTCAAGCTCGCCGACCTTTCGGTGTTGACGTCGGGTGCCAACACCAACATTTTCGTCAACCTTGAGACCTCCAGCGCAGACACCTTCTCGCTCCTGGACCTCAACTCGATGGAACAGAAACTCAAGCTGGCCATCCGAAAGGACGACAAGTTTGTGAGAAACATCTACGTGTCTTTCAAGCAGCATTGAATATTCAATATACTAGACAACCACCAGAATGGTGTATGTAGGTACGATTGGACAGGGTGATGCTATTGCTATTTACAAGTTCTTCTTTTTGTTTTTCTTCTTTGACAGCGGCCCCTCGATGTACAGCAAGATGTCCTCGATGGACTGGCTGGCAATGTTGGGGTCAGCCACCGTCTTCTTGCCCTTCTTGGATTTGGGTGGTTGAACCAGCGACTTTCCGTTGGCCTGGGCCTTCTTCTTCTCCGCTGCCTGCTGCTTGTTGTAGGCCAAGTAGGTCTTGATGTTGGTGACGAAGTTGACCGCCTCCTTGGTGAGTCGATCGTCGGGCCCCACCACGCGGTTGAAAGTGTCCAAGGCCTTGGCGAACTCACTGGCGGCGGTCTCGTACTCGGCGTTTTGCAACAACACCGTGGCAAGCTTGTATCTGAGCATGGCACTGATGGACGAGTCGGCGCCGTTCAAGTTGTCGGAGACATCGATGGCACGGTGGTAGAACTGCTTCGCCTGGATGAAGAGCTTGTGCTCGACCAACATCTCCGCCAAGTTCGAGAAGGTGTTGATGGAGGAGGGATGCGACGATCCAAACACCAACGTCCAATCGGCGATGGCCTTCTTGTAGAGTTCGAAGGCATTGATGAAGTCGTTGTTGGCGGCCTCGAGGTAGGCGGCGTTAATGTACCCAGTGATGGTCTCGAACGAGTCAAAGCCGCTGGTTCTCTCGTTCAACAAACACGACTTTCTGGCGACAGTGCACGCCTCGGACTTGTGGCCCAACTCGGCGTACGACAGCGCCAAGATGTTGTTGAATTGAGAGGTTTCGGCGTGCACGCGGCCATAGATTTGTTCGTAGATGGACGCCAACTCGTTCAAGAGGGTGACGCCGAGGTCCTTCTCGCCGTTGTAGAGTTGCACTTTGGCGGTCTCGAAGATTTCTTGCACGAGAGTGGCCTTGTAGGAGGAGTCCTTGACAATAGGCACGAACGAAAGAAGGTCGTCCACGATGAAGGTGGTCTCGCGAATAGGAGCGGGAACTTCCTCCTTGGAGCGCTTCCTGTTCTTTTTGGCCTGGGGGGCGGGCTGATTCAACTTGGCAAGATCCTCTTCCGTGAAGGCGTACGCTTGGGCCTTCCACTGGATACCAAACTTGATGGCAATCTCTCTCAAAAGCTGCAAGGGCTTGATGGTCGAGACCCAGTCTTGCTCAAGCTCGTATCTGAAACGAATGGACACCTCCTTGGCAATGAGGTCAGACACCTGCGAGCGGGTCAACTCGATGAAGGAAAGCTCCTTCTCCGAGTAAAAGCTCTTCAACACGTCGTCAATCTCCACCGGCTTGAACACCTGACTGAGCAAGCAGTTGTGGAAGTGGACAACAAAGTGGGGCTTGAGGTAGAAGGGGACGTCCTTGCCGAGCTTGCGGAGCACGTGCTTGGCGGCTCTGGCCACCATCTCTTGCACAGCGACACCGTGGAGGGCATTGCAGTGGGCGACAACGGGGGAGAGTCTGATTTGGGAACCTTCCTCCTTCTCCTGCTCTTTCTTTTCTTCCGTCTCCTTCTCTTCCGTGTCCTTTGTCGCCTTCTCCATCTGTTCCTCCTCCCTTCTCTTCACCTCAGCAAGATTCTTCTCCCCAATTTCTTGCTCTTTCTGCAAGTGCTCATCACGCTTCACAAGCACCTCTCTTGCAATGTGCCCGAGGTATCTCATGTTGATACCCAGTCTGTGCAAGTGCTCCGTCAAGTGACTACCGTCGAAAGGCACCACCTGCGAGCCGATGCTCTCCAAATACTCCTCAATCAACTTGTCCTTGATGAACTTGGAAATCTCCCGCACGTCGTGCTGGTCCTCCTCCGACTCATTCACCCCCGTGAACGCATCGGGGTTGAGCACAATCTGGTCGTGGGGAATGGCAATCTGCGGCTTCTCCCCATCGGTTCCCTCGATGGTCTTTCCCTCCTTCTCCAAACGCTCGGTTTCCGCCTTGAAGAGCGCCGCCACCTTTCTCTTGTACCACTCTTCGACGGCTTCGTGACGGACGACCGCTTCCCCATGAGGATAGCTTCCCTCGCTGGTGAAGTTCTCCTCAATGAACTCGATGTCAAGAGGGGTTGTGCGGTAAAGGTCAATTACGTACTTTCTGTCGTCGGTGCCGTAGATTCCCTTGGTGTCCTTCGAGGTGACCAAATCACCCTCGGACTTCACTCCGGTGTCGGTCTCAACCTTGTGGGTCTTCAAGTGAAGGGCCTCGGCCACCGGCTTGAGCACTTCTATGAACTTCTCATCGGCAAAGATCTTGTCGTGGTCAGTCGATAAGCCGTAGCTCACCTTGTCAGCAGCATCCTCCTCCGCAGGGTTGTTGAAGATACCAGGCACTGGCGCCTGGCAAATGACTCTTTCACCGACAAAGTCGACGATACACGTGACAAGGTTGTGGATACCGTCGGCATCAATCTGGTTGAGCACACGCACTCCGGCAAGATCCTTGGAGGCGGCATAGCGGGCCGCCTCGTCGCCGCCGGTAGTATCAAAGGCTCCGGTGGCATTGATGCCAAACGAGTAGAAGATGCCATTCTTGAGGAAAATGTGTTTCTCCTTTGGCTCGTATGGGTTCAACGGCGTCAAGTTCCCTTTGATGATGTTGATGGCGGTGTTGGTGGCCGCCTTGTTGAACTCGTGCAACGACTTGTTGATCAACTTCTCTCTCAAAATACGAAGGTTGAGGGTATCCTTAGGCAACTCCTTGATGGTCTGAAAGTCCTCGTTCCAGTCCTTGACGTAATCGGAGCCGTCGACGCCGTTGGCAAGCACAGGGAGCTGGGGCCGGGAAAGATCCGGTTGCACCTTTTCCTCGGTGGATAACCATGGAGAGGCCAACGACCCGGTGGTGGGAAGAAGATATTCCTCGGGAAATGGAGCACTGCCGGAGAGCTGGGTGGTGTTCTCGGCAATGGTCTTTGTGAACAACGATGATAACGACTTCACAAGCTCGTACAAGATAAAGTGCTTGGAGAACTTGCCCTTTTCATTCACCTTGAGCAACGGGTTGAAGGTTGCGTTGGAGGAACGATTGACAAAGAAACCAGAGTAATGGCACGTCACGTGGAAGATCTCGCCCTCGAGAGTCTGCAACACAAGGTAGAGCAAGTCTCCCTTGGTGCGTTGGGATGGGGTCACCGACCACTGCGAAATGGCCAATGACTTGATGGGGACCCTGATTTTGGCAGCGGGAGAGGTAAAACTTCCATGGGCGGCAAGGTCAGAGCCCTCCTCGAGAATGGAGGCGGCCACCTCGCCAAGGGTCTTCTTTTCATCGGCCGAGAGTTCCACCTTTTCGTCCTTTTCGTCGGCCGCCCGCACCTCGTTCAATTGGATGGAGGAGAACTTGGACACGCCGGAGTTGGGTGCCTCCAGCTGCTTATCCAAGAAGTGCAACCCGGCCACCTCCCGGAACTTCAAGATGTGTTCGTACACCAGACTCAAGGTGTATGGCCGCTCAACCAACTTCACCTTGAGCTCGGTCACTTCACCGATTCCAAGAGCCGTCAAAGCTTCGGAAACGGGCGTCGACTCGTCAAACTCCTCGGTGATCTTGTGCTTGTCATACACAATGTCGTAGCTGGTGAGGTTCTGACACACACTCAAAAGCCCAAGCGACTGTTTAATGTCCGAGATTGGCTCGGAGGGCGACGTGATCACCTCCACCTCTCGCGCAGTCAACGACGAGGGCAACTCCACCTTCAACCGGAGCACCGGCTGTTCCTCAGTTTCCGACATGGTGAAAAATTTCGAACCCAGGTGCACGGGTGTAAAGGTCTGGGGAAGCGCATCGTTTGCATCAATGTATGCCACCATTAACGAGTTGCCGTACGAGCTTCTCATCCAGGTTTTCCTGAACCTCGACCCCTCGCAGCTCACGTCGCTCCGGTTGGTGTGTCGTCATTGGAATCTTGCCATTCAAGATGACGAGACCTGGCTGAAGCTGTTTGCCTCGAGATTTGGCACCCCACGAGTATTTCCGTCGGTGTCGGGCCTGAGACTATGGACCTCCGAGTACTTCCAGAGAGTCCAGACATACAAGAAGTGGCGCAAGGGCACGGGGCAGGTCACTTTCTACTCCCACTTGAACAACGAGTTTGGGTACGTGGACCACGTTGCCGCCGATTTCGCCGCCCACCGCCTCCTCACGTACTCCCGGTTGAACGGGAACGTGGTCACGTGTAACATGAGTACGGGGAGAGACCAGACGTTTGTCCCAGGCAACCACTTGTTGACGTCGACGTCGGCGCACGCGGTGTCGTGGCTGTACTTGGTAGCTGGCACCCCGGGGGGTGAGTTATATTTGAAGAACCTCCTCACGTCTACATCGTCAGGCACCGGCCGGTCGTCGTTGATGAAATTGGTTGCCGTGGGTGGAGGTGACGCTATCATTGGAGTTGCGCTCAATCCGCATCCACAGAAGAACAGAAACTGGCCCGATGTGGTGGCGGCAAATTTGTCTGGACGCATACGAACGTGGACCATCGCGGGAGACCCTGTGGTGGAGACGAATGTCGAGTTGCCGCTCGAGATCCGGTCGGATTTTCGCCGCCTGGTGGTGGTGGTGGGGCCAAAGGTGGTGACCATCCTAAATCATGTTTCGCTCGAGGTGGAGGCAGAGATTGAGCACGAGCTCGATGTCGACATCTCCGACGCCGCGTCGCTCCACGTGGACGTGGACTTTGGCGATACCAACGTGGTGATCTCGTGGTACAACCACATCTTTGTGTACAATTGGGTGCACCAAAGAACCCGAAGGGCACAACTTCCCGCCAGGGTGACGTACTCCCGAATGCAGACCGCCGAGGCTCGGTCCCGTGTTCCCTATGCCTGTGGCGGCGACGGCCTTCTCTACGCCAACGTCCTTTCCAACGACACCGTCATTGTATGGAACTTGCGGGATTCCGCCAAGGAAATCACCTACACCTCCATTACTACCGACTTTGGCAAGTGGGCGCCCGAGTTGCCCGAAAACTACCCCAAAATCACCTGTGTTGCCCTCAATAGCTCGGTGATTTTGATTGGCGGCTACAATGCCATGACCAACCTTCACAATGTGTTCACGGGGGAGCTCCTCAAGGAATGCTCGGCAAAGTTCCCTAGCAAGTTCAACCAGATGTACTCGCGGTTGTTCCCCGTCACCGATATTTTGATCAGTCCGGATCAGAGGGCCACCAACGGTGTGATTGTTTGCGGAGAGGCAGTGCAGCACTTCCAGTATGGCGAGATTTCCAAGCCCAAGAAGAAACTGGGGGCAAAGCAGCTTCTGTCAAAGCAAGTGCTTTACCAGCAGATGAAGGATCAGATCGACGACTACGACATCGAGGAGGACGCCCACAAAAAGAAGTTGGAGCTCATGGGGAGATACAACGGGGACGAGTACGACGACGAGGACGAGGAGTTGCGCATCGCCATGGCCCTCAGCCAGAGTGTTAACCCAGATCAAGAGTTGGAGAAGGCCATAGCTTTGTCCAGAACCGACTCCGAGGAAGAGCTACAGAAAGCCATTGAGCTTTCCAAGATGACAACGCCGTCGCCGACGGAAGGCCTGTCAAGCCAGCTTGACATCCTCTCTGAAGAAGAACAACTCCGGCGAATACTCGAGCTCTCGCTCGTGGAACACTAGCACGTGACCTCGACCCGAGCCCGGGGTTAAGCTCGCACCCCGGTCGATCCGTTTTGTTCCGCGATGGCAATTCGGCGAGGGTCTGTGCAGGCTTATATTCGGCCATTGTCATTGGCCCGCGCATCTCCATCTTTCACTACTTCCTGTTGATATGGTGTTCTCCACCTTTGTGAAGCTGGCAAAGCATCTGGAAAAACTCCTGTTCTTCCAGAGCAGCCATCCTTACATGCACAGCCACTCGCTTGTGCGCTTCAACAAGTACTTCAACAAACGATGGAACGACGACCCTCATCCGTCCACCACGGCCCGCCGCTTCCTCACCATTGCATGCGGACACTATGGATTGTACTATGCCATCTTCAGTCTAGAAGGTGATACCCGCAAGAAAACTACCAGAACCCCAGCATACGAGGATCGGACGGAAGTGCCGCTGGTTCTCGAGACGTTTGCCCTGTTTTTCATTTCCAAGGTCAAGAGAGAAACCACAAATAATGTCAAGAACCTACAGTCTGCAAGAAAGGGCAGCTACACCGGTGTTCGTGCATACCTGACTGTTGCCCGGGCAATCAAAGACTCAAAGAAGAGCTCGGAACCGGACATCAGGGAAATTCCCTTTGAGGAATCCTTCTCGTCCACCCAGGCGTCGCAAATCGCCTCCATTTCGTTGGCCGGTCCCGACGTCAATCGCATATACCCCCTCTACCAGTCGCTCAAGCGCAACGGGCTTCCCTTACCTTCCATCGAACTATACGACAAGGTGCTCGAGTCGCTTCTCGTGCGCTCTCTCGACTCCAGCAGCAGTCTTGAGGACGTAGAGAACCGCCTCACCAACCTCTTGACAGTGTACCAGGACTTATTGGCGGCGGCGGTGTCCAACAAGAGACTCAAGCCAACCCAGACGACGTACCTGATTGTGCTCCAGGGAGTGTTCCAGGGTGCCTTGGACGCAAAGGGACACGACGTCAGCATGCAGTTCTCCAAGCTCGCGGTGGATCTTCTTATGTCCATCAGAGCCCCAGAAACTCTTCTTCAGCATATGTTCATGGAGCAGGCACTCGCGGTGCTCAAACTTCACCGCAGCCTCGTGACCAAGACGCTCGTGGAGCGCCTTACTTCGTTCGAGCTACTCGATGGCTCCGCCGCCTACTACGATGGCCTTCTTGCATTGACCCCGTACATTGTCAATTTGGGCATTGGCACAAATAAAGACGCCTACGACTTTGTGGCAGCGGTCTACGCCAAGGGCAAGTCGCCCGAGATCTACGAGGCCACAGTGGAGGCCTTGGTTCTCAGTGACAACTTTCCCGTGGCGACCCAGTTCCTCGACGAGTTTCTCGTCGAGAACGGTCTTTCGTCATCGAAGGCCTCCTCGCTTGCCCACATCTACTTGACCTCCATCGCAAGACTGGACCTCGTCAAGGCATACAACTTGACCCTCAAGTTCAGAGACGCGGGGGTGAGAATTGCCTATAGCACCTACGACATCTTGGCGGGCCTTTTCGTGGGTGAGTTTTTGCAAAAGCCTGAGATCAGGGAGGCCTTCTACCCCATCATGTGGAAGTTGTACGACTTTGGCGCAATTGGTGGGGCCACCACATCGCGCGACACCCTCCTTTCCGTCTCCATCGACATTGGCGACCACGAGCGGGTGTTCCAGCTCATCAAGGACATGCTCCAGGGCGACCTGGCCCAGAGCTTCCACTGTGACTTGGCGGTGTTGGCAAAACTTTGCGCGTATCTTTACAACGGGTCGGTGGTCAATTCCAACAGATACTACTACGACCTCATGTGGACGCTCATCGAGCGCCACGAGGGTTCCGCCAACGACGTCGTGTGCCTACTTGCACCATACATGGTGCACGACATGGACATGATTCTCAACTCGTTGAAGGTGAAGCAAGTATTGGATGAGTTTCACTTGGCCAACGACAACATCTACGGGTTGGCTACCCTTATGGGTGTGTTGATGAACCAAGAAGTGGACGCTGGTCGCACATTCAAGATTGCCCAGTTCCACGCGCAGCTCGTCAATGAGTTTGAGGATGTGGACAACCACTACATCGAGCTCAGCGACGAGGTGGTGCAATTCCGCCACCAGCTCAAGCAAAGCTTTGTGAGCTTGATGGAGCGGGCCAAGCGCATCGAGGGATTCCAGGTGTCGGCCGATATCGTGGACGCGTGCAACCACTTGGACGTGGACCTTGGGCTTCCAAAGAGAAATATCACCCCGGCGGACTACACCCTCGACATGAGCTACAAGTTGAGTGTGGACTACGAGGCAAACATTGAGTCGTTCATCAGTAACTTCAGGGAAGGCTACAACTTCTCCGAGCTGACGTGGAGGATTGTCATCAACCCCACGTTTGTGACAGAGCAGTTGAAAAAACATCTCGGAGTGAAGGCGTTTGTTGACAGGATCATGGCCTCCGGGCTCATCCACGATACCAAAATTGACTTGTTGGTGAGCCTAGTCAATTACAAGTGCGACGATGTCAATGTGGAGATGGCCAAACTCAAGTGTGCAGACACCGACGTGGTGGTGGCCCTTGCGAGGGCGCTTAAAGATTCACAAAACGTGCGCTTGGAGAAGCTCATGGTGGCGGCGTTCCCCACCTTGCTTCAGGCCAACAGCGACATGGTGTGGGTGGCAGAATTGCTTGAGGCATTGGCCGCAAAGGGCAATCATGGCGCGGTGTACGAGTTGTCGCAGTTGATTGACCTCAATAGTCTCGCCTTGACCAACGCATCTCACCAAGGGGTCTTCTCTGCCGCGTGTGAGTCGCTCGTGTCGCTTGACAAGTTGGACGAGTTCACCCTTTTGTTCAAGCTTGTTGCGGACAAACAGCAAATTCTCTTGCTGAGCGACAAGTTGCTCCGGGTGTTCATGAAGTTCTACGTGCACTCCGGCGCTTTCCAGGTGGCCATCGACAAGTTTGCTTCTGTCCAGGACAGAAAATGCATCAAGGACATGTACCAGTTTTCGCTCTTCATGGTTGGCCGGCCCGCCACTCACGTGCACAGGGCTCTATCGCAACCGTCGTTTCACGCGATGGCCTCATACCTCCACCAAACCAAGCACAGGATCGATGGTGCGTTCGTTAATGAGTGTACGCAACAGTTGATCGCCGCCGCCCAGCTGAATGTCCGCCGTAAAGTGGATAATGACCATATTGTCGGCACCTTCCACAACTTGATCAAGTCGCTCAAGACCATCGGCATGACCAAGCTCCTGGTGCAGAACTTGATTGGATTCATCAAGTTACTCACCATCACCAACCAGGCGGGCCAGCTCCATGTGTTGCTCAACAAATTGATCAACAACCAGCGGCTCACGCCCTTGGTGAACTTCTACTTCCTCGAGGTGCTCATCACCAAATACGAGGGAATCCGACTCCTCAAAGAACTCAAGCGGAGTTTCCAGCAACTCGATGACAAGGTCAACTTACATGCCATTCACGAGTTTGCATTGCATTATGAGAAATGATTAGGTAATAGATGGGATAGAGTGGCGCGTGTAGTCCCAATTCGGAACGCTGCGTCCGGCTCCGATCTGTGGAGAATAACGTCATTGCGTTATTCCAACGGTATTGTTAATTTCAACAACATGTCCCGGGTCAACAACATTGCCATCAAGTCCTTCAACGCCAACCACGCTCTGTACGACGTGTACCGGCCACAATTCTCCAAAGTGTTGGTGGACCGCTTTCTTGTGGGGTTGAAATTGGCAAAAGTGCAAAACAACCAATTCACCTTTCACACCGACAAGAAAATCCTTGAGTTGGCTGCTGGCACAGGTAAGTTCACCCGCAATCTTGTCAACAACGGATGGAAGGAGAACCTCGAGGTGGTAGAGCCTTCCAGCGGAATGCTTGCGTCATTCACGAAAAACTTCCCGGACATCAAGAGCTACGAGGCTTCCTCTTACAAGCTCCCCATTGCCGATGGCTCGGTGGACTCGGTGATTGTGGCGCAGGGCTTTCACTGGTTTGCGGACGTGGAGTCGCTTGCGGAGATCAGGCGGGTGTTGAAGCCAGAGGGAACGGTTGGTTTCATCTGGAACTTCGATGTGCCTCTCGAGCTGAGTCTTGGCTCAATTGCGAAGGATGTGCCCGAGTATGAGTTTATTTTCGACGAGAGTGTGCCGGAGGCGGTTGCAGGGATTGGCAAAGACTTGGAGAAAAACTTGCCTGCCACCCACACAAAGGCCTTCCAGATTGCCGAAAAAGTGTTTTCCGACACAGAGTGGCTGGGGAAGGTGGCCAAGTTTGTGTATGGCCTCGAGGGTAACGTTCCACAATACCGTCACGGCAAGTGGAGAGACTCCCTCACCCAAACTACCGACTTCAATGGGATCGCCAAGGAGTTTGTGTACTTCTACGAGGTGCAGACATCCAAGGCCGATGTGTGGGAATACTGGGCGACCCGGTCGTACATCACCGACCTTTCGCCCGAGAAACAGGCGGCCGCCAAGGCGGAAGTGGAGCGTATCTTCGATGAAACTGTGAAAGAGTCTGACAAGGCGGGCGACAAGTTCAGAAAGATCATGGGCACCCATGCTGTGATTCTTGGATAAACCAGCCTAGCCTTGGCCTTCTCTCAACAAAAAAATATCTCTGTGATAATACATTTTTGCAATTTGCACCCAAAGCGAGCCTTTTCTATTTATTCCCTAGGGTCACCTTCGTGGGGCCGGTGGGCTTCGTTGAGTCGTCAAGAGCCTCCTGGGCCTCCGCCTTGAGCTCCTCCTTTCGTCTGTTCTCCTCGTTCACCTTCTGCATCTTTTCTTTGCGGTCCTTCTGCTGCTGCTCCTTCGACTTTCTCTCCCGTGAGCTGCCCGTGATCCACAACTTCCCCAAGTAGTTGAATTTGTTGGAAGCCTGCTCGCTGAACTCGAAGATCCGGCCCATGTCCGACTTGCTGGTGTCGTGGTAACTGTCCACCTTATCGTACGCACAGTAGTAGTACCCCTGGCAGATGGGGCTCTTTACCCACCCCTTTTGTGGGTCGTAGCCAGTGATTTGACTAATTTTTGGCTCGTCCTTGGGCTGCTTGAGCTCGTCGACGTCCGGCTTGCGGAGTTTCCACAGCCGACGGAACTTTTCCTCGGCGGTGTTGTCTATGGGACTACCGGGTGCCCTGAACTGGGGAAGGGCGGGCGGTATAAGGGCCGCCGATATCCGAAGGGGATTCCGGTATAACGATTGAAGGTCAGGGTTGGCAAATGTCGAAAAAGGAAAGTCGTCTTTGTCTCGAAAATGGCCGTTCTTCTTGCAGAAGCTGAAACCCGAATTGATCCAAAGAAGCTCGCCTTCCTCGGAAACATGCCCAGGGTGGGTGCCACAAACCTCGTTGGACTCCAGCCCGGGATAATATTTGAGCTCCTGCTTGCTCATTTGGCCCACACTAGCCGTTGGATGTTGGTTGAAGGAGTAATTTTCGTCGCCGGCGATCGAAAGCCCCAACCAGTACATTTCCTTGTCTCCCCAGATGGACGAGCGAACGGGGTCTTGCCAAAGAGCAAGGGGTAGCGTCATAAGTAGACCCGTGAAGTGGCGGTGTTTGTCGTAGGCCAAAATGCCTGCCTCCATGAAATGGCGCCAGCCCACCATATACGGGTTCTTGAGGGTCTTATCTGTGATGGGGGAGATGCCAAAAAAACTGTCGATCCCCTTCTTTGTTGGCATCAATGTCGTGAAGTAGTTTGTCTCGATGTAATCGTTGGTGTCACGGAGCGTTCTGTCTCTGAAGAAGTAGGTGCCTGTTTTTTGGTAATGAGTGGACTCGAGAAAGTGCTCTGGCTTCACCAATGGCACCAGGTCGGCATCAAAGAGAAGAACCTCTTGAAAAGATGTGAACATCAACGCAAGAATCCGGTTGGTGTAGCTCTTGAATAGGAACTTGTGGGCCCGAGCGACTGTAGGCTTGACATTGACGAACCACACATCTTGCTTGGGAAAGGTCAGACCATACTCAGCATACTTTAAAAGGTCCACATCGGGCAGCACCTGGTCGCTTTCGCTGGTGAGGGCGGTGAGGAGGTGGTCCACCTCTGCCGTGGCGGCAGTCTGGATGAACTCTTGGGACCGAACACTAAGATCGCCGTTGTAGATGATTTGAATGGGAAGCTCATTGTTCAAAGCTCTGAGCACCCTTATAAGCTTGACAATGTCCTTGGCGTGGCGGGTGGTGGCCGACAACACAATTCCCCGCCCGTTGGTCTTGTGTCGGTAGGTGTCCATGAGGTTGTCGTTTTTGGTGTGGTGGTGGACACCGGCGAATTTGTTATTCTCAAAAACAGGAAGGCCCAGCAGGATGGTGTGCTCGGCGTTGTGATATGTTGGGGTAACGTTGGTGAAGAACCAAAAAAGCTTTTTGGTGTAAATGTTGAAAAGGTCCTTGTTGTTCAGATGGGGAAGAACGTTCTTGTTGAAAAAACACTGGCCGTATATCCTCATCACTGTGGTGATGTCGGCCATTCCGGTCTGGACCAGGTGGGTTTGCTTGACCCGGTCAAGGTACACGCCGTTGATGGTGTTGTTGTCCGAGGCCGTGGCCTTGAAAGACTCCTGGTGCTTCTTGAGTATGGCGTACAGCCGCTTGAAGAAGTTCTCCTTCTGCACCACACCCTTGTCGAGAATCTCCTTATCGTCGGCAAATAACTTCATCGAGAAGTCGGGCTGCTTGGTCTCGAGGAAGTCGAAGAACGCATGGCATTTCTCTTCTAGAGAACCCGCCTTCGCCACAAGAGGCTTCACCTCCTTGGTATGGGTGAACTCATAGTTGGACCAATGTAGTTGTGACTTCACCCGGAGATCGGACTCTTTGAACTCATCGATGGAGAACTTTGGCACCTCTTGCAACCACAATTTGCCATGGTAAGTGAACCAGGCACACAACGTAAGCACCACCACACAGGCGGTCGACACCACGGCGAGCCGTCGGAAGGAAAATCGCATACTGGTATTTGGAGCCCCCAACCTACTTATAATTGACATGCCATTGTAACAAGGCTTGGGGCACGTGGAGCGGGCGAGGCGCAACGGCTAAGGCAACGGCCTACGCATCGGCGGGCGAAGCTCGCTAGTGCCATCCAGCCAGCTGGGCCGCCGTACTACGGCCGCCGTCGGGCAATAGCGCCATGGCGGGGGCCTTCGCTTTCGCTCACGATGGGATGGGCACCGCTCTGATTGCTTCGCGTTTTCCATTTTGGGACAATACAGGGTTTGGCTCTGGCACAAAGCCAAACCTTATTGTCCACGCTTTTGGCAACCGTGCTGCTACTTGTTGAGGTGCCACTTGTCTGAGATAGAGTGATGTACTATTTGCCTCCTAGTATTAACGAGCCTTACCATCCGCCGCCTTCACGTAGATGATGTCGCCATCCTCCACCACGTAGTCCTTACCCTTGGTCAACAACTTACCGTTGGCCTTAACGGTGGCCTCGTCGCCCAACTCCACAAGATCGTCGTACTTCATCACGAGCGCTTGAATGAAGGTCTTTTCAAGATCGGTGTGAATGGTTCCGGCAGCCTGGGGAGCGGTGTAGAATCTTCTGATGGTCCACTCTCTCACCTCATCGGCACCCGAGGTGAAGAACGAGATCAAGTCCAATTTTTGTCTCATGGACGTGATGATCTTGGGCAAGGCAGAAACAGTGCCGATCTCCTTGAGGTAGGCGTCTCTCTCGGCGTCGGTCTCCATGTTGGCCAACTTCTCCTCCAAAGAAACGGAAATTGGAATAATCAAGTCACCGGGAGAATGCTGGTCGATCCATTCCTTGATCTTCAACAAGTGCTTGTTCTTCTTTCTGACGTAGTCTCTCTCTGAAAGGTTGATGAGGTAGATACATGGCTTGGCGGTCAAGAGGAACATGGAGTTGATAACCTCGACCTCCTTGGGGGTCCACTTTTGGTTGGCAATTCTGCCACCCTCCTCCAAAAGAGTGATGATTCTTTGCACCAAGATGGCCTCCTCCTTCTTTTGCTTCACTTCGAGAGATTGACCACCTCTCTTGGTGATCTTCTCGATACCCTCGAGATGCTTGTTGGCAAACTCGATATCCTTCAATCTCAATTCTTCGTGGATGATTTCAAGATCGGCGTATGGGTTGACTTCGTCATTAATGTGGATGATGTCAGCATCATCAAAGGCTCTCACCACTTGATAAATGGCATCCACGGCACGGATGTTGGCCAAGAAATTGTTACCCAAACCCTCTCCCTTGTGGGCACCCTTGGTCAAACCAGCAATGTCGTAAATGGTCATGAAGGCAGGAACCTCACTCTTGGGCTTGTACATCTCCACGAGCTTCTCGAAACGAGGCGAGGGAACGATGACACGGGCCTCTTCGGGCTCAATAGTGGCGAAAGGGTAGTTGGCGGGGTTACCCAAGGGACATCTGGTGATGGCTTGGAAAAAGGTGGACTTACCAACGTTGGCCAAACCAACAATTCCCGACTTCAAGTTGTTGCCAGGTCTTCCCAACAACACGGGCTTTTCAACGACTTTCTTTTTTGGTGGCATATTAAAATCAACTAGTTCTGATGGACAAGTGGATCTGAAAAATTTTGAGGTGCGACATCGCGACACTCGACATTCCTCCTCCCATGCTTAGAACCTTTAGGGCATTCTCCACCACCCGCGTGGCCTTGCAACTGTCATGTCCTGCCGGCACCGTGCTCAACTTGAAAATCAGAAAGAACGGCGACGAGCCCGTGGCGTTGGAGGACTCCCAATACCCAGAGTGGTTGTGGGACATCCTCGACAAGGAAAAGACGGACCAACAGCTTAAGCAGCTGGACTTCATGGCGTGGAGAAGAAAGCAGCTCAACAAGCAGAACACCAAGACCATCAAGAACAACAACTTCTTGTCGACTTTGTAATTCGGCAAAGCGAAACTCATTGTACATAAGACCATTCATACACGTTACGAACCACTACTGTAGACCGGGGAGCGACTGCTTGCATGAAGCCAATTAGCATGAGCAGATAGTTTGGCGATGTCACTACTCCTTGCTAGAGGTCACTGCCAATACCCTATAGCATAGTCACTTTACAATACGTCACTCCGTAAACTAACGCTATTTCACTTCCTGAAGCCACCGGGTCTACTCATAGCGATTCTCTGTCGAGACGATATCTCCTCTCCTTGAACCTGTCGTGTATGATCCTAGTATTCTGTGCCTCTTCTCTCTATACAACCTACAGCAGACCGCATTCGTGATGACACCTACTGGTTTAATACTTCAGATGTCAGTCAATACTTGGGGTCGCTAGGCATGGCTAAATGTTTCTTTTATTGGGTATCGGCTGTGTGGAAGAAATGGCAGCATCGACAGTCAAGACGTCTTGGCTGCTAATGATCAAAGAAAGCGCCCCGAATCAGGGTTAACTTTCTGCCAGCCGACGAGCGAAGCGAGGAGGCTGTCTACGTCAACACCTCCACGTCGGTATCATCACTCGTCTTCATTTGAGCAAGCGAAATGGTATTCTCCTCTAAGTCAAACACCGTGTACGCCGACCGCAAAAAGTTGTCTCCCAAAATTGGGAAATCCGAAGGCACAATGCCAAGCATGCAGATGGTCTGGCCCGTCTGGGTGTTCTGGCCCGCCTCGAGCACAATGTCCCAGAGTGGCACCTCAATGTCTTTCTTGTTGTCGAAATTGAAGGTGAGATGATTGCCTTGTTGGCGCAAAGTACACGAGACAAGGTATCCACCGAAGGTGGAGGAGTAGTTGGCATCGGGCTGGATCTGGTCGAGAATCGAGTTGACAATGCCCTGGGGGAGGTAACTCAACGTGGTACCCGAGTCAAGGAGGGTGTCGGTGTTCTCGGTATCAATCTTGGTGGGGGTGGCAGTTTCTGAGGCCTCAGAGACGGAGGCACTACTTGAAGCCGCGGCCTTGCCTTGGAGCTCGTCAAAGAAGTCTTCAACGTCATCCCAGTCGACAAGTTTGGCCGAGTCGGCCGAGTCGCTGGGTGTAGAGGAACTGGATGCCCCATCGACATCCGAGTGGTTGCTCACTACCACCGGCGTGATAGACGCAAGGGGAATGGAAAGATACACGTACTTGCCGGAGGTCAAGCTCACTGGCAAGGTGACAAGCTCCCCCAGGTACTTGGCGTGGTCCACACCCCCAAACAAGATGGTACCCTTGGACGATTCGGCACTCGTGAGATACAACGAGTACGCGGCCCGCTGGATATATCCTTGCTCCTTGAGTTGAATGGGTAAGTTGGAGTAGCGAGTGGAAGAGCTCTCAAGCTCCTGATAGGCAATTCCCAACACCCCGACGTCCGAGTCCGAGTCGTTGGCCAAGGCAAAGTTGGCTCCCTTGATGGTGAAGCCGTTGGCCAAGTCCACGTCGTCCTGGGCCCACGTTCCCTTGGCGTAGGTCTGGTCAGCGTACGAAATGGAGAATGCCGTGCCGTTACTCTTGAACGTGGTGGAGGCCTCCTCGTCGAAAGTTCCGTACGTCTCACAGTTTACTTCACCCCCGTTGGCCTCGCACTGTGGGTTTTCGGCGCTCAGCACCCACAAGTCACTCAGTCCGGTGTCAACGAGCACCTTCACCTCGGTGTTGTTGGAACCAATCTTGATGGTGGTGACATAAAACGCCCGCTGGTTGGAAAGAGACACCGTGCCGGTGCCCTCGGCATCTTCTCTTTCAAAGAGATCGGGAATGTTGAAGAAATCCTTGAGGGCACTGGCCAAGTTGAAGCCCTTCAACACGTCAAAGTCGAGCTGGACAAACCCGTCGCTGCCCTGCTGCAAGCCCAAGCTGGCACAACTGGCCACCCAGGCAAGAGCCAAAAGTTGAACTAAGCGAATGAACATGATTGCCCTATTTTCGGCAGATGCCGCTTTATATGTGGGGCATTTGCCTGTGACACAGCCAAGCCTACGTCACCGGGCCCTGCGCGTTCCTGAAAAACATCGTGAAACGGTAAACAAACACTTGGCAGTTGCGAACCGCACAAGGGCACCAAACCGACAATGCCAGACAATGCTCGACAAACAAATGCGCAACACGACAATACACCGGACACACAATGTCAACACCGTGCTGGTGTTGAATTTCTTTGGCTCTGTCGAGGCAGTATGTCTGTGTAGTGCCGGGGACTGATGCAACCTTTCTAGGCAAGTCCAGCGGAGCAACGGCGGTCCGCTTACCACGGATTTTCCTCACCCCAGTGCTTGTGTGCTAGAGACGAGGGCATCTGCACCTGTTTGAAGAGCTCGTCACCTTTGAAGTCGGCCGGAGGCTTTTCGTCAATTGGCGCATCTTGTTCCTCGTCATCCTCGGCTTCCGCTTCGTACTCGTAGGTGTCATTTACATCCTTTTGCACAAGCTCGTCCACATCGTCCAAAACGCCCACCGGGAGGGAAGGTTGGAACTTCTTTGCTCGGAGCTCCTTCACTCCACCAAGACCCGCTCCGTAGTTGTTGATGAGCTCTTGAAGATTTGGAAGGGCAACGGCAAAAATGAAGTTGGGGTTCAAGCTGATGTAGCTTTCTTTGGAGAGGAACGACAGCTGCTCGACGTAGTGCAACGGGAGCTTGGCCACTTGCGTTTCGCCCTGCTCATTCACAAGCAGTTTGACAAGCTGGACTAGAGCTTTTGGCACTTTCTGTTCGTTCACCTCATACTTGTAGAGCTTGAACACCTTGAAGAGCTGGTAGTAATTGAGGGTATCGAACGAATTTATGGTGTTGATGAGACTGTCGCCGTCGGAAAGCGCCGACATGCATTGGAGCCACTGAAGGAGTTCGATGGTGGGTGCAAGGTGCATTTTGCCGATGTTGTAGAGTGAGTTGTAGTAAAATGCAAGGGTGTGGGGGTCTTTGGGGTTCGCTTTCTGGAACTCAAGGAGATTGGTGAGCTTGAAGTCGTCAGGAACAAGTCTCGTAAGGCCTCCAATTGAGTCGGGGCGGTAAATATGGGCGTTGTGTGAGCGAAGCCAGTCCTCGATGGTGGAAATGTTGAGACGAAGCTGGATGGCCTTCACCCGCGAACAGTACTTGGAGTTGCCAATGATTCGGTTGAAGAAAGTGGCGTTGATGTAGTAAAACACCTGCGAGAAAGTCTGAAACCGGAGCAAGGTGTCCACCTCATGAAGTTTGAGCACGTAGTCGAGGGCCCCGAGAACCTGGACGTAGCGCACTGGCAGCGGTTTCATGAGCTCCTTCTGCGTTGGGGGATAGAGCATGTCAAAAATGTCGTCGTAGGTGTTTGGCGACCTGTGTTTGTTTTTGAAGAGATTCCAGTCTTTGGCGTAGAGGGTGGTGGAAACATCCACGAGGTTGGTGAAGTTCATGATGCACTCGTCCACCAACGTGTTGAGGCGCGAATTGATGGAGAAGGATAGCGTGGCCACGAGCGATTGGACAAGATTGACAAGTTCCTGGAGGAACTGCGGGTACGCGGTGTACAAGTGCTGTTTGGCGAGGTAGAAGTGGAGGAACTGGATAACGGAGAGCCAGTAACTAAGAAGCACAATATCTCCGGCGCCGCCGGCACTGACACCTTCAGCCACCGCCATGTTGAATACCCCGGACTTTGTGTTTGTCACCGAACGCAATCTCACCACAAAGCACTCAAACAAGAACTCGCTGAGCTCCTTGCTGTCGACCTTGAGATGGGAGTACCGGAGCAACTGGAACACAATGGCGGCGGGGATCTTGGCATCGTGCTGAGACGCGGTGTTTGTCCTGAGCTCAAAGATGTAGTCAAGGAGACGGGGAATGTCGGAGTCCGTGAACTTGATGTACTGTTCTGGAAGCAATTTGTCGTAGTCAAACGTGGGCAATTGCACGAGCTGATGGTCGAGCGAGAGAAGGGCCTCTTCATCTAGAGCCTCCTGTTCCTCCTCGTAGTCGTTGGAGGTGATGCGGTGCATCTGGAGCTGGGTGGTGAGGGGGTCCACGTCCTCTCCCCCATTGACCTTGAAGTAGGTGTCGTCACCGTCTGCCACTTTGAATAGGTTGTGTGATTTGAAGTAGGCGTATAATTCGGCCTTGTCGGGGGTCACGAGGCTGGCGGCAGTGGTCCCATCGGGGGACTCTATATCTGTCTCCGCCCCATACGAGAGTAACACCTTCACCACCTCCAAATTTGAGAAGTGACACGCCCACATCAACGGCGTGAGGTGGCGGATGCCGTCCACCACGTTTGGGTCCGCCTGGTGGCTGAGCAATGTCTCCACGGTGGCCGTGTGCCCATAAGCGACGGCATAAACAAGCGCCAGAAGGCCGTTCTCTGGGTATATCAGATCCACGTCCACGTCTCCTCTGAGTGTTGATTCCACCGTCACTAGGTCCCCCTCTGCTGCCGCAACTAAGAGTTCAAGCACCGGCTGTGGATTCTCTCGAAGTTCCAATTGCACCGCTGCCTTGGCCTCGTTGACCTTCACGAACAACGGATCATTGTAGTTGAGAATAGGACTGAAGATGGGCGGGTCGTTTTCGGTCCATGCGTCCATATCGAATAATCAAGTCGTTCGCACTACGGTTCTCGCATACTCCTTTCGCACCATGATCTCCAAAGTGTACCGCCGAATAGTCGCGGTGGTGCTTGTTGTTGCCCTAACGTTGGTGTTGGTGGTGGCCACAAAGGACAAGGGTACTCATACCGGGCAGCTTTGGATCGACTCGTTCGCGTACCACTCGGTCCAGCCCACCCAGCAGTACGAGGCCGCCAAGGCCAAACTTCTCACCGACCACCACAACGACGTGGACCCGTGCACGGTGGTGAACCCCATCAACGGAGGGTTTATTGATCTAAGGGGACTCTCGGCTGAGGGAAATGAGGGCAGGGCGTTGGCGTGGACGTCTCGTGGGTATGACTCGGGCAAGAACTACACCTTGGGGGTGTGTTCGTCGCCGTTCAAGCAGCAGCATGATAACGATGGAGAACTTCAGGATAATGTCAACTCCACGCTCGTCGGCGGGTTCTACATCGACCACACCTCCAACAAGTATGTGAGCATTGGCCAGTTCAACACCACCCCGGTGTTTCGCGGACGCAAGTTGACGTTGACCTACGGCAACGGCTCGTACTGTGACATCAGCGATGCTAATGGAAACCGACTCAGAAAGTCTTCAACTTTAACCTTTACGTGTGACAGGGAGATGATGCAGAAGGCCCAGATCTCATACATTGGCTCTGCGAATGACTGTCACTATGTGTTTGAGGTGCGGTCGCACCATGCATGTCCCACGGCGGCGAAGGAAAATAGTTATGCGGTGGTGTGGATCTTCCTCTTGATCTTCTTGGCGGCATTGGCGGTGTATTTGTCGGGGAGTGTTTACTACAGGCAAATACGGCAGGCCATCAAGGCGTAAAGCAGCCGACGATCTGAAGAAGGACTAAGGTGGGGTTAGGGCGATGGACCTCAGCCTAGATTGACGAGCCAACATTCAGCCTTTCAGTCAAAAACAGCTAGACCCCTTTCCCAAAGTCTACGACACAATGAGCTGACGAGAGCCGCAGGCTGAAGCTATTGCGACCTGCAGCGTTCCCCTCAGCTGGAGCCTATTTTGGATCAATCAACACCAGGCGTTGATTTACCGGACTGCAGAGAGGTTGGTTTTGTCGGCTGAGGCGAATGGATGAGAGGACTAAGCAAGAGCCATGGCTTGGGTGCATCTACATCTGACCCTTTTCTTATGTGATTGGACTGGTGTTCAGTGGACCGGCACCAGCTACATCTGTTCAGAAAGCGAGTCCATCACGTGCCCTTCGGAGTACCATTTCCCTCCACAATTCTTTGCTAAAAGGCAAAGATCACACGAGTCTTCGCTCGATCTGCCAAGTCTTCTCAGTTGTCTCCCTAGTGAAATGACTCATTGGACTTTTGATTCGAACTGAATGGTGATTCAAGAAAGCCACATTGGGCAGAACACCGTAATAGGTGGGTGGCTACCAATTCAGCCATACCAGTTACGACATATAGACGAATAACACGCCCATTCACCGGCATTGCTCCTGCAGCCAGCCGTATCGGGGGCTTGTTTCAATCACCCGTGATCTCGCCTAGGTTAGTGCACCACTTTGGGTCGTGGGCCATCTTTGCTAGCTCTCCGAATGACCGATTCTTCGACTTCAAATCTCAGAGATCTCATTGGACTTGTCCCGAGAGGTTTCTCGTATATTATTTCCCAAGCCTCTCGTACTTGTGGTGCACCAATTGTACAAATACCGAATGTTGTTCTGAGCCCCGTCCCTGCACCGAAGGTTGCCCGAGCTGTGGCATCATTGCTATTGGCAGTGACACCTCTTGGCCCTGTCAAAGAGCTTATCGAGGTGCCAAAAATGTGTCACGAAGTTTGTGCCAATTGATTATGTCTAAGGGTGATGGTAAGCACCGGCCATCGACCCTCGCTTCGCTCGAGTGGTGACAGAAATTGCGACCCTGCGCATGTCTAATTTGACGTGCTGCAATTACCGCAGCCACACCTCATTACCCTCATCGTATTTAACACCATTTGCGCCCGCTCTATTCAATCAGGCATGGCCGAAAAGAAAGAAGCCGAGCGCATCCTGGTGCTGTCCAAAGAAAGCTACCTGGATTTTGACATCAACGATGCCAACGCCAACGAGTTCATCGAGGGGGACCCTACGCTTCTCCCAAATTCCCCTTACCCGGAAGTTCGTGCCGCTGTCAGCACGAAAATCGACCCCGACATCAACCTTAACCACTGGCGAACTTGGGTTTTGTGCACGGTGTTTGTCATTGTGTTTTCTGGAGCCAACACCTTCTTTTCGTTGCGGTATCCATCCCTTACCATTTCATACCTTGTTGGCTTAATTATCTCGTATCCCATCGGTAAGGCCCTCGAAAAGCTTCCCGACATTCGGTTTCGTTGGTCATGGTTCAATCTCAATCCCGGCCCCTTCACAGTCCAGGAACATGCCCTCATTGTCATCATCCTCTCGCTCACCAGCTCCTCCAGTTACGCCATGAACATTCTCATTGCTCAGACCAACTTCTGGAACCAGGACTTGCCAGTCGGGTACCAGATTCTCCTCGTGTGGAGTTCGCAGCTCCTCGGCTACAGTGCCGCCATTGTCACTCAACGGTGGATTGTCGAAAACCACCACATGATCTGGCCCCAGACCCTCGTGACAGCCACCGTCTTCACCACCATGGCGCGGCTGAACCTCGCCGAGAACCTCCATCCTTCTCGCATCAACTGGCTGCGTTACAAAATGTTTGTTGTGGTGCTTGTAGGTTCGTTTGTCTGGTACTGGGTCCCTGGATTTCTCTTCACTGCTACCTCCTACTTCAACTGGGTATGTTGGATCTTTCCAAACAGTACCATCGTCAACCAGATTTTTGGCACTAATAGTGGCCTTGGCCTCATTCCCATCACCTTCGACTGGACCATGGTTACGCAAGCCCTCGGCGTCAGTCCCCTCGCCACCCCGTTCCATGTGGCTGCAAACACCTATGCGCTGGTGTTCGTTTTCTTCATCGTCATTCTTCCCTGCCTCTACTACACCAACCACTGGTACGCCAAGTACATGCCCCTCATCTCGTCGTCCACCTACGACAATACCCAGTCGTCTTACAACGTGTCAAAAGTTCTCACCCCAAACAAGCGCATTGACAAGACGCTCTACCACCAGTACCTGCCGCTTTTTATTCCTTACTCGTATCTTTTGTCCTACGCATTGAATTTTGCAGCCATTACCGCAATTTTCACCCATACGTTTTTGTACAATGGGAAAGACATCGTGGCCAAGTTCAGGGACGAAAAATCAGGCGGCCAGGACATTCACGTTCGCCTTTACAAGCAACACTTCAAGCAGGTCCCCTGGTACTGGGGCGTGGGGGTTTTCTTGGTTCTGATTGGCTTCACTTTTGGCGCGGTGTCTGGCTACTACGAGTACTCTCAGACCCCCTGGTGGTGTGTCTTCCTTGCCCTCGGCATTGCTTTCATCGGCTTCATTCCCCAAGGTCTCCTTGAGGGACTCACCAATCAGCACGTCGGACTCAACATCATCACCGAGCTCATTGCGGGTGTCACCAACCGGGGAAACCCCTTTGCCAACATGCTTGTGAAGCTACTTGGATTCATTCCGATGAGACACGGCCTCGACTTCTCGAGAGACCTCAAACTTGGCCTCTATATGAAGGTTCCACCTCGAATCCTTTTCACCTTCCAGCTCTATGGTACTTTGCTTGCCGGCCTCGTCAACGTTGGTGTCCAGCAGTGGATGCGCTTCAACGTCAAGAACATCTGTGTCACCGGCACTCAGTTCTCGTGCCCTAACGGAAAGGTAATTTACTTCGCCAGTATTTCATTCTCGCTCGTGGACGAGGTCTTCTTTGTGGGCAAGCGCTACAATGCCATTCTCTGGTTCTTCCTCATTGGCGCAATCGTTCCCTTTGGTACCTACTACCTCTACAAGCGGTACCCCAACAGATGGTACGGGCGCATCAACGCCCCGGTCTTTTTCACCGGCTCAGGCAACATCCCTCCATCCACCATCTTCAACTACTCGCTCTACTTCTTCACATCGCTCATCTTCAACTTCTGGATCAAGCGCTACTACTCGCGTTTCCATGCCAAGTTCAACAATGTGATTTCGGCGGGCTTCGACGCGGGCGTGGCCCTTGCTGGAGTGATCATTTTCCTCTGTGTTGCGTACCCCGGGGGTAAACTCGTGTGGTGGGGGAACACGGTGCACAAGAACACCAAGGATTTTGAGTCGACTCCTTTTTATAATCTTCAACCCGGCGAGACCTTCGGCCCGGAGAAATGGTGAAGGGACAGAACCAAAAGCACCCGTATATGCCCATAGTCACAAAGCTACTAATATGATCTAATCAAGCCAATTCCTTATTCACAACTACTTAAACCCACTTACACAACAATTGGTTCGTGCTTCATCTCTTGATGATAATCATAGATCTATCAAATCATTGCCTTCGATCATTTGTTAGTTGATTTGTCTGTAATATGTTCAATATTTTCTTACAATGCTACAGCCGGCTGCCCTAGACAAGCTCGCCTAGCTTACACAGCCCCCTCAGCAAACACTCTCGCCAATCCCTCGGTCTCCGCCTTCACAGCCACCTTGGCCACAACCTTACCACCGGTCACCGCCAACCGCACCGAAGCTCCAACCTTTCCGCCCCATAAGTCCTTACCCAAGAGCTTGAGCACATGCGAAGTAGCATCACTGGGAACGTAGTCCGAGCCCTCCAACGCAAGAAGGTTGGTCTTTTGCACAAGTTTCGTCACCGCATTTTCCAACGTCTTGACTCCTCCCACCGTCACCACACTGCTATCTTCAGTAGGCAACTGGTCAAACACAGCGGTGAAGTTGGAGTTGTACAATGGAGTGACAAAGTCGCCAGGAATAATCTCCAAGTCTTCGATCTGGTATTCGTCGGTCCAGCCCTCATCGCTGGCATCGACATTGCCGTCCTCATCAATGATTTCCTTGTTGGTGTATGAAAGGGTATTGCCAAAGGCCGCCAAGATCTCCTCATCAGCAAGAGATGGCGTCGAGAACGAGACGTAAACAGTACCGGTCTGCTCAGGTCTCAACTCCGCGAGAGGAAGAATGAAGTCTTCCTCGTATAACTCGTTGTCGGGTTGAGCAATCACAGAAACGTCCTGTAGGAGCAAATGGCTCAATGTGTTGGTGATGTTATACTGAAGCACCAACTTTTGCTGCTCAATAAACAAGTGCTTCACCACGGTAACAACAAACTCGTTCTCCTTGTCGGTGAGGTACACGGGGGTGGCGGTGGACTTGCTCAACTTGCCGTAGCCCTCGAACTCAGGAATGGCGCTGAGCTCTTGTTCATACACTTGTTGCTTGAGGTGATCGTCGGCAGAAGGCTCGGAACTATCAGAGTTCTCCTTCTTGGTCTCTTTCTCGGGCTCCGAGGTCGTCTCCTCGAGACTATGGATCTTTTTGTTGTACTGCAACGACTTCAACTCCTCGGTGGAAATCACCGGCACCTCGCTGATGTCAAATGCAGCGGAGAAGTTGGCTTGGTCACCAAGATAGTGGGTCAATTTGTTCTCCAACACACCAAGATCGAAGCGAGACTCCGACACAATCAACTTCTTGGCTTGTTTCTTGATCAAAGATAACGACAACGCAGCCCGGTCTCTGACCTCATCGTCAACATCGTTCAAGCACCGGCCAAGGAGAATGACAATGTTGTCACTGACCGATCCGCCGACAACAATGGCGAACTTGGCGAGAGCAATCACCGCCGACGACCGCACGATCGAGTTCTCCAACACCAACCGGTTGTAGATGTGTCTGATGTAGTAGGATGGGTTGGTGGTGTTGGGGCCCTCCTCTCCGAGCAAATGCAAAATCCGAACCGACAACTCGGTGAACTCACAATCCTCAATGAACTCACACAAGTTCATCAAGATGAGCTGCTTGGCGTTCTCGTCGGGAAGGAACTTGATCATGTCGAAAAGCGCATCAACAATGGCCGACTTCAACGGCAACGTGCCGTCGTCCCGCAACAAATCGGTGAGGAATGTCACCAACTTCTTGTGCTTGGAGGGGAACTTCAAAGCCAAGTTCTCGATGGCCTCGATGATTACAATCTTGAAATCCTCGGTGATCTCGTCCATCAACGATGTCATCTTGGAGATGAGTCTGTCCACGTTCTCTCCTCCACTGGCGGACTCGACAGTGCCCGCACCCATGGTTTTGAGCAACGTGGTGATGGCCAAGGTGGAAATCAGGCGGTTGGAGTCGTTGATCAAATTCTCCAACTCCAAATTGACGACAAGAATCTTTTCTGGGTGCTTCACCGAGATCTTGTTGATCAAACGGATGGCAGCGAAGCGAGTTGACGTTCTGGGCACACTCAACAACTTTTGGAGAGTGGTGATGATGCCCATGAACTCATCCTCACGAATCAAGTGCTGGAGGCCAATGAGCGTCTTGCACGCCTCCAATTCCACCATATCGGACTTGTGCTTGGTAAATCCAGCCAAGATCGGGTACAAGTGAGAAATCAACGACGAGTCGTCAAGCAAAATCTTGTTGATGTAGCGAATCAACTGGATGATGGAAAGAGAGTTTTTGAGCGCCGAACCCTCGGACAACGACGTGATCAATTTCATGAGCGCCATCTTGTCGTGGTTTCTAAGGTGATACAACAACCCGAGCGCGTGGTACTGGTACATGTACGACGTGGAGGGCAAGTTGGTGGTGGAGGTGCCATAGTACCCGTGCAACTGGAATTGGTCCGAGGGAAATTGCTTGTAGGATTGGATGGTCTCTAAAGTCTCGTTGGTAAATCTTTTCACCACATCCTTGGCAATGGGTAACAAGTTGTAGGTGGAGATCAACGCAGCCGACGACACGATGGGGTTCTTGTCCACCAAGCAATTCTTGAACAATCTCTCCGCCGCCGACACCGTGGTTGGATCCAACACTTTGGAAAGGGTTCTGATGGCATTGGGCTTATAGATCAAGCTGCCACTTTGGATATCCTTCATGATGGACGACGTGACCATCAAAATGTCTTGCGACGTCGCCGACAACTCCTTGATGGTCAAATACACCAATTGTCTCAACGACAGATCCTTGTGTTGGAACAACTTAGAGATGGAGAAGAACAAGGTGGTGGATTCCTGCGATGGGAACAGTTCGCCGTGGTAAATCAACCGGAGTAACTTGGCCAACAATTGTCGGCACTTTTTGGCATTCACCGGCGACGCGTTGAATTGCTGTAAGCACTCCTGGAACACCAGCATTTTTTCGGGAAGCCCGGCTCCGGAGGCAGAGTAGGGGTCCTGTTTTTTGTACGAGGACGTGGACATGCTAGGTGTTTATTTCAGTCTTGACAACTCACCGCGAAAAGGTCTCTGCTTAGGTAAGCGCCCTGCGCGGGTAAAAACTTCACCATGTTCAGTCTAGCGTCGCTTGTCAGACGGAGCATTCCTCGGGTGGCGTTGACGGTGTCCAACGTGGGCCGCATGCCCATGCTCCTTGAGCCGGTGAGAACCTTCAAGGTTAGAACGTCGGTGAAGAAATTTTGCAAGGACTGTTATATGGTGAGAAGAAAGGGAAGGGTTTATGTGTTTTGCAAGAGCAATAACAAGCACAAGCAGAGACAGGGTTGAGTAAGATAAGCTTGACGAAGGAGAGCTTGTCGAGCAAGTTTGACTATGCTAAGTTGCTCGATACGAGAGCTTATCGAACGAAGCCAATCCGAGCAGAGATTTGAGACGGCTGGACAACCAGTGACCAATCCTAGCTCGACCTTTCCGGCTGTGTGACTATTTCTCTTGTTCGCTCTTGAGGGCCTCAAACTCATCTCTGTGCACCCCGTAACAGCCTTTTGACTGGTACCTTTGTATATAGTAATGCTAATGCTCATTTGATAAAAGCTTGACTTCCCAATGTGGTTGATCCGAGACCTCAATAGAACACCACGGTGCGTCTGCGTGGATTCCAGAGTTTGATAAGTATCATATTCATGTTTCTTCTCTACAAATATACAGAATTTACAAACCAGTGTGAAACAGCTGGGATAAAGTAGACCTAATGGACATGCAAAGTATTTATATTGGGGCCAAACTCGCCTCATGTTCTCACGAATATTTCATGGTACTGTGTTGTGTGGCTGTGGCCTGTCATGCTATTTTGCTTCTTTCTTAATGCTCCAATCTCACCGACTGCTTTGAGGCGGCCGCCTGGGCCGCCAACTTCCGTGTTGTTGGCTGCACTGTTCTTGCCGGAAGCACCAGACGCAGGTCCTTGCGCTGGACCTGGGGCGGGCGCTTGGTCACCGCCAGCGCCTCGGTCCACATTCGCTCCAACAGCGCATGCACCTCTTGCTCTTTTTCCTCATAGGTGGGCGAGAACTCCTTGAATGTGTTGGCGTGCTTGTGGTCGTCGTGAATGGAGAGCTGTGTTGCCTTTTTCTTGGGGACATTGATTTTTGACGTGCCCAATATTTTGTCCACCCGGTTCACCGACTCGGCCACCGGGTTGAGGTGTCGCCGCACATTGAGGTACTCACGATTTAGGCGCTCGAACTCCGTCCTCGATTGAAGAAGATTGTGTCGAGTAGGCAAAAGGCCCGTGATGTTGTTGAAGCTGTTGGACGCGGTGTCAACTGAGCTGGTTGGGGTGGCCACCACCGAGTTCGGGGTCTGCACCTCCCTCAAATTTGTCGAAGAGTAGTTTGCAAACATCATCTTGTTGAGGGACACCAGTGAAAGCGTCAGCACGTCTGGCACGTCCATAAGCAGGTTCTCTCTTTGAAGCCAGAGCCGCTGCTGAGTACGGGTGCTGTGGTCTAGACTGTTGCTCACGCTGGAGTTGAGGAAGTCGCTGAAGTTGTTGTTGCGGAGCTGCAGTTGGGACTTTTTGTTCAGGAGGTACTGCGAGTTGGTGCGCTGGAGGTTGTTGAAGATGGTTTGGTTGGGCTGATACAGGTTCGGCCCGGTGGGTTTGGTCAAGACTGGCTGCGCTGTCACCGTGTTGGTGTACTCGATGGGCGTCGCCTTGAACGAGATGCCACTTATGCTCTCCTTGGTACTTTCCATCAGCTCTGGGACGGTGTACTGCTCCATGCCCCCGGCTTGGGGGTCGACTTTCTTCGTAAGGCCCGTCGACTGGGAAAGTAGGAGCGAACCCCCGTAGAGGTTCTGGCCCACCAAGTCATCTGAACTGTGGTCCAGGTGTTTGTCGAGTTTGTCTGGCTTGTCATAGCCATTTTTGTAGTAGTCTGACAGCCGAAGCGCCTGGCCAATGCCAGACTCCAATCCATTATTTCTTGGAGCTGGTTCCTCCGCTGGCTGCGCTTGCTCGGGCACCGGGTCTGGCTCCTCGTCTGACTCCCCACTATAATTATCGTACTCATCGTCCTGTAAATCCTCATTGAGCTTGAGTATGGCCTTCCCCCGCTTTCCCAGGGTCTTGAGCCCGATCTGAGCCGTCCCTTTCAACGACGTACTCGACTTGTTTGACTTAATCAGCTGATTGGACATGGTCTTGGTTAGGGGCCGAAGCCCGCTCTTTTGGGGGTTGCTGTTGGTCCGTGTGAGCGGCTGAAGCCCACTCAACTTCGTCATGCTTCGGTTGTTGCGTTTGATGGCGGTACGGACTGTTTTCGGGAGCCCGTCGGTCGACTTGGACCGATTGAGGTGGGGCCGGCTCACCGTCGAAATTGCCTGTTTTGTTGGTATTTTTGTGTGGGATGCCAGCCGTTGGTGGGTCTTGAGTTTGGAATGCAGATGATGCCGCCGGGGTTGGGTTCTCCCCGATGCCTGGCGGGGACCTAAGTCCAGGTCTTTTGTCACGGGGAGTTGCGGCTCCGATATCAGCCGTTCGGGCGGGACGTGGGGACGTTCGTTCTTGACACCGGCCACATCCTCGGCAGAGTGGTGGATGCCGACAGAGGGGGGTTCCTCGGACTCGGTGGTCATTGCTGGTGGGTGCGAATATACGTGGTGTAGGGATGTGTGGGTGTATTTTGTTGTGTACGGGTCTTTACTGGAGTCTTGATTTGTATTACTATGGCGACGGTATCTTGAACCTGAGACTCTGCCCCTCCAAATATATCCTTGAAAGCGTCTGGTCAAACTCGCCGATTGCCTTGAGTTCCACGTACTTCTTGTATAGAAGCAACGCTGTATGAGCATCCTCAATCGAGTCGTGGTTTCCCGTTTGCACTCGCTCCTTCAACAACACATAGGCCAAAAACTTGAGACTAAGTCGCCTCTTGAACTCGGGAAGATAGTAGTAGTCGATGGTGTCGCGGATCTGGGCGGGGGGTACCTTGAGGTTGATGGTGCGGAAGTCATTTTTGAGACCATGGCCCACAAACACGCACCCAAGGTTGAGAAGAAGCCAGAGGCGGCGGTATGCCGTCTGGAGCGTGACAAGGTTCTTGGAGCTTGTGGCTGGGTCAAGATCCCCGGGCTCAATACCCGAAAATGACGTAAGGTAGTCATAGATTGGTCCTGTGTGGAGAATGTAGTCGTCAATGAAGGGGACGCCTTGTTGGGGCCCATTGTCACCGCGTATCACCGAGATTCGTGCGAGCGACAAGTTCTTGGGCTTGACGAGGTGCTTGGAGCCGTCATAACTTATCTCTAGCTCGTCAGGGTGAAGAGTGACAAACTCGGCATCGATGGCCACCAAGGTGCCCGGTTCCGGTGCTTCCTGTTGTGTGAGGAGGGTATACTCATTTTGGTGGGCCTCTCTTCTGCCTTTGGCGAAGTGATCACGATATAGGACCGATGTGTTGAGTCTGTGACAGGATTCGACAAACTGCTGAGTAAAGAAGTTGAAGTGTTGGTTTTCTGGGTGGTCCACATTATGATAGAGCAACACCGTTGGCTTTTTCCACGAATAGTTGATGTTGAACACCTCGTCGTCAGTTATTGGCATCACAAGAAAGTCGTTGAACAAGTACCATTGGTCGCGGCCAAGTTCGTTCGAAAACACCTTGATGTAGCTGATGACGTTGTGCTGGCCCTTGGTGGACTCCACGTCGTGGCTGATTTCACACACATAGCCTAGAAGCTCGTACTTCTCGGCCCGGCCAGCCTGGGTGACCACCGGCTTGAACGCCACCTTTCCACCGGACAGAACCACATAGAACTCCAGCACAAGCCACTTTTTAAAGTTTTTAATGGTGCGGAACTCCTGGCTGGTGAAGGGAAGGTTGAGCGAGAGAAGGGGTGGGACATGTACAAGCAGTTGCTTTAGTTCGAGCGAGTGGGGGGCTGCCTCCGCGTGGTGATTGCAAGGGAGCGTTTTGCTCTGATTGAGCAGATGCTCGAGATACGTGAGCACCGTCTGGTTCTTTTTGCTGTTGACGCGGTACACTGTGCCTTGGGGAGGACTGACCAAATCCACGGAAAGCTGGTTCACGAGCTGCTTTTCTTGGTAGTCACATCCCGTTGACCGCACCTCCACCTCATACTGCACGTTGAGAAGCTCCTGGAGGGTATTAGTGGAGAACTGGGCCGCTTCATCGCGAGCAACTGCCTCCACCAAGAACATATTGAAACGCACCACCATGCGATGAAGATCGTACCCGCTCACGCTCTTGAGCTCGTCGTAATTAAGGAGATGCTGTGCCTTGGCCACGGGGTGGGAGTTGAGCGTCTGGGAGAAGTTGCTGATTTTGACATTTTCCCCGTGGGACTTGTACATCATGTCATACAAATACCCAAGCTCATTGAGAATCGACAGGCCCTTGGGGTTGGTGTCGATGCAGTCTGTCGGCAACCACTCGGGGAGCACACACGCCACCACGGCATTATAGAAAATTGGACTGAACCGGTAGAGCTGGAGAAGTGAGTTGATGTACAGATTGTCGACCTGGTTCTCCAACCCCGGAAGCTTATCATTACCGAGCGACTTGTTGTAGTAGTCAAAGTCAAAATCCTGGACGCCGAACTTGGAGTACTGGATCTCGAGTCGCTTGTAGCAGTTGGGCACCTGGTTTTTGTCTTTTCGAGACTGGAAGACCGATGTTTCAAATTCGTCGTCGGGAGAATCTGCGTGTGATGTGTTGCTGCTGGTCCGATAGAGGGACGGCGACCCTGGCGGCTGGGGAGTTGGTGTTCTCTCCCGCTCACTGAGAAACTTCGGAAGTGCCAGTTTAGCATGGTTTTTGAAAGGCCTCCGACTTTCATACCGAGAGACCGTATTGGGTCCATACTTGGCCTTGTCGTAGGCCATAAACTTCAGCTGGTTTCGCCCTAACAGGTCGGATATTTCCACTAGCGTCGGATCAATCTTCCTCGGCGCTTTGGCTAGCTCCTTTTCGAACACAAGGTCCAGCCGATAGTTCGACAAGAGAAAGTCCTTGTAGTAAGGCATCCCCACCAGCGAGAGAGGCACGTCGTCGTCAATGTACACGGGGTTTGCCAGCGGGGGTTGGCTAATGATATCTGGTTGGTCGAGCGACGACGGGAAGTTGGAGAAGTTCTTGTTCTGGTTGTTTGCGAGGGTCCAGAGATGGAGATTGGCGTAGGCGTCGGAAAAGGTGATGAACTCGCCGTTCTCACTGATGTCAAGGTTGGCGAGGTATGCGTTGGTGCCGAGATTGGCCTCGTACACGTACACGTTCAGCTGGTCGTAGATGTCGATGAATTGGAAATGTCCCGACGTCAGCGCAATAACAACAATGTTGGGAAGTTTGGGGTGGAATCGGACGAACAGCGCCCCGGAGGAAAAGGGGATTGGGGGGAGTGCTCTCATCATACGGAGGTCGTAGATGTTCACAAGGGGATCCACAATGAAGTCATTGGACGATGCCCGGTACCCCCGGCGAGACCTGAGGGAATACCCACACGAAGCAACATAGTTGCCCTGGACATCGATATCGGAAAGGATGCCATTGTGACCATAGAAGCTTTTGACCACCTTGCCCTCTGCCGGGTCAAAAATGTCGATGGCGCCGCTCTGCGTCCCAAGAGTAAGAAACTTCAGCAGGTGGTTCACGAACGAGAGGTTGCCGGGGTGGTTTAGTGGTTGGGTGAGTTCTGGCTTAGCTAGATTTATCTGGAAAAGCAGTTGGCCTCCGACCGTGAGTTCCGCTGCCGACGTCAGGTTCACTGTCATGCACGAGAGGTTGTGGAATTTGTCCCCATTTAGGGCCATAATGTTGAGTCCGCGCCGGTTGTTAAGGTTGATGCTTTCCGCCAGTAAGGTGAGAATTCCCCTCAGATGATTGAGGTGCTGGACTATAGGCGGTCCGGGCGTCGCCTTGAACCGGGTATACGGGAACAATTGCCAGTGGTAGGAATTGCCAGGGGTGAAGGACTTGGAGTAGCCCGCGGTATCCCCACACCAAAGAAGATTGGTGGAATTGTCAAACAACACCAGCAGCACCTGGTCGGAGCCCGTGGCTATTCGCGTGACCTGTCGTTAGTTTGTTTCGTGGGAGCTCTGCACATACCTCTTCCCAGGATTCCATGTTATGGATGGGCGATATCGCGTGAGCGCGAAGTCGCGTGCCAACAGTGGAGCAAACGCGGCGGCGCGCACGGGTGCACACGGGTCCACCGCCCGTTCCGTGGGCCCACGCGGGTGCCGCCCCGTGGGCGAACGTGGGTGACCCACGAGTGGTCATCACAATTAGAGGATGGTGTTACCAACGCCATTACAGAGCCCGCCTTTCTACTTGTCACGATGGGATATTTTGTTCGCTCCCGGTGACACATCACTCTCTTGACCCTTTGTACCCCTCTGCCCTACTCTCTCTTCCCCTGGGGTTGCACGCGCAACCTCGGGGTCGGGGTCCTGCACATGCGCGTGACTCAAATCACAACATGCGATAAGATAAAAGGCTCGGGCCCCGAGGCCTGATTTTGAGCGTGTTTGTTTGTGACAGCCCTGTTACTTACAACTCAATTGTTTACAGCCCATTCCAAGTCAAATCCCTTACTCGTCAATCGTTATGTTCAAGTCCGCCTGGTTACCATTGTGGGGCAGAAAGGAGACCAAGGTCCCCGAGCCCTTGCCACTGTCCTTCACCATCAACAACGAAAGCGACGTGTACAATGTCACGATGAACGCCGTGGCCAACGATACGGGCGATGACTTCATCGACATCTCATACAAGAAGCTCACCTACGCCGAGGTGGCGGCCATGCTGAAGCACAAGAAGCAAACCTCCAGGGTGTCGAAGCCGACAGAGAACCGAGTGTTTGTGAACCAGTACACTGTGTTGGAGCACGAAGATGAGGACTTAGAGGCGTCGGTGCAATTGCCTGAGAGAATCAAGACAAACAACTACTATTTGAAGAACAAGATCTTCAAGGAGGCCGATAAGAAGAAGCCCAAGAAGGGGAGAAAGATGACGTGACCGACCTCATCGAGCTACTTGTGTCGAGGAATCTACTCGGGGCAATGTTTAGTCCGAGGAGCAAGCTTCTCGGCTTTTAGTTCATCTTCTGTTACTGGATAACATAGCTAGAGTCAGTCAATATAATGGTCGCAGCAACCGTGACCGCAACCAAACTGCAAAAAAGTGCGGCGCAGCGTGCAAACCAAACAAAAAAAGAAAACTCCGATACGGGGAGTCGAACCCCGATCTGCTCGGTGAGAGCGAACCGTGATAGCCGTTACACTATATCGGATGTTGTTGGATGAAAGGTATGGGAATGTTCTATACCAAGGAATGACGATTTCTCAGAGAGGTGAATCAAATTTTCAAATTTATGTATGGAATCCCCGGGCAACATGATGGTTTGGTGTCCCGGTGATTGGGCTTCGATGCTTCGGTGTGGAGATATGAGATGAGATGCCTCATCGCGAAAAAACAATATGGCCGAGTTAAAGGAAAAGAGTAAGAAGAGAAGACACGACGAGGGCGACGAGTCGTCCAAGCGTGTGAAGGGTGACAAGAAGGAGAAGAAGGAGAAGAGCGAGAAGAAGGAAAAGAAGGAAAAGAAAGACAAGAAGGATAAGAAGGAAAAAAAAGACAAGAAAGACAAGAAGGACAAGAAAGATAAGAAAGACAAGAAAGAAAAGGCTGAGGTGAGCTCCATGCCAGCGGCCTCGACAGCTTCCGCTGTCTCGGCCGGTGGCTACAGCCAAGCCGCTGCTCTCAGCTCGCTCCCCCAGTCTGAGATCGACACCTTCCTTTCCACTAACGAAGTCACCGTCGAGGACCCCTCGTCGCTTGGACTCCGCCCCTTGCTCTCGTTTGATCACATTGAGCTCGACCCCCGCATCCAGAAGGTCGTGGCCAAGTTCCCCAAGCCTACCCCAATTCAATCGGTTTCCTGGCCCTTTCTTCTCTCCAACAAGGATGTCATTGGAGTTGCTGAAACCGGTTCGGGAAAGACTTTTGCCTTTGGTGTTCCCGCCGTCAATAACATCTTGACCCAGCACAAATCTGGCCTCAACGTGTTGTGTATTTCTCCCACCAGAGAACTTGCGCTTCAAATCTACGACAACTTGGTTGATCTCACTGCCGACACCCCACTTTCGTGTGTTGCCATTTACGGTGGTGTCAGCAAAGAGGACCAGATCAAGAAGTTGCGTTCCGCCAACATTGCCGTGGCCACTCCCGGTAGATTGGTGGATTTGCTCAACGACGGTGCCGTCGACCTCTCAGCCGTTGACTATCTTGTGCTCGACGAGGCCGACAGAATGTTGGAAAAGGGATTTGAAGAAGACATCAAGTACATCATCGGCTCCACTCCCAAGGACAGACAAACCCTCATGTTCACCGCCACGTGGCCAAAGGAGGTGCGTGAGTTGGCCAGTACCTTCATGAGACTGCCAGTTAAGGTGAGCATTGGTGACCGTGACGAGTTGGCTGCAAATAAGCGCATCACCCAGGTGGTGGAGGTGATTGAGCCCTACGAGAAGGAAAAAAAGCTCATTGGCCTCTTGAGAAAGTACCAGTCGGGCGCCAAGGCAAACGATAAGGTGCTTATCTTTGCATTGTACAAAAAGGAAGCCAGTCGTGTGGAAGGATTGTTGGGACGTAACGGCTATAATGTGGCTGCAATCCATGGTGACTTGTCACAGCAGCAACGGACGGCTGCGCTCGATTCCTTCAAGAAAGGTAAGACCAACTTGTTGCTTGCCACCGATGTGGCTGCCAGAGGGTTGGACATTCCTAACGTCAAGGTGGTGATCAACTTGACGTTCCCCCTTACCGTGGAGGACTACGTGCACCGGATCGGCCGTACCGGCCGTGCGGGCCAAACTGGTACTGCCCACACGTTGTTTACCGAACACGAGAAGCACTTGAGTGGGGCGTTGGCCAACATCTTGAGAGGAGCCAACCAGCCGGTGCCCGAGGACTTGTTGAAGTTTGGTGGGCACACCAAGAAAAAGGCCCACTCGGCTTACGGTGCCTTCTTCAAGGATGTGGACATGACCAAGACCGCCAAGAAGATCAAGTTTGACTAGTCATAGATGAAAAGAAATAACCAGCTGCGAAATGCGTAGGCGGGCCCGACCATTTGGGCCGACACGATTTTTTCCGCGTGGGCCGAATCTGGCGGCCATTGGTTTTGGGCCCGCACCGCGTGATGAGGTGGCCTTATCGTTCCACCAATTTCCATCGCCACTCACCCCATCTTCCACATATCACCATCTCTTTCTCATGAGAGTTCTTTCCTTGTTCCTACTATACGTGGCTATAGTTACCGCCTCCGCATTCACGCCCTTCGACAGCCCCGAGTTTTGTCTGCAGATCATCACACCTTCTTGTAACACAACTTTTTCATACATTGATGAGCTCAACAGCCAGGTGCGCCCATTCCTCGTGAAACTTGTCCGAACTCCTTTCTTCAAGTACTTCAAACTCAACTTCGACAAGCAGTGCAAGTTCTGGAACGCCCAGCACTTCTGCGCCACGGAAAACTGTGCAGTGGAGATTCTCCCCTCCTACAACTGGCTGGAGTTGGCCAACGACTTGAAGCCCTCCAAGTTGGGAGAAATCAACCGTCCCAACAGCACCGATGGTGCCGAGGATGTCGCAGCTCAGACTTGTGAAGACCTCGACTACTGTCACATCGATGATGACCACCAGTGCGTGTACGTTGATCTTCTCGAGAATCCCGAGCGGTTTACCGGATACGGCGGCTCGCAGTCACTTGACGTGTGGAAGGCCATCTACTCGGAGAACTGTTTCCCTAATACCAACCCCATGCTGATGACCAGCGAGGAGCCTGAACAGTGCACGGAGAAGAACTTATTCTACCGGTTGATCTCGGGTATGCACGCGTCCATTGCCGTGCACTTGTCGAACGAGTTCCTTGATCCCGCCACTGGCGAGTTCTTCCCTAGCCTTGAGGTTTTCATGGAGCGTGTTGGCAAGTTTAACGACCGCATCGCCAACATCTACTTCAACTACGCGCTTGTCACCCAGAGCATCGTCAAACTCAACGAGTTGATTTCGTTGGCTGATACTGTCAAGGCCGGCGACGAGGACAGCAACACCCACCAACACACGCTTCTTGCCAACGAGGACTCGCCCTACGACGAGTTGTTGAGCAACATTCTCCCACCCCTTGAGTCCAACACTTTGTTTGAGACAACCAACCTCTTTGACCCTCTGACTGTGGCCCCTGGCCTCAAGGACGAGTTCCGGTCCCGTTTCAAGAATGTCAGTGCCATCATGGATTGTGTGGGCTGCGATCGGTGCAGAATGTGGGGCAAACTCCAAACTATCGGCTACGGTACTGCCCTCAAGATCTTGTTTGAAGGCGATGACAACAGCCACTTGATCAAGTTCCGTCGGATTGAGCTCGTGGCTTTGTTCAACACGTTTGACCGTCTTTCAAAGTCCATTGAGGCCATCAACAACTTCAAGACAATGTACTTGCGCCATCTCGAGGACGTGGCTGCGGGATTGGCCCAGCCTGGTGTTTATGACAACCTTTCGAACCAGGCGGGTCTTGGCTTCCCCTTCTTCGAGACTCCAAAGAAGGCCCCCAAGCGCATTCCCCAAAAGAAGCCAGAAAAGGCGGAGCAGGAACAAGACAGGCAAAAAGCGGACCGTCTCGACAAGAAGCGCACGCCCCAGCTGCACTCTGTCATAGACGAATTCCGCAAGGGTTTGGAGGAAGTCGGGGAAGTCCTCAAGTTTATCTGGACCAGCTACGTGACGTTCCCAGCCTTCGTGTTCAAGTACGTTTTGGTGTACTTGAACGGGTGGTGGAACGTGTTCATCGGCAAGTCGGTGTACACTGGCGAAGCTTTTAATAAGGGCTATTAGGCCGCTCACTTGTGTATAGACAGGATATTGATATGAGTACACATCACCAGCAGACAACTTCGAGACCTGCAACGGGTCACGTCGGACTACTAATCTTTCACTCCACTAATTGATAATGAGGAGTATTGGCTTCGCTCATTTCACAACTTCTTCGTTTCGTTGATCGTTTGTACAATACCGAATGATTTAATATACACAGAACTAAGTCCAGAAATGAAACACCTACAACAACAAGGCAGCAGCAACACCAACAGCACCGAAGCCAACAGCGGCTCTAGCAGCGGCACCCTCGTAAGTGGCAACACCAGCAATGGTGGAGTTGAGAGATGCGGAGCTGTAGTAAGAGGTGATGGTGGCTTGCGAGGTGACGGTAGCCTCAACACCAGTGGAAGCAGTCACAGTTGGGGTGGTGGTGACGTCGACGTAGGTGATTTCCTCGGAAGAAGAAGCAACAACCTTGTTGGCAGTGGTCTCAGCGGCCTCAGTGGCTGGGGTGGTCTCAGCGGCCTCAGTGGCTGGGGTGGTCTCAGCAGCCTCAGTGGCTGGGGTAGACTCAGCAGCCTCGGTAGCAGCGGTGGTCTCGGTGGCTTCAGTAGCAGGACAGATTGTGGTGTAGATGGTCTCAACACCCTCGACGGTGGTGGTGACCACGCTAGTGGTCAAGGACTCAGAAGAGGTGGTTGGCTCAGCCGCAACGGTGGAAGAGATGGGGCAGATGGTGGTGTACACAGTAGTCACACCGTCAACGGTGGTGGTGACGGTGGTTTGGGTGTGTTGCTCAACGGTGGTGGCACAAGCCTCTTGAGAGCACGAAGTGATGGTAACATCGGTGGTGTGGTTCTCAGTGACAGTGTCAACCTCGTAGATGGTGGTGGCAGCAGAAGCAGCGGCAGTGAGCAAAGAAGCAGCGACGAGAGTGGAGTATTGCATTATGAAAGAATGTGTGGAAGAGCTCTTTTGGAAGTTAATGAAAGGAGTAAGCTGAAGTTCCTAGATGGGGGAAAAATGGGTCTGATTTATACCCTTCTGGCTTCTGGCAGGAGCCGGTCTCGCGTCAGTGACGATACGCGCATCTCGGCAGCGTGTACCTCATGTACAATGAAGGCGTTTGTCTATGAATACTAGGCCCTCCTTCGGCGTCTGACCGTGATTTTGCGGCCATGATGCGTGTTTAATTTTTTGCATCCGACGCGACGGATCGCGGGGCCGTGTTTGTTTGTTTACGCGAGGGGTCGCGTTTCGCGTCCAACGGTCAAGGCAAGCCTGTCGAAGCTGATGAGAAAAAGGTATCACATTCTCGACCTATCCAACGAAATAAGGTGGAAAGAATAGCCAAAGTTAGTTGATACATCAGATCGGAAGCATACCGCGGTCTAGAGCAGTCTAATGTGTGTTGACGTTTGAATCATATTTGCATCGCGACGATACGGGCGCACCAACAAGGCGGGGGAGCCCAGGCACGGTGCGTGTGAGTCGAGAATGGGCCCATGGCTCATGGCAATACAAGGCCGCGGGCTCGGTCGCTTTGTTGGCGGCTTGGAGCCCAAGGCGCCGGAGGCGCAATGGGCGCCTTGGTGGCATGCTTGGCAATTAGCACACGACCAACATAGAGATGGTCTAGGTGGGTGATGAACGTACTGGACGACGTCGATGGGGATGACTGAGCGAATTTGTCATGAATGTAGAGAATACAATGAAGGGTGTATCTTGTGGTATTCCATTTAGCTTACCCCAGCTGAAAAGCTGCAAATTGAATTTACTGCAAAAAACACAAGAAATTCGAGAAAATAAGAAAACATCGGTCGCAAAACTCATCGAAGGAGACTTGTCGCTTAGAGTTTCTTTGGGCTATTGATCCGCTAGAGTAATATTCTGTTGTAATTGCTGACTGGCTACTCCTGAGTGTACTGTTAGTTCAACATGAGATTCATCTCCCAATCCTTGATCACACTCACCCAATCGTCACGAGCCTCCTTCATCCGCTTGCGGCGCCAAACCTCCAACATGATCTGTCTTGCTCCCCAGTAACTGCCAAGGTACTGGGCAATGTCGGCTCCCCACTTCTTGAAGCCCATTTGAAGATTAAGAGAAAGTGCCTCGCATCCAGCAATGAAGCCCTGCCAAAATAGCGGAATGATATCGGCTTCTCCTCTAGAGATGAGCCTCTGGATCGAGTTCAAGTGCTCCAATGTCCGCTCGACGGTGTCCTGCACCTCTGTCGGGGGAACTTCCTTAATGAGCCTTTTGAAATAAATGGTGAGGGCGTGGTAGAAGGATAGGATGTGGTGGTAGGTGGCCTCGTGCATGGGCGACGTGAACTGGGCCAGCTCGTCTCGGAGCTTCCAGTCAAGCGTCCACGAAGTAAGCTTGTGTTGTAGATCGTGTACGCGAGACTGAAAGTTGGCCGGAAGCTCGTGGTACTTCTCCAAATGGTTAATTTTGGTCCTAAGGAGGTGCACTGTTTCAGAGAACAATAGAATCAACAGGTTTGGGAGTCCGTAAAGTGCATCGGTGGCAAAGTTCTCGTCATTCTTTTTGGTGTTGACCAATTTTTTGTCCATGAATTGAGGACTTTGCGATGGGCGGGACGTATCCATGATGAAGTCAATACGTCCTTTGGACCGCTGGTCAAATTTATCCCCATTTACATCGTACTCGTCATTCTCGTAGGTGTCCTTGATGTTCTGAAGGTCTAGACATGTGGAGTCCTGGATGAGTTTCATCGACGAGAAAATTCGGTGGAGAATCCGGGCCTTGGAAGACATTTTCTTCTTGGTGGCCATCTTCGTCTGAATCACCCGTCCACACCATGTGATGTAAAAATTGGTGTCTTGCATAGTTCCCCACACCAAGTCGACGGAAATCATCGACATCACGGCACAAAGCACGTCCTTGTACTTCTCCTGTTGAACACACTGCTCTATTCCCAGACTGGCATCGTTGTTGGAACCCAAAAGCTTCCGAACAAACAAACTGGCCTGATTCCGTAGCCGGATCCCCAAGTTGAGGTAGTAGCGCATCTGCTCAGAGTTCTTGGGAAACTTGGACTGAAGGTTGAATGCAGAGACCGCTAACAATGCATTGAGAAGAGCATTCTTGGCTGGAGACGTCTGGCCCAACGAGGAGAGCTCGCCAATGGCCAATAGCGCCTTGGGGAAGTAGATCGTCTTCCACGGGTTTTCGGTGAGGGGAATCACCGTCATGAGGTCGGCCACTTGGTTGATATAGTGATTGAGAAGGTACCGCGCCAACGGTTGGACCAATAACGCCGTTATTGGCATATTAACGTTGGGAAGAGCCACGTCAAACCCGATTTTGGCACTGAGCGGCGCCTTCACAATGTTCATTATGTGTTCGGGCATGGTGGTGGTGTTGCTGGTGTCGCCCTCAACAATGTCGGTGGTTTCCTCATCGGTGGGGATTTTGGATGCATGGAGCTGGATCTCGAGAGTCTCATCTACCTCCTCTGGTTTATCATCGGCTGGTGGATGTGGTGGATGGGTGTTTCTGTGAAGGACCAAGTTCATCAAGTCGGTTTCAGGCTGAGCGTGGTCATTAGGGTTTTCTTGCTGAGGCACACTGAAGTTGTTGTTCATCATGAACTCGAGCAATTGCATGTCTCCATTCAATGCAGCAGCTGTAAGCAAAGCATCATCTCGCAATTCATTGGAAAGCCACACGTTGTCGTTTGCAATCTCCTTCAGAGTATTGTCCACTGATGGCGGTATCTTGTACGGCAGCACCAGCCGCTTGTACTTTTTCACCAGCGACGGCTGCGCCTGGTGACGTTTGGTCCGAGAACCTTTGAACACACCAAAAGGCCCCTTCATCCGGGTCTGGCCCTCTCTAAGTACATCCTCACTCATTCCTTGGGCATTGACATCGGCAAGGTGATCGTCTAGCTCCTCATAAGTGGTGTAGGGCTTGTAGTTGAGCTTTTCGTCCCACACCACGAAGCCGACATGCCGTCTTTGAAAGTATTCGGTCGGGTTATCTCCCTCCTCTTCATCTTTGATTGGTTTAAATACCACCAGCGAAGAGATTGGCGTGCCGTCTCGCGACTTAAACTGGAGTGGAAGCGACCATCGGAGCTTGATGTCGTATCCCAGACATATGATACGAGCCTTGGTGCAATTCTTGCACGATGGCTTGTGGAGATCACACCGGATCTTCCTCAGTCGACACGTGAAGCACCCGAGGAAGTTTTTGCTTCGGCGGATGCCGCCGTCGTCTTTGGAGTCGGCCATGGTGTGTAGATGGTGGACTGATGAATGGAGATGGCGCCTCGCGAATGCGGAAAGAGAACCCGAGCTTAGGTAAGCCGAAGAAAAGACGACTACAGAGCAACACTAGAAGCTTCGTGATTTTCAGGTACCAAAAACAAACCAACATTGTAGCTGCTGTGGCTCTAGCTGCTTTGCTGTCAAGGTGAAGCTATTCGAGTGAACAATCACGTGACTTGGTGGCGGGTCAAGTAGATACCGGTGGGGGTGTCATCGCCATGGCACCCCACCTGGTACACCACCCGATAACTTGCACCCCCACCAGTGTGTACCGCCCCCCACTACCCCATACTTTTCATCAGGAGACCCCCACCGCCCGCACTTATAAAATTTGCAGTCCCCACCCCACGCACTTTGCAGTCCCTTGCTACACCCCCCAAAAAGATGGCCATCAAACATTGGAACTACGGCGACGACGACATTGTTTTATCCAACTTGAGAGGATTGGCATACTCTAATCCCTCGGTTCAATTGATCCCCAGTGAAAAAGTCCTCTTTAACCCATCATCCGACACCTCCAAGAAAGTCACTTTGATCAGTGGAGGAGGTGCCGGCCATGAACCATTGCATGGTGGCTTTGTTGGTACGAACCTTCTAGATGCTGCCGTGAGTGGAGCGGTCTTTGCATCCCCGTCCACCAAGCAGATCATGGCTGCGGTGAAGACTAAATCCAACAAAGAAAAAGGTACGATAGTCATTGTCAAAAACTATACCGGCGACATTCTCCACTTTGGTTTGGTGGTGGAAAAGGCGAAGGCTGAAGGGTACAACATCGAGATGTTGCCCGTGACGGACGATGTGGCAGTGGGCAGAGAGCAGAACAAAATGGTGGGCCGTCGAGGATTGGCTGGTACTGCCCTCGTACATAAGTTGTTGGGCGGTGCTTCCGCCACAGGCTCTTCTCTTGAGGAATTGCTTGAATTTGGCAAGTCGATTGTGGCCAACTTGGTGACCCTTGGGGCTTCATTGGACCGGACTTCTGTGCCAGGGAAGTCTGCTGATGAGTTGGAGTTCACTGGAGCTAATGAGGCCGAATTAGGGCTTGGTATCCATAATGAGCCAGGCACGAAATTGTCGCCTATTCCCAAAATCGAGGTGTTGATCAAGGATATCTACGAGAAGTTGTTGTCCAAAGAGGATACCGACAGACACTACGTGGACTTTGATGAGAACGACGACCTGGTGCTTTTGGTGAACAACATTGGTGGCACGTCTTCGCTTGAGCTCTACGTTATTGTCAAGCACGCAGTGGAGCTTCTCCCATTGAAGCAACAACCAAAGCGGGTCTTAGTAAGTGACTTTGTCACGTCGCTTAACGCCCCTGGCTTCTCTATTACCTTGTTGAACCTCACAAAGCTTGAGGGCAGCCTCAGCAAGAAGACAGTGGATTTCTTGGACTTGGAAACGAATGCACCGGGGTGGAAGCCTAAGGTGTTTTCGGAGTGGGGCACCGGCTACGAAGACCTTGAGTCGCCCATGAAGAATGAGAAAGGTCCCACTTCCAGCTTGAAGATTGATGCTGAACAATTTAGCAGCCGCTTAGAAAGCGCATTGCAAAACCTCATCAAGGAGGAACCAAGAATCACTCACTACGATACTGTTGTTGGTGACGGTGACTGTGGAGAGACGCTCGCTGCCGGTGCCAACGCCATTCTCGACGCCTTGCAAAAAAAGACGCTCCCTCTTGATGACCCCGTGGCTGCCATTAGCACCATCACCGAGTTGGTGGAGGGGTCTATGGGCGGTACCTCCGGTGGTATCTACTCCATCTACTTGACTGCGCTCGTTAAGAACATCCAGCAAGCCAAGGAGGTGAGTATTGCACTGATTGCTACGGCTTTGTACGACGCTCTCTATGACGGCCTCTTTAAGTACACAAAAGCACGGGTGGGCGGAAGAACTTTGGTGGATACGCTCCAACCATTCGTTGACGCTTTGAAAGAGAGCAATGACGTGGATGCAGCCGTGGCTGCAGCCAAAAAAGGGTGCGAGGCCACTAAAGACCTCCAGGCAAAATTTGGCCGGGCCAGCTACGTCGACGACAGTGAGTTCAAGACTGAAGGCGGTATCCCCGATCCCGGCGCGGTGGGTCTTTTCGCGATCATCGAGGGGTTCTTCAAATAAGCTCACCCCAGTAGTTATAACCACCGCGGTGGTTGCACCCATAAAACAACCAAGTTTCCACCAAGTAATGTATGCAGATCTTGAAGGAAAACTTCTTCGAATGTATTGTTGTTGGCGGTGGCACGTGTGGCTTGGCGGCGGCCGCTCGTCTCTGTGAAAATTATCCCGGGGCCATTTACACCGAGGAGGAGCATCAGCGGTTCCATTGGTTGAAACAAAGAGGGAAAAAAGTGAGGCTAGTGACTCAAAAGAACCAGTATCAGCAGAAGAAGTTTGATCCAAGCGAGATACTTGTGCTTGACGGCACATCGGACAAGTTCATGGGGCAATGGGACAACCAGTTTGCCAGTTGTCAGATCCCACATCTTCGGTCGCCAATGTTCTTCCATCCGGACCCCGTCAACATTGATGCAATGGTGACGTACGCTCATTTGAACCGGCGTGAGCTGGAGCTAATGGAGATCACCAATGTGGTGGGAAGAGAATACTCCAAGCACCAACTCAAAAAGCTTACAAACAAAAATTCGAAAAAGATGCCGTTCCCAGGTTCCAACACCCAAGATAAACCGGGAATAATTGATATCAACATGCGGGATTGGAGGGACTACTACCGTCCCGGTACTAAGTTTTTTCATGACTTCTGCAGGGACATTGTGGAACGTTACAATTTACAGAACAGCATCCGCAAGGACGAGGTCGTGAGCATTGAGTACACGGACATTGACGTGGTCGGCTCCGACGAGGTTGGCCGGGGATTCATCATAAAGACTCAACTGGGAAGAGTTTACGGCAGTAAGGTCTGTATTTGTGCGATCGGCCATCGGGGAAACATCAATTTTCCATTGCCGCAAATGGCTGCGCATGCAACCAATTTAGCTGCAAATTGCCACACTACGCATATTTTCAAACGGGAGGTCGCATTTCCCCCGAGTGTGGGAGAGAAGCTGGTTGTCATCGTTGGTGGGGGCTTAACGTCAGCACAATTAGCACATGTGCTCGTGGGTCGTGGCACCAAGGTGCACTTACTTTTGCGTGGTCCCCTTAAGGTGAAGCACTTTGACTTTCACCTCGACTGGGTAACGAAGTATCGGAATGTCAAGAAGTCGGCATTTTACATCCGAGACCTGGACGAAGAACGCTGGCAAATGATCCAGGATGCTCGTGAGGGGGGATCTGTCAATCCAGAGTACCACCGCAAGTTGATGAAACACGTGAAGTCAGGCATGTTGGCGTTGCACCGATTCACAGAGATACAAAATGCGGAGTATGATGGAACGTGGAAGCTTGAGCTTCAAACTTTCAAGAACGACAAAAACACAGTGATGGAACCCAAGGAGGCTTTCAGTACCCAATTACACGACGTGGGGTATGTGATTTGTGCCACGGGAATATCTCCAGACATAAACGGTCTCCCATTTCTCCAACAAATTGTCAAGCAATTCCCCATTCCCACGGTGAGAGGCCTCCCCTGTCTCACTGACGACCTACAATGGAACAGCGAAGTGCCATTATTCATGGTGGGTAAGAATGCTTCATTGCGGACAGGTCCGCTGTCGGCCAATCTCGACGGTGCCCGCTTGGGAGCCGAGAGAATCGGGTGGTTTATACAAGATCGTCGAGCCCAAGGCGAGTATGATTGGAGCTTTGAGACAAGCTCTGATGAAAGTCTTGATACCAAGTTGGACAACGATGAAGTTTATAATACGCGTTTGAGGTTGGCCAGTGGCCAGATGAACTGGTACGAGATATTGGGAGAAGCATAGATCAAGGCCACAAGGTCACTCTGTGTGACCAACGTAAACAGGCATCTGATACACGAGAGTATCTGAGTAATCATCTGCTCATGCCATCACCACCTCGAAAGGCCTAGTACATTAGCAGTCATTATTCATTAGTACACGCCGACAGAAAGAAGGTGAGATTGGCACTTCATGAAAGCATTATGCCTATTTCCTTTCCCGAGCACACATAGACATGAATGTATCGAAGCTTTCTGGGTTCAATACAGCACCACATCAATGGCATTCTCATCCTCACTGTCCAGCTCCTTTCCCGACTCATGCACCGCCCAGATCTTGCTGATCTTACGCAACGCAAAGCCTGCGCTGCCACTGCCGATATGTGCCGCCGAGCGAAAGAACTTCATAGTCAAAAACTTGTGGTTCTCTTGCACGCAATTCATGCCCGCCACCAACATCGGCCACTGGATCATCATAATGGAGCACTTCATCAACCGCGGAGTTTCGGAGGTGTCACCCAAGAACGAGAGATGCAGTATGAGGCTTCTTGTAAGCTCTTGTACCTGCGGCGAGTTGTACGACATCTGGAAGCACTTAGTGAGGAGCGTGATCGTGGCGGCAAGCACATACAGCTGCTGCGAGAGGTCCATCCATGAGATGACAATCTTCTCGCTCTGTACGGTAGTCACGTCGAGAAGATGCCCTGAGGGCACAACCCCATCCTTGAAGTCGGTTGTCGACAAGATGCACTTTTTGTTGTAGAATACAATCCTGCTCTGCTCGTGAAACTCTGCAAGTAAACGAATGTATTCGAACGTGTTGCTGGGATTGTAGGTGCCCTCGCTGCGAATTACATTCAACAACTTGATGAGATCACGGAGATGGAGCACGCACGTGTAGTGGTAGCCCCCAAGAAGGTTGAAGCCGTTGTCAAGAATAAGTCCGAGCTCTTTCAATATGCCAATTTCGTGCTTGTCGCCGGCGGTGATGAGTAAGTCGATCTCGTGATTAGACTTAAGGGTACCCCCAATCTTTGAGCTTAGTCCCGCCAAGATCTCGATGGAGATGTACCAGAACTTACAAAACACCATAACCTTGGAATCCCTGAAACTTGACTTGTTCTGAGTTTTCTTGAGTAGAAGATCCTTGGCTCCACGAAGATGTGGGCGCCAATTTTGCTTGGTGTTGGAGGCATTGGACGAAGTGAGAAGCAAGACCGTCAACAATACCAGCTCGATGTTGGACGCAAGCGATGAGTTCAGCGGTGGATTGGCCGTGCTTTTACCTAGAGCGGGCCCAAGCAATTTGAGACACCTTGAAAGATACGAGCAGTAAGCCTCCTCATCTTCTGGCAAATTGTTTTTGGTGAAGGCCGATTTGGCGCCCTGCGCAAGGATGGCCGCTAGAAGAAATGGCTCGTTACTGGCACATTTGAGAAGGATGTCTCTTGCTGGATTGAAGTAACTCTTTGTGGTATTGTCGTAAGAGTTGAAAGGGAGAATGACGTTGGCGAACTCGTTGTAAAACTCTTCAAGATACAACCGCTCGTGGCTTTTGGTGACGTGAATGTATGAGAGAGGGAAGTTCCGCTCGACCTGAAGTGGAGCACTTTGCTGCGCCGGGGTGTCAGACTTCGGCGACGGCGTCTTTTCCGAGTCATCCCGCTTGTGAGTGTAGTTTTGCGCAAACATAATGTCGGTGACAATGTTGTTGAGGTCCGTCGCCAAAACATTGAGGTCTTCATGGTTGAAAAATTGGTAGTTGTCACCAAGTAATATGCTCTCATTGCTCATGGAGGAATTTGCTGCCTGAAAGGTCTGGGGTGTATTGAAAAGACTCGGATTGGGCAGGTCCTGAATGTGCAGGCTGACCGACGATGGCGACGTGTTGTTGCGGTTGAAAGCATCAAATACCGGCAGTTTGGAGTCGTTGAGTAAATTGGAAATGGATGACGCGGGAGTTCTGTAATTTTGGACGGCTACCGTCGGAACCATGGGTGGGAGCTGGTACCCTTGTACCATGGCAGGACGATGAGGGGCAATGGGTGGTGGTGGCTGAGGTGCATGTTGTGTGGTAAGATCAGCTGCCAGCATATCGCCCGATGACGTGGATAACAGCCGATCGGGGAATTTGGTGCTTTTGAACGTCTTCAATTGCTTCAAAGAAACTCGAGGTACCTTCTCGCCGATCTCGGGGTACAGACACAGCTTATTGAGCCGCTCACACTGCCAGCACGAGGGCTTGGCCTCATCACACTTGATCTTGCGTCGCTTGCACTCTCGACACCCACGTTTGCTGTACTCGGTGCGACGCCGCCTCTTCTGGTTCTTGAAGTCGATCACAGATGTCGACATGGCGACTTCGGAAGTGGTGGGAGGTGGGGTTGGGCTAGCAAACAGTATTTTGACGTCGGAAAATTCTTCGGGAAAACGAGAAAAAGAGCGAGATTTGTTAGTTGTCAGGATCTCCAGAAATGTACGTTGATCTCCGTCTACCAATCACTAGACATGGATCGAATTGTCGGAGGAGTGGTTGGGACGCCGTAATGCTTATCTTTTGCGAGTCGTGCGCGGCCTGACGTTATCGGATGCTCACGTGACTCAGTTGCAAATTGCCGTGCTATGAAAACTTATTCAGTGTTACAATGACTCGAGTTACTGGTCGATGGTTGGTTCATATGATTTAGTACAGAGACATACAATTACTAGTTATGTGAGTAGTCAGGAGCTACGCTTTAAGCGTCAATTTCTTTCTTCTTGCGATCCTCCTCTGTCTCGTCCTTCAAGATCATCAAGGAGATGATAGAGTCCGCCACTTGAGCGGCAGTGATGGAAGTCACCTCGGCCACGGTGTCAAAAGGTGGGGCCACCTCCACAACATCGCCACCCACCACGTTCAACCCCTCCAAGCCGTCAAGCACGGAGAGCAACTCTCTGGAAGTCCATCCACCAGGCTCCACGGTTCCAGAGGCGGGGGTGATTGATGGATCCATAGAGTCCACGTCAACGGTTATGTAGATGGCGCCGTCTCCGACTCTGTCCCTGATTCTCTTGATGACACCATCAATGCCAATCTTGTCAATGTCTCTGGCCAACACCCGGTCGAAACCACAGTGCTCGTCATGCTCTACGTCACGTGGACCGGGGTAGGGGCCTCTGATAGCGGCATGGATAGACTTGTCGGTCAAAAGACCCTTTTCGTGGGCCCAGTGAAGGTAGGTACCGTGGTTGACCGATTGGTACTCAGTGACATTACCGCCAAAGTAGTAGGGGTTCCAGGTGTCGAGATGTGAGTCAAAGTGAATCACAGTAATAGGCCCCCAATTCTCGTACGCAGCCTTGATGGCAGGAAGCGTGATGGTGTGGTCACCACCCAAGGTGAAGATCTTGGGCGCCTTAAGACGAGAGCTCTCGGTCTTGTGCTTTCCAATGGCACGAGCTGCTCTGTACATTTGGTCAAGAGCAATTCTGTTATCCAAAGGAGTCACTGGTGGGTCTCCACAATCAACAATCTTGGCCCAGTTATTGTAAGGGTTGAATCCTTCCTTGTACACCGAGTACGCTGGGTTCAATCTTCTCGAACCCATACGAATACCACTGGGTCCGAAACGAGCCCCCGGACGGAATGATACTCCACTGTCGAAGGGAGATCCAACGACAGCAATGTCAAAGGTTTCCTTCTCGAAAAGTTCGGGATCGTAACAGTTGGCATAAGGAAGATGGGCGAAACTCACAAGTCCCGAAAACTCACCTCCACGATATAACACAGAAGTACCGTTGAGATCACGAAGGTCATCCTTGTCAGGGTACTCATACTCGTCATTCACCAATAACGCGTGCATGCTTTGGTCTGGAGGGTGAGAGTGCTTCTTCTCGACTCCCTTGTAGGTGGAAGAAACTGTCACATCGTCGACGTCAAGGAAGTTACCGAAGTAACGGTCAAGAAAGGGCTTGGAAGAGGCGTCTTGGCCTGAACGGGTAATCTCAATGGCATCTCTGGTTTCGTCGGTGGTGCATTTGAGAACAACCTGATCAGGGACAGCCACTGCCTGGGCAGCTGCAAGTAAAGAGAGAATTGAGAGGAATGTTTTGGTTGAGAAGATCATTGCTGGGGAATGGGATGGTTCATTCGGTATTTATAAGGCTGCAAATAAAGTTCTCAAAGAGGAAATTGCGCAGCGCAAAACAACATGGTATTTCCCAGCATCTTGTGTCCCAATCGACAGGGGGAATTGCGCTCCATGTCCATTCCCCGGATGGTTCAGAAGTGGCTTTTTGCGCTTTCAATCTATCGTGCTGGGCCCGAGCGCAAATGCCCATTTGAGGCCGCCATTTCCGCCAGTACGATTATCAGATCGGGCGTGAGTCTATCCTCATCCGGCTCGCAGGATTGAAATCTCAACTCCCAAATTCGGCTTACAAGATTCAATCACAAGACGCTCGAATAATTACTCTAAAATTATACACAGACTGTAGTGACACGGCCTTTCTCTTTCTCCAGACGTGAGCTCACCAGTGACATCTCCTTGCTGATTCCCTCCAAGATGAACTCTTCATGGGGAGTCATATCTAGTTTGATACACTCTTCCGTAGTAAAGGCACCAAAAACATCCTCGGCATCGCTAGTGCCTAGTTTCTCTATTGGAAATACCCTGCAAACAAGCACGTACAACACCAACGGACAAAGAAACCCAAATAAGATGTTTCCGTCAAAGAAGTTGACCAACCCAGAAGGAACATTTGCTTCCTGGACACTTTGTACCAAACCGGGAATGCCTGGGGCCACACCTGCAAGCCACACGCCGATTGCACGCCAGTTGCAACCGTAGGTGAAGAAGAAAGTTCCCGTCTTTGATGTCGTGTAAAGGTCCAGCAAGGGCAAAGTAGTCTTTCGGATAATGTAGTAGTCTGCCACAATTATGGCAATGATTGGGGTAACCACCACACCAAAAGAGCTCATGACGCTGATGAACACCGACGACGTGTTGTAAAAGTTCCAGGGCTGCACAACCCACGAGAGAAGGGCAGTGACAATGGCACCCCGGCGGATATTGATATACTTTGGACAAACGGCTGCCAAGTCCATTCCGCCAGCGATACCATTGGCAATGACATTGAATGTGAGCTGGGAAGCAGCGAAGGAAAATCCAAGAAAGAAGGCTGCCGCCCGGCACCCACTGGAGTAGTTATCCTGGAGCCAACGAAGCACAATGTCGGTAGGGAGCCAAAGGGCCTCGCCGTAGAGCTTTTCCGTGGCAGATGCACAGATGAGCCCGGCTAGCGGGACAAAGGTGCCGGTAATCATCACAGAAGACACAATGCCTGCCTGCATCTTCTTCGTGGAGGACGCAAATCTCGAGAAATCGCTTTGGTTGGTGACGTCCGGCGACAATGCGCCGTACCAGATAGACATGCACTTAAGCCACATCCAGCCAGTTTCCCACCCCGACATGGACACTTTCTGGTGGTAGATTTTTCCCGGTCCGTTGTTCTTCTCAAGACAAGCCACAAGAATGCCCACGAACGCAATGAAGCAGCACACGCACGAGCCGTTGACCCATGAGTTCATTTTCTCTGGTCTCATGAAATAGAAGAAGAACTGAATGACCTGAAATACCAAGAACCCAATGAAGTCGCGGGTGGTCATGGCAAGAGACTCGGGGAAGGTGTTTTCCATATTCATGTAGCTTTTGCTAAATGACAGAAACACCACCACGAGCGAAAGGCCCCCGAGCCACGATTGTGAGCCATAGAACACGATGGAAAGGACAACTCGAATGACAATTCCAATGCCCAGACCATACACACCAAAGATCATTCGCTGGCACACAGTATACCCAATATGGTACTTTGACCCGGGACCAGAATTCAAACAGGTGTAGACGCAAATGATGATGTTTCCGAGAGTCAAGGCACCCATTACATGAGCAATGTTGAGGCCCAGGCCAGAGCCCAAACCAAGCAACGCCGACCCGGTAGACCACGTCCAAATGGTGATGTTGGGCACGGCCCAGTAGCCGAAGAAAGAAAAGAATCCCCATATACGCCGCTGCGGAGGCATGGGCTCCAAATCGGGATTCAACAACGCTGTAGGTTCGGTGTGGTTCTCATGGGGAACTTCTAGGGCAGTAGCAACGTCGCTCCACCTGAAGTCCTTGTCAATCATCATGGGAGGCATGTTTGTCAGGGTGCTGCAAATGCATTCCTTTTATCGGTGAAGCTTTCGGAAGAATAACGTTGTCCTGAATTCAGGCAGGCCATGCCGCCGATTGTGATAAGATGTGAGTTTTCAATATCCGTTATCAGCCATTTAGGCACATGCGCGTGTCGGGCCCGATCGAGATCGGAATCTCGCTTGCGCGGCGAATCTGGCCCCAAGCCCCAATCGGGATTTGATGGGGATCTCGGGTTCTTATGCTGATGGGTGGGCACCTTGGTGGTGACCAAGGTGAATACCCTGGTGGTGCGGATGTCTGCTTGGGAAGTTTGGGGGGGTTGGTGACAGGGTTGCATGGAATGTAGAAATTGCAGCAAAATTTTCGAGGCGTCCGGGCCGGCGGCGGCGATTCAAATTGCGCTTTGGGATCTTGAGAGAAGATTGAATGCAGCGAGATATTGGTGGGCTAATGGGTCTGGGGTGTGGCAGAGAAATTGCGCTTCGACATGCCAAATGGACATCGAGCAAGCTTTTGCGCTTTTCAGCCGGGAAAAGCGCAAAACCCTCTTCTCTTTGCGTCGCCATACGTGCTGCTGCATCACACCACCTCCGTCGCTGCCAAATTTGCGCTTCTCGTTACCGTTTTGCAGCAACCGCATCGCGCAGTATCGCGTTTCGAAAATTGCGCTTTTCGCAGCTTATCGTTGTTCTCCATAGCTATGTCTTTCGATTCTTTCCTTCTAATCCTTCACCATGTCAGAATTCACTCCTCTCGTCAAATCAACACATGATTCCACGGGTGCTGTGGAATCTCTCCAACAGTCCGCCACCACCAGTGCCACTTACGAATGCAAGTTCATTCTCCGGTCCTCGATCCCCTTGATCATCACCTTCTTTCTTCAGTACTCCCTCACCGTTGTGTCCATTTTCTCTGTCGGCCACATTGGCAAAACTGAACTTGCATCAGTAAGTCTCGCCATCATGACATTCAACGTGACGGTGTCCATCTTTAACGGCATGGCTACTTGTCTTGACACGCTTTGCTCCCTGGCCTTTGGTGCCGGAAAATATAACCTAGTTGGAATGCAATTTCAACGCTGCACCGCCATGATCTTGGTATTTTCCATCCCCGTTGTTCTTCTCTGGACATTCAGTGGTCTGGTACTCCGGCTCATCATTCCAGAAGAAGAAAAAGGCCTTATTGGTCTTGCTCAAACATACTTGCGTTACATTTCATTTGGTTCTCCGGGATATATTCTCTTCGAGACAGGCAAGCGATTTCTCCAAGCACAGGGTATTTACCACGCAGGCCAGTACTGTTTATTTGTGGTGGCCCCGTTCAATATTGCACTTAACTACTTTTTGGTGTGGGACTCCCGCTTTGGCTTGGGGTTCATTGGAGCCCCCATTTCCACTGCTATCAGTTACTGGCTCATGGCGGCGTTCTTGTTTGCATACGCCGTGTGCATCGACGGGAAGCAATGCTGGAACGGGCTTCACATCCGCGAGGCTTTCGATGTCCTTCAGTGGTCCCACATGGTGGGGCTTGCGCTTAACGGCACTGCCATGTTGTTGCTGGAGATGATTGCTTTCGAGATACTCACGTTGATTGCCGCCAGGTTTGGCACGTCGAGTTTGGCGGCGCAAAGTATTGTTTCCACCATGGCCACGCTTTCGTTCCAAATTCCCTTTGGTGCCTCCGTGGCTGTTTCATCCAGAGTGGCTCATTATGTTGGTGCAGGTCACCTTGTCAATGCAAGATTGGCCAACCGCGTGGCGTACTACCTTCTGGGATGTTTTGGCGTAACCAACTGTCTTGCATTGGTGATTTTCAGACACCGGATTGCCCATCTCTTCACCGACGATAAAGAGGTGATAGACATTGCTGTCACCATCATTCTCATTCTTGGTATCAATCAGATGTATGACTGTGCCAACGTCATTTTTGCCGGGTGCTTACGGGGCCAAGGGCGCCAAAAGATTGGTAGCTCGTTGAACTTGATTGCGTATTACCTCGTGGCTATTCCGCTCGCCAACTTATTTGCTTTTGTGCTCGAAATGAAGCTTGTTGGGTTGTGGATGGGCTTGGGTGTGGGGGTGTTGAGTTTGGCGTGTGCCGAGGCGTGGTTTTTGTACAAAGCAGATTGGAGAGTGATTCTTGAGGAGGCCAGACTTCGCAACAAGGAGGACCATGGCCATTAACAAGAAAGACAAATAAATCACCTTGCATGAAATATTTGCATTTCGTTGCAGCCTCATTTTGCAGTCACTCAACTCCCTGCCAATCCTCACATATATATGAAAAAAAAAGCTCACTACCACATTACTTAAATAAATAATCGACCCGACCACTTGAGTCTCTCACGTTATCTCATACATACGAGTAGTTTTTCTTCTCCTTCTCGCGTTATTTATGTACCGGTTGGTCCACTTCTTCGTTGATTCTCAGCTTAGTATACACTCATTAGGATCTCGGCCTCTTGACCTCGCTCACCTCATCCTCATCCTCAAGGGACCGCTTGCTTGTGTTATCCAAGAACTCACTCACGTCAAATTCATCCAACCCCTCCCTCGCCTCGTGTATCTGTTTCTCCTGTAGTTGCTGCTGAGTCGCAAGTTTCTGGATCCAGTCTTGCACCTGCTGAATCGACTGGCCTTGCTTGAGGATATTCTGCTCAAGACCGGCCATGTTATCGGCACTTTCGAGCGGTGTCGACACTCTCAAATCTTCCGGCTCAAGTTTCACACCACTCAAGCTGGGACTATTGGGGTAAGGCGAAAAGTTGAGTTCCGGGAAGAAGTGCCGAGGCGACTGCGCCGTCTCAGAAAGCTGAGCGAGCCGATCCCTGGAGTCGTGGGACCGGATAATCTCTTCGATCGACCCCAGACGGTCGGTGGCGGGGGTCGCCGCCGATGGACTCTTTTGGTGGGCATTGTTGGTAAGCATGAGCCGGGGACGGCGGCCCGAGTACTCGGAATAAGAGGGGGCCGGCGATGCCGCTCTGGCGGGCGCTGCAGGCTGGGCGTGTGGCTGATAGGTGGCGAGTTGATTCAGCGCGTTGGCCTCAAGAGGATTGTGCTCCACCTCCAAAATTTTACCCGAGTTGCCGTACACCGTGGCAAGAAACTTCAAGATCTTCTCGAGAGTTTGTGCCTGCTGAGAGTATCTCTCCCTCGTCATGTAATTCTCATGCCATAACGTCAGATTGTCGGCACGCACCCGTCGCAAGTCCTCGCCAATGGCAATTTGGTTCATCTTGATTTGGTCAAGCTCACTTAGTATCAACTGTAAATTCACCAGATTGAGCTCCCCAGAGTCATACAGACTTGACAGTTTGTTTCTGACAATGTTGTTAAGCAAGTCTTCACGGCCCCGTTGGAAGTTGGGGTTCTCAAACTGCAACACCTCTTCGCCCGAGTTTTCATCCTTGGTTAACGTGCCGTTGCTGATGTCCTGCACCTTGTGCCAGCCGTACATGTTGAGCTGACGAACAAAACTGGCAAAGTTGTTGTGCTTGTAGTACCTGGGAAGAATATTCTTTCCGAATTCCTCTCGATTGAAAACCACAAATGTCTTGCCGTCGTCGCTCCACCGAATGAAGTCTTGATTCTTTGCATCATTCACAATGCTCCACAACTTCATCACAAACACGGGGCGGCCCTTCAGCACGGGTTTCTTTTCCTTCTTCTTCTTGTCGTCTTTCAACTCTGTGAGAGGCTTATTAGGGAGAGTGAGCTGGTTTAACGTGAGCGAGGGAGGAAGCACACTTTCGGAAAGAGGCTGGAGAGGAGGGAGATTGGTCTTGAACTTATTGAGGGTGATGTTCTTCTCGTTAGTCATTACGTCGTTAAAGTTGAGTGATGGGTCTTCTTTATAGGGAGATGCCGGCACGGGCGGGAGGTCGTGGGTATCTTCGATGGGATACAATTGAGACAATTGTGGGGTTGCCAAGGATGGAGTCATGACTCCTGGATCGTAGTGTTCATACGATTCCTTTTGGTCGTCGTTCCGATTAATGACCTGGATATCATTGTCATCTCCATTGAAGATTTCCACAATGGGGTCGTTCATGGCGATGGGGGTGCGAATTCTGAGACACTGGACACGTGCCGAAATCGGGTACTTATTGGGAAGTGGGATGGATGCGTTTCGCAGCTGGTAACCGGGGCAAAAAGAAGGTGGTGGACTTTGCTAGAAGATTCTACGGGATGCTCACGTGCGCACCGAATGCCTATACGTTTGTTATATGCAGGATGACCGCCTCCCAATTTTATTTACAGCAGCTCTTGGGCACGTCCTTCACGAGCAGTGCCAACATGGCAAGGGCGTTGTCGCCCCAATCCACCAGGTAGTTTTTGTCAAAAAACTCATCAAGTTTAAGTCCGTTGATGATATTGTGCGTTTCGCAGTTGCTGCACCCGCACCCATCTGAAGGGCATTGGCAGAGATTAAGATCGTCGAGGGGCTCCTCTTTGACCTCTGACTTGATTTCTTGTTTCACCTCGTCTTTGGGTCCCGCTGCTTCCACTTGTTTTTGCAAAAACTCTGTGTAATCGTCCAAATGCTCTTTTTGACTTTCTAGCACGAGCGGCTGAGGTACCATATTGAGCACAAGATCCTTGTAAGTCTCTGGGACTCCAAACTGGGATCCATTGTTGAGCGAGTCGAATAGCTTCGTATCGCTCTGTTTGCCGTGCACCATGCATCCTTCACATGAGCACTCTTCTCCGCAGCAACACGACCCTGGTATTGAGCACGATGGCACATTCACCATGTCGAACACCTGACCGTCGGTGGATTTCAGCACCTGAGGCTTTTCAAACTGCACGAGCTTGAATTTCTGGTCTTCGGAGAGATGTTTGTCGATGTAGTTTTTGAGTATCCGGCTCTTGTTGATGTTCTTGGTACTGTTGCACCCACACAGCTTGTTGATCTTTGAAACTCCATTTGAGCAGCACAGCGATGCGTTGATGAAGCTTTGATCGTTGATCTTGGGGGGAGACCGCTTGGCCACATGCGAGTTGGACTCGTGGTACTTTCCGAGGATCTGGCCGCTTTCTAGATCCAACACCTGCTTTTCCGAAGCTTTTAGTATCACCACGGGGTTCTTTTTGTTGGCACATCCATGGCAGTCGTCTTGAACCTCCTGGGCAAACACTGCGATTCTGTGATTGGGATTTCCGTTGGCATGGACGGTGGGGCGGCCCTTGGACCGCACTTGTAGTAGAGGACGAGTATGGTGGCGACACAGACTCAGTCGGTGGCCCCGGATACACTCAATACACGAGTACTTGACGTCGTCTATAAGGATCATGAAGATGGTGAGCAGTTTTCGCGGCCAAAAGAGGAAGGTAACTGAGCGAGCGGAGTGAAGTTACCGGTCAGACGATAGAGGTCCCAAGCGAATGAGGCGACCATATCAGAAGATATATCAGATGACTGCATAAGCAAGCAAAGCCAGCAATGGACCTAGCTACCGAAAAATTGTCTTTGGATGGATGAAGGTGGCAGATAAGCGCAAAGGCTGGCAAAAGCTAAATTGGAACCATTCAAAGTTGTGACTTGTATAAAATGACTTAGTAGCGGGGGTGAGATCGAGTCCGCTGTTTTGAAGAGAGAACTAGCTCTCATGGGGACATGGCTCGTGGTAGGTTACTTTTTCACACGCATTTGTGGGGACTAATGAACGGGACAAAATGCCTTGTTCGAGTGGACATAATTATACTCCGGAACAGAGCCGTCATATTCTGGCTCATATCTGCGGATTGTCATCAGTACCTACGATTTCATGAGAAGGGGAGCAAAAGGCACCTCTAGTGGGTGATTGTGTGATGAACTACCATTCATATCACTCGTGTTGTGTAGACCAAAGGGTGCTCACATAGCTTTACAATGTCTTGTGTCCTGTGTGTTTGTCGCCACCACCGGTCTATGAGTTCTCAAGCCTTGACACCTACGACACTTCAGGTTTGTCTCGTCTTATCGTGACTCACACCCACATCCCACTCACTTATCGCCGGTTTCCTTCGTCAACTCAATTCGCCATATATACAATCCCGGTTCTGCTTCAATCTCTCGCCATCCTCTCGTCACCTACTCTCCGATCCCTTCATCCTTCTCCATAGTCGTTCCCTTGGTTTTGTGTATCGCGCTTGAATTTTTTTATGATAAAGCATCTATCACGCAGAATGACTTCCTCCTCAACGAAATGGACCGCTCCGCGTGTCAGACAGACTTTTCTCGATTACTTCAAGGACAAAGAGCACACTCGCGTGCCCTCGTCGTCCGTCGTTCCCCACAATGACCCCACGTTATTGTTTGCCAATGCTGGTATGAACCAGTATAAGGCGATTTTCCTCGGCACCGTCGACCCAGCCAGTGACTTTGCTACCCTCAAGCGTGCTGCCAATTCGCAGAAGTGTATTCGTGCTGGAGGTAAGCACAATGACTTGGAGGACGTGGGCAGAGACTCGTACCATCACACCTTCTTTGAGATGTTGGGAAACTGGTCGTTTGGTGACTACTTCAAAAAGGAGGCTATCACCTGGTCATGGGACCTCCTCACCAACGTGTATGGTCTTGCCCCTGACCGGTTATACGTGACCTACTTTGAAGGAGACGAGGCCGCCGGCTTGGAACCCGACTTGGAGGCCAAACAACTTTGGTTGGATGTGGGTGTACCTGAGGACAGAATTCTCCCCGGTAATGCCAAGGACAACTTCTGGGAAATGGGTGACCAAGGTCCTTGTGGACCCTGTTCCGAGATTCACTACGACAGAATCGGCGGCAGAAACGCTGCTGCGCTCGTCAACCAAGATGACCCCAATGTCTTGGAGGTGTGGAACCTTGTGTTCATTCAGTACAACAGAGAGTCTGATGCTTCGTTGAGAAACTTGCCCGCCAAGCACATCGACACTGGTATGGGTTTCGAGAGATTGGTTTCTGTTCTTCAAAACAAGTCCTCCAATTACGACACCGATGTCTTCACTCCAATCTTCGACAAAATCAGAGAGATCACTGGAGTGAGACCATACACCGGTAAGTTTGGTGACGACGATGTCGATGGTATTGACACCGCCTACCGGGTTATCGCCGATCACGTTAGAACATTGACGTTTGCGATTTCCGACGGTGGTGTTCCCAACAATGAGGGCAGAGGGTACGTGCTCAGAAGAATTCTCAGAAGAGGATCTCGTTACGTGCGTAAGTACATGGCGTACCCCATCGGTACTTTCTTCCCTCAACTCGTGGATGTCGTGATTGCTCACAACAAGGACATTTTCCCTGAGATTGCCAAGAACGAGGCCGATCTCAAGGAGATTTTACACGAGGAAGAAGTGTCTTTCTCCAAGACGTTGGACCGTGGTGAAAAGTTGTTTGAGCAATACGCCATCATTGCGTCCAAGACCCCGGAGCAGACTCTTTCGGGTAAAGACGTGTGGAGATTATACGACACCTACGGTTTCCCCGTTGACCTCACGCGGTTGATGGCCGAGGAAGCTGGATTGAAGATTGACGAGGAGGGTTTCGAGAAAGCTAAGGAGGAGTCTCGTCTTGCGTCGATGGCCACCACGTCCAAGGGCGGCGAGCAACTCGTCAAGTTGGACGTTCATGCTCTTGGAGAGCTCGACTCCAACGGTACCGTGCCAAAGACCGACGACTCCGCCAAGTATGGCTTGGACAACATCAAGGCCAAGATTGTGGCCATCTACGACGGCCAGGGCTTCGTCGACTCGATCTCCGAGCCCAAGCAGGTGGGTATTCTTCTTGACAAGACTCCCTTCTACGCTGAGCAAGGTGGTCAAGAGTACGACCAGGGTTCCTTGGTTATTGACGGTGTTAGTGAATTCTCCGTCAAGAATGTGCAAGTCTACGCCGGGTACGTGCTCCACACCGGTTCCCTTGTTGAGGGAAAGCTTTCTGTCAACGACGAAGTGATTGCTGCTTACGACGAGTTGCGCAGATGGCCCATCCGTAACAACCACACCGCTACGCACGTGTTGAACTATGCATTGAGAGAGGTTCTTGGCGACGGCGTCGACCAGAAGGGATCGCTCGTGGCGCCCGAGAAGTTGAGATTCGACTTTTCTCACAAGCAAGCATTGAAGCCCGCCGAACTTCAGAAGGTCGAGGATATTTCCAACGAGTACATTCGTGCCAACAAGCAAGTGTACTCCAAGGAAGTGTCATTGGCGGAGGCCCGTGAAATCAACGGCTTGAGAGCGGTGTTTGGCGAAACGTATCCCGACCCCGTGAGAGTTGTCTCCATCGGTGCTCCTGTCGAGGACCTCATCAAGGACCCCAAGAACGCCGAATGGCACCAACTCTCGATCGAGTTCTGTGGAGGTACCCACGTGGCTCGCACCGCCGAAATCAAGGACTTGGTGGTGATTGAAGAGTCTGGTATCGCCAAAGGTATCAGAAGAATTGTGGCTGTCACCGGTAACGATGCTCACAAAGTGCAAAAGATTGCGCAGGACTTTGATGCCGAGCTCGACGCCGCCCACAAGTTGCCTTTTGGTGCTGACAAGGAGAAGCGGGCCAAGGAGCTTGGCGTTGCATTGAAGAAGTTGTCGATTTCCGTCATTGCTAAGGCCAATCTCACCGAGAAGTTCAACAAGCTCGACAAGTCCATCAAGGATGAGCAGAAGGCCAAGCAGAAGGAGGAAACTAAGAAGACCCTCGAGGTGGTGAACGAGTGGTTGGCCGACGAGAAGGCCGGCGACTACTTTGTTGGTCACGTCAAGATCAACGCCAACGCCAAGGCCCTCACTGAGGCCTTCAACCTCATCAAGAAGTCGCACAAGACCAAGTCGATCTACTTGCTTACGGGTGTGGAGGGTAAGGTTGCACATGGATGTTATATTTCTGACGAGGCCATTGCTAAGGGCATTGATGCCACCGCCTTGGCTCAGGCTGTGTCCACCAAGATCGGCGGTAAGGCCGGTGGTAAGGGCAATGTCGTGCAAGGTATGGGTGACAACGTCGAGGGTATCGTCGATGCGGTGGCCGAGGTGACTAAGTTGTTCAGCGAGAAGTTGTAACCTAATAAATAATACAGTTTGGTACGTGATCAGCTAAGGCTCCAGGACGCTCATGCGTTCTTCTTCGGCCGCGTCGATCTCGGTGGCTCCCCCTCCAATGTTGCCAACCACCTGGGCCACCAAATTGCGCAATGCCGGGACGTCCACGTCCTTCAGGCCAATGATACTGATGGTGTTGATCTTCCATGCCATGTGAGGGTAGCTGCCCAATTTCACGGCACCCAAGCCGTATTTTTCATTACAATTGGCCTGGAGTTGTTTGAGGTAAGGTGCGAGCTCGCTCTCCTTCGATGTGGTCTTGACAAAGAACCGATGAAGGTTGTCTGACACCACGCGGGGTCTTATATGAGCCGTAAGTGCATCAAGCAACTTCTCAAAGAGTTGTGGCACGCCAGGCAACACATACACCTGGTGGTTGATGCCAACTATTGGCACCCAGAGGGACTCATCGGTGAAAAGTTTCTGAACAGATGTCGACTCATTGGCAACTGGAAACGTTGCCATGCGGTAAAATGCGGTCAATTGCGCCGGCGCAAGTGTCTTAAGGTAGTCATCTCGAATGGAATGCATTCTGGAAACGGTTTCTTCGTCCTTGGCAACCGGCAAACCATACGCAGCAGCCAATGCCTCGTAGGTGATATCATCGTGAGTCGGACCAATGCCTCCAGATGTCACGACGAAGTCACACAGCTTGGTGAGAATCAGAAGCGATTCGACAATATCGGTCTCGTCATCACCGCAAACAATAGTTTTCTTCAATGGGATCGACAAGTCGTTGAAACACTTGCGTGCAAAGTGATACGAGTTGGAGTCTCGGATCTTTCCATTCAATACCTCATCCCCAATGATGAGACACCCGGCAGAAGTGATTGGCCGTACCACCCGTTTTGCCATGGCTATCATCAACCCTTTTGGGACCCGCGCACCTCCGCGCACGTGATGCGCCGACCCTCGCATCCGAGTGGTGGTTAACGAGAAAAAATCCCCTTTCTCGTTTTCCTTGATTACTCATCCCTGTCGATCCTTCCTACCCACTTTCTCTTTTTGTCGTACTATGGGGAATAGCCCGTCCAAAAATGATAGCCTACCGAATATCTCCTCCTCAAACTCCCATGCAGTAGGTCTGCAAACATCCACCGGCACCGGTGAGATGGAACTGGACGAAGCGTCAGCACCCCCGCTATCGCGTTTGAATAATGATTATATTGGAAGCAATCCCAAACCCACGAAAGGCAAAAGACAACAGCTAACCCACGACGATTTGGACCTTGAGATTTCCGCCAGCATGGCGAAATTGTTATCGAAGAATTTGCAAGTTCCCGGCTCGTTAAACAGTGATGGTTCGTTTGAAAGTGAAAAACTGTTGGGGTCCTCTCCCGTGTTCACCACTTTGGAAGCTAAGGATCAGGATCTGGTGCTGTCCTTTGGTCTGGTGAGCTCGGCAAATGTGCTTTTGAATGGGACCACCGTGTCAAAGAAGGCGTATGATTTGGATTACACCACCACCTACGACTTGGAACCTATTCTGGAAAGAAGCATCGAACTGACTCCAGAGCCCCACAGACCTCGTAGACTGAAGAAGACCTCGTCGGGATCGGTCCCGGTCAAGAAAGTGACGTCGGCATCGACGTCGGCATCTGCTTCGCCCCCGATCGTTCCTAAGCACTCAGACGATGAGTTGGATACTATCATCGATAGTCTCATCGAAGTTGGTTCTCGGAGAACATACCCTTCAAAAAAGATGAAGGATAAATTACCTTTGTCGACTCAGCAAATCAAGTACATTCTTGCCAAGTCCAGACAGATTTTCTTGGAACAGCCAACGTTGTTGAGGTTGTCACCACCTGTCAAGGTGGTTGGCGATATCCACGGACAATTTCACGACTTGATCAGAATCTTCAACAGTTGTGGTTACCCACCTCATACCAATTACCTTTTTCTTGGTGATTATGTTGATCGTGGACACAAGTCCTTGGAGACTATTCTCCTTCTTCTTTGCTTCAAGATCAAGTATCCCGAGAATTTCTTCATGTTAAGAGGTAATCACGAAAGTGCGAACATCACCAAGATCTATGGTTTCTACGATGAGTGCAAAAGAAGACTTCCTCTCATCTCTGGAAGTCATAAACTTTGGAAGAGCTTTGTTGATGTGTTCAATACGTTGCCCATCGCAGCCACCATCAATGACAAGATCTTTTGTATTCATGGAGGTCTTTCGCCGGATCTTGACAACTTGAAGCAAATTGAGAATATCAGAAGACCCACCGATATTCCTGATAAGGGTCTTCTCGCTGATCTTCTCTGGTCTGATCCTGATCCTCTGATCAAAAACTTCAGTCTCACCAACTGGCCCAAGAATGACAGAGGCGTATCTTACACTTTTGGAAAGAAGCATGTGGATCATTTCCTTGCACGCTTCAACATGGACTTGATCGTCCGAGGACATATGGTGGTTGAGGATGGGTATGAATTCTTCAATCGGAGAAAGTTTGTCACCATTTTTTCGGCACCTAACTACTGTGGAGAATTCAACAATTATGGAGCCATCATGAGTGTGGACCAGTCGTTGTGTTGCTCTTTCGAACTATTGAAGCCTCAATAGGGGATTGCTCATGAGTTATGAGCTTTACTTTTGAAATACATGTGATGATTTAATAAGTCTTGTAAAATTGTAATTTTCGGCAGTTCAAATATTTTGCAAAAATCGGCAATTTCAATACAATGGGATTCAACGGAAAAATTGGTTGCAACAGAATCTCAAATTGTATTGCGACACGAAACTATTTTCACTTCAATTCTATTCGTTTATAGCATAGGGTAATAAATATTAGTTTCCCTTTCTGAATTTTGGAAGGGAGATCTTGAACTTCTTGAATCTCATTACCCAATACAAGAAAAACAAGATCGCAAGATTGAATATGATGTAAACACAGAAGAATCCAATGTTTCTCCATCTTTGCGACCAAGCAATACCAACGGTAGTCAAGTAGTCATCAGCCACCAGGTATTGACAGTAAGCACACTGGGTAGTGGAACTTTCGTCAACGATGTAGCCAGTAGCTGACTTCATGAACTCGGCGGTGTATTCACCACATGTTTGTCCACTTGGAGGCTCAAAGTAGGCAAGCTCCTTGTCGCTACACTTCACGGGACGGTCGTGAAGAATAGCAGAAAGAAGGTTGGAAATGAAGTAAGTGAAAGGACTGGCTTTGTTCATGAAAGTCCAGAAACCAGGCATGAGAGAACGTGGTTGCACAACACCACAGAAGGCAATGACGAACGACATGAAAAAGGACGCGAGCACGGCCGCAGACTCGACGTCAGGTGCAATGTAGAGCAATAAGAGACCAAAGGATACAGTGTAAATCTGGAAGAAGATGCTGTGCGTCAAGAAGAACATTCCCACATGTGGAGACGAAGTATCGGCCTTGGTAGGGAAGTAGATCGACACAAACATGAAGGTTCCAGCAACGAAGATATAAGGAAGTTCGGCAAGGAACTGGGTCAAGATCATCAACGACCAGTGATAAGTTCTGCTCAACTTCTCTCTTCCCTCAAAAATGTCACGTCCAAATATGGCCTGGGCTTGGATCTGGTTGATGAGAGGGTTTGCAAGCACAACCGCAAGGAAACAAGCAAACATACCGTTTTGCATTCCGTTGACATCGTGCTTGATACCGTAGAAGGTGAATCCAATGAACAAACCTGCGATAACCATGAGCATGAACTTTGCAGCAAGGTACTCAGGGTCTCTCCAGAAAACTTGGTTAGTTCTTATCATGACATGCTTGAATTGGGAACGAATTGGCACGGCATAAGTCAGAGTGAGATGGGCCAGAGGTTGGTTTTCCTTAGGTTCACGGTTGTGGTACTTAGCCAGCAACTCGTCATATTGGACTTGAGTCTGTTGGCGCTCAGGAGAGTTCTGCCACACCTCAAACCAGTCCTGGTCGGTGTGAGCAGTGGCCCCGGCTCCGATAGCCTCGAGAATATACTCGGCAGGGTTTTCAGAGTCGGAACACTTACGAGCACCGTTACGCTCGAAGTAGTCAAGAATGGTTCTGGAGTGGTAGCCAATGTCACCAAAGTACACGGTTTGACCACCCTTGCGAAGAAGAAGAAGACGGTCGAACGCCTCGAAGAGCGTAGCAGAGGGCTGGTGAATGGTACAGAGAATGGACTGACCAGCGTCAGCGAGACTGCGCAACAACTTGACGATTGCCCAGGCCGACTGCGAGTCCAAACCCGAGGTTGGCTCATCAAGGAACAACAAAAGCGAAGGCTTGGCCACAAGTTCAACCCCAATGGACAATTTCTTTCTTTGCTCGACGTTGAGACCCAGTCCGAGCTGACCAACAATAGCGTCAGCATAGCCTTCCATGTCAAGCAAACTCATGATCTTGTCGGCATATTCGACCTTTTCGTGGTCTGGAACCTCGTGAGGACGACGAAGACGAGCGGCAAAGTAGAGGGCTTCTCTGACAGTGGTTTGAGGGACATGGATATCTTGTTGTTGAACGTAGCCAGTTCTTCTGGAGAATGAGTTGTCAAGAGGATTGCCGTTAACAAGCATGTCACCAGTGACGACTCCCATGTCCACACGTTGAGCCAAAACGTTCAAAAGCGTGGTTTTACCGGCACCGGACTCACCCATCAACGCAGTCAAAGTTCCGGGAACACAATATCCTGTGACATCGTCAAGCAACTTACGTTCTTGGCCGTCGTAGGGAATGACGTAGTTGACGTTGTTCCATGCAAAAAGATCGGTCGATGTGAGATCTTCCATGGCTTCCTCGGCTTCGGAATCAGGCTTGGTCTTGGCTTGGTCGGCGACGGTAGACTCATCCGAACTTTCAATGTCGTTTTTGTAGACCGGAGACTTACCACGAAGGAAAATGAGTTTGTCACCCCCTCCCGAGATTGGCTTGATGTACTCAGTGCCAACGGCGTTGATGACCGTGAAACCGATCCAGAAGGCAATGATGATTCCGAGATTTCTCCAGATATGCGAGTAGCTATAGGTGTAGGCTCCCTTCAAGTACAAATCGCCCAGCACCCAGCTCTGACCAGCCACTGACCCAACGAAAGCACATGCTTGGCTGCTAGCAGGGATGTCCTGATAGGTAGGACCACGAGGGGCGAGGTAAATACCATCACACTCCATTTTGCGGCCATGGAACTCTGAGGTAATGAGAGCCTCAAACGCATACAACAATGGGTCGATGTAGGAGATCCACTTAAACCAGGGATGCATAGCAGGCCGTTGAATCATGTAAGAGGCGTATGTCAAAGTGGCAAGCACCATGATACCCGCAAATGCATTGGCACTAGCCAACTTTTTGTTCATGGCAGCAATGGCCTGGAAGAAGGCAGACATGGTCATAGAAAGCATGAACACGAACAACAAGCACACAAAGAACTTGTCGCCTGCTCTCCACAAATTCGACAAGAAGTAGAACACAATGAGGAAAGCGGTAGCGACAACAAAGTTGACAGGAATGGAGGTCAAGGTCTTACCGATAGCAAATGCTGAGGGGTGATACATGGCGTAGTTCTTTTGCTTCATGAGGATAGGGCGGCACGAGAACGCAGAGGCAATTTCGGCCAACGACATGAGCGAGACGTACAAGGCAGCGAAGAAAAGCACTCCTCCACGAGAGAAGGCTCCAGAGACAGAGTCGGGGGTATTCCAGTAGAGCGAGCCACAAATCAAACCTTGAGCAATTGCAGCCACCAACTGAACGAGCGTGTAAGCCCTATCACCCCAGATGTTCTGGAATCCACGAATGGTACACAAGCGCAACTGCTCGAAGTAGTTGACGGTGTACTTTGTGTTGGACGACATATACTTCATTCTCTCTTGCTTGACGGCAGAATGGTAGAGGTCTTTTGTTTCTTGAGCATCGACTTCGGCGTTGAAGGTGTCAATCTCAGATAAGAGTTCAGCGTACTCTTTGGATGCAAGCCAGCGCTGCTCGAATTCGTCAGCAGTACGGGGCACCTTATGTTCAAAGCCCTCTCTTGGGAAACGCCCAGCTGGGTCAGTAACAGCAGTCAAGAATTCACCAGTGGACTGACGAGGAGGACAGTGGAAACCCATTTCCTCGAAGTATGCCTTGGCTTTCTCGACAGGACCAAAATAGATCTGGCGACCCGAGTACAAGACGGTGACCTTGTCAAAGGTCTCGTAGATGTTCTCACCGGCCTGGTAGATTGTAACAAATGCAGTGGTTTTGAGCAAGTTGGTGGAAGTACGGATGGCTCGGGTATATTCGAGGGCTGTCGAAGCGTCCAAACCTCTGGTGGCATTGTCCCAAAAGTAGACGGACCCACGACACGCCAATGCCTCGGCAATGGACACTCTCTTTCTCTCACCACCAGAAACTCCACGAACAAAATCGTTACCCACCTTGGTGTGATAGGTATGACGCAAACCAAACACAGTGGCGAGAATCTCCTTGACGGAGTCAATGTACTTGTCTCTCGAGACATTGTTGACCCGAAGTTGGGGCGTCTTGCACGCAATTGCGAAACGAAGAGTTTGCTCAACAGTAAGATGGGGGAAGTGAGTATCCAACTCTGGGTTGTATACCAAGTCAGAACTGAAATGGCGGAGCATCTCATCTCTGGGAATACCACCGTATCTCACATCACCCTCAATGCCGGTGTAAAGATCTTGGTCAGTTCCACTCAATCCCTTCAAAAGTGTAGAGCAACCCGCACCTGGACGACCAAGTACAAGCACCATGTCACCGGGACGAGCATAACCAGCAAATTTACGGACAATGGGGGCCTCGTGAAGGTGACGTCCCTCTTTGATCTTTCTAAAAATGGTGAGGGGACCCTTCAACACATCAGAATTGGTGGGGAGGATCGAGAACAGCTGGTCAATGCCCTTGACGGTAAAGTCTTTGAAAGTCATACCGGTGGACTTGTTGTGAATACCCTGATTGCCAGCGAGTGTGGAGAAATTGCGAAGAATCAGCTCCAAGTCAAAGTCGTTAGGGTCAATCTTGATTTCGGGGTCTCGATTGGTTCTTCTGGACATTTCCCTAGAAAGAGTCTCCAATCTTTCGAGCACGTCACCGCCCTGAGTGACCGTTCTCACGAGCTCAAAACGATGAATCTCATCCGACTGCAAAGAGGTATTCTCTTCGTTAGCACTCATGATATTTATTCGTGGCAGCTGGATGGACACCAATATTTATATGGTGTGCGCAAACGGCTGAGCCAGCCCCAATACGGCAATCAATCCGTGAGCCGATTAACTCCGCGCTTCGCTTCGCGCGGACCATCATTAGTCAAATGCCGACTTGAACTTGGCATTTGGTCCAGGCTTACGAAACACCAAACCTCAATCGTACCTCCATCCGTCAATCAAGAATATGCTACATGTATTGTGTACTTTAGACTTTGGTTGCGAAAAGCTAGTCTATGCGAAGAAATGATGAGTCGTGGGATTTTGTCGTAATTACGAGGCCTAGCTCGGCCGAGCGCCGGGAGTTTTTCATTCCGGCGCCCGCGCAAGTGGAATGAAAAATGAATCAAGGGTGTAGAAACACATGGATAGCAATCATGCGAAAGCTTGGGCAAACGTGCCTTAACCCCTGGGAATATGGGATGGTGGTGCCAATGGATACGGCCACGGGGCTTGACAGGCTTTGTGTACCGGATCGGAGGTCGGAACGATCGGGATGCACGGGTTTAGCCCTGACTAAGATTTGTAATGCTGGAGAACGCGCGGTCTAGTCTGATGGCGCGACGGGCGATGCGGAGATACCAGGGTCGGCCGGTGGCTAAGCACGAACCGTTGCCACCAATGTCTCATGGCTCGAATTGGCGCTTCAAATGTGGACTCAGCGACCCGTCCATGGCGTAACCTCGCTCGTTGTACTTGGAGGCATCCGGCACGTATGGTTGTGGCTGGTAATTTTCATACGAGATATCTGAGTCACACTCTGAGTCGTTATCGTCCGTTCCCACATACACTGTGGAGTCATTCTTGCTCTTGCCCATGAGCTGGATCAATTGAGCATAGTAAAGATCAAGAATCTCCTTGTAGTTTTTGATTGAGGTGGTGCCGTCTTCAAGTTGTTTTGCTGGAATGAGATGCCAGTCAACTCGGTTGAGGAAATCCATTTCGAGGCAATTAAGCTCGTTGATGGCTACACCACCCACCTTGGCGTAATGGTCGTTGGTGTAAAAGAAATCTTCCATGGATTTCTGCGCCAACATAGTTGCAACCAATAAAAAGCGATGCACGGTCCACGAGTTAAGGGTGAAAAAGGGTTGATAATGATGGGAAAGAAGATCGATGTAGTATATGGTGGTGAGGAGGGTGGCTTGGTTGAAGTTGTTGAATTTGGTCAAACGTGATAGGTATGTGTGGATGGATATCAGTGGAGGGGTTCGAGAATGGTAACGAGTAAGTGCTTTCTTGGATGGCTGGGTATCGTTGAGGATCTCAGAGGGCACCAGCTTGTCATTAAGTGAGATGAGGGACTGGAGCATGCGACTTATAAGAATGATGAGGTCTTCAATGGCACAATCCATGAATTGTGAAGGAAGCAGTCTGACTTGCGGCACAGACTCGACGACCTCGAGAGATGGGGCGGTCACTGGAAGACGGGGCGTGCGCTGTTTGCTTGACACCTCATGCGATGGATATTTAGGAACAGGCGGGGTGATGACCTTAACCCGAGGCAGATACTTGCGATATGCCTGTTCATTCAGTCTGAGGTACTTGTTGTACACATCCACCAGGGATATGCGACGTTCTCGTTTGAGACTTTGGAAGTAAACGGTGTGCTGGTTTGTGGAATCATTACCTTTCAAGTATTGCTGTAAAAAAGGATCTTTGGATATATCCGACGCCTGTCGATTCGAGTCGGTGACTCGAGGTCGGAAAACGGACGGACTCATATATCGACAGCGTAGTATGTAACTTTGAGGAGACCGTATCGAGGCTAGTGGCAGAACATGGGGTGTGTGCGCCGGTGACGGAGAAACGGTTTGGAGGAAGCTCATTAAAATCGCGAGAGTCAGTTGCCAGTGGACGGTACGAAATAGAGAGATAACTAAATGACTCGTCGAAACTGGGAAGATGTGACTGATAAGGGGAAGGATGGTTCTCAACTCGCTTGCATGCTAACGTCTGAGACAGGGCCCACCACGTTGACGTGGGCCAGCACGTGGGCCACGTGGAGAGGCGGGGCGGCTCACGTGATCAAAAAGACGCATCGAACGATCAACTGGGTCGCCATATAGGTGGTACGGGTGGCTTATGTAAAGGGTAAAATCAGGGTGTTAATACCGAAAGGAACAGCAGTCTGGTTTTACCGAGACAAGTCCGAAACAAATGTGGAATTGCACCAATTAGGCAGCGTCGTAAACAAAGCTCTTCTCACACAATGGTGTCTCTCACAGATAAGTGGTCACCAGCTTATCACCACCACAAAGGTGAGGCCATTGTCGTTCTAGACTGGCTGGCTACAGATACTAAAGGGTAAATTTGTTTAAGTAGGCACCGCGGGCAATACTCAAAATGACGGCTACGTCAGCAGCAGGACAACTTCCTGGCCAAGCAAACAGGGTCATCATGCATCTCAGCCACATTCGTTGCAACTGTTCGTCACATGGCAAAACAAACATTTGTTTGACATGATCGCTCGGGCACGGCTGCGAAGGCTCCGGCCGGAACATACAAACTTCCGAAGCCGAGCACAAAGGGTCCGCGGGCCGGGTGACCAGAGCTTCACCGCGCTGGTGCAGTTACGGCTGACGTAAGCGCAGGCGGTGTTAGGCGGCATCTGTTGCGTTAGTGCGGATCCGCATGGTTTGCGGCGTAAACATCCTTCCTTTGGCGTACGGGTCCGGAGACATCTATGTACCTCGGGTTAGCGGTGGCCCGGTCCGCTTGGCTCCCATGGACCCAAACGGTATTTCGTGCAAACCAAAACATCGCGCGTTCAGCCTCACGTGTTTCGATGCCCATGCAATGGCTAAATGTCGTGGTTTTGAGAACACTAGACGAGTTGAGATGTGGTAGATCACTCGTCGTCGGTGAAGATTGCTTTTGGTCGATTGACGTATCGCATTGGTTCCGTCGTGCGAAGTGTTTTCACGGCTGCGCCATATTGCAAACGAGGGCCGGTTCGGATGAGGTCGCACATCCCGTGCCGGCAAAAGAAAACATCTGCAGCTGCAACATTTTTGCTGGGACAATACCCCATCAACGTAAATAATTTCGCCGATATATATATCTCCCCAATTTCCAATTGGATTTTTGGTCTTCATCATCAATGTCTGACACTCCTTCATCAGAGTACAAGGCTTCCGATCGTACAAGCCATCAACAAGAAGATGAAGTTCATCAGTACGATGGCTTCAACGACCAGGTCCTGAATGAAATTAGGGACTTGGCTCGTACCTTCACCAATCAACTGAGTCTCAACCAACAAAAGCCCGCCGAAACTCAATCTTTGGCTTTGGTGAGATCATTGTCTCAATTCTCCCAAATCCCCGGTGATGTTCCATATGCGGGAGGAGTCGACCCTCGTTTGGACCCCGACTCGGACCGCTTCGACTCGAGATTCTGGGTCAAGAACATGAGAAAGTTGGCTGAAAGCGACGCAGAGTACTACAAGCCCGCCAACTTAGGTTTGGCTTTCAAGGGTCTTCGCGCTTACGGTAGAGCTTCCGATGCCGACTACCAATCCAACTTTGCCAATGGGTTCTTCAAGTCTATTTCTGACACCATTGAGAACTTCAGACCATTGAGCGAGTCCAAGACTTTTGATATCTTGAAGCCAATGGACGGAATTCTTCGTCCTGGTGAGTTGACGGTGGTTTTGGGTCGTCCCGGTGCCGGATGTTCCACTTTCCTCAAGTCGGTTGCTAACCAGACTCACGGTTTCCACATTGACCCCTCCTCGGTGGTTTCGTATGACGGTTTGACACCTTCCGAAATTGCCAACCACTACCGTGGTGAGGTGGTGTACTGTGCTGAGACAGAGGCCCATTTCGCTCATCTTACCGTGGGAACTACTTTGGAGTTCGCTGCCCAATTCAGAACTCCTCAAAACAGACCTGCTGGTATCACCCGTGAAGAGTATGCCAAGCACATGGCTGCTGTCGTCATGGCCACTTACGGTTTGTCGCACACCCGTAACACCAAGGTCGGTAACGATTTTGTCCGTGGTGTCTCTGGTGGCGAGAGAAAGAGAGTTTCCATTGCCGAAGTCGCCTTGTTGGAGTCGTCCATTCAATGTTGGGATAACTCCACCAGAGGTTTGGATGCTGCCACCGCTCTTGAATTCATCAGAGCGCTTAAGACCTCTGCCGAGATTCAGAAGGCCACTCCTTTGATTGCCATCTACCAATGTTCTCAGGATGCCTACGACTTGTTCGACAAGGTTGTTTTGCTTTACGAAGGTTACGAAATCTTCTTCGGTTCCGCCAAGGAGGCTAAGCAATTCTTCCTCGACATGGGTTACGACTGTCCACCAAGACAAACTACCGCCGACTTCTTAACCTCGTTGACTTCCCCCGCTGAGCGTGTGGCCAAGCCAGGTTTTGAAAACAAGGTTCCTCGTACTCCTAGAGAGTTCTACGACTACTGGCAAAAGTCCCCTGAGAGACAACGTTTGACTCAAGAGATTGACCAGTACTTGGAAGAGTGCAAGACTTCTAATAAGCCTGAGCAATTCAAGGAGACTCACAACGCTAGACAGTCCAAGAAGGCTCGTCCCCACTCGTCCTTCACCGTTAACTTCGGCATGCAAGTCCGCTACATCATGTCGAGAAACATTCAACGGACCAAAAGTGACCCATCCATCTCCATTTTCTCCATTCTTGGTAACACAGTTATGGGTTTGATCGTTTCATCGGTGTTCTACAACCTCCCCTCCACCACCAGTTCTTTCTACTACCGTACAGCAGCGATGTTTTTCGCCGTTTTGTTCAATGCTTTTGCTTCCATCTTGGAGATCTTCTCTTTGTATGAGGCTCGTCCCATCGTCGAGAAGCACAAGACTTTCGCTTTATACCACCCATCTGCTGATGCCATGGCATCGATCTTGACTGAACTTCCCACGAAGATTGTCACTTGTCTTGCTTTCAACCTTGTCCTTTACTTCATGGTTAACTTCCGCAGAGATGCCGGTCACTTCTTTTTCTACATGTTGATTGCATTCTCCAGTACCTTGACAATGTCTCATTTGTTCCGTTGTATTGGTGCAGCCACCAAAACGTTGTCGCAAGCCATGTCACCAGCATCGCTCTTGTTGTTGATCTTGACTGTCTTCACCGGTTTCGTGATTCCAACTCCTAAGATGCTTGGGTGGTGTCGGTGGATTAACTACTTGGACCCAATCGCTTACTGTTTCGAGTCCATGCTTGTGAACGAGTTCCACGGCAGGGAATTTGAATGCTCTCAGTACATCCCATCTGGCGGTGACTACCCTACTCTGGGCGATGGCATCATCTGCTCGGTTGTGGGTGCTGATGCCGGTGCCAAGGTGGTGCAGGGTGCCGAGTACCTCAGAATCTCTTACCGTTACGAGAACGCCAACAAATGGCGTAACTTTGGTATTGTCATTGCCTTTGCTGTGTTCTTCTTCTTTGTTTACATCTGTCTTACTGAGTTCAACAAGGGAGCTATGCAAAAGGGTGAAATTCTTTTGTTCCAACAATCTGCTTTGAAGAAGCTCAGAGCTCAGAAGCAAGCCGTCCGTGACATTGAATCTGGTGCTCTTGAGAAGGTGTCGCCTGTCGAACGTGACACTGATTCCGAAGAATTGGATGAGAAGAAGATTCCTGCCAACCAGAACATCTTCCACTGGAGAAACCTCACCTACCAAGTGAAAATCAAGTCTGAGAACAGAGTCATCTTGAACTCCGTCGACGGTTGGGTCAAGCCTGGTCAGGTGACTGCTCTTATGGGTGCCTCCGGTGCCGGTAAGACTACCTTGTTGAATGCTTTGTCTGAGAGATTGACTTCCGGTGAAATCACTGATGGAACTAGAATGGTTAACGGTCACGCTTTGGACTCTTCATTCCAGAGATCAATTGGTTATGTGCAACAACAAGATTTGCATCTTCAGACTACAACCGTTCGTGAGGCTTTGACTTTCTCCGCCTACTTGAGACAACCCGAAAGTGTTTCAAAGGCTGAGAAGGACGACTACGTTGACTACGTCATCAAGTTGTTGGAGATGGAGAAGTACTCTGACGCTATCGTTGGTGTCGCTGGAGAAGGTCTCAACGTCGAACAAAGAAAGAGATTGACCATCGGTGTTGAACTTGTGGCCAAGCCCAAGTTATTGGTGTTCTTGGATGAGCCAACCTCTGGTTTGGACTCTCAAACTGCCTGGTCCATCTGTAAGTTGATCAGGAAGTTGGCTAACCACGGTCAAGCCATTCTTTGTACCATCCACCAGCCCTCTGCTATCTTGTTGAAGGAATTCGACCGTCTTTTGTTCTTGCAAAAGGGAGGTCAAACTGTCTACTTCGGTGAACTCGGTGAGAACTGTCAGACTTTGATTGACTACTTCGAGAAGTATGGTGCCCCCAAGTGTCCAAAGGAAGCCAACCCCGCTGAGTGGATGTTGGAAGTCATTGGTGCTGCTCCAGGATCTCACGCTGCGCAAGACTACTATCAGGTGTGGAGAAACTCCACTGAGTATCAAGAGGTGAACCAAGAATTGTCTCGTTTAGAGGAATTGTCTTCTCAACCCATGGAGAAAACTCCAGAGGACTTGAAGCCATACGCCGCCAGTATCTTCAAGCAATACGTCATGGTTACAAGAAGAGTGTTTGAGCAATACTGGAGATCACCTGCTTACACCTACTCCAAGGTTTTGATGTCGATCACTTCGTCTGCTTTCAATGGTTTCGTTTTCTTCAAGGCTGACAAGTCGCTTCAAGGCTTGCAAAACCAGATGTTCTCTGTTTTCATGTTCCTCGTTATCTTCAACACTTTGGTGCAACAATATCTTCCTTTGTTCGTGTCTCAGAGAGACTTATACGAAGTCAGAGAGAGGCCTTCGAAGACCTTCTCTTGGGTTGCATTTATTGCTGCTCAAATCACTGCTGAGATTCCTTGGAACATCTTCTGTGGTACGCTTGCCTTTTTCTGTTGGTACTACCCAATTGGTCTTTATGGCAATGCCTCCGGTGAAGTAGCTCCTCGTGGAGCTTTGATGTGGCTCATCATTGTGCTCTTCTTCATTTACACCTCCACCATGGCCCAATTGTGTATTTCCTTCATGGAATTGGCTGACAATGCTGCCAACTTGTCGAACTTGTTGTTTTCCATGTGCTTGAACTTCTGTGGTGTCTTGGTTGGCCCAGACTCCATGCCTCGTTTCTGGATTTTCATGTACAGATGCAACCCCTTCACCTACTTGGTTTCCGTGATGATGTCCCTTGGTTTGGCTAACTCTACCGTGGAATGTGGTTCCGAGGAGTTGAGAGTGTTCCAACCTTCGGATGGTTCAACTTGCGGTGAGTACATGAAGACCTACATGTCTCAAGCGGGTGGGTACTTGTTGGATGCTGGTGCCACTTCAGACTGTAAGTTCTGTACCGTCGCAGACACCAATGTCTTCTTGAAGTCGATCTCCATCGACTACAGTACCAGAGGGCGTGACATTGGTATCTTCATTGCCTTCATCTTTGTGAACGTCATTGGAACATTCTTGTTCTACTACCTTGCGAGAGTGCCCAAGGGTTCCCGTCAAAAGAAATAATTGATATAGAATAATATGATATAATCGAAAAAAATGGTAGCTTCAATAATGACCTTGTGACGAAACTAATTCAGAGTGGTAGAGTTGGGAAGAATGGGCGGTCAACGGGCCGTGAAAGCGGTCTGCTTAGCTCGAAAATCGTGCGCTACAAAAATCCAAAGGTCGCGCACGATCTACTTGCAACCCCTCTCATGTCGAGGCCAACACCCCAGATCCTTCGTATCAAACGAAAGCGCGACCAGAATCCCCTTCAAGCACTCATTCTTGAGGACCGTCAAAGTGCCAAACGATCCAAACCGTCGTCTCCTAACCTATCACGAGCACCCACACCCGTTGAGCTCCAAAATGTGTATTTTGCATTCACCCGAACAGAAAAGTCGATGGACCCGGCCGGGATTGAGTCCGTCTTGACGGAATCCGGGTCTAACGGTCACAATTTCGTTATCCCTCAAGCACAAACGGAGGAGGACACTGTCATTCCGAATGAGTTGTCTGATATGCTAAGCTCTCTTCTTACAACACAACCCGACGAGCCAGTCGCACGCAAAAGAAGAGGTCGCTCATCGGCGGAGCACTCTCTGGTACCAGAGAGTGACTATGTGTATGACGTGTATCAGATTCTGTCAGAACCACTCACCGATCAGAACCACCCCAAGTCTCAAATTGGTTACATTCGATTCTTCGACGACGACAATGAATTCTACCAGCTGGAGGATGAAAACGACTCAACTCGTGCCTATACTGATGATGAAGACTCCAATGCTGAGTCGTTTTATCAAAACGACTACCCAAGCGATGAGGACGCTGATGCCGACAGCGAGCTGTTTGGCACCGAGCTGGATGCGGCACCAATCATCGTAGAAAGTGCTGAGAACGAAGACGGAGAAACTCATCAATCAGAGAGTGGATTCGAGCTCTACGAGGATCGATACGATGAATTCTTCGATGATGAGGGTGGTATGGACCTACTTGTTGATGATCAGTTTGAGCGTCAACATTTCTTTGAGGGTGAAGAGGACGACGAATTGGCCATTCACAGAGACCGCATATTCTCGAGACTACAGCGAATGATTGATGAGCAGTAGGTGTGGGGAACAAGGTGAAATGCATTCGGAAACTGAACGAAATAACGAGAAAATGATACATGTATGTGCATGCACTTTCATGAGAAGAAGTACTCACTTTGAAGCACCTTGTGAATGTCAAGAGTGCCTTTTCTTGGGCACTCAAGTATGTGCACAGGTACTAATAATGGGATGAATTTTTTTGAAAGAAGTCTTCTCTCCCCGGACGGGTTGGCGTATGGCTTTGCCCATGAATTGCCGAAATATACCAACGGCCGATGACGTTTGTAGAGTTCCACCGCTATTTCTGGATTCTCTAGTTCTTTGAAAAGACTGTCACTTGTGCTCAAGTCATTCTTCCTTGTCAACTTCAACTCTTGAGCAAATAAGCTGTCATCATCAGTGGCCCAAACAAGTTGATATTTGTTCCTTGCAGTATACTGGAGATCCTCTCGGACAAGTTCTATTACCCCAGACGTGTGAAGCAGTACGAATGTTTCACGAGTAATCGTTGCAAGTGCGTCGACATCGCAAGCATGAGTCCAGAAAGAATCATGCACCGCTGCAAAAACAAGCCGTGCATTGTGGGCTGCCACAGCAGTCATTTGCATGTGTGTTGCATCCAAAGAATGAATGAAGTTGGGTGCAACGGCATTGAGTTGCTTGCGAAGGTTGACTGCAGCCGATGCATGAGGTCGATCAATCACCACGCGCTGAAGGGACGTAGCTTGGTTCACTTGCTTGACGTGTTTGTAGAGTTGGATGACGGGAAACCCTGACATAGAAGTCCACATCATCGGCTGGTATGGTTTGATATCAAAAAAGTCAGTTTTCTTCATCTTTGAGACACTGGCCCAATCGTATGACTTGGTGATACGGCGACAGTTCTCCACAAGCCAGTCCTCAATGGCCTTGGCACCAGAGAACAACAGTTTGAGTGAATCAAGCACTTGAGACGACACGTACTGTGCCATGGCGTCTTGTGTCGACCTGAATTGCTCAGTCACTTCATTGTGACGAATGAAGTCTTTGATACGTTCGCGGATCTGAAGCTTAGCTCCGTAAGCCGTAACGCCATATACACTGGTCATGACTGTTTGTTTGATGAGTTTTCGGTTTAGAATGGGTGCAACCATTGCAGCCAATGCGCGATGCGTGTCGGTTGTTCCAATCATGTCTGCTGCAACTCGTGTCTTAACGAGATCTAGCACGACAGAATACACATCATTTCGAGGTCCTGGTACAAGGTTCACGGCCGTTCCACCCGCCTCGTCTAGACCAAGCGCAGCATAGTGCTGTAAACCATTGCATGATCCATCCTGATGTATTGGAATCCGGCTCCGAAACTGGGTGACATCGTTACCGTTCTCGATGTGGGAAAGAATGTCGTCTACCTCGAAGCAAAGAGATAGAACCTGCCATGGCTTTTCAGCGGACTTCCACCAAGACGTGGCTAAAGGGTCTCGAGCTGACTGACGAATCTCATCCAAATGCTCATCTATGAATGCCACACGATCTGCAAATGGAAGTTTATCGTTTCCGTACACGCCAGCCAAATGATACTTGATCCAATCAAATCCTCTTGAACCGAGTGGCTTTGCGTCCCAGAACATCATGAGTGCTCGTAAATGGTCCTCCCCGTAATGACTGAATAATGATGCCAAAGGGTACGCACGACCCCGAAAATCGACCAGATGTGGAAGGAAGAATATGTCACCATTGTGACCAAGTGCCCGTATCAAACGGTAGCCAAGGTCAAAAACAATGCGTTGTTGCTGTAGAGAGTGGAACTCTGCAGTGATCTCCCGGGCCTTTAGGCGATGCTTGTAGTGGGCTTTTTGATACAATTCTGTCGACCCAAAATCCTCTTTCCTTGGTGGTGGTGGTATGTGTGGCATAGGGGTACGCTTTGGCGGTATCAGGAGAAATCCCTCTTCTCTCGACACCACCAGCTCAAGAAACCGCATGACTCGGGAATTTACCGTCCAGGCGGTCGAACCCAAAGCGTCAAGGGATTTGTACACCGAATTGAGTTGACCAGTTGAGTGTGCTGAGTCAAAGTATTGCTGCGCAACCAGGGCAAACCGATGATTGACCATAGGCTTGATATTGGTGAGGAATCCTCCATCGAAGGGACTACACCATTTCTGTGGTGGAACCATCATTGGGAAAAGCATCTCACGAGTGAAAAAGGCCAGAGAAAACTCCTTGAATTGGTCCACAAGATACGGATGAATCTTGATGATCCCTGTTTTCTTGAACGGCGGGTCTTCAGGATCGTGGTGTAATCCCCACACAAATGCGGGATACGAATTGTCAGTGTCGACAAGAAATGTTGCATCGACAGCTTCAAATTCGTCAAGAAGCTGTAATGACTCAATGTACGCATCTTGGTGTAGCGTACCCTTTGGAATGCGACAGGATCTGACAACAATTCCTAGGAGACATCCGAAATACTCGGTAGCCTCCGTATCAGTGAAGAATCGCAAGAGCCCATTTCTGACCTCCTGCAGCCGAGTCGTCCGGGAGACAATGTGCTTGAATTTGCGGCCAAGATCCTGGCATAAGCGAAGGAGCGACATGTGACCCTCCTCGCTTGTGAGTAACTGCGACATGAGTTCCGTGATCAACATATTGACAAGGAGCTTTTTGGGGATCACATCAAAGTAGAATTCAAATTTGCCGAGAATGGCCGCGTCACCACTGCGAGCTTTTCCTTGAGCTATAGTGGCCGAATGACCTTGCAACACTGCAAGGACACCATCAAACCAATTCACCAAGAGATTCTTGTGTGCCAGTGTGAATTTGCCCATATCTTGGAGGGCTCGGTCCGATCGTTCACCCACATCCTCGTAGAGCGTTAGACAGTGCTCCTCGATATAGAGCTGCCGTAGACGATTGTGCTCGAGATACTTTGAAAGAAAGTCTGGTTTTTGTGACGATGAAAGGTTCTGATAGACTTCGTACACTGGTGTGGACCCATCACCAAAGCGAGTGTCCTCAATGTACTTACACAATCTCTCGAAGCTGACAAGGTCAGCGCTGCGAATGGGCACAATCGAGTTCTCTGATATTGACAGACAGTCCTTTTGGTTCTCAGAATCACATTGAAGTTGTTTCAGTCTGATGTCGGCGTACGTTTGGAACTTCCTCCTAATCGATGACTTCGCGATGCCTTCCCCCACATTCCGAAGCAAGTCCACTATATGACGCTCACACGTCTTGGAGATCTCTAGATCCTTACCATCGGGCTCTGACCACTCTTTGAACTTGAAGTAGTCGTCCACGAGCGATTTTGTCTCGAAAGGCCCAATGGCTGCGTTCGCTTTATCTGCGTTTAGTTTTGCAAGAAGCACAACCAAGCACAGAAGATAAACGGAGCCAGTAACCGGCCTCTTAAGCTTTGACTTAGTCACATATGAGCCGAGCATGCGGGTAGCCGTGGCGGTGTCGTTGTTGAAAATGGCCTTGAGAAGATGGCTGACCCTACTTTGGGCATCTGCTCTCAAGCTTTGGTCCTCATTAGACTCCACAGTATTGTAAAGAGTTGCGGTGGGGACAGGTCGACTCGGAAGCACAGACGCAAGCCTTGTCGGTCGTAGTGGAGTCAGAGAGGACGACCAGCGGAGGAAATTCCTCATGTTACTAAGGCGCGCTCTGCCTCTATATGAATGTGTTACCTCTTGTGATGAGTTGAAACTCTTCTTGATGTAATCAATGCATAGACAAAGTCAGTTTGTTGCTGACACTCATCACTCAATTATTAATCGGGGTATGGATGTTGAATGTCACCGATGGAAACTGAGTGATCTCGGCCGTCACTGTGGCCTCGACACCAAAGTTCGAAAGGATGCCTCGAATCACACCACAGGGAAACCACAAGTACGTCTTGGCTTTGCGAAGTGTATAAGCCATTCCCTCGGGACTGTTGAAGTTGGCGATGAGTCGATAGTTATTGTCCACAAGCACAAAAGTCCCCCTGTGGTTGGTACGTAGATTGTCCATTTGCTTGTTGTAAAGGCACTTCCACACGTCTCGACAAACAAACTTCATGATATCTAAGACGTCCACTATCTTGGCGTTGGCACCGGCCCCGCCGGTACTGGATTTGTACATAAGCACCTCCGAAAGACGGACTCCAAGAGTGAAACCATACTCTTCGATTCGGACTGTGACATCATCTTCGTCGATGAGCTCTGAATTTAGGACATTGACCGTGCCAGCTAGATCACCTTCGATGCTCAGAAGCGGTGTATCTATACGGGTTTGTGTGAGGGAATTCGATTCGTTGAACTTAGTCAGCTGAAGCTTGTATGATACTCGAATAGAGGTGGGTACAATCTCCAGGATGAGAAGACTGAGACTGGACGCACTCACTTGGTGGGGGACGTCCAAGAGGTCTGTCATGGTGCGAGCGCGAGAAACTACACGAGACTCAATACTTAAGGGATGTAGGTGGTAATTTAGCTGCAAAAGCGACTGAGTTATGAAATGTGGGGACGTTGTAGTGATTACAAATGTTGATGACCAGTCAGCCTCTTCGAGCAATGTGGAGATTTGGTGTAGTAAAATAGCTGCCATTTCAAGGGTGCACATCCAGACACATACACCATTCTCAAATATAAGGACTTGACCCAAATGCTCAACAAGTCACCGCCAAATTCGTGCATCTCCTTGTATCGTCAATTGCTTGAAATACACCAATAGCATGGCGTCTTAAGATCGCGTCGGTAGCAATGAGGGTCGTCTGGGTGTTTCTGTGTCACAAAACACCCGAAACAAACTCTCGATGTTATGAACAAAGTGAAATTCTCCGAACTTCTTTCTCTATGAAACCACCAACAAGACATGACCTAGTCGAGTGTCCGTTTAAGCTGATTGGCTTTATTGCGTCCAGTGGCTCTTGATACACTGCTCGGCTGTTTGAGCAACTTCCGGCCCACCGAGTCGCCAATGGCTTTCGAATCACCTCATCAAGTACTACTTCAATTTACTATCGATCTGGGACTCAAAAACACCAGGATGGGGATAGAGACTATTGGTGGGGTCACGTGACATATCTGTGGTTACCCGCCGCTCCCAGAAGTACGCGTGGCTGGCTTGCCACCTTGCGTAAGTCTGGGCACACGAATCCGGCACGCGCCTCGAGGGTCACCAGCGAAAATCTATTGGGCGGTCGGTTATGGTATTGCCCGGATTGCTCTTTCGGGACAAATTTCCGGCACACAGAATGTTTATCCTGTACACACGCCTTGTTGCATGCAGGTAGACGTTTTTCGGCTCCAAAAAACGGGATGAATGTCATTTCCGGGCTTTTCATGGTGGTGCTGGCTTAATTTGAGTGCTCTGGGGGAAAACCCCCAATACCCTCGCCACCCACAGAATGTTGTGAAAATTGTATCCGTACTCCTTTTAATTCCCGCTTGACTGATCATCAAATTTTGACTCTCGAAGCCATTTTCAACCCCCATCACCCCATCTTCAGCTTGTACCTTCTCATTTGTGTGTTCGCACTGTTTACTTGGTGATATACACTCACAATTTTTTTGGTACTAATTTTTTTTTCATATTGGTTATTCAATCTCAATCAACCGGTAAAGAAAGGACGAACAGAAAAATCCACACGCTTGCTTCCTGATATCAGCACCGGCTCCAACAAGCTCTCTTCGACAGAACCCCAGCTACCAGACCACCTGAACCTAGGGATTCGCGAAAGAAACTACGGTGTTCCATTGCCCCCACCCCCGAACGTTTATTAAAGTGTACTATAACCAAGTGAACTCAATTGAATTACACCCACCCATTTCTCGAGCATACTCCATTGCATAATGACCTCCGAATCCAACATCGGTCAGTTTTCCCTAACGTCGCCCACGGCTCATCCCCATGCCAATGGCTCGTTGATAAATACTTCCACTGGGTTACTTCCCAACTTTCCCCAACAAATCCCCCAACCTGCCCCGCAATCCTCATCCAACATCTTGACTGTGTCAAACCTCCCCAATGACTTGACCGAGCGTGAAGCACACCTTATATTTTCGCTCGTGATAGATGATATCACCAGCATCGAAATCAAAGACTTCAAAATCTACGCATACTTCAACAATGTCAACACGTGCATCACCACTGGGAAACTTCTCGATGGGAAATACATTTTTGGAAACGACTCGCATCCTGTTAAGATCGATTACGAAAACTTCAACTCTCCCACCAGTGCTAGCAGCGCACCAACCAGTGCATTCAACAACTTGAGACTCTCAAACCCTCCCAACCCTCAGGAGGCCTTCCAAAAGAGACAGTCGATAGGAGGACAGAGATCTCGCTTTTTGTTTAGTGATCCATTTGCAGGACAAGCTACCTCGGCTCCTGGCCCTGGCCTGAACTCTGGCTCTACTAGTGGTCCCGCTCTGGCCTCTGGTGCTATCGATCTCAGTGACATCTCTGGAAAGTCTCTTTTGTTGGATACTCATGCGACCGAGTACCCAATCGTTAGAGACCCTTGGTCCAGCACCCAGACTCTTGGCCTTGGGTCGGCACCCCAAACTCCCGGTTTGAACTCAACTTTCGACTGGCAAGCCCAAACCACACCTGCATCGGCCACTGGCAAAACCAGCGCCAGTGGTCCAAGTGGCCCCAACGGCCCTGCATCGGACAGAAGAAGAACGTCCTCGGCATTTTTCAACAATTCGTCCAACATACTATCGCCTGTTTCTTCAACCCAACCAATTGCTGGTCAGCAACCCAATGGGTCCTCAATCTCATCATTGTCTGCTGCACCTTTGAAGCAGCAACTGCAGCCTCAACTGCAGCAGCAACGCTCATCTCAGTCTTCTCAACTCCAGGGTCCGCCAGGTTCAGCCCAACCCCAATCTCAAGCATCGGTCATTGCCTCTCAGCAGCAGGATCAACCATCTCAGGCGCAAGCGCCTCAGTCCCAGCCAAGACCTTCGGCGGCTCAAGTCCTTGCGGCTGGCCCCACCGTCACAAGCACCAACTCCACTGCTCCCTCTTCTGCTGCAATTGCCACCCAAGGTATCCCAGAGGCAAATTCAGCTGATGGATCGCCTTCCGGTTTGGGGTCTCGTCTGTCTGGAAGTAAGGATGTACCTGATCTTTCGCTTCTTGCCAGGGTTCCTCCTCCTGCTAATCCCGCAGATCAGAACCCACCATGTAACACGTTGTATGTGGGTAATCTTCCCCCAGATGCGACGGAGGCGGAACTCAGGTCCTTATTCTCTCCACAGAAGGGCTTCAGACGACTTTCGTTCCGGACCAAGAACCAATCTTCTTCCGGTTCGTCGTCAAGCAGTCTGCATAACCACGGACCCATGTGTTTTGTTGAGTTTGAAGACGTTGCTCATGCCACGAGAGCGCTTGCCGAACTATACGGTAAAGCATTGCCTCGTCCAAACGGAAGCAACGGTAAGGGTGGGATTCGTCTTTCGTTCTCCAAGAATCCTCTTGGTGTGAGAGGCCCTGGCAACCCCAGAAGAACCTCCACAAATCAACTTTCTGCATCTAACGGCACAACTCTGAGCGGCTCCAGTACTAATGGTACTGGCTTGGGTAACTACGGGTACCTGAATTACCATCAGAAGTGAAATTCTCTTCCTCTATGCCATCTTGTTCTATTACTCGTCATTGTTTCATAATCTGTACATGCAAGGAGACTCGTGTAGCGCGTAGAGTTGCAGTGATGACTGCCGACTACACAATCACCACCTATTTCCACTTTCATATTAAGCGAGTGACCTGTCACCCGGAATGTTGCGTCACGAATTTTTTGGCTGCAATTATGCTTTCGGCATCTTCTCGCCTAACTCGATGAATTCCTTCGGGTTTGCATATACTTGACCCATCCAGTTTGACAGTAGGACATCGTCAATTGAGGTGCGGCGATCAGGCGACGGATTCAAAAGACCAAACACGTGCGATCGGGACTCGTGGTGAAGTTTGCGGAACACCGCAAGGGCTGGGTTATGTGAAGTCAGGAAATGCTTATCGTCCAAATTGTTGATGAGTCCCGTGAGAATCTTTTCGCTTGTAGGGTAATGTTTGGCGTATGCTGTGTAACTTTTGTTTTCCGGATCATTCATATTGGCATCGGGCCAGGGCACTTGCATGAGGTAGATGTGGAAATAAACGACTCCCACGGACCAATAGTCGAGTGCCAATAGGCTGGATGGGTTTTTGAGCTTGTGCAGATTGCCCTTTTCGTATTGAAAGAGTTCCGGGGCCTTGAAGCTATGGGTGCCACAAAGTATATCGTTCCACTCAATTTCTTCGTCAAGACGTTTCAAGAAGATACTGTAGCCAAAGTCGGAAATTTTCACAACACCCAGCTCGTCGAGGAGGAAATTCTCGGGTTTAAGGTCTCGATGCACAATGCCATTGCGATGTAGATGGGAAACCCCTTTCAAGATTTGCTTGAATACACTATCTTTGACGTTAGAAGAAGCTTCGAGTTTGTGTTTGCGTAGACGACACAAGTAGTCGAGTAAATCTCCCTTTGGGTAGTACTCAATCACTACACCCAAAAGCTCGTTGGCCACAATCACATCCGCCATGCACACCACTTGTTTTCCCAGACCTCTTTGGACATTGTTGAATTCCTTGAACACCAATCCCCTGTACTCCTCATCCAGTTGTTCGGCTGGTCGCTTCACGACTTTGATTGCAAACACTTTATTTCGGGATGCGTCCGTTCCCTTGTAGACGATGCCATTGGCACCCTCGTAAACCGGCTTTGAAGAGAGTTTAGTATAATGCACCCCTAGTTGTTTCTCTATGATGCTGTCAAGCTCCAAAATCTTCCCTGAAGTAGACAAGGCCTCCGTTGTTGGGGCAACCGTCGGCGATGCTATGTTCGCGACCGGAGTCGGCGTGGAAATCGGAGTTGGCGCAGCAGGTGGCTTTGCAGGCTTGACTTTGATGAGTTTGGGCTTGGATTTGGTCTCTGGTTCCTGCGTCTTGGTTTCTCGCTTCACGCGTGACAAGATGTGCTTGAACATGGTTCCATGGTGATGACGTCAAGGGATCAATGAGTCGCACAAATTGGCGTCTTTTGTTCTGGAAGCGGGGGCTCGCAGAAGGCTGTGCTTAGGTAAGGAAAGTTCTGGGCGGGAGGGGCACGGGTGCGGCGCATGCTTGTGGTGCGGTGCTGACTATAGGAATGTTGTTTACGTCAGCGGGCGTGGAGGTCATGGTTGCTCAGAAATTTGCATCCATGAAATTGCTCAGCCCTGCGTCCATAAAAAGGGTTCAAACGCTTTCTCTTTGCACAAGCCACATAATGCTCAGACGTATCTTCACTATCGCTCCCATCATTCTCCTTCTCGGTGCCTCACTTTTGTTGTTCTTTGTCAACTTAGTGGGTGCTACCAACAAGGGAGTATTGGGAAAGTTCTACCTTTCTCAAACCGACACTTCAGGTATTGACGGAGCCCAATTCCAAGTTACCCGTTGGACCCTTTATAACATTTGTGAGGTTAAGAACAACAAGAACACCAATTGCGTTTCCGCCTCTCCTGCTTATCCATACTCGCCCGAGGACAACTTCGGTGTGTCTGATGGTATCCCCAGCACTTTTGTGAAGAGCAGAAACTTGTACTACTACCTTTCCAGATTCTCCTATGTGTTCTTCCTCATTGGGTTGTTCTTTGCATTGGTGACTCTCTTGCCGTTGCTTTTGTCGTGTTGCACCACAGGATTCTTCACTGGTTTGCTCGGTACCTTGACATCTGGTCTTGCATTGTTGTTTACGACAGCCGGTGCTGCTTGTATCACTGCAATTCATGCTAAGGGTAAGAAGTCGTTTAACAACGATGGCCACAGCACCTCGATGGACACCAAGATGTTTGCCGTGATGTGGGCAGCCGTTGTTTGTTTGCTTCTCACCAACTTGTGGACTATCATCACCGCCTGTGTTGGCGGTAAGAAGAAGTTCACCAAGAACCACGATAAGGAGAGCGTTTACGACAAACACTCTTCCACCTCCTCGGAAGCTTACCAATATAATGGCACTGTTCCAGAAAGCCAATATCAGCAACCAGAAGCTAAGAAATTCCGTTTCTTCCAGAGAGCACCACGCGAACAAGTTTAGTTCGATTAATACCTCTTTAATGCATCAATTGCGAATTTGCAACATGTAGACCCACACTGTCTGGTATGAGGCACTTGTGTTTATTCCAAATTACTCGACTGAGGACAATTCGAAGACCATCGAGGGCTCGTAAAACACACCTACCCTTCCCAATCCGGCTCACAAAGGAATTTTGAGATGCCGGAAGAGTGAGATTCACCGCCCCTCCCATCCACAGTTTTAGATTCACCTATGTTGGGCCCTCACAGGCCGCACTCTATGCTTAGAACAATCTCGGGCGACCAGACAACGCCTCGGGAAATGCGGTTCGTTGCCTAATACGGGTGCGAAAGACGTGTTGCGACACCCACTTTTTGCAGCACCATATGGTCTATAGAATCTGAAGAGGACTATATAAAGCTGTGAAGTTGGAAGTACATCATTATCAAACAACAAGATGAAGATTTCCACCATTGTGCTCGCCACACTCACTGCGCTCGTTTCTGCCGCTCCAGTCCCCACCAATGCCACCGACTTGCAAGCCATTCCATCGGAGGCCATCATTGGCTATGTGCCTATTGGTATCGATGAGGTCGGGTTTGTATCCCAAGCTGACGAGGGCGCTGTCTTTTACCTCTTGAACACGACTCTTTTGGAGGCCGCTTTTGCATCCGAGGATGACACTGTGGCCAAGCGCTGGGACTGGGTGGGTCTCAGACCCTTCCAGCCTCAATTTAAGAGAGAGGATGCCGCGGACTCCGAGGTTGAGAAGCGTTGGGACTGGGTGGGTCTCAGACCTTTCCAGCCTCAATTCAAGCGTGAGGATGCAGAGGATGCCGAGGTAGTTGAAAAGCGTTGGTTCTGGAGTTCTCCTAAGCCATTCACGCCAGTGTTCAAGAGGGAGGACGATGAGGTTTCCAAGCGCTGGGACTGGGTTGGCCTCAGACCTTTCCAGCCTCAATTCAAGAGAGAAGACGTAGAGGAGGATGAAGCTGTTGAGAAACGTTGGGACTGGGTTGGTCTTAGACCATTCCAGCCTCAATTCAAGCGTGAAGACGAGCATCTTCGCGTTCAATGATTGAATAGCTCATCTATTTGCAGGGTAGCCCTTTGTTCTAATATACGCGCCTTGCAACACACCGATTCTTCCGAGTGCCGAGCCGATTTGCTGCGGACCAAATTGACCTAGCCTTCAGCTCAATCGCTTGTTACAGAACGTGGTTGCCAAGCACGTCATGCCTCTCAAGTCGCTTAAGGACTCTGTCAAGGCTCAATTCCACAAGCCATTCAGCAGTGACGAGGAGCTCATCACACACTACCAACATGATCTCAAAGCCGCCATCAAGGCTCTTCGCTACGTACAAGCACACAACACTCGTATGATAAAGTACTGGCATCATCACTTCAAGGTGAACGAAGCAATTGTGTCCCGACTCATCCTGCTACTCGGTCAGGACAGCCTTCAATTCAAAGGCATTGAGGAATACTACGACCACTTCGATCAAGTACAAGCCGAGCTGGTGATACCGAAAGTGCATCCGAAGGAAAAGCAATTCATAGTGGAGCTGGTGTTTCACGAACTTTTCAACTACAAGTCCACCGTGGAGCTGCTCCACCAAAAAGTCTTAGATGACTGTGAATTACATGCCTCGCGGGTCTCCCTCCGCGTGGACGAGATGTTGGGACATCTCCGAGGATGCCTCAAGCTCATCAAGAAGCGAAGCAGTTACCTGGCGCAAAGAGCCAAGCTTACGGGCCAGATCGAGAAGCTCGACCGAAAACCAGGTCTTTTGGACGAAAAGGACCTGAAAAAATTGGACTCGCTCCGTCCACAGCTTGTGGAAGTCTCAAGCAAGTTTACAAAACTCGACGAAAAGGTAAAGGCTCTTCTTCCCCACGTGTTTCTGTTCCTCGATGAGTTTGTTGAAGATTTGTCAAAAATGTTGTTGTGTCAGCAACATGAGGTCTTTCACAATATAAACGAGGCCATTAAACATTTCTGTGAGTTTCATGGGTTTGGTGTGGCTTCATATGAAGAGTTGATGGACCAGTGGGAGCTGGCCCTAACCCCTACACGGCTTCAGCTCGAGTCATTCATTTCGTTATTGGACACTGATCTTGTTCACGAAGAGATTGACGACGAAACAAAACCCACAACCAGCGAAAAGGTATGGAAGAAGGTTTTGGACAAAGTGGGTCATTCTCACACCGTGAAGCTCAAGGATCACGCAAATGGTGTGTTTTCGGGTTACTTGGCTGCCGACCCAATGGCTGCGTTCGTGAAGTATCACAACCCAAATGCCAACCGTCTGGAAACGTACAGCCTTCCGACTCAAAATCTGCCTGATCACACCGTCCTGACTGAGCAACACTCCTCACCAGTTGCACCACCCCTTCCAGCAAAATTCCCGGCCCTGATCGAATCTCCCTCCTCGAACGAAGCCCCACCACTTCCTGCTCGCTCAGCAGCACCACCACTCCCATCTTGCCTGGTTGCCCCTCCGCTACCTCCCAAGCCACCACTCACACCCAAAGCACCTCCTTTGCCGCCAAGATCACCCGTTGTCCATAAATCGCTACCGCCACCTCCTGCTCTTGCTCGCTCTGATTCCCTTGACTCGTTTGAATCGATCCATCTGGACCTGTCACTAAGCCTGATGGTGGAGTCGCTCGAGCTCGATAAATCAGCCGACTATGTGGACACGACCCTCCAAAAGGTCTACAACTCCGCCAAAAACACTATCGTTGAAGTACCAGTCACCACGAAGGATCCTGTGCTTGGCAGCATCTCACCCCAACTTGTTAATACCCTCAATCAGACCTCGTCCTATACAGTCAATCTTGCGGCGTTTCAAGTTTTTTTCCGGAAGCTCGAAGCGGTGTCGTCACTTCAAAGACCAAAGGTTCTGGCAAAGTACGACTTTGCGGGTGCGGAGCCCGGAGACATTGCATTCAAAAAAGGCGACACCCTTGAGATGCTATTTGACTTCGACAAGGTCCCGTCGCTACAAACCTCCACGGCCAACTGGGTGGTGGCAAAACGAGGAACTCGCATTGGCTTTGCCCCGGGGAACTACCTCGAATAGGTCGATTTCGCGAAATTACATGTATATCAGTATTTTGCAGCCATCAGTCAATCTCACCCTCAGTCAACAACTTTATCAACGATCCCAACACCCGTTCTGGGTTCTCCCGCAAGCCGTTGTGGAAGTACTCGCTGGTGACGTACTGCTTCAAATTGCCATTGTCCTTGAAGACGTTTTTCTTCACCTCCATCGTAACGGCAAAATCCACGTACTGGTCATTTACATATGTCGCAGCCACAATGGGCACATCGTCCCATGCGATGGACGAAAGCACACCTGTGTCGTAGAGACTCAGCCATTTGTCGTAGGCATGGAGCTGGTACGCCAATTCCTTGAAATGGCGAAGCTCAGCAAAGTCCTCGAACATCAGCGTGTACACCATCTCTCCTGTGAAAAAGACATTTTCTCCGTCGTATACAAACAGCTTGTTCTGTGGATGGTGACGTACTCTGTCTGCGGCCCAGTTGCTTTTGGTGGAACCCTCGCAATAGATGGCTTCTTGGAAGAGGGCGTAGATGACGTTGGTGTCGAAAGAATGTGCGTTCTGTACGGCATTGAGAATCTGGTATGTGGGCCGGCCCAACTCTCCCAAGTCAAATGCGAACTTCACCACAAGCTGGTGGAGCTGGTCGGTGCCGCCGTGGGCGCCAAACAAAATGCCGAGTGCCTGAAACCGCTCCACGGAGAGCGTGCCACCATTGGGTAAGGTCACCTGATTTTCGGCCAAATACTCGAGAATTGCCCTGACCTTGGCAACATCACCAGGATACTTGTTGAAGTAGTGGATGTTACGCTCGCGGGTGCGTTGGTACGTGGCGGTGTAAACGTCATCAGGGGTTTTATCCACTGGGGGCACACCTCCGGTGATGAGCACCTCCTTGAGCGACTTCAGGTACTTTGACAAGTACGTGAAGCAGCAGAATCCCCCGTATGATTGGCCGAGGATGGACCACTTGGCATCCCCAATCAACGCTTTCCGGATAGCCTCGGCGTCTTCGACAATACTGTCTGCCCTGAAGTTCAAAATCACTTCAAGAGGCGAGCCGCCCACTTCCTTAATTAGGTGATTGAATGTGACCCGCTCAATGGGCGTCGAGAGCCCTGTCCCTCGCTGGTCCAAGTACACCACCTGGTACCCATGGTTCAAAAGCACCTCAGTGCTTCCCGAAAGACTCAATGGAACCGGACAAGGAAACCCGGGGCCGCCTTGAAGGAAACACACCAATTTGGGCTCGGCAGGGAGGACTAACTGGGTGAGGTCGTGGTGAAGTTTGCGGTCATATTTCTGGGAGACATTGGCGACAACAGTGATAAGGTGAGGACTCCCACTCTTCAAGGGGAGTTTGAATTTGAGTCGGTGGTTGACAAGGTCCTTAACCCGGAACCCATCAATTACGGTGTACATGCTTCGCGGCACGGGGGTTTTGTTTGATCTACGCGTATGGACCTCATCTTCAACCAGCCGCTAGTGGCCACTGTCGGGGCGCCAATCCCTGCGGCGCAGCTTCTCACGCGTCTTCAGACATTAGCCGATGAACTCCTGGCGGTGGACCAGGATAACGTGAACTTGTCGCTGTTCCAATCGGTGGCGCAAGACCTCGCCAACAAAAAGCTCCTCAAACACAACAATGCCGGCGTCAAGGTCTACACTTGCTGCTGTATTGCTGACATATTACGGATCTATGCTCCCGACGCGCCGTATCTGGCACGAGAGTTGTCGGCCATCTTTCGAGCCTTCTTTGTGCAACTCCGCCAATTGGTCAACCCCGAAAATCCATACTATCTCCAGCAAAACCACCTCCTACGGCGCTTGGCCGAGGTCCGGTCGGTGATTCTCGTCACCGACTTGCCCGACGCGTCGGCGCTTGTCACCGAGATGTTCACCATGTTCTACGAAATGGCGGCAAAATTCCCCGCCAAGCTCGAGCCCTTGGTGGCAGACATGCTTGCGGAGGTGCTTGCCGAGTGTGAGACGGTGCCCCCTGAGGTGTTGCGACTCATCATCAGTCGCTTTGGTGAGGAGTCGCAGCTACTCGCGTCCAACAGCAACATCACCAACCCGGGTCTAGCCTATTCACTTGCAATCTGCGAGGCCAACATCCACAAGATGTCCCGCCAGGTGACGCAGTACTTCTCGGAACTTCTCAGTGAGACGTCGTCCGAGGCCCAGGAATTGCAGACCCTCCAGAAGATACATCACATCTCGGTGCGCATCTGGCGCTCGGTGCCTGAACTACTCGGCTCGGTCACGGGCCTTCTAGACGACGAGCTCAGCACCGGCGAAGAGCGCGTGCGGTTGCTTGCCACCGCCACTGTTGGTGAGATGGTGGCCGCAGCGCCCACGTCGTTTGCCGTTGTGCAGCGGCCCACTTGGGTGCAATGGCTCAAAAAAACCACCGACGCGTCGCCGGCGGTGCGGGCGCGGTGGGTCGACACGCTCCCGAGCATTTTGGGCCGCACCAACTCGGCCGACGCCGCCGAGCTCCGTGCGGGGCTCACCAAGTGCATGCTTGATACCCACGACAAGGTGCGGTTCCTGGCGACGCGCGCGCTCGACCGGCTCGAGATGCCGGTCTTTACGCGCGTCGTGTGCACCAGCACGGTGCTCACCACACTTTTCTCGCTTATGCGAGAGAAGCATGCGGAGATCCGCACCCGCGCAGTGCAGCTTGTGGCGAGTATCTACAATCACCACGCAACGCTCAGCGCCAAGGGCGAGGTGTTGGACTACGGCAACACGCCCGATGACGAGGTTGCTGATCTCGATACACTCATACGCGACGGCATCCCCAATCACGTGCTCGCCCTCAACTACATCAACGACAAGGACGTGACTGCGCAGGTGGATAAGGTGCTTTTCGAAAAGCTTGTGCCCTTTGAAAGCGACTCCGCCACTCGCGTCCACCGCATCGCCGCCTTCTACCGCGCTCTCGACGACAAGTCGCGGCTGTCGTTCCTCGCCATTTGCAAACGACAACAGGCTCACGCCAACGCTTTACGTCAATACGTGGCGTTGGCAGAAATCGCCCAGGACAAGGAGAACACCTCCTCCAAGGGAAAGCTCGACAAGGTGGTGACGTGGCTCGCTGCAACCCTCCCCGTCAGCATCAACGGGCGCCAGTGTCTCGAGCGGGTGGTGCGTCTTGAAAATGGGCGTCTCTTCAATCTCATCAGGTTTGCTGTTTCTCCCGACTCGGACTACAGGACCGTTCGCAACTCCATCACGGAGTTCTTGACGATTGCCGGCGACATCAAGAACATCCGGCTAAAAGACAAAACCCACGTCACCACCGCCGACATGGTGTCCACTTTCAAGCTCGTGCTCTATCGCAGTCTGACGATTTTGTTCAACCGTACCAACGTGGGCGAGTTGCTTGGATATGCCAAGAATCCGGCGGACGACCTTCATGTGGCGGCCAACGCCCTTCTCGAGCACATTGCCGCCATCGTCCCGGATGCCTTCAAGCTCCACGTGCGCAGTCTCAGCGACACCATCGTTGTGGAGCGGGTGGACGGCTACGATCCCAAAGCGAATAACCTTCGGACGTTATACCATATTATCAAGCGATTCCCCGATCTTTATCCCGAGGCTTTGCTGAATACGTTGGTGCAAATTGCCGTGAGCGGTCTGCCACGCGAAGTGCGCTACGCCGTCAAGCTTCTTGGCCAGAGCGACAGGAAGGAGATTTTTGCGTCCGAGGTGGCGGCGCAGGTGCTTCCTCCATCAAGTAATTCCCACATGGCAGCTATAGCCGAGCTCCATGCAGTGGACTCGGTTGTTCTTGACCTGGCATCTGAGGAGATCACCGCACACCTTCTTACCCAGTTGAAAACCAACCTGGGGCAAACACCGTCTGACGACACCACGTGGGTGGACGACGCCACCCTCGAGGTCGACGGTCGGTACTCCGAGCTCTACGCCAAGCTCCTTGCGTTGCGGATCGTCACCAACAAACTTCGGTACCTTGACGTGGGCGACTCGGCGATGGCTGACGCTGTGGCCAAGCCCCTCAAGCTTCTCGTGTTGGTGTTGGGCCAGAACGAGTCGCGGACTCCCAAGGGGTATCAGTACCGACTTCGTCTTCGGGCGGGGGAATGCCTTCTCAAACTTGCAAAGGTGCGGCAATTGCAGCCGTTCTTCAACCACACGGTGGTGAATCGAATGGGCAGATTGCTTCTTGATGAGTCGGAGCAGGTGCGGGAACTGTTTGCGAGGAAGCTTCACCAGATGCTATGGAACAACGAGCTCCCAGAAGAGTTTCTCCACATTGGGTTTGTCACCGGGAATGAACCCAACGCGCAGCTCCGAGCGCAGGCCAGCCGCTGGATTGCCGCGTGCCACAAGCGGGCGGCCGTCATCAAAGACATACGGTTTGAGCGGGTTCTTACCCGGTTGATTCACTCGATCGCTCATGAAGAAAACTTCGGCGAGGACGAGGCGACCTCCGCCACCAAACAACTCACCTTCTACCTCAAGAGCATTGCAAACGGTGACAATGTGTCGTTGTTGTACTATTTCGCCAGTCGAGTGAAGCAGTACCACGATGCCACCATCGATGCCAAGCTCTATGAAACAGGGTCCGAGGAAACCACAAGGCTCTACCGAGCAGCAGAGCTAGCGCAGTTTGCGATCCAGACCCTCGCCGAGGTGAAGCACTGGACGGTGAGCACCTGGCCGGGAAAAATCAAGCTCTACAGCGATCTTTTCGCGCCCATGAACGACTACACCGAGGCCCAGCGTGTGGCGAGCACCCAGTATGTGCTGGATGAGCTAAGGACTGTGCTCGTGCCGGAGCTAAAGCGGGGGTTTGCAAGGAGAGTAGAAAAGCTGGGGAAGCCAGCGAAAACCGCCAAGAGAGCGGCGCCGGTGCTGAGACCACGCAAGAGGCACGTGGACAGTGACGACGAGGAGAGTGATGGAAGCGAGCTTGAGGAGGTTGTGAGTGCCCCACAGCGCACCCGGCGAAGTGCTCGCGCACACAAGAAGGTGAGCTACGCAGAAATGGTGCAGGATAGCGAGTAGGTGCATGGTGCGTCTATAATACATAATGACAGACAAACGACTTCTCATGGACTGACACAGAAAGCAAGATTGAAACGGCAATAGCCGTGACCAAAGTCAAGAGCAATCCTCTCGAGTTTCGTACTGCAGAGTGTGTTTCTGCCACACCTTAGGTGTCTGGCTGTGTGATCCTGTCGTCTACGCAAAGGGAGGTGTCGACACATCGTGAGCTGAGGAGTGTCAGGGTGACTAGTCTGTGTTGGTGTGTTGGTCAGAATTGGAGTCGCTATGGCTCCATCTCCTTGAGACTCTTGACTGACCCCTGCTCCAACCACTCCTTCCCTAGTAACCGCAACGCCGTGGCCCCCGGAAACTTCTTGTCCGCCAACGCCTGCGGCAAGTCCACCGTCAACGCCCGACACAACTTGTGGCCCTGCTTGCCGAACGCGTGGAGCGCCCACGCCGCCGCCGCCTCCCACCAGTTACACGCCACCATGAAGTGGGGGTTGGATATCAACGAGAAGTTGGTGTTGAGGAGCCGGGCCACAAACTGCCAGATTGCCTCTGGCGTAAACAACGTGGTTGACTTGTGATCGGGGAGCCGAGCCAACACCGCCCACACTGCACAGATGCCGGCCACGCGCTCCTCGTACTTGTTCTCCTGCTCCCACTTTGTCTCCACGCGCTTCCAGCCCATCTTGACTCGTCCTTCTTCCGAGTCAATGGAACACGTGAACCCGATGATGTACGGACACTTCTTGACGAATCGGGCAGCAAGGTAATACTCCAACTCGGCAAAGGTGGCCATGAGCTTCTCGGTGAGCCGCGCGAGCGGGAGCGCCGCCGACGGCTTGACGGTGACCTCTGTTTCTGCCTGGGCCACCACCGCCTTGGCCACGAAATTAAGTATGAATCGGTACACCGCGTCCCCCTGCGTCTTGGACTGGTGGATGAGCTCCACCACCTCGTTGGTCACCTTGTGGAGTTGCTGGTATGAGTTGGAGAGTTGGCCGAACTTGGGGTTGATCTTCCGCTTGATCTGGTTGGCCACCTTCTTGGTGGCGGCGTCCATCTGCCCGACACTGTTCTTGATGTCCACAATGTCCTGTTTGTACGAGGCAAATGCCGATGCAATGGCGGAGAAGTTGGTGGTGCCCGCGCCCTGTTTCTTCTCCCGCTCGACCCGCTCTTGTTCCTGTTGCGCTAGTAGGCGGGCCTCCTGTTCTTGCTTCTGTTGCTTTTCTTGAAGCTGGCGCTCCTCCTCCTCCTGCTTCTTCTTTTGAGCGGCGGCCTCCTGTTGTTGCCGTTGCTTCTCCACGCGTTCCCTCTCTGCTCTCTCCCTGTCTGCCCGCTCCTGCTCCAAGCGCCGGCGCTCGGCGGCCTCCGCCTCCCGCTTCTCCTCGGCGGCAACAATGGCCGCCACGGTGTCTTCCTGCATCAGCAACACCCTTCTGAACGCCCGCGTCACAGACTCGATGGCGGCGGTGTCAACCACCACTTGCGGGGCCGCCGCCCGTGTTTCCTCCCCGAACGCCTTGTCTAGTTGGGCTATGCTGTCGTGGAACCGTTGTGCCGTCGAAGGACGCACCTCCACCTCACTCGGGAGTCCAAACCTCATGATGAGAAATGCGAAAAATCAAAATCTTCACCGCTTCCCCCAAAATGTCCCGCCAGGTGATACGTCACTTTTCCCACGGCGCCCGCCTCGCCCGGCCGGGGTACTCCACCGTGGAGCCCGTGCATCATCTCGTGCCCATCAACAAATCCGCCCTCAAACCCATCTACCAGCCGTTGCTCAAGAGTAAAGACGACATCACCGCGGTGGGGTACAAACCCACGGAAATCGACCAGGACCGGTTGACGGAGCACTACCACAACACGGTCCAGAGCGATCTTCTCCTTCTGTTTTATGAGCACGACGCCAAGGTCATTCCCGGAAACAAGAAGCGCTCATGGGGTCGCGATTCCCCGTACAAAGTGTTTCGTGGGTTGAAGAAACAAGTTGGTCTTGGCCGCCCCTCCCGTGACATCAAGCCCATCACCAGCGACAACGTCCCCGAGATTGTTGGGGTGAGCATCAACGCATACTCCCCGGACGTGTTGGAGGAAAGCTGGGTCAACATCTCCAACCGCCTCCAGCTCGCGCAAATCACCAACGTGAAGCCAAAGATCTTGCGCAACAAAAGCAACGTGTTGCAGTGGAAAGTGAGAGAGGGCAGAGTATGTGGATGCAAGGTGGAGCTCACGGGCCGCGACATGACGCAGTTTCTCCTCACCCTCACCGAGTTGGTGTTGCCGCGGATCAGAACGTTCCAAGGCATCTATAACACCTCGGGCGATGGCAACGGCAACGTGTCGTTTGGCCTCGAGCCCGACCACGTGAAGTTTTTCCCCGAAATCGAAAACTTCCAGGAGTTGTATCCCAATCTTTTTGGATTCCATGTGACGGTGAAAACGAGTGCGAGAACCGACGAGCAGGCCCGCACGTTGTTGAGTGCCATGGGCTTTCCCTTCTGTGAGAGACCCAAGGCTGTGTAAATAGAACTCATATACGAGATATTGAGAAGAGAGGCATGAGAAGGAGTGTAGCGAGAAGGAGTGGAGCGAGAAGGAGTGGAGCGAGAAGGAGTGGAGCGAGAAGGAAGTGGAGGCGAGAGGGAACGCGGTAACCCATCACTTGTGATGGGTCACCTCTTTCGCACGCGATGATCTCTTGCAACCGCGCATGGTCAGCAGTGTTGTCCACGAGTACACCGTGCTCTGGTCCACCCGCATTTCCCAGCGAGACAAGCGATGGAGCGACGGCATGCTCCGGTATTATGAGCTCAACAACAAGATCGAGGTGTTGAGCGACCAGAACATGATTGTGGCCACGGACTTTTACCCGAAAAGTAAGTCCAACCCGGTCACGAGCGGCTACTTTGACAATGGCCACCAGGTGGTGCTTCCAGGAGGACGGGTGGTCGTTGAGGTGGACGAGTACGTGGGCAAGTACACGCGGGACGTGGTGTTTGGCCGCAAGAGCGAGGTGAGGGCCATTGCCATGGGCAACCTCATTGAAAGGAAAGAACCCGAGATGAGGCGAGAGCGGCCCAGACGGATAGGTTTGGGGCGGCCAAGGAAGGCCCTCAAGCTAGAGGCGGAGTCGGCCCCAACCGTGAAGGAGGAACCCGTCGGCCTCGTAAGGGTGAAGGAGGAGCCGTTTTGCCTGATGACAAGGGTGAAGGCAAAAGCCACCGAGTCCGTGGAGCCATCCCCAAAGAGAATCAGAGTCAAGACTGAGCCCGATGCCCTTGAGACTGTCAAACCAGAGCCAACCTCGCAGTTGGCCGAGCCCAAGTCCAGTCCCGAGTCCCTCGACACCGTGCTTCCCCGGATTGCACCCCGGCTGTCACGTCACTTCCGGTACATGCCCCAGAAATCCCTCAGTCCCCCCGACACGCCACAATGCAACGTGTCATTTGTCCAGCCAACTGAGTCAGGTGCCCCCAATACCACCATAGACCCCACCGAGGAGCAGTTTCTCTCCATGGTGCAAGACCTACGGCGGCGAGAGAACGTGTGACTTCATATACATCTATCTTCAATTCTGGCGAGAAACCATGATGGGCACCGCGTTGGACGTGAACACCTTGATGGCCGGGAACGACGACAACAAGCCGTTGAGTGCCCCGACAGCGGGACGGTTGGCCATGGTGGCGATCATCTGCTGCGCTGGCAACTCCTCAACTTGGTGGGCGGCAACAAATCTCGAGGCATTGTAAGAAGGGGACATGTTGCACAAATTTAGCCCAGACTTTGCAGCCCATTTAAACCGCACCAGTTCGAAGTGACCTGTCTTCCTCAAACGTCGCCCACAAAAAGCTTACGCTAAAGGCCACGTTTCGTTGAGGTTCCTGCCCATGAGGAACATCTTCACAAGCATATAATCTCCCGGGAGCGTCAACACATTGGTGACCCTGCTCTTGAACGCATCGAACCCCTCGTACGAGTAACTCTCGTCGGCCTTGATATACTTGGCCCAGTCCAGCTTGGCGTGGTCGTATTTCGGCAGATCCACCCGGGGCGTGGTGAGCACGGGGACGTGTATCACCGCCAGCTCGAGGGACGCCTGGACCCAGTACTTGGTCCAGATGTTCTCCAGCACGAGTGGCGAAACGGCGGTGTCGCCGTCGAAAATGGCCCCAACCACCTGGTTGGGGATATAGATCGGGTGCTGTCGTAACGCATACGTTTTGCGGCGGGCCAACACCACCGTCATGTTCTGAGAGAGGGCGAGCGGCTCGGTCCAGGGAATCTGGGTCCCGAGGTTGTGGTCCCACACAAGTTTGTTGTCAAGAAAGTACGTGAGGTGGAACGAGTACTGCCGGGGCAGGCTGGCGGGGATCTGGCACTCCACTTTGAAGCCGGAGAACCCTAGCGGTGGTGTTGCCCCACAACACAACAGGAAAAAGAGGAACCACAAAGCCATGCTCACAGAAATGGACAAGAGTGATACATTACTGGTCAGATGGATCAGTCACATGTGATCAGATGACGGTTGCACTTGAGTGACCGGGGGGTAATAACAGCCGTGCTGTCATTTGCAGCATACACAAAAATTGAGGAGTAACTTTATTAGGTTTTACTTACTGGTCTCTCTTCTTCTATTACCAAGTGCCACCTAGTCAAACCCCTTGGTCACACCATCCAACTTCTTGGGCAATCTCACCGCCACACCCACCGGGTGGATGAGGGCGTTGTCCACGTCCCAGATTCCCGAGGTGGCGTACACGTCTTTTTTCAACAACTCCACCACGTCGTCCCTGGTGTCGGCCACAACGTGCAACGTGCTGCCGGCGAACTGGCTCTTACTGGCGTCCTTGAAGATCGCCCCCGCAAATGTCACGTGGCCGCCGTTGACGGCGGCGGGGATGGCTTGTAAGTGGGCGGCTCTCACCTGAGAGCGGTCGGTGTTGGGCTTATCGAAAACAACGACGTTCCATTCCATGTTGCGTCTGAGGGTGGTGGAGAAGGAGCGAATGGGGGAGAGAGAAAGTCGCATGGGTCGCATGGTTCGCGCTACGCCGGGCATGAATAAATAGTTGTGCTATGGAATGATGCAGGCTCTCGAGGCTGCCAGGCAGCCAAGGAGCGTTGGTGATCGCCACGAAAAGGTCAATTGCCGAAGGCAATTGAAAACAGTCGAATGGCCAGAAAATCAACTGTGCGGTTGATGAGACTGTCTTTGGCATTCTGTATGGGTGGCCGACGTCTGGAAGATGGTAGATAGACGGGATGGGATGTTCACACCTTGCGCTGGCGCCGATGCAATCGTGGTGTCTACTTCAAGGGAGCAAAGTACCGGGGCTGCTGTCTTCTTGGCCCCAACTCCTCCAACTTGATACCCGCACCAAACTGGTTGCCAGCTGGTGAATGGGCGGGAATCAATGTCTGGGGCACCGAGCCCATGGTTTGTCTTCTGAGATGCTTTTGACCGATTCCACCTTTGTCCTTGATGAAACCCTTGATGAAGGAGGTCTTGTACTTTTCAAGATAGGTTTCATTTCTCAAGTTGGGACGGTCTTCGTTTTGCTTATAGAGTGGGGTCTGGATGATGGGTTCGTCCTTGGTGGACCGGTAGAAGTAAAGGGCAATGCCGGCCAAAACAAATCCGCCGAGCGCCTTGGGCACATTCACTTCGCTCTGTGCTTGCTCTGCGTGGTGGTGAGCACCGTGCGAGTTGAATCTTCTGCCAACAGCACGGGCTTGCCTGACACCGGATCTGGAGAACATGGTGATGATGAAAATAAATTGGGCCAATGAAACGCGCGCAGTTGTCAGAGGTGCGGGTGGGTGCGTGTCGGTGCGCCCGTACACCGCACGTGATTCAACCCCAGCACGCCAAAGCGGCTGACAGGGCTGAAAACATGCAGGTACTCTCTACAAGCTGTGTGTTTCAATGTATGAATAATTGGTCAGTAGTTCACACTGATGAGATAGTCGGCCAACTTCTCCACCAAGGCGGTGGCCTCGCCCGCCACAACGCCCGCGGGATAGTGGGCCACCAAGATGGCCTGTTTGGTCTTGACCGCCACCACGCCCTCGGCGTCCTGCTTGCCGTAAATGGATCTCTCGTCGGCTCTCAAGAGAAAGTACTTTTGGCCCTGAACATGCAAGCCGTGGGCCTGGAGATGGGATGGGTCGGCGTATCCCTTGGCGATGGAGGAGATCTCGTCCTGGGCCAATTGGAAGTTGGAAGATTGCGCCCACAACGAGTCGCCGGCGGCAGAGTAGAGGGCGGCCTTGTCGATCTTGCCGGTGGCCACCAAGTTGTCAGTGTATGCTTGCCAGGACATGTTGATGAATCAGGGGAAAGAACACGATATTTATATTGCGAGCGAGACGGGCTTATGTAAGCGCGCGCTGCAACACAATCTTTTGGCGGTCGCTGCAAGCGACCGGTGATGTGTCACCGACTCAGAGCACCTCCACCTTTCGGCGCTTGGGCGTGGGCTCGTCGTCCACCACAATGGGTTCGTTGTTGCCTTCGAGAGCGGATGAGTCTTCGAGAATGGTCTTGGCCGCCTGCACCACTTTCTTTGGTCTGAGGGCCACCTCGGGCCATTGGGTGTCGCCAACCACCACAAGCAACTCGATGTTCTCGAGCTCGTCGTCCTCGTCTTGGATGAGCACCACCTGCTGATTGGCAATGCCAACTTCCGCCAACGACTTTTCCACATTGTCATCAAAGTCGGGGTCGTACACGAGGCGTGACTCCCCCACAATGACCGAAATGTCGGTGTAGCCGTAGCGACGAGTCACTTCGTCGATGAATGCCTGGAGTGTAAGGTCTAGACTGCTGAGCTGGATCACCGCCTTGGAGGAGAGGCCACAGGCGGCACATTGGGGGTTGGGCGTCATCACCCCGGCTCCGGTGAGGTACTTGTTGGGCTTGATGCTGATGAACACGGTGGAGTAACTGGAAGGAGGTGGGTTCGCCAGCGAGAAGTACTTGAATGACGAGATGTTGGCAAGCCCACTGATGATGGCGTTGGTGGTGGCAATGGCGGGGATGATGTTGCCCGCAATCTGCTTGATGTCAAATAGTGACTTGACTTCGATGCTAAACACCAGGCACCGGAGGTTTGCGGCGGCGCCCACGAAGCGAAGCGTATCCTCGTCGTCTTTGTCGAATAAAATGATGGATTCGCCGGCCACCACCCGCCGCTGAAGGGCCTGAGCTGATTCAACCAACACGGTCAAATTCTCCACCACCAGCCAAACCTTTGTGTCGGAGGCCACGGCCTCCCGCTTGGTAAGCTTCGCCTGTGGCCATAGCTGGTCGATGTTGAGAGCCACTGGGAGCGTTCTATTCTTCCAGAGCAGCTCCAAGCGGAGCGACCGCTCCACATCAACTTTGAAAAGCTTGGTGACGAGTCGTCTTGCAAACGACGAGTCGCCTGACGCCACTAGATGCCTCAACTCTGCGAGCTCGTTCAGCTCCTTGAGGATGGCATCAATCTCCTGCTTGTTGTCGGTTTCGCCCTGGAGCGACTGCTCGGTGGTATCGTCACCCGCCTCATCAAACAACTGTTTGAAGACAAACTCCTTGGCCCATGTGATACAATGAACTGGTTGTGACGGCGTGCTCCTGATGGTGCAAACAGGATACGTCTTTGGAGTGACTTTGGCCAGGCACTCGAAACATTCGGTGCTGTATGGAAAAATCGGCTGGATCTGGCCGTCGAACCCAGTTGTGCCACTCTCCATCAACGGTTTGTGGAGAAAGAGGGCCATGCGATTGACGTAGCGCCGCGCCTCCAAGTTGTCCAATGCGTTGAAGACGTAGTCAAACTGTCGCCACCACTCCACGGAAAACTGGGCCGTATTCATGATGTTGCCGTGGTGGGCAACAAGCTTGGCCCCGAGATAGTTGAACTGCTGGACGGCCTTAGTAACTGTGAGGGACTTGCTTTTGTCAATGTCCTTCTGGCGAAAGAGGAATTGGCGGTTGAGGTTCAGAAGCGTGATGGTGTCGAGATCAACGACATGGATCTCGCCGAATCCCGAGAGAACGAGGTCCTTGAGGAGCTCACACCCGATGCCTCCAGCACCGACCATAATGACGCGGGACTATGTTAGTAACGCTGATTTGCTTGCCCCCCAGGGCATGTCAAAGACATGACTTTTGAAGGAGATTTGGTTTGCTCTGATACATCACAGACCATTTATCACTCAAATTGGCCTGATACATACACTTCTCACAGCCGGGTAGGCATCTCCAAGCACCTTCTTCAAGTAGGCGTCCTTCATGATGCGAAACCATCACGTGATCATGTATTATAAGTCTACACCCTTACACCGACACAAACAAACTCCAGACTCCCTTCAAGTACTGGACAATCTCGTCCCCGCCCAACTTGGACTCTCCGTACAACCGGTCAACAAACGAAATGGGCACCTCGCCGACCGAAAAGCCCAATGCCTTGGCCCGCACCATCATCTCCATCTGAAACACGTATCCCTTAGACTTGGTCTCGTCAATGATCTTGGCCAACACATCCTTCTTGTACAAACGGAACGAACCAGTCAAGTCCGACACATGGGGTCTGAGCACGGTCTCGGCAAGGAAGTTGGCGCCCCGAGACACCAACTTTCTCTTGAGGTCCCAGCCAAACACACCGCCGTCGCCGGCGTATCTGGTACCGGTGACAATGTCGAAGTCTTCGGTCTTTTGCTTGGCAATGAACTGGGGAATAGCTTCGGGGTGGTGGGAGAAGTCGGCGTCCATGATAATGACATAGTCACCGGTGACAAATTGCAATCCGTGCACGTAGGCGGTTCCGAGACCCAATTTGCCGGCACGAGGACGCAATTGAATGTGGTTGGCGCCAAAGATATCAATGAGTTGTTTAGCCACCTCCTGGGTGCCGTCGGGCGACGCATCGTCCACAATCACCACTTCCCAGTCGAGCTTGTGTTGCTTGAATGTCTTGTCCAACAAGTACACGAGAATAGGGAGATTTCTTCTCTCGTTGTAGGTGGGGAGGATGATGGAGTACTTCGACATGCTGACGTGTTGGATTGGCGCGCTTGTGTGAAAACCCGTACATCCTCAGTTTAGGGAAAGCCCATTCATCAGGCTAACAAAGTCCCCCTTGTAGGTTTTGAATTGCCTCTGTTGAAGAAACAGTTGTTGAAGTTGTGGTGTTTGTGTTTGCTGCAGGCGGAAGTTCTGGTATGAAAAATTAAGAGGCTGGCCGCTTGCAGTTGCAGCCGCGATGGCCGCTGCCGTCAGATTAACATTATGGAGCATGTTAGCCTGATAGGTGCTTGGTCCTTGATATGTCACTGGGGGTTTGGCACTGCCGCATTTTAGGCAGCACAAGTTTTTGGCAAAGTTGTGGTATTGACACAGCTCGTTGGAGCACTTCCAGTCGCCAGCACGGAAGGGCACCGCGTTGCGATAATGCGAAGGGTTGGTGTGGGTGTCGTACAGTGATGACTTGATGGAGGCGGCCGATGGGACCACCAGGGAGAGTTTGTCCTTGCGAGTCGATGATGATGACGAGGGGAACGAACACCGGAAGCACGCTGTTCTTCTTTGGAAATTGGAGAAGCCGCACGACGGACAATTCCAGTCGCCAGGCCGGGGTTTATTTTTGGAGAGTGGGAAGGGGGTGAGAATGTCGTTGGCACGGTCGAGTACTCGCGTCGACGATGCTTGTACCTCGACAATGTAGTCATTGAAAACTCGCCCATTCAATGCCAACAGTTCCGCGGCGTCTTCGTGCTTGGAGAACACCGCAAACCCGTAAATTCCCTTCTTGGACGCCGAGCCCTCGAGGTTCGAGAGGGTCCAGAATGCAATGGGGCGCCCACCGTGGTGGGTGAACCACGACTCAAGCTCGCTTTGTGTGGTGTCAGGTGGAAGGTTGCAAAGATGAAGGATTGTGGAGCGTTCAGCGAGAAAAACCAGTGCATCGTGGGCAGCATCATACGGACGGGTCAACACGGTGGGATGGCTCTCAAGCGGTAAGCTTTTTTGTATTAACAGCACGAGGATGGTGGCCACAACGTCCGTTAACGCCTCGTGGTGTACGTTGACATCGACATCCACCTGGAGTCCGCTCGCGACATTCGCCAACGTGGTTGCCGGATAAGGAAGTGCTTCGGCGTGCACCAGCAGCCAGTTGGAATATTCATGAAGTAAATCGAAAACACGTGGATGCTGAAGATAGGCCGGAAGCACCACTGCCTTGTCTCGAGCTTCTCGAGGGAGGTGGACCCGCATCACCGCCGCATCGACCGCCACGAAAGCAAATTGTTTCCCCACAGAAATCACATTCAAGTTGATCCAGTCGTTCATTTGCGATATGGCTTGTTTGAACAGCACGCCTTCACGGACGTGGTCCCACGATATCCCGTGAATCTTCGTGCAATGCGGAGTGATTGGGGTGTTTGCCGGTCGAATAACCACTCGTTGAGGGGGACTCACGACGAGGGAAACGGAATCCACGGTGGCCCAGCATAGCTCAATGATTTCGCCCGAGTCTTTGGCAACAAACGACGTGTCGTCGCACGTGGTGGCCACGGAAACAACTATGTAGGTATCCATGCAGATTTCGTCGAGACGCGCACCCGTACATATCTGGTTGCAAGAAGCATATTTGCATGAGCTGTTGCAACAGGGCTTTGATCCCGAGTAAACGTTACAACTTTTGCAGCCCTCGAGGAAGTTGCGATGTGTCACTTGCAACCATAACAGTACATTTGAGCGTTAGTTATATTTCATTAGTCAAGGTTCTTGAACAGTGCAAAAGACTGGACTCACAATCTCTATAAATTTCAGCCACATTGGTGAGCAGGAGAGGAAGGTTCATACCCATTGCGGACAAGATGGAGATCAAACCTATGTCCGTGGGAATAACAAATTTGCAACATGTGTGTCACATTCGCAATCAAATAGGGTTTACCGCCGATCCTTGCGTGGACCTAAGGGGACCGCCGGACTTCCTCAACACTGTCTATAGAAGTCATTGATTTGTAATTCTATGCTGATATTCTGTCACTTTGCCTGCTTTGCCACTTGGTCATGCACGTGATTGTGCCGGGTGTGTCGCGGTGCAGACAGACGAGTGAGTGCGCATGTTATTGACATGGATGACCCCGAAAACCCCAACCTTGCCCTCCGCCAAGGCCAGAGCCGAGTATTCAAGACCCAGCTCGCCCTCTGCGTGGTGATCGGCTCGTGGCTGTTCCTTCTCTTCTGCATTTTGCGAAGGAAATGGCCTCACATGTACGCTGTTCGTACCCTTCGCAAACGAAATGCAGACACCATCAAGCTGCTTCCCACAGGACTTGTGTCATGGGTCTGGACCGTTTGGGCCATCACCGATGATGAGGTGCTCGAGTATAGTGGGTTGGACGCCTATGTGTTCCTTCTGTTTTTCAAGTTGGGCATCACCATCTTTCTGCTTCTCACCATCTTGAGTATTGTGGTGCTTGGCCCAATTCGTTACTACAACACTGGCAACTATGACAAGGACAATATTCTGTGGCTGGGCCATACTGAGTCGAACCCTGATCTTAGTGACGACTTTCCTAATTATCTCTGGGCGTATCCATTCTTCACCTACGTGTTTTCCATCATCGTGTACGTGAAGATCTTCTCGTACACCAAGCGAGTACTCAAGACTCGTCAGAAGTACTTGGCGTCACAAAACAGCATCACCGACCGCACCATCCGGCTTGATGGCATCCCCAAGCGGCTCCTCAAGAAGAACGACCCTCAGGTGCTTAAAACGTTCATTGAAGATCTCCAGATTGGTCGCGTGCTCGATGTGAAGCTCATCTATGATTATACTCCTTTGGAAAACTTGTTTGCTGATCGAGAAAAGGTATTACGACGCTTGGAGCAGCGATATGCCCAAACGTATGGCCTTCGTATTGATCTCTACAACCACACCACGCCAGCAGTGGTGACAAAACACCCGATTGCAGACTACAACCCGTCTAACAAGAAATTTCAGCGAGCCCGCAAGGAGATCATCGAACTCGCCAATATGCTTGTCAATATCAACGACGAAATTCGTTCCATCCAAGACAAGTTCGACGCTCGCACCGGCACCATCGATGTGAGCAACAACCCCGACTTCCGTCTCCTCCCGTCCGCGTTCATCACCATGGATTCGGTGGCAGCAGCCCAGATGGCGGCTCAGACAGTACTCGACCCACGTGTGTACAAGTTGATGGTAACCCTCGCGCCGGCGCCCAAGGATATCAACTGGTCCAACTTCAAGCTCACGTACTGGGAAAAGTTATGCAAGTCGTACCTTATCACATTCATCATCATCTTCAGTTACGCGTTTGTGCTGTCTTTAGTGACACCGCTCGCAACATTACTTGACCTCAAAACCATTACCAAGTTTTGGCCCGAACTCGGTGACTTGATTCGCAAACTGAAATGGTTGACCACCTTCGTCACAGGTATTCTTCCCCCTTTCCTCTTTTCCCTTTTGAACATTTCCCTTCCGTACTTCTACAAGTATCTTCTGCAGTTCCAGGGCTATCCTTCCAATAGTGACGTCGAGTTGTCGACACTCTCGAAGAACTTCTTCTTCATCTATTTCAATTTGTTTGTGGTGTTCATCATCACCGGTACGTTCTGGGATTATATCTCATCCATAAGTGATACCACCAAGCTCGCATACCAGCTTGCTGTGTCGCTTAAAAAATTGTCCTTATTTTACGTGGATCTCATACTCCTTCAAGGGCTTGCGATGTTCCCCGTGAAGCTTCTCCAGATCGGAGACTTTGTCATTTTGAATGTACTCGGGAAGCTCTTCTTCCTCAAAAGCTTGATCTTGAGGACGCCACGTGACTACCGGTTTTACTACTATACCCCACCGGTGTTTGATTTTGGACTCCACCTTCCCCAGCATATTCTCATCTTCATTATCATTCTCATCTACCTGGTGGTGTCCACCAAAATCGTCACTTCCGGGTTGGCCTACTTCACGCTCGGCTACTTTGTCTACAAGTATCAGCTCATCTACAGCTTCGTGCATCCACCTCACTCCACCGGTAAAGTTTGGCCAATGATCTTCCGGAGGGTCATGCTTGGGTTGGTATTATTCCAAATGTTCATGTGTGGTACGCTCGCACTTGAAGGAGCCATTCTACTTTCGTTATTGTGTACGCCGTTGATAATGGTGACTCTCATTATTGCGTACAATTTCGAACGATACTACCTCCCCCTTCACTCATTCATTGCCCTCAAGGCAATCCAGAATCCATATGACTTTGACCAGGAGTTTGACGACGACCTGGCGACACCACAAGACTCGCCCACGCCTACACCGGAAGAGTCTGGAATCACCGAAACTTCAAGCCTCCTTCGCCAACGGTCTCGGCGTGTTAGTACTGTCGACGAGGAGCGCGAGCGGTTTTCTGATTACACGCATCCAATGTTGACCAATCCACTTCATGGGCCTTGGATTGGGTTCGATGGTGACTACATCTCGATGGTGGAGTATCGCGAGGGTATTGACTTGGAGGCAGGCGTGCCTGATGATACGCTCACCGAGGATATTAGTGTTGTGTCACATACCGAAGACGAGACTGTGGTACGAAAGCGGTTGCGAGTTTCCGAATGGGAGTGACCGAGGCTCGCATGAGTCTGAATGATCCGGCATTGCTGGCAAATGCAGAATGTGCGTATACCTCCAGCCTCAAGGTGAGCTGCCACCCCCCACCTTCGAACTTGCTTTGCGGCCACACCGCGCACAGACGCTTGTTGCCCATGCGCCTATTATTTCAATCTGGGCCATCGAGAAGCATCTCTGCCTTGCTACTCTGATCAAGTGGACGGGAATAGTGTTATTGTAACCACACACGAATTGCTAAAAATTGAGTGGGTTCGATTAAAAACCCGCTTAGGCAGTGGTGCGATACAAAACTACGTCATTGAGAGTGAGTGGGGGTGGAAGGGGATGCTGCGCGACCCATGACGGCATGGTGGAAGCGCATACTGTCAGCGCATGTTTCCAGACGCTGCTCGGCGGCTGATGGTGACTCCTGGGGTGTTGAAGTCCAATACCGATCGGGCAGCCACGGGAGGCATATGCTGATCAGTGTAAGAAATATTAAAGTGGGGGAGAGAAGTAAAGTGATGATATATAATTTGCACCCGCAATCTAATCGTATAATTTTGGTTTCGGTAAGCGAATATCTTGAGGCAGACTATAGGCAACGCAACGGAAGCAGCGGGAAGTATCCCGAAACTAAGGATCACGTTGCTGAACGCAAAAAAGAGCACGTTTCAGTGTCGAAGGGTGTGGCCGGTGAAAGAACGCCTCACGGCATCATGCTGTTACAGACAAGGCTTGATTGCTAGGAGGCCATGATAATTTTAGACCCAGCGAACAAAAGGTATCAATGGCATGCTCGTATTCGCAGAGCACCTGCAAATGCTTGTGGTTGCGATCCCGCACTTTGGGCGTTTTGCAGCCGATATTTTCGGTCAGTTCCTGCGCCGGCGCGTGGTGCAGTGTGCGCCAGAATGATGGCGGGCGCCCATTGCGGGAGTGCGCGCGCCTATCTGAAGAGGCGGGGACCAGATGCGGTAATAAACGCACCCAATTAGACGACGCCTGTTGTGGGAGGTGCCGCTAGCCGATACTCCAGAAGGGCATGTACAGATTGTCACTCGGAGAATCGCTGTATGAACATGGTGGGAAAGGTAGGCGACGGGTGACGAACTCTTCAGTAACTAGGCAACAGGGTGACAACGCGAGTTGGGATTCATGTATAAGAAGGCTGTGATGTGGAAAGGCGAGAGAAGCTACGAAGAAATAAGGGGCGAATGGGAACAAGGTACGAGCAAATGATGTATCACAGAAACACCGATCGACAGTGTCTTTTTTACTTTTCGGGATGGTGAGGCTTGCAACCAATTATCGGGTGCAAGGTTGGCTACACACCAGCAAGGTTAAGTATCATTACCCACACTCATCAAGCCAGTAGGCAAATCACCAAGTGCCCCTTGGTCTTGCCACACCGATCATACCTTGCTATTGCGAGAAACGTTAGCCAAACTACAGTGGGGAAATTAAACATGCATTACATTTGCTTCCGCTTGGACTGTTTTTGTTTGCGTATCAAGGAAATGGACTCCAATTTATCCTTCCGCAAGTTCTTATCAGTAACATACGATGGCTTGTCTTCAGAATAGTCACAGTCGATCCCAAACTTGGCACAGCTAGTACAAACGGGCCTTATTTCATCACATTTCAAATGCTTGATGCGACAAATCCAGCAGCCATTCTTACTTCTGGGAAGAAGACGGCGGCGGGTGTATTTTTTTGGTTTGATGGGAATATTGGAATGAGAAGGGGTGCTTGCAGCCAGGCTAAGCGGAGAATCAATGGTATTGAGGGATGTTCGTGACGATTTCTTGGAAACCAGTCTGGATCCAACATCATTAAGCAGGGGATAATTCTTTCTCTTGTTGGGAGTGTCGGAATAGTACGAAGACGTCGACGAGTCAGAGTTGTGCCTGAACACATTAAGAGGTGGCATCATGCGAGGGGGGTTGATATCGAGTCCCTTGTACTTATTGGTAAGAGGAGATACTCCTGTCGAAAGACCGAGACCCGCATGGGGCTGTTGGTGATGAGCCTCCATGGGAGAAGAAGTCAGAATCATCAACTTCTTTCCGGCCAAATTGATTCTGGAAAAAGATGGCTTCTTTGATACTTTACCCGAGTGAAGAGGCGGAGTGGTGGAAGTGAATGAATGAAGAGAATGCTTGAGGGGAACCGGTGCCCTTACCTCTTCTGGGGTGTAAGAGGGGTCAGAGAATGTTGGAGTGTATGCATCACTCAATGAAGGAGTGTAAGGGTATTGATGATGAGGATGCTGAAGAAGGGTATCGAAATGAGACGATGCCGGTTGAAATGTTGTGGGAAGTGACAGTGATGGCACGTATGGGTGAAGGGAATTGTCGAGCAGATCAGGAATCAGCTCGAATGAAGGGTTGTGCAAATCAAAATCCCCAATGTTGTACATTTCAGACGGAGCCGAGAGATCAAGAAGATCCAGGGTGTCCATGTGAAGTTTTGTGCTTTGACTCAATCCGGCGTTTGGCGCCTGAGGAATTGGAGCATCGTGAAAACTGGTGAGAGAATTGATAGCTTGGGGATTGGAAAAGATCAGATACTGCAGCGAATTCTGGATGGAGAAATCGTACGAGGGATCGGAGATTTGCGGTGGAGGTGCAAACGTCTGGTCATCGAACGTAAAGAGAGGATGCTGAGGCTGCCAACCCGAAGAGGATAAGTTGGACGAGCTCATTTTGATGGTGTCTTCCTCAAATGTTGAGTTTGGGGAATTGACGATTGAATTGGACATGATGATGAAGATATGACGACGTGCCTTGAGTGCACTTGTGTGGTAGCCGAGATCGTGCCAGCAATACGGCACCAGGGACGAAAAGGAAAGTGGTTTGAAAGAAAAGATGGGACGACGACGAGGTGAAAATATTCAAAGGATAAAAAAGAAAAAACCACCCAATGTCATGGGAACGCAAACATGCAAAGTCTAAGCAAGTGCCAGCCAAGGGTGTTATGTGCCGTGGAACAAAACCGTTATGGGTGGGCAAATCTATTTCCGGGTGATGGTACCTTATACATTGCCGTAGTAGGCGATACATTAGGCATGCATGATGCATGCCGCGGACACGAGCCGGTGGGCGTTACCACGTAGCGATAAAAACCACCAGATAATACGCATAGTGCTGACATCACAAACACTCAACAGTTGCTTTGGCAACCAATCTTGATCCACCTTGTTGGTTGTCGCCTGTAGATCAGTAGTTGATGAGAACGATCACCGCCCCCATCTATTGTATCACCAGAGGCTTGGATTGATGCACATCTCCTATAATTACTCTTACTGCATCTTGCGACAATTATCGGCGACCGGCTGCACAATCACGTCTTGACAATGTCCTGCACATTGCGCAATGGCCCATCGACGGGAAAACTTTTCTTGAAAAATTTCTTTCTCACCACTTCCGGATTACCAGCGAAACTGAGGTATTCCATTCAGTCAAGCACAAATGGCCGGAAGAAGATCATCTCCACCTTATAATTCGAGCTAGCATTTGTTGTTTTTTCGTTTCGCTTGGTGGGTACATTTTTTGTTGACTTGTGGTTGGTTCATGAGATCAATTCAGCCCACTTGGCTTCCCCCACCTACTCGCGCCACTTAACCTTTAGGCTTTGCCAATGGCATCGCCCGCTATTAGGCTCGCCTTTCGTACCATTCAAGCTTCAAGTTTGTTTCACATTCAAAGTCTTCTCTCACGTCGATTTCTTACGTGGGCTCCCCGCTCCCCTTCCATTCGCTGTCTCCTTTTTTTCTCCTTGATCCTCCTCTCTTATCTGCAATCATACTGTCTGCATGCGTATCCCGGTGCCACCGCGTGTGGTGTCGCACCGTACAATTGCGAGGTGCGCCACACGGTTCCTGAGTCGTTCCTGGCCACTGGGCTGTTGCTGCATTTGCGACCTACCACATGAAAGCCTTAATATTTTGTGGAAATCCCTGTGTTTTCCGGTCCTCTTGGCCAATGCCTCACCCATGTGTAATTTGGTTGGCTGTGTTGCCTCTCCTCTCGCCTTACTCTCCCCCTACCCTCGCCCCACTCTCGCTCCACCCCGCCTCCTCGGCCATTCTTTGTTATTTTCATGCATTCCCCACGCATCCCGCACCTGGCCAGCAAATTCCCGACACACAGGCTTTGTCACAAGTTGTCCTGAATCTCGTTGTGTCCCACCTGGCCTCAGTGAGTCCGGCGCCTTGACCACCGCCTCGATTTACGGTGCCGATCCCGCCTCACGGTGCTCCGGTCCGTAGTCGCACTTTGGCTTGCCAGGTTTTTTTATTTTTCCGCTCTCGTCATGGTGTACGGGTGTAGTTTTACGGGTTTCGCGATTTTGCGATTTTGCGTCGCGTTCAGCCTCACAACAACAATAATGACGAAGGGCCCGCTTCGAAACCTCCATATCTCTTCTCCCAACGTCATCCATGCGGTCTCATCCTCATTGAAGTCTAACATCATCATTGTGGCTAAGTACTCGTTTGAGGCCGAGTCTCCCCAGGAGTTGTCCGTTACTAAAGGGGATGTCCTAAAACTTCTTGACCGTCCAGGGAGTGGTTGGCTTCTCGTCAAATTCATCGATAAAGTTCATGCTCCGGGACTTATACCCGCTAGCTACGTTGACATTGCGGTCAATGACCCAATCAACCCCATCACTCTTCAATGGCTTCAAGAGGTGGAATCCTCGAATCCTCATCGAGCGAAAAGCCTCCGCACGGCTAACTTTAACGACTCATCCTTCGTGGAACGTCAGATTAAACAGGCCTTTTCTGAGAACAGACCTGTTACCATCAACAACCGTCTCTACCCTGTGGAAGCTCGTGTGGCCAATTGTTTGTTATTCGAGGATCGGTACTGGTACCGCGTCGACATCACCTACTCCGATAATCTGATTTGCCATGTGTGTCGGTACTACCAAGATTTCTATAACCTCCACATTGCGTTGTTAGAGACACTCACCCAATCAAAGGGCACTTCCGACGCTCTCCTGCTTCCCAAACTCCCTGAGCCAATTCCGTCGAAACGAGCAGAACTGGACGAATTGGTAAGCTTGCTTATGAAGCGGTGTAATGATCTCAATGTGTACATCAACAAGTTGATTCTCAACAAGCATTATCAAATTCTGGATGCCTTCATCGACTGGCTCGACATCAATTATGGCGACTTGGCTGGGTATGCTGCCGACAAATCAGAGCTGCTCCTGAACGATGAAACTTCCGAGCGTGTGCTTCCTGGCTCGGCCAACATTCTCGCCAAGCTTGAGCCAGAGCCAGAGCCGGAACACGAACCTCAACACGACCCCAAGGACAATAGCCCTCTTCCTCTTCGATCAAAGTCGAAAAACATCTACAACCACTACCAACAGGTCACCTACGTTAAGCGTACCCCCTCGCTGCCTGTGCTTCATGTCAATACGTCGCCTGTGGTTAGTCGCGTCGATACTCGTGAATTTACCGACCTGCCCACACAACAACTGCCTCATTTAGAGCTGCCCCATGTGGCGCATCAACTGTCCCCACGGCTTCAGGGTGGACGTTTTGATCCTCGTCCTAATGCGGCTGCTGCTGCTGCTGCCGCTGCCGCTGCGACCCAAATGCCCACTCCGGGTCCGTCGTCTCGTAAAGGTAGTGTCACTCGCTACGACTCTCCTCGGCAAACATCAGGTTCTGACAACTCACGAGGACTGCAGAACCTGGTGTTCTCTCAGGTGCGGGCTCCAGAGACTCCTCGTCTTGAGAGCAACTCAGGGGCTTTTGGCTTTTCCACTCCAGTGCTGGCAGGAGGGACTCCTCACATCAAATGTAAAATCATGACACCCAGTAACGACATCATTGCGTTACGGGTGCCCAAACACGAGATCACGTCACTTCGTGAATTCAAGACCATCATCGCTCGCAAGGTACCATTTTCGTACTTGTACATTCGGCTTCCAAACCAAGTCGACAAGACCTTCCGCAACATCGACACCCTCAACTTCAATCTTGTCGAGTTTGTTCGCCATAATGACAAGGTGTTGTTGCGAGTGAGTTAAAATCTTCCATCTATTCATTTTCCTACAAGCTACAAAAACTAAGATTTAAACACACCACTTTACACCCACATGTGTGGTCATGTATGCCAAGGGCACATCTACGATAGGCAGGGCTTTCCAAGTCAGGTGAGTTCGAGCAGCATAAACCACCAGAAGAAAAACTTTTCAGCTCCATTAAGGCGTAAATACCTCTCCATTTGGGACCACAGCTGCCGCAAAGTACTTGTCAAAACTTTCTGTGTGTGTGTGGACATAAACATGTTGGCCGTCGAAGGTCACCAGCCATTGTCGGCTGACGGCTACGCTGAAGACTTCCCAGAACGGCGTGTTACGGTGTATGGCCCTGCGGTGTTTGTGCAACGATTCATCAGCCCATCCACCAGTACGAGAACAGCAGTGCGACCACCTACGATGTACCAGGAGATCACGAATGTGGTTGATGGATCGAGGAGTGTAGTCTATAGCTCACTCTGATGTCGATGGGTGAGTCTCCTTGTCAACGGATTGTTCACTCGCATCGTGGGAGAGTTGCAAATTGCCCGTACAAATATCGGTCTCGCAACCATTCGCCCTCATTGTGCCGTTTCTTCAGATCACAAAGCGCTTGTTACACACCCTTCCGCAGCACAGAACAATACTCACGCAACCACTTTGACAATGCTGCCGACGCGGTAACAACCATGTTATTCTATCGTATGCACATATTACCACAGATTGTGGCACGACGCATGGACCGGTGGGTTGTCCGCCGGTGGACCCAATCGGGTCTATCGAAGGCTCCGGTAACCCAAATTATCTGGTTTGTTTAGTCTAAATTGTTTGAATAGGCTCGCGACCTTGCGAGCCTGAACAAAGGCGAAACTCTAATTTGCTCTCAAACACCAAGCATAGACCACCACCATCCGCCAATCGGTGTTAGGGAAGGCGATCTCAATAACTATTTTCGAGCACTTATTTTGGTGTTGTGCTGGTGTTTTGTTGTATTGTCGTGTTGTCGTAGCATTCACGTAAATGTGACATATTTCCACAGCTTTCGACCCGACCCTGACTGTAGGCAAACGCACAGCTGGCGTGCTCAGAGAAAGTCTTGCAAGGCCACTTGGTGCCGCCATGTCGAACCATGTTGGTTTCACGCAATGGATTCCCATAGTGGATCTGTGCTTTCCCGAAACGGGCGCGTGCGCATTACGCGGTGGCCTAAACCGGCGGCCATCGGCGCCTGGTGCAGCTCTCTGCCAAAATGACTGAAAATAAAAAAAAAAAGCGAGTGTTTTTTTTCGGTCGTCTCGATAAGCACTTTGTCACCTCAACTCTGACACCCAAGCAAGGTATGTCGTCGCACCGTTCACCGAGCTCAGAATTTGGAGGATGTGATAATTGCGACTGCCCGGACCCCGCCTCATGACATTTTGCAGGCACCACGGTTTGCTCCTTGGCCACTGTGCCTGCCGCCAGGTCCGTCACCTCACTTGCTTGATGATGCTTCATTACCAAACACGCATGCCTATTGTCACCCACACTAGTCGACTCAAAGGGACATGTAGCTGTAGGAAAAAAAAGTAAGCTATTGGCGAGACAAAAAGTCAAACTTGACGCATGTGCGCGGGCGAAATGCTGCATCTACCCCCAAGCTCGGTACCCTATTGTCCTCGTGATTTTATCGGGAAGGCTTGTTGCTCTAAAAACGGTTAAATTTCGACTCCGGTTGTTATGGACTGTTAAAAGGACTCTACACGCTGCAAATTGTTTGTTTGAGCTTGTTATTCTTTCGCTACACAACCACCTCCCAATTCATGTCTCTCGCTACTTCACGTCTTTTTAAGTCACGCCAGGCTAAGAGCGAGAAGAACCTCAAAAAGCTTCTGATCTCGGCTCCTTTGGGATCTCATCTCGACTCTGCTCCCGCCACTCCGGTGTCATTACCTCCCACTCCCAAATCAGCTACTCCCGTGGTTGTACTTCGTGTCAAATATGACTTTCAACCCTCATCTCTGGGGGAATTGACCGTCAAACAAGGCGATTACCTTCGATTGGTCAATCGTCCGGGCAACGGCTGGCTCGTGGTCCGCTTCCTCGACGATTCTCCTCAGACTGGTCTTGTGCCCGCATCATACGTTGACATTGCAGTCAACGATCAAATCAATCCTGTCTCATTGAAGTGGTTGAATGAAATCCGCAATAGCCCTCCCAGTGAGATCTTCATCCAGGAAACATTTCAAGATACTCCTCACGGCATTCCCCAACTCTCCAATTCCTATCCTAGACACGTCAAGGTTGTAAATGTTCTTCAAAATCAGCAGAACCGAATTTGGTACAGAGTGGATTTTGTCATGAACGATGGTTCCAAGATCTATGTGGCTAAGCACTACCAGGACTTCTACAACTTGCACATTAATCTTTCCATGATGGGTCAAAGTTACAACTTACCTCGTCTACCTCAGCCTATACGCATGGATGGTAGAATTAAGGATAAGCGGTGTTTGGAATCCTTGGTGACAAGATGCAACGAATTGAATGTTTATCTCAACAAGCTCATCAAACTCCCGCAGTTTCAGAGAGCCGCTGATCTTTACACATTCATTGACAAGGCTGAAAAGAAGGCGGTGGTGAACAAATTCGACGATCTCACCGAGACAGTCATAAACCACATGCTTCATGAAAACTCTATCAATCTCATGGACTTGATTGCCCCCACCCCAACCAACACTTCGTCATTTTCATGCACGGCGCCGCTTCCGCCCGTGGCCAAAACACAATTTTTGGCTCAAAGTAAGTCGCTGACCGACTTACTGAAAGCTCATAACCTCAAGTACTCCACTTACATGCGACAGGCGGAAAAGGAACTCAAGCTACCTGAGAGCAACAGCCAGAAAAGTTTCTCGTCTCTCTTCAACACCTATGAGGATGACGAATTCCAAGCTCCTTCGCCCACCAGTCTTGATGAGCAATTCGAAAAGAAGCACCTGGTAAATTCATCCCGCTCTAATAGCGAGGTGGACTCGGTATTTTCTCATCCCCCAACGACACCCACTGCCAACCACAATTTTGATGAGCTTCCTCTCACGCCCACCACACCTATTCTCGAGGAAAAAGAATTGGTGGAGGCCGATGACTTTGACTTTTCATCCCACTCCGACAAGACGCGGAATATGTCCGTGGCATCCACAGACCCTGATCACGTCAAGTTGAAAATAATGCTCAACAATGCCGAAAACGACATTGTGGTTTTGAAAATGAAACAAACAAACCTCATTTCGGTGGAATACCTCAAGAAACTCTTGAGTTACAAGATCTACAAGGATTATCATTTGATCAACCATTACATCCTCGAGGTTGTGGGCGAGGGTGCTCTCGCAGATGAAGAACTCTTGGCATACATCAAAGCAAGAACCAAGGTCAGTCTCAAGATTGTTCGCAAGCGTTGAAGAGCCAATCAATAAACACTGCCTTGCTGCATTGGAACATCGCCTAAAGGAACCCCCACCCTTCTCTTGCGCAAGCGTGCTTGGTTCCACGGAGTTACGGGTCCACGCTTCTAGACACATCACACACGGAAATAACTCAACTTGTGGCGGCGATGTGCTTGAGATGGCGCTTCGTGTTGATCAATGCCAATCTCTTGCCAATAAATCCTCACATATGAATAGTCCGGCCATCAGCTCAACGTAGAACCTACACAAGCTCATACGTAAAGTCCCATTTTGACATTACTCAGACAATTCGGAGTCCTACACTCATCGTCTTGAGGCGGATGGTTGCATAGCGTGTCGGACCTTGTCAGGAATTGTGTAAGGTCCCGTTGCCCGACGGGCAAAACGCTCGCTAATGACGTTCGAAACTGCACAGCTTTTATTCTAGTGGCTGTGCCACCTGTAAAGGGGACATCGAGGCGTTTATGTACCGTATGGACTGTATATTCTCTATGCTTGACAATTGCATGCAGTTGGAGGGTCCTCAAAGCCAGAGAAAGTCAAACTGTGACAGTATTGACTGACCATAATTTCGAATCCTCCACTTATTGGGAGTTTTACCGCCATACCGACCACTTCATAAACGGACCCAATTCGATTTTCGTTCGCGCATAACCGACGTCGAGGCGCGTCCCGTAACGGCAACCAAACCTAGGTGATTGACCCAGGGTTTTTTCTTCTAAATCCGCCTTGTGTGGTGGTTTTCGCACGACTCGACCGCCCTTTAGAGTTTCGGTGCTGCAAACAAGTCGCACCAGAAAACGTAAACACCCATGTTCGTTTTTGGAATGAAGTTGTACCTGCTGGGACATTTCGGGATACAATCAATACGACTCTAGCCGAACCGGTGCATTTTACTAACTTGCTTGTTCTCTTACACCGCTGATCCTTCATACATCCACCTCTTTTCGGTGACCCCCTTCGATCGGTTTTGTGTCACTCTGTCAAGCAGCTGATTGCCAAAAAGTTGAGGTCAACCGGGGGATTCATCTTTTCATGGTACCCGTCCGCCTTAATCTCATCGATACAAAATCAGGGTCTGTTACATTTTTCTTTTCCAATGAAGTGGTTTACACGCAAGTCTTCCATCAAGGAGAGTCTGGAAGTCAGCTCCTTTGAAGAGAGCCTCTTTGAATCGCCGCGGTCCTCTGGAATGGGTATCGCGGCCTCCGACAATGTCAGTGTGACTACGAAGTCCTTGAAACGACCAACTTCCTGGTACAGAACCCCTCCACTTCATCAAGATGGATTTAAGGATAGTCAGACTGGCTCTTCACATATATCTTCATCTGCAAAAGGTGGGTTGCTGAGAAAATCGTCCATTTCTAAAACTCTCGAGAAGAGAAGCTCTCAATTGTTCAGACTACGTCGTGAGGGAAGTACGAAAAGAACAAGCGAAACCAATCCAGTCTCACCCAAAGTGAATGTGAGTCTTGATACCTCCACACCAAAATCTAAGCAGAAATCAAGCAGCGAACAATTGCCGGAAAACACCGAGCAAAATGCTACTCCCAGTATCAAAGCAAAGTCGTCGCTTAGACCCAAATCTGAAGTTTCCGAGTTATATGAGGCCAAGCGACTGCAGAAGCAACCTACTCAAAATCTCAAAAGGGCCTCCACCATCTCTACCGCAAGACGTCGAACCTCCTCCACCGAAGATGCTCGAGTCTCGACTGCAAGACAATCATACAGGTTCAGCTCCCTTCCGACATATTCTCTCAATCCAACTGTCACTTCCATTGACACGGCCTTCAGCAAACCAAGACGAACCTCGACTGCAACTCATTCGGTGTCGTACACTCTTCCTGTTTTGAACGAGGAGAATGAATTGAAAGTCAAAATCTATGTTGGCAGGCGCAATGAAGATGCCATGGCACTCAAGCTTCGGAAGGATAAACTCAATTCCATCAGCGAACTTCACGAAGTCATATTGTACAAAATCCGGCAGCGTCACCAAGGCCTTTCCCGAGATGCCATAACTCTCAATATTTTTTTCAAAAATGATCTCAACAGTGTTCCTTTGAATCCTCGGCGTCGTTTCGTGTTGGATGCTTACCAAGATCTTTTGCTCGACTACGTCATGAACAAGTCGAAGCTCTATGTCCAGGCGACCTATTGACTGTGGTGATCCACGTTTTTGGAGACTTCTCGGGCTGGCCCGAAGTATGTGTATGTAGCTGGCTCATTGTCTATAGTTTCAGATTTACGCAACCCACCTTGCAGTCAATGTGATGCGTTGGGCGCATCAGAATTTTCGCTACCAGCTTGTGTTGCACATGCCCTCTTTTGATGCGAAACACATGGCCTGCACACACCACACGTGTATAATAAATTGCACCTACATTTATCTTAATATGTCATAACCAACCGTCATGACAGAATTATTTCCCATGGAAGACGAGCCCACATCACAGCTTGCCAAAATGCTGTTGAGGGATCTCAACTATAAACTATTGGACGAAGCCGTTTTCGATGATGAAGACACCCATGATGCCGCTCATCGCAATGATGTCGACGCGTCTACCGAGGCCACCGACCGCCTTTCCAGTTTGAAAATCCCAACGTCTTCAAACCGCCGACGTCTGTCCACACGACTCTCGCTGTCATACGAGATTGACATCAAGAAATCCTTCGTGTCATCGTTGAACCTGGCATTGCCTACGACATCAAAACCCAAAATCAGCGACTTCGAACCCTTGAAAGTCCTTGGCAAAGGGGCCTACGGTAAAGTTTTACTTGTGAGGGAAAAACTGACTGGTCGGCTCTTTGCACAAAAGCAACTTAAGAAAGCTTCGCTCATTATCAACGAAACCAATGAACCCCATCACACAAACTATCAAAGAACCCTCAACGAGAGACAAATCCTAGAGAAAGTCAACCATCCTAACATTGTCAAACTATACTACGCATTTCAAGATAACAACAAGGTATATCTCATCCTTGAGTACCTAGATGGAGGTGAGTTATTTCACCATTTGGCTCAAGAACGATTCATGTCAGAAAAGAACGCTGCCTACTACATAGCACAGATGGTGTGTGCTATACGTTACCTTCATACAAACTTGAAGGTAATTTACCGGGATCTCAAGCCAGAGAATTGCATGCTCAATTCTGATGGAAATTTGGTGTTGACAGATTTCGGTCTTTCGAAAGTTCCAACAGACGACGGCGCCAAACACTCTATCACCGGCACAGCACAATATATGGCACCGGAAGTGCTCAAAGGAGAACTTTACGACTTTGCCGTTGACTGGTGGTCGCTTGGATGTGTGGCCTATGACTTATTGACTGGTTCTCCACCATTCACTGGCAACAACAACAAGAAAGTCATGGACAAGATTATTTCGGCCAAGAAGAATCTCAAGTTTCCCTTTTATCTTTCACTTGACGCTAAGGATTTTCTTCGCAAGTTACTCCAGCCCAATCCTGCCAAGCGACTAGACGCCGATACCGATTTCGATACAATCAAGAAGCATCGTTTTTTTCGCTTTATTGATTGGAATCAAATTGAGAATCCTACGTCATCCATGCTTCCCCCTATCCTACCCATAATCACCAACCCCGAATTGGCTGAGAATTTCGATGATGAGTTCACTGAGATGGCCTTCACTCCCCCCACGAAATCTGAGAAGGATATTTTGCACATCAGAGGATTTTCGTTCAGTCATGATGATCTCCACGGCCTTCGTGAGTGAACACTATTCTTTACGAGCTACAGCATGTGTGCACCTTGACGAAAATCAAAACCTCACAATATATTCCCTCCATAGATTAAGTTCTATGATATTCCTCTACTAGAATGTAATACATCACGAACACCCTTCCATAACATTCGTGGTCTCTCTGCTTATCAAATAACCGATGTACTTAGCGTATTGTTTTGTTTAAATTCGCAAAGTTGCATTTTTGCAGAATTCACAAAAATTAGAAAATCCGCAAGTCTCCTTTCATATCATTATTCTAAATTTCAAAGCTCGAATTTTCACTGTTACCCACCTGTCCGGAATTCATGAGGTATTTCATTACTATGTATAGTTGCTAGCACTTTGAAAGATTATAGTACAACGCCACAACCAAGATCATCATGTTTAAACCCCAATCCAGCCACACAACCAAAGTGGTGGATGCGGTGCACTGAAAGTGTAGGTAGTTCCGGGTGAAAAGCTTGCTGATGAGGAGTAACGGCATGATGCAAAAAAAGTGCCATTCACAATTCGTGAACAAATAAGGCACTGAATAAATAAGAAGGGATGCCGCCTGGAACAAAAAGCTCAGCGTGATCCATGCAAAGAAGTCAATGGCGTTCAAATCTGTGGCAAGCACATTAAGTTGTTGAAAAATGTAGTCCACCTCGAAAGGTTTTTGAATCGATGAGAAGTTGTAGTCAAAGTAGGTGAAGACAAAACGCTGGAAACGAAGGTACCCGTTCCTTTGTGGGGCCGAAGTTTGATTCTCCAAATCAGACAATTCAACACCCGAGTCGACTGACCGTTTGTTGAGGGTGAATTGAGAGAGTTGCTTTTTGATTTTTGGGTCTGACTTGTGGTTGCGAGAAAGAATGGGTTGCTGCTCTGGGTTGTCATAGAGAGGTAACACAGGCAAAAGCCACTTAAACCAGTTGATGTAGATGAGTAGACGACGCCACGTGAGACGCTCAGAGATGCTGATATGTGGACAAGAGCCGTATGAGTTTGGAGTTTCGCCTTCGTCAGAAGAAAAGTCGGCGCCACCTCCCCCGCCGGCACTGATACCGCCCCCAGGGAAAGTGATGTCCACCCCACCACCGCCTCCCCAACCAATGTGACGGTGCTTACCGGGAATGTTGGCTTTGGTGGGACTTGCTGGAGGTGATGATGCATAAGGACGCCAGCAAGCTTCACGTGCAGGCAGGTATGGCTCCGCATCTTCGTCGTCCAGGTCGAGAGTTTCCGTGTCATCTAAGGTTGTCTCCAAATGATATGTGTTCTTTGGACTCACTGAGTAGAACTTATCGACAAGCTCGTAGCACGACCTATACTTTCCCTTCTGAAGTGCGTGGTGCAGTGGGGTATCGAGAAGTATGGGCATGGATTCAAACTTCTTCACCGCACGCTTTGTGTCGTCGCTGACACTGAGGGTTCTGGGAAACAGACCATTAGATACCAAGGTGTTCCCTGAATCCGTCAGCTCCACCGACGGACGCATGGCCGACTTCCTCCGGATGAGGGTGTCTGCCAAAGCGGACGCTGCACCGTGATTGCTTGTTCGATACCCACTCTCATGGTTTCTCCAGGAGTGGTACATGTCGATGAACTTATTGTACTTGGTGTCGTAGTCAAGAGGGTTGGCTTGAATGGAGATCACCAACACATGATCGGCCCCAACAACGAACATCAAGAGAGCCACGTTACGCACTGTCCAAGCATCTTGATGACGCTCATGGGCCAACACGTATACCATGAAGATCTTTAGCGCTTCCTCGATGAGGGGCATATAGTAGCCCTCGAACAATGGTCTTTTGTCAAACCTGGGCAAAGCTGAGTTCCCCATAGTCATGATTACTTTGATCTGAAATATAAGGCGAGCTAGCCATGTGAATACAAGGCCAAAAAACACCGTGCGGCCATATTCATAGTTTGGAGGATCTGGAGGTGGGGCTGAGGGATCAGGGAGTCGCGAGTTGGGCGATCTCCACACCAGACGTTCGAGAATGGCCACCACTGCCACCGCCCCGAGTCCACACGCCGCCACGGCCGTGGACACAGCGAGGAGGAAAGAGGGTGGTTTCATGGACTGTTGTGGTTCAAGCCAATGGGCGCGCACAAAAAGATGCTGACGGTGGATCACGTGAGAACTAACGACACTTGTGGAGGAGAAGAATGTGAAAATGCATACCAGAGTGGTGAGAAATGTAACCACACTTGTTTACATATCAAGACTGGTTATTCCTCTAGGTACTGACTGTGGGTGCACCCTTCAAGGTGTACAGGCGCAATGTGCTTGAAATGTACGGGCGTGATGCACGGGTCTTTAGTATGTCTCGCCGAGTGATTCCCCTTGAAAGCAACCCCGACATCTTCAATTCGCTTGCGGAGAAGCTCGGACTCCTGCCAATACTTCAGTTCCACGATGTATACTCCATCAGCGACCCTGAACTTCTTGCCTTTCTTCCTCAGCCCGTGTATGCCGTGATCATGCTCTTCCCTATCACAGACGGATATGAGCTGCATCGCCAGGAGCGCGACAGTGCTCGTCGAGACTATGAAAATGAAGACTTCGACAAGATCAAGTGGTTCAAGCAGGTCATTGGCAACGGATGCGGGCTCTATGCGTTGCTTCACATCTTGTCGAATTTGCCAAGCGACTTCATCATTGAAAATTCGCTTTTGAGCCAGACTTTTCTTTCACAGTTGAAGGCGGCTTCTACCAATGAAGACATTAGTCGTCTTGTCCTCAATTTGGAGCAGAATATTCAATTGGACACGAACTACGGGTCACAGGGCCAGACCGAGGCTCCACTGTCGTCCGACTCTATCAATCTCCACTTCATCACATTCATTAAGGGCACAGACAATCATCTCTATGAGCTAGATGGTCGGCGCAAGGGTCCAGTGGATCTTGGGGTTTCCACGGAAGATCCTCACATTTTGAATGATGAGACTTTAATCCGCAAGATCCAATTTTACATGCACACCACCGACGACGAGAACAAACACAATTTCGCTCTCATGGCGGTGGCTCCGACTCTCGATTAAACTTGGCCCTTGATATCGATTTTGCGGAAGCCAGTCTTTACCGTCACTTCCATCACAGCTCGTCTGGCTGCAACACAGTCAAAAGTCTCTTTATCGACAAACCCCGCGAGACCATGCTCTATAACGAGTTTGTCAAACTCGGTCTGTTTCAACTTAAGCTGTTCAAGAACAAACGACACCCCAACCATGCGGTATGCTGATGTGATGGTTCTCAAAGCCTTGATGCGTTCTCGAGCTACCAAATTCTGCTGAAGAAGCTGGTATGCCAAGGGATATGCTGACTGCTTGATGCGATCAATAAGAGCAAATACCTCGTGGTATCGGCCCTGAACCTGGTAGCTATGCAATTTGAATGTTTCCACGACCAAACTGGCGTTGGTGGCTAGGCCTGTGTACTTTGTCTCGTCAAACAGGCCTTGGATCTTGTACACTTCAGAGTGGTTGCCGGTGATGATCATGTAAATGAGTCGATAGTAAGTGAACTCCAAGTCAACAGCATCATAGCCTTCGGGACCATCAGCCTTCTTTTTATCATACAAGTACTTGAGTTGGGTCTGGCACTGGTTGAACTCACCCAAGTCACTGTTTTCAATAGCAATTCGGGCGTGTGCAGCGTACACCCTCACCGTGAGGTCGCTTTGTACATGCTGAACAGTGAGATCTTGTCGAATGGACTTGAATTGGGTATTCAAGTAAGAATATGTTGCTCCATTGTGATACTTGTCAAGAATGAAGTCAACACTTTGTTCGAGGACATGAGGTGGCCGCACACGAGCCGGGTCCGGCTCGGAAGTGAGTCGAAGGTAATTCTTTTCGAGGTCGGTGCATGTACCAACGATGGCCCCATCTTTCCGACGCTTGGACCGCAGCTTGGGCTCGGGAGTGCTGGAGAACCGTGCCAGACGTTGACGTTTGCGTTCGGCAGAGTCGTAGTCGCCCGTGGGCACTTTCGGTGTGGTTTCACACGCTAGCACCAAATCACCTCCGTCAAGCGACGGTAGCGTTTGTGAATGCCAGTCGTTGGATTCCAAGCGGCCCATGCTTTTGGCACGTTCCACAACGAACTCGAGTTCCTGGTTCACGGCAGCCTGTCTTGGAGGAGGAAGTTGATCTCTCCGATCAAAGCACCGCTTGGCAAATTGAACCAAGGCTTTGGGAAGCTGGGCTGGCTTGTCACACTGAAGTGTCAATTCACCCCCATCAAACACAGGGAGCGACTGTTGAGCCCAGTTGTTGGTCCATAGCTTGCCAGTTTCGGTAGCTCGGGTCAAGAGTTGCTGCAATTGAAGGTTGAACTGAACCTTGGCTTCGGGGGATAGCAGAACCAGCCTCACATAACTGTCATTAACGAAGCTCTGTAGCGACTCGGGCCATGATGCAGATGTTTGTGGAGGAGATGGGCCCCACTCTGGGACCAAATTGGTGGATGCCGGTAGTACTTGCGGAACGTGCCACGACGAACTGGACAGCTGCCACAAGGGGGTCACAACCAACGGCCCGGTACTCATTCCATTTGCGGTCCTATCTTTGCGCTTGAGCTTACGGACCTTGGGAGGCATCTGGTGTAAAGAAAACCTCCGTGCCGCACGCGACCATCCATGAGATCTGCCATCTTCAACAAGGACTCAGCGCCCGACCGCAAAAAGCCACGGGCGACGTCGTGGCTGCACTACAAGAAGGCTAAGTCACTGTCTCCATACATCGGCAAGAAATTGGACCCCAAGCCCGCGGTCTCGTGGAAATTTGAAGATCTCCTCGCGTCCTACAACGAGTCGGGATACCTCCCCCCAATTCTTTCCCCCACCTTACCTCCACAGTTTGAAGTCGAAGAGTCTGATACAAACAAGCAGAATATCCGAGCTCGAGTGTTGAATGAGGAATTAGGAAAGTACGAAAGTGACGACGACCTCCCTCTCCTGATGCTCTCGCCCACACTTCCCGCAATTTTCAACACAGAGCGGACCCTGGAACCAAGTCGTCCGAGGGTCAGATACATCAACCAGATAAGCAACAAGGGACGGTTCCTCGTCCGAATAAAATTTGTGTCCCGAGACAGATTCCGCAGTGTGGGGGTGACGGGTCTTGGAATTAGAATAGAGAAGACGGAACTGGAGCAGACCAAGGTCAAAGCTCAAAAAGACTCCGAACCACCAGGTCATTCTATAAATACCAGCGGGCTGGGACCGGAATGGTTGCGAGGAGCTCGAGAAACCGAAGCTCTTGCGTCCCAGAACAAGACGCTTGCCAGCGCGTGTATGTATTTGGATCTGGTATTACAGTATGCGGTGGCTTGTGACAAGGAAGAGAGTGGGAGAACATCCACTGAACGATCATGGACCCAATTGGGACAAGCATTACAAACGGCAGCAAATCACTTGGAACAGATGGCCTTGAAGTACGAAGACCACAAACTCAAAACGTATCTCCTCTTCTTCGTGGGGCTATTGATTCAGCTTCGAGGCATTGTTCTCAAACGTGTCAACAGCATATTCGCCAAGGTGGTGGACGGCTACAAGCCCAAAAGCGACACTGACACCGTTCACTCACAAGCCTACGAGTACCAACGGAAGATCATTGACAACTATAACGCCATGCTTGATCACTTCTCAAGGGCCCGCACCTACTTTAATTGTCCCGGAATCCTGGTGATGTTTCCGAAAGCCTGGCACATCCGCTCTAAACGGCCGCCAAAGCAGCAGGGCGCCATTAATCTCGTCCAAGATAAGTTTTGTCTTCCTTTAGGGATATACTCAGGCCTTAACGAGTACGCGGCATTCATGTACCACAGTGCTACTGAATTCCTGGACTTGTATCCAGAAGCAGCACATAACTTCAAGCAGATCCGGCGAATGGAACGAGAACGTATATCTATACAGAATGGACTTTAGCGCTTGCGCTTGCCAATGTACTTCTCCTTGTAGATCCAACTGTTGCCAATCAGCTTGGCTCCGAACAACTCGCTCAAGCGTAACCACGCAGCGGCCTCGAATAAGTCCTTCTTGTGGGTCTTGGATTTTGAGCTCCAGAGTTCTCCTAGCTGTAGCATCAGATCAACATACCCCAAGGATCCTGCCTTGGCGAGGAGACTCATTCCAAGGGCTTCGTCTGCTTTTGAAAGGCCCCAACCATTGAGCACTGCATTTCCAAGTTCATGGTACGCATTGAGCACAATGTTCAGTCGATTATTGGAGATTGTCTTGGTGAGTTGGATCTCCAGCAATGCACCAAAATTATCAAGGGCAACAAGGGGGTCGGCGTCGGGCCCCAAGCTTTGTCGAATGAGCAGAACGAGATCTTCTGGCTGATAATCGTTGAGCTTATGCATGTATGAGTTGATGTTGGTCGTGTCCGGTAACCTCAGAGCAAGGATACTCTTGCAGAGCCATTTCACGGCATGACGGTCGTTCTTCTTGACGCCTTTACCCATACGTAGGGCCAAAGCATAAAGGTACATGGCCTTGGGGTAGCTATTGGGGATGTTGGCGCATATCTGTAGCTGATATGAGGCCTCTCGATGGTTGCCTAGGCTGCGAAGCTGGATAGCACTTTTGGTACGGCTTTCGACCAGGAGATCTACCGACTGGCGGGGGGACGATGCTGACTTAATCAGTTGAGTGGGAGAAGAGTCCGAGACTACTCTTCGAGGACTGGTTTGGAATGATAACTCCCCCGCTATGGGAGCTGACGGTGACCGAAGTGACGAGCGCTTCCTGGAAGGAGGTGTTCGAAGTACTGACTCCGACAGGCCGAAGTTGAATGCGTCGTCGTCATCGTCCTGGCTTGTATCAATCGTCGTGTTGGGATCATCGTCGGAATTGTACTGCCTGTGCATTTTAGGGGTGTCTGGGATTGTGGGGGAATCATTCTGAATGACGGTACTCACTGAACGAATCAGATCTGCCCTGTCGACCAGAGCTGCCAGGTCGCCTGACGACGAACTCAGCATCTGAGATGTGATGTCGGCTTGGAATGAGGTGATGGAGTCACGATGGTTGTAGACCACGTTCTTGACATTCACCGTTTTCTTATCGGCCACCTGGGCCAGAGGATTGCGATTGAGTGCCATAGATTGGAACTGACTTAGGTTGGGTACTCGTTGTTGGAATTGAGCATTGGGATTACGTCCCAGTCTTTCGGAGACCACGCTCGACATCGTCGGGTGCAGACGAGTCGGACGAAAAGTATCGAGAGTGGAGTCACGACGACTGAAGTCGGAGTCATCGAGCCCCAATCGGTCAAGAAGTCTTCCTGTAGTCTGCACCGACATCATGGAGTCACGACGATTGAGGTCGGAATCTTCGTCTAGTCCCAAGCGGTCAAGAAGCCGCCCGTTGGTGCTGACGGAGTCAAATGAGTATATACTCTCACGGTCGTCCGAGGACGCCTGCACCTGCAATTCTAGCTGCTGGAGCGGGCTGACGGTGTTGTTTCTGTTCATGGTGAACAGGCGCGGAAAAGGGGCCAAACGGAGTGGAGCGAAAGCAGGAACCAGCGCGCGGCTTGTGGTCCCGGTTGGGACCAAAAAGGTTCAGTGCGGGCCCAAAATGGATGTATCGCAGGGCTGATTTCAAGGTGATGTGTCTAATTCATCTCATGCCAACTTGATTGTGAATGACACTGAATACATACTCATATGATCAACTTGAAGTTTACGAAAATGACCTGTCGCCAGCCTGTCGTTCTCGTCGGTCTACAGGCGTATTCGAGTTAGGCGCACGCGCACTCGGAAGATCTGACGGTCCGTAACGCAGCCTGTCGATCGACTCAGTCCGCACGACTCATCGACCGATATACGTCACCTGGCCCAATGCATAATACCCATCTCATTGACGTATCTGCCGCATGATAGCTCGGGGATCGGCCATTCACACAAACGGCATTGTGCCGTTATCCTCACACGGCTCGATGCCGTGGGCCCGTGCCGTGCGCACCGCACCCAAAACCCCGTCCCACAAGCGTTCACGCCATATTGATGTACCCTCGTTCTCTGGTGGCCCACCCTGAACGGGATCCTTCGACACTCTCCAACTACCATGCATTCTCTTTGAGGCACACCCAGCTTGATCTTGAGGTCGATTTCGGTACTTTGAAGGTGTACGGCCGAGTGCTTCACCAGTTGACCCGCTGTCTGGGCACTGACCTCGTTCTCGACGTGTCTTACCTAGACATCCACGACGTTGTTGTCAATGACGTCCCGGCCAGATTCTATGTGGGCGAGCGTGTGGAGCCATTGGGTGGCTCGTTAACCATCGAGTTGCCTGAGGCCAGCAACCTTGCTGTGGAGATCTCCTTCTCCACCACGGACAAGTGCACAGCTCTCCAATTCCTTGATAAGGAAGCCACAGACGGTAAGAAGTTTCCATATCTCTTCTCGCAGTGCCAGGCCATCCACGCTCGGTCACTCTTCCCTTGCTTTGACACCCCCGCGGTGAAAGCACCCTACTCCTTGTCCGCCATAAGCGCACACCCGGTGCTCATGAGTGGTCGTCTTCAGAAATCAGAAAAAGTGACGAAAGGCACAAAGTATTACTTTGACCAGCCCATTCCCATCCCATCATATCTCATGAGCATTGCTCTGGGTGACATCACCCACAAACCCATTGGTCCACGTTCACATGTCTTCTCGGAGCCCTTACGGATTGACGCATGCCAGCATGAGTTCGAGGCCGATATGGAGCGCTTCATTGTCGCTGCAGAGAAGTTGGTCTTTGAATACGAGTGGGACCAATATGATGCTCTTGTGCTACCTCTGAGCTTTCCTTATGGAGGCATGGAGAACCCCAATATCACATTCGCAACTCCTACTCTTATTAGTGGCGACAGAGAGAATGTTGACGTCATGGCCCACGAGCTCGCTCACTCGTGGCTGGGTAACTTGGTAACAAATTGTTCATGGGAACATTTCTGGTTAAACGAAGGCTGGACAGTTTATCTTGAGCGCCGTATCACAGGTGCTATTCATGGCTCTGCCACTCGTGATTTCAGTGCAATTATTGGATGGACAGACTTGGAGAACTCCATCAAGGCCATGGGCCTGTCAGCCAAGCGGTTCTCGCGCTTAGTCCAGGACCTCAAGGACGGTACTGATCCCGATGATGCATTCAGCACTGTTCCATACGAAAAAGGTTCCAATCTTTTATATCACATCGAGCAAACCGTGGGAGGGACAGCTAAATTCGACCCGTTCATCCCATATTACTTCAACAAATTCAAGTACAAGTCGCTTGATACCTATCAATTCATCGACTGTTTATATGAGTTCTTCGACAAAGAGTTGCTCGACAAGATTGACTGGAAAACTTGGTTGTTCGAGCCTGGACTTCCGCCAGTGAAGCCCAACTTCGATACCTCTTTGGCAGATGAGAGTTTCTCACTTGCCGAGCGGTGGTTCCACTCTGCCACCAGGAAATCGCTCGGCGACTTCTCTCCCCAGGACATTGTCAAATTTCTGGCCAACCAGTCGGTGGTGTTCCTTGATACCTTGGCATCCTACGACAAACTTGACGATTTCAGGTGGAAAAATCACCTCGATACACTCCATCACATGACAGAGCTTTACTCCACGTACTCGTCGTCGTCTAACGCTGAGGTTCTCTTCCGCTGGTATTCGCTACAAGTCACGGCGCATAACACGGATTTTTACACCAAGTTGGGCGAGTGGCTCGGCTCGGTTGGGCGCATGAAGTTCGTCAGACCAGGCTACGTTCTCTTGAATCAAGTGGACCCCGATTTGGCCAGACAGTATTTCAAGCGGTTTGAGAGTGGATATCACCCCATTTGTAGGGCGATGGTGAGGAAGGATTTGGGTTTGTAGGCGCAAGGTTGGTGAGTCAAGAAAATGTTTGCATTGTATATTGTAGCCCGATCAAAGTGGCCCGAGAACGAAGCCCCCATCACGCTCATCAAAATTCATGACTGTACTGTAACTATCTTTCCCATCTGGCGGCAGCAATGATATTTTGCAACCTCCGCTATCCTATCCTTTTGCACCAAAAGGCCGAGGGTTCCGTTTGTGATGACAAGCAGACTGAAGGTATGGCCACTTAAGAGCACCTGTTTGAAGACTTATGGTTTAGCTCTTGGTTATCGAGATTACACTGTTCTGTACTCTCCGACTGCCTCTCTAACTTTACCCCAATTTTCTACACTAGAATTAGTAGAAAGTTCAAATCTCTGTTCTACACACTAGACGGTTGTCATGATCGACCCCACCAGGGAGCCTCATACCAATCCGTCCATCGCTCAAGCGCCACCTGCTTTTTCATTTCATCTTGGTGCTGCGCCGTATTCACGTGACCGCGCACTTGATCCACGTCACAACATGTCTCTTTCCTTCTCTTCGTTGCCTGTACGTACCATCCAAAGTATACAGTACCCTACCTCCGCTCACTACTAACTCAGATCTCGGCACTTTCTGAGAGACTCAGTCTCGACCGCATCCGTGCGGATGTCGGCACATTGCAAAACAGTATTTCCAAGGTCCGTCCTCCCCAAGAGTTTTTTGACTTCAGAAGACTCAGCAAACCCGCCAACTTTGGCGAGATCCAAAGTAGAGTGTCATATAACTTGGGCTACTTTTCTGCCAATTACGTGGCGATCATTTCTGTGTTGTCCATATACGCGTTGGTCACCAACTTATTGTTATTGTTTGTGATTTTCTTCGTGGGAGGTGGTTTGTACGGTATCAACAAGTTGGGAGGTAATGACTTGGTGTTGCCAGTGGGGAGATTCAATACCTCTCAGTTGTACACTGGTTTGCTCATTGTGGCCGTGCCATTGGGTTTCTTGGCTAGCCCTGTGTCTACGATGATGTGGTTGATTGGATCCTCCGGTGTTAGCGTCTTGTCCCACGCTAGTTTGATGGAGAAGCCCATCGAGACCGTGTTCGAGGAGGAGGTGTAAATTAGCGGAGACTTTCATAAATATATCGGTGTCAAGAAGTGGCATGATTGGAGTTAGACATTGAAGCAAGTGGTGAGACATTGAAGCAAAGGATGTTGGGTTGACACATCAAACAATATCCCATTACATGCCTCGTCAACACTGAATACCTTTCGAAATTTGAACATCAGCTCATATAATCAGCTCCAGCTGATCATCTCACTCTCTGGTGTTACAGCCCTTCGCTACACTTGTTTTAATTACTGTGGATTGCTATACAACAGAATGCTTAGATAGGCTAAGGTTGCTTAGATGTGCAACTTAGTTCTTCTCCAGTGTCTTCTCTTGGCGTTGTATCTGACGGTGTTGTTGGTTCTCAATCTGATCCACTGAGGCAAAGGTCTGTTTTGCTTTTGAGCCTTAGCCAACTTTTGCTTAGTCTTGAAGGATTTGAGAGACTGAATGTTAGTACGAGTCAAATATTGGAGAGATAAAGGATTCGGTGGCGAATCTGATGGGAAGACTCTGGTGCAATGGAATAGTCCGCTTCGCTCATTAACGTGATGGCATTTGGACCCGGTCATGTATGTGGACGTTTCATTTGGTAACTCCAGTGGAGTTCATCATCTAGGACATAACATGGACGTGTCGGATTTCACCCAGTTCAGACCTTTCATCCACTCTCTTGTTTGGTGTCGGTACATACAGGCATCTTGATGTAATGAACTTCAGTTGAGAAATTTTACTGAGCGCACCAAAGAATTCACCAGTGGCCCGGAGGGCCTGCACACAAACCAACTTACGTGTGCGCACCGCTCAATTGTGACTGCTTCGAACGGAAGCGCGCAGAGGTGGAGCCCTGAAAAATTCCTTCACGCACGGAAAAAGACTAGTTACCATCCACAATGACCAGAACCTCTGTCCTTGCTGACGCCCTTAACGCCATCAACAACGCCGAGAAGACCGGTAAGCGTCAAGTCTTGATCAGACCATCCTCCAAGGTCATCATCAAGTTCTTGACTGTGATGCAAAAGCACGGTTACATCGGTGAGTTCGAGTACATCGACGACCACAGATCCGGAAAAATTGTTGTTCAATTGAACGGTAGATTGAACAAGTGTGGTGTCATTTCCCCAAGATTCAACGTCAAGATCAACGACATCGAGAGATGGACCGACAACTTGTTGCCTGCTAGACAATTCGGTTACGTCATCTTGACCACCTCTGCTGGTATCATGGACCACGAGGAGGCCAGAAGAAAGCACGTTTCTGGTAAGATCTTGGGTTTCGTCTACTAATTAATAAACGGTACAGTGATTTGTCGTAGGCACTTCAACATCGACACTAAACCACCGACAGAAATTATAACCCACAAATATTCAACAAAATAACCACTCAGAAAAGACATCATCTCTCTACGTTACGCCATCGAGATTCCAGCTCTTACCTTACCTATGTAGTTTTGGCATCTCGCTCCGTTTGTCTCAACTATTAGGGCTCGCGCCCTACTCGCGACACCACTTGCATGCACTCCCGTTCGTCCAATGCTCACCTGAAAATCTTGTAAAAAATTAAAACTTCATCAGTCACTACAACCATGTCTGCTGGTATGTTGCCCCGTCACCCTACGAAACGAAACATCGAAATGACGACTATGTCGTCCATACTGAAGAGCTGAATGTTGAAAGAATAAACCGAAAGGGAGAACTCCATTTTTCATCGCATCCCATTATGTTCGTTAAAAGTGCTTTATGTTCCACGCTATGAGTCCAATGTCAGCCCAATGTGTACGCCTGCCATTCGATATGCTCTAACTCATCTTTCCAATGATTTCGTATAGCCCTTTACAATACTAACCTTTCAGTTAGAGATCAAGTTTTCGGTGTTGCCCGTATCTACGCTTCCTTCAACGATACCTTCGTCCACGTTACCGATCTTTCCGGTAAGGAAACCATTGCCAGAGTCACTGGTGGTATGAAGGTTAAGGCCGACAGAGACGAGTCCTCCCCATACGCTGCCATGTTGGCCGCTCAAGATGTCGCTGAGAAGTGTAAGGAGGTTGGTATTACCGCCGTCCACGTTAAGATCAGAGCTACTGGTGGTACTAAGACCAAGACCCCTGGTCCAGGTGGTCAATCTGCCCTCAGAGCTCTTGCCAGATCTGGTTTGAGAATTGGAAGAATCGAGGATGTCACCCCAGTTCCATCTGACTCCACCAGAAGAAAGGGTGGTAGAAGAGGTAGAAGATTGTAAGCGTGCGATCTTCTAAAAGTCATAATGCTAATCAATGTATACAAGCCAGTACGAAGTCGGGTAGTTTTAGGCATGAGACATCATTCTACTAGAAGTCTCGTAAATTTGTCCCTCTCAAACATCACCTCAAAAAATCCATCGCATGCTAATTCTACGTCGATGGCGCAGTGTGTCTTCTGGAGCCGATCTTGTGTTGGACATGCTCCATGGCCCCTCTCGATTCCCACCAATCCAGTTGCCCGAGGATCCGAAAGTCGTTGAGCTGGACTCCAATTTGGGTGCAATGTTCCTCCAATTCATGCATGTTCACAATCATATGTCTGCGTCCTTCGCTCCCATACCGTACCATCGTCTAATGAAGGGTCTTGGGGACAGCATCACCTCGTGGCAAGCTCGGGCCCCGAGCCCAGTGGCCCCGTACGCAGGCTATTTTGTCCGAACTGACTATGAGCAAGCTCACAAATTGTTCACAAAAGAAGGCTCCCAGTCTTTTCTCGAAGTTTTTGAAGCTGCAAATAAGGCATTTGCGTGGTCCAGAAGATATCAATCCAAGGAAGAGCTGAATTTAAAGGCACATGTGGACCTCACGATTATGTGGCACGGCCCGAAGTCGCATCCGCTTGAACTTCCCCCGATTCCCCTAAACCGAGGGTTCTTCATGGATGTGCAGTCTCTTCACAGGTTCAAGGACCCTCGAGCCTCTGGTCTTGCAGAATTGGTTGAAATACTAGAACAGTACGGGAAGCTTGCGTACGAGTTTCACTTTTTGAGGACATACGGCCGACCTGCATTATCTAATCCCAAGAAGGCCCTTGACCTTATCAGGGACATAGTGAGCTACTCGAAGCTAAAAGAGGTTCTCATACTCAGAAACAAAATGACACAGTCCCCGACGTCCTTGCTCCACCGGTATATTGGCTTGTTGTCACTCCGCAACCAGCATCTCGGGTGGTTTGAAGAACTTGCAAGCTACTTGCATCAAACGAATTCCAGCCCAGTGCCGGAGGTATCTTTTCCGATACCACCTTCGGTGGGATGGTTGCAGCCATATTTGCGAGCTCCACCCCAGATGCCTCAGGTCGAGATCTCTTCGACTCCCGAACTCGAGGTTCTTGGAAGTAATCTCATCAGCATGGAATTCTGGACCTGGTTGTGGAATACGGCGCCGGACAAGTTTCGCCAATTTTGGGACGCCTCGGCCTCCTTCCAAGAGTACCTCGATCATGTGCTCCAAACTTCGACGAAAGACTCGAAAATCTGGATGGGCCAATTGGTACTCAACGACGAGGATGCTGCTCGAGACTTCCTTCAGAGTTTGCTTCTCCAACCAAGACCCGGAGCCGTTCGGTTTCTCAAGTCTCAAGAGCAACAAATGCTGGTTGTGAGACCCCTTAAACCTCTGATACTTCCTTCGCTTCCTGACATGTCACAGGCGACAAGATTCGTTCTATTGCACACGGATGCAGCGTACCTCTCGGTCGGCGAGAGGACTCTCATCACCAATTTCCGCATGCTTGGAAGCGCAACTTACAATTTCTACACCACGTACTGGCTTGTCAAGAGCACGACTTCGGCCAGTTCTGCTTACTTGAACCCCATACGGAAGCTTCTTTTATCAGAGTCGTACGCCAGCCAGCTTTTGGACGATGCAAGAATGTTCACACTATTTGCAGACAAAGAGTACATCAGTCACCTTGTGCAAGCCCGCAACTCGAACAAATTCGCTGAAAAACAACTTTCATCATACCTCGCCTGTGCCGTGATCCAAGGGGTTGACGTGAGAAGCTGGGTCAAGCAGCAGGTGGACCTGATGCTCAAATTGTCCGAAGCTGGACCGGATGCATTCACCGATTATTACAGAAACCTCCCCACGTTCTCATTGGATCGGTCGTTTGTGAGGCGATGTGTGAGGCGTGCAAAGAGGTGGAAAGGCCATCGTTTTGACACATCCTCCTCTGGCAGCTCCTATCGCGAAAGTCCTCCTCCAACTTTTGCAACTTCAGCACCAGCCGCCTGGGTGAATCTTGTGGTGATGCGTCTCACGTTCAATCTACCCTTGCTGGAGTATCTCAATGCTCGTCAGGGGTACACCGAAGCCATTCACGCTTCTCTCGAGACGTTAGCCGATGACCCTCACGATTTGATTTTCAAGGCAATTGACAGCGGACATGAGAATCAACTCTTGAGGTTCATTTTCTACGCTATTGGCCACGGGTACAATATGCCTCGGATTGACGTTGACATCAACTTTAACGCTCCCAAGCAGACACCCGTGCCAGCTCCACCAGTCACAGGATCACCGGTATCAAAACTTGGCCTCGTGAATTTTCACATTTCTCGGAAACATTTCCCTGCCCGGTCGCATATGCCGGATCTTTGCTCCAAATTGGGCAGCATCGGACGAGAGTATTTGCGATACGTCAACCGCAAGAATGGCACAACCCCTGAATTGATCGAAATCCTCGAGCTGGGCATGACGCATTCGGCCATTGCATTGAGCTCAGAACTAGTGTTTGCCGTACCCTCGCTTCGTTCGATTATCGAGGCCCAGTTGAAAACAAAGTACTATGTGAGGCTCTTAGGAGCCGCAGCATTTCGCCAGGCCCTCGGGGCATTGGTGTTGGAAAACGAGTCACTTGCTGAAGCTTATGTCAAGCAGGTCACTGACTCGTTTCAGGATGTGGACTTGGAACTGTTTTGGTCTATCGTAGGGACCCTGGTGCGTCGCACGTGAGGAAGGACGATGTTGCCAGATTGGGTGCGAATCTCCACTGATAAGATCGCAACATATAAGACTGCAAAAATGTCCCCTTCGAATCATCGATAACATGTCCTACGCACTTGCATTACTTGTTGCCGGGTTGTTGGTGTCACTCTTTCTTTCAAGAAAGCAGCTCACTGCCCTCGGCGCCAGGTACAATAAATATTTCTCCGTCAGCAGAACCCCCACCCCCGCCAGCTCCCGTAAGAACTCTTCTTATGCCAAGGAGGCACCAATGCCCAAGGCTATGCCCTTGATGATCACTCCAGAGCAGGTGAAGGAGTTTGACGACCGGCCCTGGAGGCCATTCCGTTGGCCATACCACCAGACCATGTCCATTTTTAAGTTGGACATCAACCACTGGTTGGACATGGACAAGTACTACTGGCATTATATCCAAGAAAAGCAACGGATTTGGCACCAATACGGTCGTCAAAACATCGACTGGTTGCCCGAAAGCGAAGAGGCGTGCCTCGAGTTAATGGAGATTGTCACCGATCACATGTTGGCTAGATACCCTTTGCTATTCACTTTGTTAGAGGACAAAAAGTCTCGAGGCAAGGTTGTTCGGAACGAGATGACCAAAGAGATTCTTGACATGTCCAAGCCCTTGAAGGAGCACCCCCTACTCTACGTCAGCAAGATGGCCAAGGAAGACTTTTATGTGGTGTTGAAAAACCCTAAGGACGACCGTCACTACCTTGTTGCAGCCGCTGTTCCATTCCCTGGTGGAAGTTTTGGTATTGACCACAAGATTGGTAAGCACTTGGACATTATCCATGACGATGTTCCTTACTACCACGAGAAGTTGAAGAAATCAATGGAGCGGTGGTTCGGGCGTTTGGAGCCAGATGGACCGGTGGAGCGGGCCTCCTGGTACATTACCACCGACCACAAGTTGAAGTGCAGCAACGTGTATCAGAACCCAGAGGTAGTTCCTGACCTCAAGAAGGTTTTTGCCGAGACCGATTACGACGACTTTGTGGTCAGAGTTGAGAGACAGACGCTCCGTCGGTTGCCCAAGTCTAGAGCCATCATCTTTACCAATCACCCTGTGTATTACAGTATCGACGAGATGAAGGACGAGCCATTGATTCCCAGCTTATTGAAGAAAATTATCTACGAGGCTCCAGAGAGTATCATCAAGTACAAGAACTTCGAGGTGTTCAGAGACCACCTCAATCCATACCTTGAGTCTTTGATCAAAAGACAAATCGAAAAGGGGATCATCAGCGAGACCACTCCTGTCAAAACCCTTCCCAGCTACCCATTTGCAGCTTGGGCCAAAACCGACTTTGACTATGTCAATGGCTGGTCTTCCCCTCATGTGGACAAAAAGCAGCACGACTATCGGGAGAAGTTGCCAAAGGAAAAGTTCTATGGCAATGAGTAGAAGGAGAAATGAATATGATCATTATGTGCGTTACAGCGGTTTGAAGAATCAGCGAACCTTACGCTTCTTAATCTTGGCACCAGAAGACACTGGGTTTGTCGCAGGAGCTCTGTCAGTGATTTGGGCCGTATTTTGGGAAGTTGGGTTAACCGCCTCCTCGCGTAGTTCTCTGAACGTTTCTGCAAAGTCGGGATTGATCCACTCGAGAAGGTATGGGGTGACTGTGATTGCCAACATCACGGTAAACATGATGGTGTATAGTCTGTTTCTGAAGATGAAGCCAAAGGGACTGCTCATGATGATATCGCTAACACCACCCGAGGTCTTTTCGTAGTAATCTTTCGCAACAGCAGCTCTGAACTCGAGAGGTTCGGTCACGTCGAACACCTTCAGCTTGTCCAACTCGACTGCCAACCCGTCTGGAATGGCCCGCACAACCTCGTCCCCCACCTGAATACGATACCGGTCGATCTTAAAGTGAAAATCGTGCAGATGCACCATCAACTGATAATCGCCCAAAGCCAAATCATCAAATTGGAACTGGAATTGGGAGTCCACGGGTGCCTTGATGACAGTGAAGTCGTCCAACGACGTGAGAAGCACGTCGATACGCAGAGCCAAGTTCTGCCCATTGAGCACCCTTGTGTCCATACTGTCAACAACTGGCCCAAACACTGACTCCGGAACCACCACCAGGCCCTGGATCGCTAGCCCGTGGCAAACCCCAAGCATCAACCAAAGAAAGAACATGGTGCCTAGTTACCCGCACCACTCGCTTTGATTGAAAAGTGCGACACTGGTGATTTTTTTTTCTTTATTGTACAAGTGCCGGTATTATTGTAGGGCGTCAGTTCCGGACTTTGTCCGATCCCAGAGCTGCTGCTCTCTACAACCGCCACGAGAGCAAATGGAAGGGCACGCGTGGCTCAAAAGTTTGACCAGGCACGTCTATTTCGAACAGTCTGAATATCCCGTAAATGTCTTTTTGTGCTAGATATCACATATGGCCCTTGAGACTTCGTGAACCCCAGCGATCATATGCATACAATCCAACGGCAATGGAAATTAGTCCATACACTTGCTGCGTTGTGATTTTCTTTTCCGTGTCGTAGACCCACACTAGACTCACTGCGATGAGTACTATACGCTTCATCATCGAAGCAATGGAGTAGGACAAGGTGGGGATGGAACCAAGCAAGTGGAATGCTAGGAGTGATTGTACGAAATGGCTCAATGAGTCAAGCACTATGAGGAGAAAAACCACAAGAAGATCGGCTGGCAGCTGCGCAGAACCTTTGAGGTCGGTTTGTATGTTAGCGATGCCACGGATGATTTGTGGGAGCTCATTCATAGCAAACCCTCCAATAGAGAAGCAGAATCCGATCATCGAGCAATAGAGAATGATGGTGAGCTTGTCTGGCTTGGCCACAGGCTGGTAGTCAATGATGTTAGAAAATGGGTTGTTGAATGACTGATTGTTCTGGTCAATTGTTTGCTCATAGGATTTGTCAACATCTGACATCAGGAATGGAAGCTTGATGGAATTTGTTCTTTGTCTTATGAAGCGCTTTGGCTTAAAGTTGGCCAGATGAGAATCGCCAGTCTTCTCATCAAAAGGTGTACTAGCACGACTGATCTCGGTGTTCAACACAAGCAGAGCAGCATTTGGAGGCGAATCCCAAGTTATGAGCTGTTTGCCGTAGATATTTTGCGATGCAAACACGATTGTACTCAAGATGCAGAACACAAGACCTTTGATTTGTTTATAGTCAAGTTGATTGAACTCATTCGAAAGGAGGCTGGAATTTTCAGTGGACTGAAGCAGGTCGGACACAATGATAAGCATCACTCCTCCCACAAGTGGAGTCAATGATAGATAGGTGATGAATGGAAACTTCACCCGATACACCACACGATACCCCAACACAATGAGTAGAGGCGACAATGCTTTGATACTGGACACTGTGGCCAAGGGGATTAATGATGTGGCACTAAGTGAGAAGAACTTGCCAAAAAATTGGAACAACCCAAGAGGTAAGATCTTGAGAAGCACCAGCTTCTGGAACGTAGCAACATTGGGATCTCGAGGAACACTACCAATGGGGAACAGATCGGCTATAGTGGGCACCGACTTGACAATAGTGATGAATGTGAGCGCTAAACAAGCGCTGATGAGGAACTGGAATTGACTAAGGAAAAGTGGGTATGAGAACTTCACCAACACCAATTTGGTGAGCTGGGATGTGACTGACGAACATAGGTACCACACAAGACATGTCAGTACCGTTTTCCAAGCTATGGGCGGAAGAAGCAGCCCGAGCATGGTGTGCGGAAGGGGGCACGGGTGTTCAGTATGGCGTCAGAAAAGGCTTAGCAAAAGTCCAGCCAGCATAAGCCCTTCTTGGTATAACGAGAGGGGAAGAAGACTGGTTTGAAGGGGCAAAATCAAACTGTGACTGTACGTGCACATTTGAAGGAAAAAGGACTGGCGATTGTTTGCGTAGAATCTCGAAACAGAAGGGTGCAAAATGACGCAGGTCTCACCACTTTTGAATTCTCATGAGCATTCGGGATTTGACTTAGCTTTTTGCTTGTTGAGTTTCACTCCACCGGCGTATTTAAATTTTCAAATTGCTGCAAATCATGTTACGATACGTCATATCGACTTGAAGCAATTTGTTTCATTACCTCAGCCAATACCTGCCATTAGTCGTTATGCTGTAAAGACTCTAACTATAATGGGTCAATGTATAGACTCTACCCGTTGAGTCTCCAATCACCAAGTCGAGGTGGCCGCGAATTATCTTGTCATCGTGCACATTGGAGAATTTGAAAACTTCCAATGCAGTCACATCTCCATGAATCTGATCTCCCCACACCACAGAGTCGAGATCACCAAGAGAAAACTTGTCATCCGGCACAATCAGGAACAAGTCTGTCACACGAGGTTGCGCGTACGACACTGCCACAATGTCGTGGGCCCAATAGGCGTGGCTGGCTTCTACCTGCTTGAGCACACTCGTGCTCTGATCGTTGACACTGCCAAACGTCACGTTGGTGACACGGGAGCTCTTGAGCTTATGTGAAAGTATTTGCTCCCCGTTCAACGTATACACCGTGATGGTATTGGCGTACTTGCCAGTGTAGACCACAGCAATATTGCCGGTGTCATTTGAAATGGCACACATGACATGTCCGGATCCGATAGCGTGGCGAATAGTACGCATGTACTTGTATCGCGTGGTGTCCCATAATATGACGTTGCCGTCAGCGTCAACACTGAGGCAGAACTTGAAGGTTTTGCAGTTTATGAGGTTGATCACAGGCTTAGTGTGCCCTCGAAGAAGGGCCTGGAATTGAAGCAAGACCTGTGGTTTGAGCGAACACTTCCAAACCTGGATCAATCCATCATGAGCTCCTGTCGCAAAGATTCTCGACCCAAGCTGTACCAAGCTCGTAATCTCGCACAGATGAAGATTGAGGAGTGTCAGGGTGTTCACCACGAGCGAGCCGTATGACGTGTTGGCGCGGCGAATGAGAAGGTCGTCCTCGCAAGAAATACACTGGGGTCTGCCGACCCACTTGCGAGTCTTCGAGCTCCGCTCCAATTTGACGATTGGTTGTCCGAGCTTCGACTCGAATGTGAGTACGGGGTCAGCACCTTTGTCAACCAAAGTCAAGTAGTAACTGGCCACGTTCAAAACATCCTTTTTGGGGTGCGGGCGATGGAATACCTTCAAGGGGGTCTGACCAAAGTTGTTGATCATGCCAATGACGGCCCGCTTTTCGACCTCGTCATTAATGTTGTCCAAGTTAATGGCGCCATTGTACGACAAGTGGTGGAAGATGTTGAGGGCCAAAACTGCTTCGTGTCCATTCTGCTTGATACCAAAGATCAAGTCAATCCAAAGGTGAAGCTGACTCGAAACGTAGGGCAGCTCAAGAGCCTCTCTGTTCTTGGCTATGAATATCTTAGGGTCACCGTGGGCCCAAGGCGGAAGTTCCACATCGTGTGACACTTTTCCACTTTGCATGGTTCCCAACTCGAAATTATTGGTGTTGACAAGAAACTCCGGAAGAAAGAAGAATTCGGGTGTCAACTCTCGCACGTCTGTGGTATTATCACGCGACGCCAGGACCCATGCTTTTTCAATGGAGTTGAAAAGACGATCAGCGTGATCAAACTTGCCGCCTTGAAGAATCAAGTATGACTGGACATAGGGCTTAAGCCGAATGAGGAACGACGTGACAATCATTGCCGACGAGTAATGGGTACCGTAATGAAATGGCGGTGCCGTTGGGTCCTGGAGACTATCAAGAGCCTCATAGCGCTCCTTGAACTGCGAAGCCCGCTGAGCTGTTTGAGCTCCCATGGGCTTCGAGAGGTCTCTGAACGTTTTGGGGTCAGATAAGTCGAGTTTTGGGCTGGTGTAATCCGCTATCACCCAGGGAAACACAGGGTATTGCGTCAAGTCATTGAAAGTTCGACCAGCGAACGTATTGATGATCATGAGATAATAGAAATTGCTCATCTCACCATTCTTCCACTTGCGAGTAGCTTCGAGGTAGGATGCTTTTGGCAGCAGAAATGCCAGCGTGAATTTGGATGCAAATGTGAGGTCCGGGCTTTGTGTTGATGTTTGAAGCAGCTGCGCTAAGTCATGGTCAAGACCCTTACCTGAAGCATACGGCTGGAGCTTGTTGTAGATAATATCACGCAGGCGGCAAGTATGACACGTGATGAGGATACTGGCACCGTCATCAAAGAACATCTCAATAGCAATATCCCGTAAGAGGAATTGTCTTTTCGAGATACAGCTGAGTTTGTTCAATCCCCACGCCTTCGTGCGGTGGGTGTCAGTCTTGAGAAACAGACTGGCCTGCGAGCTGATAAGCTCGAGATAAGGGTCTCTCTGGTGAGTGGGAGCATCCTTCGCGTCGATCACATTACCATCTGAACAATGGAAGTAATTCTCAATCAAGTAAAGGAACCCTGTCCCCAAGATCATCAAAGATTCCACAGGAACGAGGCCGTTTATCTGTGAGATATTCCAGATAGCTTCAATTCGATCTCCCATGTACAAGCTCCGCACCACTTTGCGATTCTTGTCGTCATTGGGTTCTTCGACCATCTCGAAGTCCTCGTCATCATCTTCTGCGCTAGTATCGCGGCGGTCGGTGATGCCGAGCGTGTTGATTCCCTCAATAGCAAAGTCATCAACGTCAGAAGTCACTGTCTCAGACTGCTTCACGGGAATGGTGATGTTGAATGAGGGTTGTTCCAGCTCAGCCAACTTGTCCTCTTCAATGAGCCGGCGTCGCATGCGATCCACTCCTTCGATGAAGTCGAGCACATATGACCGTTCGCCAGATCGTCCGAGAACTCGTTCAATCTCACTCTTGAGTAGATTGTACGAGGAGGTGAAGAAGGTTATGTTCTCCTGATGATCCTGAATGGCACGATTGAATTTGGCTAGCTCACCCGACACAATTGATACACGTAGCTGGTCGCAGTCTCGCTCGAAGCTCTTGATGTAGATGTTGTTCATGTGTCCGAGCTTGCCGCCATTGGTGACCATGACTTTAATCATATCAATGACATGAAGGGTTGTGTTGTTTTTGAACTTGCCCATGTGAATGGCATAGTTGCGTGTGTAAAAGTACTTGTAGGTGGGGATACGATGAATGGCTCGTATCGTCTCGTCGTCATTCTTGGTCATCACGACCAGAAACAATAACGGTTCGTCGTGGGAACAGGCTTCTTCCTCACGGGTCATGAAACATGCTCTAAGGAAGTTGAGTATGTGATCATAGTGACTGAGGTCCTCGTTGAACAACGTCGCAGCTAGTATATCCACCACCACCGCAAGTTTCTTGGTGTCTAGCACAGTCTTGTCTAGCACAGTCATCTGGCGGTAAAGAAGCGATTTGGCCACTTCATTCACGCGGTCCGGGTCACTGTCTGAAGTTTCAAGGAGCTGAATGATGATAGCTCGGCCAAGACACTTGCGAACTTTGGACGTTGGGGAAGGTGAAGCTTCAAGCACAGACAAAGAGCACGTGAGAAATAGGTCAATGGCCTCCAGGGAAATGTAGAAGTCTCTGGCCACAAAGTTGGTGTAGTAATACGCAAGTAACTCACTGGTGCCGTTGAGGAAGTCCTTTTGGTTGAAGATGAAATTGGACACCCCCAAAAACTCGTTAATGTGCTTGAACAGGCGGGGAAAAACAATCTCCAACATTACCGTCTTGGTGAAGTCACTCAAAACATCGAGAATGGCAAACAATTCGTTCACAACCAAAAGTTTCGACAAAAACACATCCGTCAACACCGCCACTACTTTCTCGTAAGTGGCACCAAATGCCGGATCCAGGGCCCATGTGAGCGACATGCGAAGATGACCAACGAGCTCCAACATACCCTCGAGCCAGTCTTTGTGAGTGTAGAAAGAGGCAAGCGCCTTGTTGTTGAGGCCCGTTTTAATCAGGTCAGCATATTGATTGATGAGATGCAAAGCATTCAAGGACGACTCCATCAGCTGTGTGCCCCGTCGAGGGGAGCTGGTTGCACTGAGAATTTTGCCATGGTCCGCAGCAACCTCATACATCGAATTGAGCACGAGGTTATTGAGGAGAAGAAGGAAATCTGGCATCACAAGGTGCACGAACAGATTTTGGAGGTCGAACACCGACGTGAGAGTGTAGCTCTGCAGCGAGACCTCGATACCAAAGCTTGCAAGGAATATCTGAGCAAGGATGCTGTCATCCAGCCACCAGTGGCGGAGAAAGTGGGTGAGGATATCAAGACCAAAATTTACCTGGAAGAAGCGCTTGATGATGTGAGACCCGAGTGTCTTGAGGAGCTTGGTGAGAAGTGTAAGTCCACATTGGGTGACGTCTCTAGCATCGGGACCCTTGTAGTTGAAAAGAAGGAGAATCCAATGAATGGTGATGCCTCTAGAGAACTTTTTGAGTACCTTGATGGAGGAGCTGGGGTCCGCAAGGACCAGCGTGAGCAGACGAAGGATGAGCACCCCATAGAAGGGCAGTGGGGCGTGATAGAGTGAATAAATCACAAAGAGAGACACCGATCGAATGATTTCCACTGAGGTGTCGGCCCTGATAATGAAGTTAAGGGTAGACTGGAGTTGGTTGATCGAGTCGTCTGAAAGTTGCCTTCCCAAGAAAGAAGGGGTTTTGAGGAACTGAATCAACTTTTTGAGAAGTCTCACGCGAGTAAACTCGCCGTTGTTGAATGCTGCGTACTTACCACTGGAAAGTACCAGGATGTGATGGAGCAAAAGGCTGAGATTGGAGGCATCGCCGGAGAAAAGTTCAAAGTCCATCACAAGCGCCCGGTAAGCATTGGTATTAACAATCATCAGCTCGTACTCGTTAGCGAAATCATACCCGCAATGCGTAAGCACCATGCGAAGAAGAGACGTGGAAGCCGACTCTGGAATCTCAAACACAAGCTTTGGATTAGCACTTTGTTTATAATGAGTGAGGAGAATTGACAAGATGCCGTACCCGTTGATGTTGTCGAACTCACGAGCCATTCGCCAGTCCTGAAGCACCTCAAACAAGAGCTGGACGACGTGGTATACGAGGATGTCGTCGTGAAGTGAGTCCTCTAAGAATTTGAGGATAAGTGCTGGCCCACCAATGCTGTACAAAGCGGCATTCACCGTTAAGGGACTGGATGTTGGCTGCAAATCTGATAAGTGGAATGCGATCTCGCGCTGGCGAATGCGACGCTTGGCAAGAAATGCCACCAAGGGCTTGCGGTCGAGTGAAAAGGGCGTCTTGCGTATTTCGTTGACTCGGAGTGCCAACTTGGCCAAATCACTTGGACTCAATAGATCAATCACGCTGGCTAAGGTGTGTTCGGAAAAGTCATGGAAATCCCACTGGTATTGCATGCCCAAATTGTACAACAACGACACCCACTCGTACGAAAGGGCTGTTGCGAGAACCGCGACGTTGGTCACGAGCATCTCGTGGGAGGCGCCGATACGGAAGCGGTTCCACGTTGCCAAGTGCTTGTGAATTTGCGGACAGGGAATGGACTCCAGGTACTCGCCATTCACATAGAGGTTTAGGTTGGTCAGCGAGTCGTAAGTGAGCACAAAGTGTGTGTAGCCGCTATTAACTTCAAGGATATGGTTGAAGGTAAAATGCATGCGACCATTGCTGACCACCTCCACCATGAACTGCTGGTTATCGACAAGACGGACGGTAAGGTTCGAAGCGGCGCTACCAATACGAAACAATAGCAAGTCCTCGTCTGCGTTGGTGACTCGGAACCACGCGTGGATGGTGAAGTGCTTGAACTCGTGCGAGAGTGAGATATCCGAAGAGGGCAGCAATTGAGCATTGATGTAGCCCCGTCGATGAAGTTCGTTCAATAGCACAAGCCTTGGTACCAGTGGCTCGCAGCTTACAATGTGTCGATAAATGTTTGTATCACAACCGAGCTCACAAAAGGTGGAGATTAACCGCACGTACTGGTTGGGGATACTGGCCATCGAAAAATCAAGCCAGGTAGTTTCAGTGACTTCCAATGCCACGTATCTTTTGATGAATATCTGGTGAAACCCTCGCCGGTGTAACTCTACCTTGAATGTATGCGTAGCTGTCAGGCATTGGATCAACACCTCAAAAAGCATCACCTTCAAGTCCTGGTATAGCGAGTCGTCAAGTCCGTGTAACATATCAAGGAATTGAGTCAATCGTGCCTTCGTAAGCGACTCAACATCTCTGGGAAGCGGACCCATCCAACGGGTAACGATGGCCTGAAGTGTAGCCGGATCCCGTACATTGCCCAATTCAGGCCATTTTTGGAGCTCGGAAAGATCAAGGGCAAACTGGGGACCGAGGAACTCACGTTCCACGAACACTAGAATGTCATTCGTGTCCGTGTCGGAGTCAGTGTCGCTCATGGGGAGCCAAGTAGGGGTTGGTGTGCACGTGAGGTCGGCTTTTCGCGCCGACTCCATAGATTTGGACTGAGCGTAAGGCGCACTCATCACTGTTCGACCGACCGTGGCGCGCTCTTCGGCCCCGCTGGGGGCGGCCCCCGCCGCGCGTCGCGTCGCACAGGCACGTGATCTTGGAACATCAATTGATCCCGTCCACCTCCATCGATCGATAGCCATGTCGTCGCCAGCATCCTCGGGCTCCGACTCCGCGCTTGACGACCTTCTTGAAAAGAGACAGCTCGTGCGGGACTTGGTGCAAGAAGCCGCCTGTGAAGGCGACGTCTGGTACCTTGTTCCCCGCGATTATCTCGATGCCATCCTCAACTCCACCGTGGGGTCGTTTGAAGAGCTCAAAACCACCGTCGGTCCGGTGGATTGTACCAGCATTGTCGATTCCACGGGATCCTTGTTTCCAGAAAACAACGAGCCGGTGCCGACGTATAATGTCCCGCCTCAGCTCTTTGATCAGTTGGTGCTGTGGTTTGGAACAAAGGGCCATCCCGTCAGCCGGCTGTTGATTGTGAATGCTGAGACCGGCGCCAAAGAAGTAGAGCGGTTCCCGCCCTACTTATTACTTCACACCATGACCAGCGTCACTCCTCGCACATATTCGTACCAGTCGGTTCCAGGGATTTCGTTCTCGCAGACCAAAACGTTTGGTCAACTCCTAGATGCCATTCGCGATCACCTCAGGCTCAAAGGTGTTTTCCGTTTGTGGTTCATTGAGCTGCTGCAGGAGCTCCCAGCGTCGATCGGGGTGTCTACCTTCATTCATGATATCCCCAAAAAACTGCTTGTGCTACCATCACTTTACTCCGTTACCCTCAAATCCCAGGGCATTGGTGCCTCCAAGATCCATCTTCTCATAGAGACCCACCACAAATCACTGCAGGTGTTTCTTGTGGACCATTATCTTTCCTTATACAACCTCAGTGCTGCCACTTTCGAGTCGATCGACTCCCAAGGCGGTAATCTCGGCCTTGCCAACCTTGGCAACACATGCTATATGAACCTGGCGCTCCAGTGCCTTCTTCATGTGCCAGAAATCAATTACTACTTCTTGTTCAATGTTTTCCAGCAAGAGCTAAACGAAACCAATCCTCTCGGCAACAAGGGAGAAATCGCCTCTACCTTTGGTGCTCTTCTTCACAAGTTGTTTGACAACTCCTCCGCCCTGTCGTACGTGACGCCTCGTGACTTCAAGTACACTATCGGTCGCTATTCATCGTTGTTCCACGGGTACCTGCAACAGGACTCCCAAGAGTTCTTGAGTTGGCTACTCGATGCTCTCCATGAGGACTTGAATCGTATCTACTCAAAGCCTTATTGTGAGAAACCAGAGCTCAACGACGACGATGTCGGTAACCCCCATGCCATTCGTGCCCTTGCAGACACCTGTTGGGATCAGTACAAGCAGCGAAACGACTCTGTGATTGTGGACCTCTTTACCGGGCTTTACCAATCGACTCTTGTGTGTCCTGATTGTCAGAAGACCTCGGTGACTTTTGACCCTTTCAACGACTTGACTCTCCCGCTTCCCATCAGCAGAAAGTGGTACCATACCTTCACCGTGGTCGATATCGGGGCCAAGCTCATCCGTCGAATTGAGGTAGAGCTTAACAAAACACTGAGTTACGACGTACTTCTCCAGTACCTTTCACGCAAGATCGAAGTTCCCGTTAGCCACCTCTTTTTGTTTGAGATGTTCCGCAACTCCTTCTATAAGGATTTCCAGGAAGACTACAACCGGTTGAAGTTTTTCCCGATTAGCGAAATCATCTCCGACACAGACGAGGTTTTGGTGTATGTGATTCCCCATAAACCAGATCAGCTCATTGTCCCGGTGCTCAACACGGTCCCCGATGTAGATCGATCCTACAATCTTTCTGAGCCTTTTGGGTTACCTCTCTTCATTGTCGTTGACAAGCAAAGCGTTAACAGCTTTGGTACCATTCGTCGCAAGCTCGATGAGTTGGTGGGGATCCTTACGAAAGCCGAGATTCCAATTCCAGCTCTCGAACGTCACTCGGCCAAAGACTTTCCACTTCTCCACAAAGAGGACGTGGGTATGGATAGTGACGGCTACGACTCGGACGTGTCGCTCGCCAATCCAGAGGTCCTGGCCAATAACTTGTTCACCATCAAGTATTACGAGGATAAGCTGTTTGTGCGACCAACAACGGCAGTCCGCATCCCTCGTGGCCGTCCTAACTTCAACAACCTCCCATCTTTGGCGAGCAAGCTCCCAGAGCTCAAGTGCAATTACTACCACTACCTTGACTACTCAGCAGAACTTGACAAGGAGCTTGTGGAAGCGGCCGACGAGGTCAATCAGAACCTAGTGGCGCAAACCTCGGCCCCAGCTTCCGTCAACTCAGACACGAATCTCGGGCTGGAAGTCAGCAGTCCTATCAAAAACGACGACTTTGTCCTCGTAAGCGATGTCGACGCCAAACCCTCGTCCAATGAACTGCAGTCGGATACCGAAGGCAGCGAGATCGGGCCTGTGGGGCTGCTTTTCGACTCGGTATCAAATCTTCCCCCAGCATACGAGCTGCCCGCCACCGAAACCCGCACTAACCACCCTGAGCTAGTAAGTCCACTGATCACACTTGTATGTGAGTGGGATCCTCACACTTACCAGCACCTTTTCAATGAGTCGAATCGCATGTGGGAAGAGCCCGAACTCATTGCCAACCCTGAACTCGAGCAGAACAGAGCATTGCAAGCTCATCAGAAACGCACCACCATCTCATTGTATGACTGTCTTCGAAGCTTCAGCACCCCGGAGGTGCTTGGCGAACACGACTTGTGGTACTGCCCTCGGTGTAAGGACCACAAGCAGGCCACCAAGACAATCCAAGTTTGGTCTACCGGTGACATTCTCACCATCCACTTGAAGCGTTTTTTGAGTGCCCGTGCCTTCAGCGACAAGATCGATGTTACAGTCGATTTTCCCATCGAGGGACTTGATATGTCGACGTTTGTGGCGTCCGAGAACAATGAGTCCGTTGATGGAGATGGAGCGTTTGTGGCAAAGCCTAACAACCTCATCTACGACTTGTTTGCCGTCGACAATCATTATGGTGGATTGGGTGGGGGTCACTACACTGCGTCTGTCAAAAATTTCCGTGATAATAAGTGGTACTATTTCAACGATGGCCGGGTGACACTCATCGATGACCCTGCCAAGGTGGTGACGGGGGCCGCGTACCTTCTCTTTTACCGCAAGCGGTCGTCCACGAGGTTGGGCGGGGAAAAGGTACACGGTATGATCACCAAGGGCCAAGCGGAATACGAAGCTCGTCTTCGTGAAGTTCACTCGAGGCTTGTGGCAGTGCGCAGCCAAACAGAAGCTTTCACGGAGGCCATTGTTGAAGACAATGACGAGAATGATGATGACACCTCCAACACCGACGAAAGTCGTGAGGAACGTGCAAAGAAGTCCAGGCTGCCAGTGAATGAAGAGCTGGAACAGCACGTCAGCGATCTGTTCAACAAACGAAAACAGCGGCTTCTTTCACGCAGCAAGCACACCAACACCTCGGTACACATCCACCCCGGTGCATCCACCACCACTAGCACCGCCACGTCGCCGGCGTCCAGCGAGGAGTGAGCTTATTTAGATAATTTAGCTCGGGTAATACTGACGTCCACCGCCTGCTTGAGGACATCCAATGTGATGTTGGATGATCCTCCGATGATACTGACGCTCTTCAACGTTCCTGAAGGACCTGCAACAACACCAATGCGTGATGAAATGGTGGACTCCTCGGCATCGCCTTCCAAGTCGGCTAGAACCACGGTCCTATCGATCTCTGTATCCTCACGCAAATTTTCCAAGTCCACCACGCCGAATGTCGACGAGATACCGATTTCCTGCTTGTTGAGCTCCAATTGATACATCAAGTCGGAGCTTGGATCTATGTGGAGGTTGTCGCCACCAGAAAGATGGCCAAAATTGCCACGTGAGCGCACGGGCACCTTGATTTGAGAGCTGGTGTCTCCAACATAAAGTTGCGGTAACTTAACGTCGGTGAGTGCCTGTGTGAGAGTATTGTAGCATGCATCAAAAAGAGGACCAGTTCGACTAAACACCTTGAGATGGGCGTAGAGCACAAATGAGTATGACTTGCCGTTATTGAAAGCAGGTATATCCTGGAGTAACTCGTCGTTTCCGGAACCGGGGTAGTAGATCTTGTTGTCGACCTGGTATCCAGGCGTTATGCTGAGAGAGGATGTAGGAATGACTTTGGAGTGAAGAATAGTCTCGTATAGTCTTTGCGAGAGAATCATCTCTTCATCGGTGGGAGCCCCGCTTCGTCCGCGTACAACCTCAACGACTGGATAGATCGAAGTGAACTCATCCTGTGGTAAGTCTTCAACCACACCAAGAGTGATACCACAAAGAATGGAGGTGTCGCCCTTCTTGGTGATGGCAGATCCCACGACGTTATTCTCGCCGAGCTTGTTGAGGTTGCCGAGGGTAGTTTCGGAGTCTGCGAACTCAAGAAAGTTGCGAAGAGACGGACGAAGTCCAATTGAGAGATGCCTTTGGAGCGATACATCGGGTGCTATGCGTGCAAGCACATCGGGAGGAAAGACTGGTTGAGACATGGGCATCGCGCTCCGCACGCATGTGATTATGTAAGCGGTCGATGGCTGCCAAAAGTCTAATGCTATGGGTCTGCTTGTTAGCTATATTCATGCGCTCTGCTTCTCCAACCAGATCTGCTCCGCTTCAACGATAGTGTTGTTGTTGGCCTTCATCTTGTTCATGGTCTCGATGTACTCATCGTACTCATCACTGTCGAACACGATACCTCCGCCTGCTTGCAAATACGCCACACCGTCTTTGTACACCATGGTTCTCAATGCAATACACGTGTCCATGGACCGGCCGTCGTAGCCCCAGTGACCCACTGCGCCGGCGTAAACACCACGTTTCTCCTTTTCCAACTCACCGATCAACTCCATGGCTCTCACCTTAGGTGCACCACTGACAGTTCCAGCAGGGAAGATGGAACGGAATGCATCGAAGCGAGTTTGGTCTTCGCGGAGAGTTCCACTCACTTCTGACACCAAGTGCATGACGTGAGAGAACCGCTCAATGGTCAACAACCGATCGACGTTGTTACTTTCTGGCGTACACACCCGGTTGACGTCATTCCGAGCAAGGTCCACCAACATAATGTGTTCAGCGCGGTCCTTCAAACTGTTTCTGAGTATGCTGGCATTTTCCTCATCCTCCTCATTGGTCTTTCCCCTCTTGATGGTACCAGCGATTGGATGGGTCACGATTCTGTTCTTGGCATCAGCCTTGACAAGGAGCTCGGGCGAAGCACCGATGATCTGGAAGTCAAGTAAGTCGATGTAGAACAAGTACGGGGATGGATTGACGGTTCTCAAGTGACGGTAGATGTTGAAGGGATGAAGCGAGGTGGGACGGGCAACACGTTGCGAGGGAACTGCCTGGATGATATCACCCTTGAGAATGTGCTTCTTTAATGTAGTGACGTGATTTTCGTAGCCCTGTTGGCCAATGTTGGACGTGAAAGTTTGGTTGGGCACAATGGGAGGCTGCACCGGGTTAATCTCCTCAGGTGATCTGTTGGCCTTTAACGCCGCCTCGATCTCATTGATTTCGGCCTCTGCTTGACGGAAGTTCTTTTCCAAGTCTCCTTCCACGGACACGTTGTGGATGATCTGGAATCTTTGGTACACATGGTCAAATGCAAGGATGAGATCACACACCATGAGCACTGCCTCTGGCACCTTCAACACATCTTCCAATGGACGACGGGTCTTGGGCTCGAAGTATTTGATACAGTCGTAGGAGATGTATCCCACAACACCTCCACACAATGGGGGCAAACCGGGCAAAGTAGCCTGCTTATAGTTCTTCAACTCATTTTCCAAAACGGTGATGGGGTCCACGTTGAGAAACTCAGGCTTGTAGCGAGATTCGTCATCACCCGTTTGAATGATCTTCTTAGGGTTGATTCCAATAAACGAGTATCTGTCCACGCTGTCACCGTTGAGTGCACTCTCAAAGAGGAACGAAGGTGTTCTGTTCTTGTCGTTCAAATTCGCTAGTTTGAGATAGGCCTGGTGCACATTCAACTCTTCGGCACTGACATATTTATAAATTGGATATATGTTGGGACGATCAGACTTAATAGCATCTGACTCAACGATACTGCGAAGCAGTTCGAGCGAGGGCTGGATCTCAGACTGCTGTTAGTGAGCCATGGGAGGTGTGAATACATACAAACATGGTGGTGAAAAACTGACTCACGGGTCACGTGGAGATGTAAGCTTGTCTGTCACGTGAACTGTCCCACCCCCGAGTGCGCTTCCGATCCTTCACATGTGGTCACGTGACCTCGTAAAGTCGAATGAGTGTCTGACAAATGCACCAAAGGAGCGAGCAAGAAAAGGTCCTCTATATGAGTGGGAGAGTCTTCGAAAGTGAGAGGTACTCCTTTGCGTGACTTGTCGCTTTGAGCACGTATCGAAACTAGGTGTCACTTTCCAGGCTTGCGGCGTAAGCCATCAGCCGTGTAGCATACACGCGGGCTCGTAACACCAGGTGTAGATGACTCGTATTTAAGCACCCCCGTCATCAACGGGCGTTTTGCTGCCCCCTTCTAACTACTCCTCATTCAATGGTGTCATTCCGCTTATCTCATGATCTCTCCACGTGGGTCGCTAGAGGCACCCAAGCTCTCCTCAGTATCATCACGTTGGGCCTTGCAGCCGGTGTGATCGACAAGTACAACAATCACACACCCAGTCGAGCCTCGTACGCTGTGGCGATTGCTGTAATTGACTTGGTTTACTTGGTGGTGTTGTTTGTTCCTCCTGTGGTGAAGTTCATACCCGTTGGTGGAGTACTTGTGGCAGAGAGCATCTTTGTTCTCTTCTGGCTAATTGCGTTTGCACTCGTTGCCGATGTGACCAGTGGCATAGGCAATTGCTCCTCCAGATACTACTACACCAGCTTGTGTCACTTGTGGAAGGCTCTTGCAGCGTTCACGTTTTTCTTGTTCGTGCTGCACATTGTGACGTTGTTGATTTTGCTGATTTTTACAACCCACCCCATCGTCAAGAAGGCCGGCTTCGGATCTCTATTCAAGACTTCTGTGTTGGCAGGTGGATTGTTTTCGGCAAGCGACCCCGTGGTACCCCCTACCGACCCCGAGGCTGCGGTGGACCCTGTTTCATCGAGCGACCATGCCGAAGTGCCTAAGGAGTCGAACGAGGGAACTGCATCTAATGCTACTCCTCCACCAACCATCCAGCCCTAATCTCGTAATCTCGTAATCTGGTCCCTTGCTGTCATGCTCGCGTGCGCCAAACCTAATTTGTGTAATTGTAATCGAATTTATGAATAATATGTGACTCGAGATTCGGTCCGCGTGTCGACATGACTGTTCGAAAAAAACCGTAAATGACTCGTTTCTGTCCTCGTGGCTCAAGTTAATAATATAAATAGGAAGTAGATCTTCATTGACTGGATTGTCACAAGAATATGAAACCCTGGGTCGGCGTCATTCCTCGATTCTTCCAAGGCATTTTCGCAGCCATCACCCTAGGCCTCTGCGCTGCAATCATCAAGGTACTCATCACCGATTATGAGCGCCCTGCGTATGCCCTCGCAGTCGCCGGTGTCGACCTAGTTTATTGTGTTTTACTGTGCATTCCCGCTGTTGCAGCCAAAACCCCAAAGATCGTGTTTTTGCTTGCAGAAGCGCTCTTGGTAATTCTTTGGGTTGTGGCGTTTGGCTTGTTTGTCGATGTGGTTAGGTACCTCACCTCGTGTACAATCACGTACTGGTACTACTACTCGTACGAGATTGAGATACCCTATTGCCCATTTTGGAAGGGGGCCACCGCATTCACCTTCATCGGTTTTTTCCTCCACCTCGCGACATTCTTTGCGTATACTTCGACTACAATATCAACAGGAGTGAAGGCTCAAGGCAATTTCTTCCTCAAGACAGGTGGTCTTGCACCAGGAGCGATTTTCTTGGCTGAAAGTTACGAGCAAAAGAGCCTGCCCGGCGCCCTTCCTCCCGATTTGGAGAGTAATGCGAACCAAAACGAGAAGGAATCCGAGGGCGGGGAATCTCCACTGACTGGCATCGGTGCTAGCTCCGAGGGCCCACGTTCTCAAGTATGACGTAGATGGAAGTGTCGCCACAGAAGATCGCCATTTTTGAACACTCGCTTGGGACATAGCGCACGTTGGTCTGTGAGCCCAGTGTGATCAGCATGGGTCACGAGCAATGTCCCGCTCTCGATATGCCGCACATGATTACTGAGATTTACGACCTTTAGTTTCTGTATTCTAGAATTGTAATGCCAATCATGAGCGTAGAGATACATGTTAGCCGACACATCACGGACTTTCGCTCAAACCCGATAACTCCATATTCCGTCATCATGTGCCTGTCACAACGCATTGGTACCTCCTTCAGGTGGCAGGCCCATCATCCCCGAACTCCAAGACTTAGGTGCTACAGGGAGGTGAAGTTCGGTATTCCATCACACGCTCGTGATTATCACAATGGCCCATGGTGCGTTGTTTGCCTATGTCCCGAAAGGGAGAAATCTTATAGTCACGTGCTGCTCCCAATGGCTGCACAAAACGGTGCTCGGGTTCAGCGAAATTCTGGATTGATTTCAATCCCCGTTCCTTTTTGCAGCCGTCGTCCTGACAACATTTGCCGGTGGGTCACACCCTCTCGTGCTGTTTGCAACTGCCTGACCAGTCACATGGCCAATGAGCGCGCCAAGTGCCACTGTTTATCTTTGGTTGCGAATGCATTGACGATGCACGATTGTGTAAGGTACTGTGAGAGTCCACAAAATCAGATAATATATCCGATCGATGGGATGAAGGAGCATTGAGGAATATTCTCGACTCATGTTAAAGTTGGCCAACAAGAATATCTTCAAAACCATCGGGAAGGCCTTCACGGTTCCTGAGCCTCCAAAAGCATCAAAAGCGAAGAAGAATTCCGAGCCTGAGCCTGTTCCCGCGACACAAGAATCTGAGGCTGAAGCAAACTCAGCTCCAACCAGCGCCGATGGGGGTGATGAGCAGAATCCGGTGACCGAAGATCCTCCAAAGGAAAAACCTCTGAGCCCGGAAAAACCGAAGGGCCACCCAAAACCAAGAAGTCCCAAGAATAAGATCGCCAAACCCAAAGTAGTCGAGTACGTCCCTCTTGAGACCCTCTATACCAGGCGGCGCTCCAAGCTAGGGCCGTACCTTGCAACGTTGGAGTACTCCAAGTACAAAGGCAGCCCGCGTGAATTCGTGGATGAGTTTTTACGAAATGCCTTAATGGATAAACTGGAGCACATCTACTTTCTCATTAAGAATGCCCCACCGCATGTCGATCCGAAGCTCATCAACAGCAGTGTGGAGAAGATCAAAAGCGACATTAAGGACAAACAACTGCAAGAGACAATACCATCTATTCAAGCTCAGATGCTGGACATCTCCGGTCAAGTCGGGCAGCTAATGGCACAAAAGGCGCAATTGGAGAAGGCTGGGGCCAAATTGATCCGTCAGAAGAAGAAGATGGGCGAGCCCACAAACTCGAAAGAGAAGAGAGAGAAGAAAGCTCGTGTGGCGGAAATCAAATCCATGAAAGCGGAGCTCAATCTGATGATACAACAGATTGACAAATTGAATGGGCAGCTCGAGGGTCTCAAGGTTGCCCTTTCAAAGAGTAAGTTGGCACTTGGTGTTATCAGCTCAATTCGTCATACGAGTGAGGACGGGCGTGTGCTTCAAACAGCCTCCTTCTCCAGTTGGGCAGGTGATTTCGATTGCCGAGGACTTCTCTCATCGATGTGGCACGGACTCCAAGTACCACTCTTGGGTACAGACAAGACATTCTCACTCGTGTATCGGCCGTCAAGTGTTGGTGGGATTATCCTTTTCAAATTTATCTTCCCTTATGCCGAAGAAGGAAACTGGGAAACCATCCTCAGATCTGCGTTTCTCCAACTGTCGGACACGATTGTTGACAAGACAAAGTCTATGCCAGTAAAGACCAAAAAGCAGATTCCCGATCTCAACGATCCTTTCTACGTGTATGTGATTTTGACGTTAGGGCTGGATCAAATCCCACCAGCGGTCAACGAGAACTTTCCCTCGTTCGCGCTTCACATCAAGTCCAACGTGAAACAATGTGAGCTTTGCAGTCTGGTATCCCATCAGCAGAGTAAGTGTCCGAAGAATGAGAGGAAGCGTATCTCAATTCCGGTTCCCATTGAAAAAGTTGCATTTTCGGCAAGTTGAGGAATTGATTAGTATTGAGACTAGAGTTTTTCTGAATTGTTGCAAATTTTTGAGATTGCACAAAACTTCGCACGTAATGAATTGCTTCGTACTAAGACTACTTATGGATTGTAAGGTCAAGGCCGAACAGAATAGTCTCACCTTCCTCAATCTTGAACTCAAACTCGTCAAGAACTTTGGGGCCACAAGCACCAGTACCAACACCATGTTGCTTGTAGTCAAGTCTCACATAGCGAGCACCGCGAACAATTTCATGGGGATGGGCAGCCTTTTGTAGTTCGTACTCGTCCGAGACCTTGAAGTTAAACTGAGAGTCGCTGCTCACCAAAAGACCTTCGTTGTAGCCTTGACCATTCTTCAAGAGCAACCACTCGGTTTCCTCGTGGTTACCATTCTCTTGTGGGTACTCGTAGCCATAGTCGAGAGCCTGGTAGTGGGCCTCGTATATGTCCACGCGCTGCGACTCCTTCTTGTCGGAGTAACTCTCACCTGGGCCACGGCCGAACCACTTAACATACTCTCCGGTGGTGTCACCCAAGTTAAATTCGTAGCCGAGACGTGGGATGGTCTTGGGCAACTTAGAGTGCTTGCTGAATTTGACTGGGGTCAATTGAACTCGTAAGCTGAGCCCGGAAGCGCCAACAGTGTACGTCTCGGTTGTGTCGAATCCCCAGGTGACAACAGGACCAGCCACAAGAGACTTGACGGTGAAGGTATTCTCCTTGCGCTCGAAGCTGCGTACGTTCTTTACCATATGATCGAGCTCAAACTCACTCCAGTAGGCAGAGTCTTCACGGTCGTCATTGTTCGTGGTAGGACGCCAGAAGGTAAGATCCTTGCTGCCCTCTGTAATGTATTCCTGTCCATCAACAACCCACTTGGAGATCTTTCCGGTGATTTTGTCGAATACGAACTCGTTATCGGCACGAGACACCTTCAATTGGCCAGCAGTATCGGCAATAGAGAACTGGGAATCGATTTCAAACTTTTTAATCTCGACCGGCTGTTGTTTGATGGTGTGTTGAGCCCAAGCAATGACGTGGCCAGCAGGAACAAGCGACGAAGGGGCCTTAGTCTTGGCCTCCACTTCAAAGATGGCATCGTACAGCTCTGGCACAGCAAAGTTGGGGAAGTCAACAGTGGTGGTTTGCTGAGCTTTCACCTCTCCAACAGAGAGAATGCCACTGGCAAGAAGGGTTTTATCCAAGCCCGAATATCCTTTGACACTGTAGTGGAAGTCGTACTCGTCCAAGTTCTTGAAGTCAAAGGTGTTTTTGATGTTGATTTTGTCATCGAAGGTGATGATCACTGGCTCAATGACCTTCTTGTACTCAATCAAACCGGGCGTGGGCTCATGCTTCGAGTTGACAAGTCCATCCATGATGAAAACACCGTCGTGGGGGTATTCGCCGAAATCACCTCCGTACTTGTAGACACCATTGTCAAGAATACCGTGGTTGTTCCACTCCCAAATGAATCCACCTTGAAGGTTCTCGTACTTGTAGAACAAATCCTGGTATTGTCTGAGAAGGCCAGGACCATTACCCATGGCGTGCGCGTACTCACAAAGAATCAAAGGCTTCTTCCCCTTGGTCTTGCCAAACTTTTCGACAGTTTCGATGCTTGGGTACATCATTGAGAACATGTCTGCAGTCTTGGCATCGATGTCACCCTCGTAGTGGATCGGACGAGACGTATCGAAAGAACGGATTTTCGCAGCCATCGCCTCGTGGTTGCGGCCAAAGAAGGCCTCATTTCCAAGCGACCAAATGATCACAGAGGGTTGGTTGATGTCCCGACGAGCTAACTGGTTGGCACGGTCGACGTAAGCACCCTCCCACGTGGGGTTGTCACTGGTGTACTCCTTAGCGTGTTGGAACAGCTGTTTCTTTTCGTCGTCATACTCTGGAGGGTCGTCCTTACGCACGTCGATGTTGATGGCGTGGTAGAAGCCATGACACTCCAAGTCAGCTTCGTCAAGTACGTAGAACCCGTATTGGTTGGTGAGTTCATAGAATTTGGGGTGGTTGGGGTAATGCGACGTCCGCACAGCATTGATGTTGTGTTGCTTCATGATGGTCAAGTCCCGCTCGATGAACTCGAGAGGAACAGCACGACCATATTGAGGGTGGTGGTCATGCCGATTGGTACCTCGAATAAGGATCAGCTTTCCATTTACACGAATGGTACCGTCAATCATCTCCACTGCCCTGAATCCAACCTGTTGGGTGACCTCGCTCGTCACCTTTCCGTCGCTCACAATTTGTAAGGTCAACAGGTAAAGGGTGGGGGTCTCGGCCGTCCACTTGTTGGGGCTTTTGATTGCAAACTTTTTCTTGGTGTGGCTTCTGTCAATAGTAGAGACGTCGTCAACAACGCTGGCCAAGTCCTCATCCACCAACTTCACAACGAGCTTACCAGCAGCCACATTAGTGTCAACACTGACCACAAGCTCAGCGTCATTATAGTCGCCATCGAGGTTGGTTTCAACGCGGAAGTCCTTGATGTAGCCCTTGGTGTCAAAACCAAGCAAGTAGACATCTCTAAAGATACCACTCAACCACCACTGATCTTGATCCTCAATATACGAAGAGCTTGACCACTGGTAGACCCGGACCCACACATCGTTGGCCTCACCGACACGCAAGTAGGGCGAGACATCAAACTCGGCCGCGTTACGACTTCCTTCGTTGTAGCCAACTAATTCACCATTGACAAACACATGGTAAGAGTTATCCACGCCTTCGAAACGAAGACGATACTCAACATCAGTACCCCATTCAGGCACAAAAAATGTCCGGCGATAAGTACCAGTAGGGTTGGCCGTTGGTGGGTGTGGAGGATTGACCGCAAAAGGATAAACCACGTTAGTGTAATGAGGCTTTCCAAACCCTTGCAATTGCCAATGACCAGGTACGCTCAATTGAGCAGAGAAGTCAGCATCCTTCGTCAAAGGAGTGGGTGCAACCAAAGGCAGGGGAGCGTAGTTGAAATTCCACTTACCATTGAGACTCAATGACTTGGAGGGAATGTAGTAGGCTCTGGGATCGAGGCGATTTACCTGATACGTCTCAGGATCGGAGAGCACCGACGCTAATGATTCAGCAGTGTAGGTCATGATGTGGAAGAAGAAATTTGTTCCACAATGAAGATTTATACCAAGAGGGGTGGCTGCGTGGGGGAGGGGCATCGGCATATCCCACTAGTAGAGGTGTCGAGGAACCATGTCCCAAAAAGTGTGTCATCCCGAAAGAGCACCCGAGAGGAGAGCGTGGATTATTCTGGGCCGCCGGTCGGGACCGCCAGGCTTTTTTTGTCAACGTGCATGCGGAGGAGTCTGGGGTCGGTAAAAGTGCGGAAGATCCCGTGCATGCGCAACGGAGTCTCCTTGAACTAATATGAGTCATTTCATAACACCCTCTGAGAGCCTCCCTGATCACCTCCATGTATCATCTGAGACATCCGTGTCAAGAGCATATCTTAGGCTCTGGGGCGCATGACGCGTAGAGTCGGTCGGGGAACTGAGAATCCGGGGTGCGCATTTAGGCGTCACGTCCAAACCCCGCGATTGGCTCCACATTCGCGGGGGACACGGCTGCCTTACCGAATACGGAAGGAAATGGCCCTACATGCAGGAGAATTACAACAGGCTCGGCTGAAAGGTGTCGTATTTTCCAGAGTTGTGAATGCATGCTGAGCGTGTATGTCCACTGTCCGTTTGTGATCAAAGAGCGGGGCGCTTGAGGGGGTGTCGACTGACGCTCTCCTCTCATCGCCAAGAACCATATAAGGCTGATGAAACGTCGTTGAATTTTTCTTTCATCAACCATGTCTGAGAAGTTAGCTGCAACCAAACAAGACATCTCTCACGTCGAGGATGCTGACATTGCTAAGAAGTCCTCGAAAGAGTCTCTTGACCTCCAGGATGAGGTCAATGATATCGAGATTATTCCATTGTTGGACCGTCGGATGCTTCCTATGCTCTGGGTGTGTGCTATCGTGTACTGTTGTTCCACCATGAATGGGTACGATGGTTCGTTGATGTCTTCCATCTACACCAACGAAAACTACATCGAGTACTTCAAGACTGATGTCAACTCGTCAACCTCAACTGGTCTTGTGGTTGCCATTTACAACGTTGGAACTATCTGTGGAGCCTTCTTTGCTTCGCTCATGGACTGGAAGGGAAGAAAGACCGCCATTTTGGTTGGTTCATTCGGTACCGTGGTGGGTGCCATTGTCACTGCCGTCGCTCCCAACATCAATACCTTGATTGGAGGCAGATTCCTCATGAGTTTCTTCACCACCATTGCGTGTGCCGCTGCGCCAACCTACTGTGTTGAATTGGCTCCTTCCCACCACAAAGGTGTCGTTGCTGGATGTTACAACACCCTCTGGTACGTGGGTTCCATCACCGCTGCTTTCAGTGCCTACGGCTCTGCCTTGCACCAAGAGGGTAACGCTCAGTTTAAGATTCCCTTGTGGTTGCAGATGTTGTTCCCTGGACTTGTGTGTGTTTTCGGTATTCTCATTCCCGAATCACCCCGTTGGCTCGTGGGTGTCGGGCGCGTCGACGATGCTCGTAAAGTGTTGACCAGATTCCACTGTGGAGGAGACTCCACCCACCCTTCTATTGACTACGAGATTGCCCAGATGCTCGGCTCGTTCGACGGTGTTTCTTTGGATGACCCAGTCAAGGTGTTGGACTTGCGTCCTATGATCAAGGACCGCTCCAACATTTGGAGAACCTTCCTCATCACTGCCTTTGCCTGGTATGGCCAGTTCTCGGGTAATAACGTGTGCTCTTACTACCTTCCCACCATGTTGAACAATGTTGGTATGACCACCGAAACCACCAACGTGCTCATGAACGCATTGTACTCGATTGTTTCATGGATTGCCTCGTTGCTTGGATCGCTGGTTCACGATCGTTTTGGCAGAAGAAAGATGTTCATGGGTGCTGCACTTGGTGCTGCGTTGGCTTTGACTGGTTTGGCCATTTGTACTGCCAGATTCCAAGCTAACGGTGCTGACGCTGCTGCCAAGGGTACTTTGGTGTTCATCTTCTTGTTCGGTGTCATTTTCTCTTTCTCCTTCACCCCAATGCAGCCCATCTACCCTTCGGAGGTGGCTTCTAATGTATTGAGATCCAGAAGTATGATTGTGTTGAACCTTGTTTCGGGTATTGCCCAATTTGTCAACCAATTTGCTTCGCCCAAGGCCATGGCCAACATCGGTTACTGGTTCTACGTGTTCTACGCCATCTGGGATGTGCATGAGTTTGTCATCTTTTACTTCTTCTTTGTGGAAACAAAGAACAAATCGTTGGAAGATTTGGACAAGATTTTTGCTGCGAAAAACCCAAGAAAGGTTAGTGTGGGTAACTACGAGGACGAAGACGAGTCTCAATTTGAGTTGGAGCGTGAGAGAGACAACGTCGTCAAGTCATACAAGCACCAAATGGAGCGTGACAGAGAGGAGGCGGCATAATCTGTGTATAAGGAAAAAATTGTACGATCTCAAATTACGATACGATACCATTTCATTGTCCTGAATTCATCAATTACAGACAGGCCAACGACGGACCAGTGAGAATGCCTCTCCTCGTAAAGGTCTCCCCACATTCCCCAGATCTTCGTATGTCTGCATCTCGGGGATTGCGCCTTACACGGACCAATGCCCTCAAAGTGGCAACCCTCCTTTAGACCACGACACAAAGGGGAATATCACGTTGCATTGTCCAATGGGTTGGAGAGCTCCCCGCAAGCCGTGGAACACGGGCAGAGACCCGGCCAATGCGCATACCCGGGGAAGGAGCACCGCATGCGGTGTAACGTTACATTACCAAGAAACTGCAGCCGTTTAGGGGAGGGGCGAGTCTTGTAGAATAAGGCGGTTGCCAAGCCTTGCATTTGTTCCGTTCGTCCTCAGGGGAGAAAGCGATGTAACGTTACATGGGGAGTGTGGGGACTCTGGTGTCCGGAAAAGACAGACCTGCAGCCCGCAAAATTCAATTGCACAACCGAGTACGAACTGCGTGGGGAGGCACAAATTCAGTGTGGAGAACGTGCTGCCAAACTAATCAATCAAAACCCACAGTATTTTCTCTCGTAATTGGTTCTGTGGTCTAGTCGGTTATGGCATCTGCTTAACACGCAGAACGTCCCCAGTTCGATCCTGGGCAGAATCATTTTTTGCAAACAAAGACAACTGAATCAGGGATGATGGTGCATATATTCTATGGGGATTGTTCTTGCTGAAATTTATATCCTTGATGAAACCCAGTAGTCCCAATATCAGTTTTGTTCCTCGAGGGCCTTGGAGGTGGACGGCGCCGCTAGGCTGCAAGTTGCGGGTCGTGTTCAGTTTAGCGATAGCCCCTCAAGCCCGTTTCTTCCATCTGTCCACTGATCCACATCCTTCAAATCCTTGATCAAGTTCGTACCGCCTGACCGCATCTGCAAGTCATAAATATCTCTAGTGGCCGCCTGTTCAGGTCTCCACTTCCACGCCTCTCTCTTATCCTCAGGTAAAGCAGCATCACCCTCAACAACCACATCGGCTATGTACTTGCCCACATTGGGCATGAACTTGAACCCCTGGCCCGAGTCCCCCGTTCCCAAAATCAAGCCTGGGTGCTCGGGGTGGGTACCAATCAAAAAGTGCCGGTCCGTGGTGTCGGTGCACCAACAAATCTTGGCCACACTGAAGGATTTGTTGGCCATTGTGGGGAACGCCTCTTTGAGGAACAACCGCATGTATTTTTCTGCTTCCACGGGTACCTGGTTCCGGTACACGGGCACCGAATCCTTTCCTTGAAGGTTGATATACCCGGGAAACTCATTGCAGAACTTGACGTCGTTGTTGGAGTCGGGCTCAAAGAAGAAGCCGTGGTCGTAGCTAATCACCACAGGCGAGTCTTTGAGAACTTTGGCCTCTTCCTCTGACAAGCGAATATGGCCCACGGTCCAGCACTTGGCCAACAATTGACCGTGAAATTCAAGAAGTTTGTACGAGGCCGCTCCAGCAGCAATCACCACCTTGTCGGCGGTGAGGATTGTCCCCGAGTAGGTTCTCACACCGGTAACGGCACCTTTATCGTTATACAATATCTCGGCCGCCTGATCCACGACAAACTTGGCTCCAAGTTTTGTACACTCAGCAGCGGCAAGCTCAAGTGCCTTGACGGCGTAGGTCCATCCACATCGCTCTTTTTGATAGTAGCCCTTCCATTTGGGCCACCGCGAGTCCTCATCGTCAAATGGGGAGGGTACCTTTCTCGAAAAGTCAGCAGGTGTGTTGAGCTCTTCGAAAGGTATTTTCTTTGCTTTAAGGAATGTCTTGCCTGGCTCCAACTCGGAGTAGTCGGAGGCCGTGGCATAGATAATGCCTGTTTCGTGGAATGCGGGCAGAAACACCGGGTCGTTCCTCCACAACTCCATTGCCTCAAGGGCCAACTCCGCATAGAAGGGCTTAGAAGCCGAGCTCTGGAGAATCTTGTTGACGTCGTTGCCTGCTGAAAGAGGCGATGGGATGGGGTATGGGTCCACCAACGTGACGTTCGTTTGGCCACCTCTTAGAAGGTGGAGCGCCGTCGATAAGCCGAAGGTGCCGGCTCCGATGATAACAATGTGATCCATGCTGAACGATACAACGGTGAGGAATTAATACTCCATGGTTGGGTCAATGTGGAGCCACCCGAGATCGAAGGAAGGTCGAGCCAGCGATAAGATCCGGGGAGCGAGCGCCCCGGAATTTTGACTTCCGACCTGCGCCGCGCGATTCCGTTTCCGATTAGGAAGTTTCTTCAAGTCGGTGCAACAACCCCGACACTAGACCGTGATAACGATGCCAAACATATAAACCCGCATCGCTGCCACATTTGTCGTCAATGTCCGACAAGGAAACAACCACCATACAAGTCAAGTCCAACGACCAGGTCTCTGAGGAAGAGATTGTTGTGGAAGATAATGCTGCCAAATTCTTGAGAGAGAGGGAAGGCCAGTATGATGATATTACACCCGAAGAGGAGGCCAAAATCGTCAAGAAAGTGGACTGGATCCTCATTCCTTGGCTCACGGTGCTTGCTACTATGGGTGCTGTTGACAAGCAGTCGTTAGGTACGGCTGCCATCTATGGTTTCAGAGACGACAACAACTTGACCACCAGCCAGTATTCGTGGTTAGGGTCGATTCTCTTCATTGGTTCGTTGGCCGGCATGTGGCCGGTGTCGTATCTTTTCCAGGTGCTTCGTCTTGGCAAATTGTTGGCAACGATGTCGTTGTTGTGGAGTGCCATGACCTTGTTGTTGTGCGCCTGTAAAGGCTTCAAAGGATTGATGGTGTTGCGGTTTCTCATGGGTGTGGCCGAGTGTGCCATTGTACCAGGATGTACGTTGATGGTGGGCCGGTTCTACCTCAAAAAGGAACAGGGCGTTCGTTTGGCGGTGGTGTTTGCCTTCTTGTCTAGTGTCATCAACGGATTTCTCTCGTGGTTGGCAGGAAATTTCGGCAATGCCATCTCCAAGTGGAAGTATATCTACATCATGGTGGGCAGTATTTCCTTCACTTGGGGAATTGTGATGTTCTTCTTCCTCCCGGACACCCCCATGAATGCCAAGTTCCTTTCCGACAGAGAAAAGTACATCATCACCAGAAGGGTAATGACTAACAATACCGGTATGGAGACCAACAAGTGGAAGTGGTATCAGGCCCGCGAGGCTCTTACCGACGTGAAAATGTACATCATTTTCTTCTTCAACATTGGTATCAACATCTTGAATGGAGGATTATCTGTGTTCACTGCCATCATCATCAACAACCTCGGGTTTGATGCCAAAGAGTCCTCGTTGATGTCGATTCCAACTGGTGTCATTGCAACCATTGCAACCATTTCCTTCAACTTCTTGTGTAAGAAGTTCCCCAACCGGCGGTGTCTCATTGGCATAATTCTGTTGATTTTCCCCATCATTGGAGCCATTCTCTTGTACTCCATCAACAAAGTGGGAGGAAGTGTGGGCCCCCAACTTCTCGGGCTCTACCTTCTTTACTTTTATTTTGCACCCTACGTGATTTTCATCTCGCTTTCTCAGGCCAACACTGCCGGTAATACCAAAAAGAGTTGTGTGTATTCCTTTAACTATCTTGGATATGCTGCTGGTGCGGTTGCGGGAGGTAAGAGTTACGACAGTGGGTTTGACGGTGGATTTGTGGCGATGATCGTGGCTTTGGCGTTTTGTATGTCGATGTTCGGTACATACTGGGTGGTGGTGAAGGCCCAGAACCGCCACAGAGCGAGAGACTTGGAAACGACCCAGACGATCGAGGCGTTGGATTTGACCGACAAGGAGCAGAAGACGTTTGTGTATACGAACTAGTCACCAAGTGAGCGAAGTGAATAGGTAATTGAATGTGCAATTTAAGTGAAGCAAAGGTGAACCACTCTGGAGAGCTACTCAACAATCTGCAAAAGCTTGAGCAGTTACTTGATAACATTCAGAAAGGAGAAGACGTATTGAAGAGGTGTCTATGGGAGAAGCCATACAACTAAAACCAATGGATGGCAAATTCAAAATGCCGTTGATCGGTGGACACAAACACCGGATACGAAAGTTGGGGTTTCGAAAGCCACATATAGTGAGTCATTGCAGCCGAACGGTCATTGGCTCCAGATTCTAGCCAATCGACTCTATCACCACCAACTACTCTAATCGAGAATCTTCCTCTTGAGCACATGCTAATACCGTTTCCGCCGCATTGCTAATTCGACATCCGATACGAGAGTTCCATCACTTTTACTCCTGCTTGGACTTGGTCTGGTTGTCCCGTCTTTTTGCGGCAGCTGGAATCGACGCACCCCACATTCGCGATAGGAAGGCGTAATCGACGAGTTCCGAGGGTGCGCTGCATGTCGATTACACCTGCCTTAGAATGCCAATTCCGCAGCTCCCATTTCCATTGAATATATACCATGGGTTGGACCGTCATTCGAACGTTATCCCTCTCATGACTGTCAGTCAATGCTCGATTGCCATTGATCGAGGCGGCACCTTCACGGATGTCATCTATACGCACAAGGGCCAAGAACATACGTTCAAGCTCTTATCGGTTGATCCCGCCAACTACGATGATGCCAACATCGAGGGAATCAGACGAGTGTTGGAGAACATCACGGATGCCAAAATTCCCCGTGGCACGCCATTGGATACGTCCCCCATCTCCTCCATACGTCTTGGCACAACGGTTGCGACCAATGCTCTTCTCGAGAGGAAAGGCGCCCGCTGTGCTCTTGTCACCACAAAAGGCTTCAAAGACTTACTACACATTGGCGATCAGCTGAGACCCGATCTCTTCGCATTGAACATAGTCAAGCCCGGTATGTTGTACGAGACGGTAGTGGAGGCCGATGAGCGGGTGTCAATGCCAGCATTCTCGGTGGATCCATCTGGGTACAACGGTCATGACTTGGTGGACAACGAGCGCTACGTGTTTGGCGAAACCCACGAGGTGTTTGAAATTTTGCAGCCATTGAATGAGGCCAAATTACGCGAGGATCTCGTGCAGCTCAAACAGACTGGTATCCTTTCCGTGGCCATTGTGTTCATTCACGGTTTCAACTACCAGCACCATGAGAAGCGAGCAGGGCAGATTGCCCGGGAACTCGGCTTCACCAACGTGTCGATGTCGCATGAGATCTTACCCGTGATCAAAACCGTACCGCGGGGCCAGTCGGCAGTGGTGGACGCCTACCTCACTCCGATCGTCAAAGAATACATCTCTACTTTCTTGGCTGGCTTCAAGCCAGGATTCGACGAGCATACCCGCGTGGAGTTCATGCAGCTGGACGGAGGCTTGTGTTCGTGGAAAAACTTTGGCGGATTGCGGTCGCTTCTCTCGGGTCCCGCAGGTGGTGTCGTGGGGCACTCCAAAACGTGCTACGACCCCAACAACCACAATCCCGTCATTGGTTTTGACATGGGCGGCACTTCCACCGACGTGTCGCGGTACGCCGGACAGTACGAGTTTGCATTCGAGAGTCTTACCGCTGGCATCAAAATTGCTGCTCCCCAGCTCGACATTAACACGGTGGCAGCTGGGGGAGGTTCCATCTTGACCTACCGCAATGGTGTATTCGTGGTTGGTCCTGAATCAGCAAGCGCCCATCCCGGACCGGCATGCTATCGTAAAGGCGGTCCTCTCACCGTGACCGATGCCAACTTGTTCACGGGGCGTATTATACCCGAGTACTTCCCCAAGATCTTCGGCCCAAACGAAGATGAGCCGCTCAACTTTGAGATCACAAAACGGAAGTTTGAGGAGTTGGCGAAGATCATCAATGCCGAATCCGATAAACCAAAGACTCCCCAGCAGATTGCGCTCGGATTCCTCGAGGTGGCAAACTTCCAGATGGCCAAGCCCATTCGTGATCTCACCGACTCCAAGGGCCACGACGTTTCGAAACATGTGTTGGCATCTTTTGGGGGGGCCGGCGGCCAGCACGCCGCTTCCATCGCCAAGATCCTCAAGATCGGACGGGTTATCATCCATCGGCATTCTTCCATTTTGTCTGCTTATGGCATCTCGGTAGCTGATATTGTCAGCGAGCAGCAGGAGCCTTGCAATGAAGTGTACACCTCCTCGATGGATCTACTTATTCACAGGTGCAACCGCCTCAAGTCGGTCGCCGAGGCCGAGCTCCTTGACCAAGGGGTCTCCTCTGACAGCATCTCATTCAGTGTGTACCTCAATATGGGCTACAAGGGCTCCGACACCCGCATCATGGTGGTACAACCCAAGGACGGAGACTTCCTTCAGTCGTTCTACGACATCCACCAGCGTGAGTTTGCTTTCAACGATTTCGATAGAACGGTGTTGGTGTCGGATGTGCGTGTGAGAGCCAGCGGGCGGGTATTCGACAATGAGGAAAGGTCTCCATACCAGGACCTCGATACGATAAAGATCATAGCGGCTCCGCCACCACAACGAACCACCCAGATTTGCTTCGAAAGCGGCGAACATACTTCCGCTGTCCACTTCTTGCAAAAGCTCGAACCAGGAACCGAGGTCGTGGGGCCGGCCATCATTCTTGATGCCACGCAAACCATCCTTGTTCCTCCCGAAACCATTGCCACCATCTTACCCCGCCACGTCGTGCTTGACGTCACTGTTGAGGCCAAGCAGCACATCAGCACGTCGTACGTTGACCCGATTCAAACGTCCATCTTTGCCAACCGGTTCATGCTGATTGCCGACGCCATGTCCCGCACCCTTCAAAAAACATCGGTCTCTGCCAATATCAAGGAGCGCCTCGACTACTCGTGTGCGCTCTTCGACAACGAAGGTTACTTAACGGCCAATGCGCCCAACGTGCCCGTGCATCTTGGCTCGATGTCGGCGGCGGTGCGGTACCAACTTGAGTACTGGGGCGACGACCTCAAGGAGGGCGATATTCTCTGCACAAACTCGCCTTCCGTTGGAGGAAATCATCTTCCCGACTTGACGGTGATCTCCCCAGTATTCATCGACGGACAGATGCGGTTTGTCGTGGCGGCTCGGGCTCACCACTCGGAGATTGGAGGCCTGACTCCTGGCTCCTCTTCGAGTTATGCGCGAGACATTGCCGATGAGGGTGCCAATATCAAAACCTGGAAGATTGTGTCGCAAGGTAAATTCGACTACGATGGTTTACAAAAGCATTTCGTGGACAATCCCCGCAGCAATGGGGTCTCGGGGACTCGTAACATTGAGGACAACATTGCCGATCTCAAGGCACAGATTGCCTCGAACCAGCGAGGAATTCTTCTACTCAAAGAACTTTTCCACGAGTGCGGGCCGGAGACCGTGCTCTTTTACATGAAGAACGTGCGCCGAACTGCCGAGGTGGCGGTGCGCTCCTTTCTCAAGCAATATGCAAAGAACAACGCGGAAAAGCTTCCTCTCGTTGCAGAAGATTTCATGGATGATGGCTGCAAAATTCGGGTGCAAATTGATATTGATGCGAAAAGCGGCCTGGCCGTTTTTGACTTTTCTGGCACCTCCCTCGAATCATATTCGAATTTGAACGCCCCCAAGTCGATCACCAGTTCGGCGGTTATCTATGTGTTGCGGTGTTTCATGAACACCGACATTCCCCTCAACCAAGGGTGCTTGGACCCTTGCACTCTCATTATCCCCGAAAACAGTCTCATCAACCCAAGCGAATACGCGGCAGTGTGTGCTGGCAATGGTATGACATCCCAGCGTGTCACTGACACCTTATTCAAGGCATTCGGTCTCACGTCGGCGCTGGGTGGGTGTATGAACGGTATCAATTTTGGTACCGGTGGAGAGGATGCCAATGGAAAACTCATCAAAGGCTTTGGGTACACCGAGACCATTGGACAGGGCAGTTGTGCCGGAGTATTGGAGGTGGGTGGAAGGAGAGTCGGATACAACGGCTTCTCAGGTACCCAGACCAACATGACTAACACTAAGATCACCGACCCGGAAGTCCTCGAGCAGCGGTACCCATGTTTGCTCCACGAATACAAAATTCGAGAAGGAAGCGGGGGCAAAGGCAAGTGGAACGGTGGCGACGGACTCGTTCGAGAAATCGAGTTCACCGCCCCGGTGCATGTTTCGCTTGTGACGCAGCGCCGAGTGTACTCACCATGGGGGATTTACGGGGGTGAAGATGGCAAGCGAGGCGAGAACTTTTTGGGTCGGAATCGGGGCAACGGTGTGATTCAGTGGATTCAGTTGCCATCGTTGGCGGAGATTGAGATCAGGAAGGGAGATATCTTGAGAATCAAGACCCCCGGTGGAGGTGGTTTCGGAAAAGTGACCGATTCCAACAAAAAATGGGGAGTAGAAGAGGAGCCCGTCACGAAGACATTTGTGCCTGTTGCAGCGGGGTCCGTTGGTGGCCTCAAGGAGGCCCAAAATACATCCCAATAGGAAAGAATGATGGACGTTTTGAGTAATATTTGTGTAAACACATCTTTTCTACCAAAGAGTGAAAGTGCACATTTAATGAGGCATATATTCGGAAACATGAGGGCTGCGCTTGCCATTCGGCACGGCAGATGTAGTTGACCCAGCCAGCTAGGCCCACAAGTCAGTAAGGTTCTGACCCGCACCGTTGTAGATGAGCTTATTTGGCGATTGTGGGTCAAGACCGGTGATCACACCCGAGGTCGAGTATTTAAGAAGCTTTTTCTTCAACGAGGCAGGGTCAACAAGACCCGAACCGTACTCGGAAGATGGCTCTGGTTGCAACGACACAAAGTACGACAACAACCCAGCCACGTGAGGCGACGCCATGGAGGTACCTGACATCAACGTCGTCTCTGACCACGTGAAGGTGGACAAAATGTCCACGCCAGGGGCGAAGACATCGACACAGGAACCCCAGTTGGAGAACGACGCGCGAGCGTCGGCGTTGTCAGAGGCACCGACAGTGATGGGTCCGGAGGCTCTAGCGGGGGAAACTCCACACGCATCGGCGTCTTCATTTCCGGCAGCCACAGCAACGTGAATGCCAGCCTTGACGGCAGCATTGACAGCAAGGTCCAAGGCTTCAGACGCACCGCCACCGATCGACATGTTGATAGTCGAACCCTTAAAGCCCTTCTTATTGGCGGACACCTTCTCGCGGTGGTCATTCACCACAAACTCCACACCCTTGATGATGTCGGAGGTGGTTCCCGAGCCAAGGGGGTTCATGACGCCAACAGCGACAAGCTCAACATTCTTGGCCACTCCATAAGTCTTGGAACCGATAATACCGGCACAGTGAGTACCGTGGCCGTGGCCGTCCACCTTCAAATGGGGGAATGGCACTGCGTCACCCCACGAAGCACGGCCCTCGAACTCCTCGTGGTCGGTCTTGATACCTGTGTCAATCACGTAAGCAGTGACGCCCTTCCCGCCATCGTTGTCATACAAGTAGTCGGTGGAGGGCGACAACTCGCGGTGACTGATCCTTGCCAATGCCCAGGTGGCGTCTCTCTGGGTGTCAAATTCATTGATGTGCATGACGGAGTCCCGCTCCACCAACTTGACACCTGGGCGTGCGGCAAGCTCTTCAACAACGTCGTCAGCTAGCACCCCGATGTAGCCCGAGAAGGAGTCCAGCAAGTGGAACAGCGTGACCCTTTCGTAAATTCCACTTGGGCTCATTTGAGTCGTCATATCTAACCAGACCATGTGAGTCTCGATGTCATCTTTATTAAGATTGTCGTCAAACACAACAATGTACGTTTGGGGGTTGAACTTGTCGACACCGCCCCCCACAATTGGAAGCTGGTGCGACACCTTCACCTTGGTGAGCTCATCAACCTGGACTCTGGCCATGTCGAAGACCTCCTGGACCGAGGGGATGACCAAGGCCGCGGCGTGGGTGGCCAAGATGGCCGAAAAGACAGTTTTGGAAAGCAACATTTTAAAGTAGTTGCAAGTAAAGATTAACGGCAAAGTGTGGACCCCTTATCACCCATCACGCGGTCTTGGTGTTACGCTGTCCACGCAACGCACGCGTAACTCTCAGAACACTTCGTACCACGTATCGCACTGAAAATAACACCAAATCAAGTGCCATGTCCAGCAAAAGAAGAGCATACCCCACGCCGCAGTACGCCGCGGCGGCCCCTGCCGCCGACCCGCTGGCCGGCTACGGAGTCAACCAGCTCAACCAGGGCTTCCAAAACTTGGATGTTGGAGGCCAGGCCGCTCCTCAGGCTCAGTACCAATATAATCAGTACCAACAACAACCGCCCGCTGCATACGGCCAGCCAATCAATGGCGGTGTCGCTGGGGTTGGCGGGGTGACAGGTCAAGTGGGCGGCGCTCCTGCTGCTCCATATGACCCATACCAGGCGGCCACGCCCGCTTACGGCGGTGCGTACGGTCAACCGGCTGCCGGCGCCGGCCAATACGCCCAACCGGCCACGCCCAGCTTGCCATTGAACCAGATATACACCACCGATCTCTCACGGGACTTGCCTCCACCCATCTCGGACTTGGCGTTGCCCCCACCTCCATTGATAGTTCCACCCACCACTGCCCTTGTCCCTAGCAGTGAATACTCCAACGCGCTGCCCGAATACTTCCGGTCGACATTGAATGTGATTCCCACCAACAACTCGTTGTTGAAGAAGAGTAAGTTGCCGCTTGCTTTGGTGGTTCGTCCCTACAACGCGTTGCACGTGGAAACCGAAAACATTCCTGTCACCACCGACACCGTCATCTCCAGATGTCGCCGGTGTCGTGGATACATCAACCCCTTTGTCACTCTCACCGAACAGGGCAAGCGGTGGCGGTGTAATTTCTGTAACTTGCAGAACGACATTCCCTCGGCATTTGAGTATGACGAGTTGACGGGACAAAGAATGGACAAATTCGAGCGGGCCGAGCTCAACCATCTGGTGGTGGAGTTTGTCGCTCCCAAGGAGTACATGTCTAGAGCTCCTCAGCCGCTTGTGTACACGTTCATCATTGATGTTTCCGCCGACGCTGTGGCCAGCGGACTCACCTCCACCATCACGCGAACCATTCTCGAGAGCTTGGACCGCATCCCCAATCAAAACAAAACTGCTCGCGTGGCTTTCATTGGTGTGGACTCGGGTCTTCATTTCTTTAGATTCCAAGAGGGATTGGTGGACACTGACTTGTTGATTGTGTCGGACATTGACGAGCCTTTCCTTCCTTCTCCTGAAGGGTTGTTGGTGAATCTTGACGAAAACAGACAAGCCATCGAGAAGTTGTTGATTGACTTCCCCTCGTACTTTGAGGGCACCGCCAACCCCGACTTTGCCCTCGGTCCAGCACTCAAGTCCGGCCACAAGTTGATTTCCCCCATTGGTGGTAAGTTGATTTGTTTCTCGCTGACTCTCCCCAACGTCGGCGAGGGTAAGTTGACCGTCAGAGACGAGTCGCAATCGGGTAAGCCCAAGGAACTGCAAACCTTGTTGAATGCCGCCGATAAGTTCTACAAGTCGTTTGCCGTCACGTGTAACTCGGCCCAGGTCACGGTGGACTTGTTCTTGACCGCCACCAAGTACCAGGATGTGGCCACGTTGCTGAACTTGCCCCGGTTCACCGCCGGTCAGACCCACTACTATCCCGCGTGGACCGCGGCCAAGGCCGAGGACGTCACCAAGTTGTCAAGAGAGGTCAGCGAGCACTTGTCGATGGACATTGCTTTGGAGGCGGTGTTGAGAGTACGTGGGTCCACTGGTCTCAGAATGAGCTCTTTCTACGGAAACTTCTTCAACAGACTGTCGGATCTCTGCTCCTTCCCATCCTTCCCTCGTGACCAGAGCTACGCCATCGAGGTGGCCGTTGAGGAAACCCTCACCAAGCCCGTGGTGTACTTTCAGGCGGCGGTGTTGCACTCTACGTGCTTTGGCGAACGTCGGATTCGGGTCATGAACCTTGCCATCCCCACGTCGTCCAAGCTCGAAGATGTGTATGCCTCTGCCGACCAGTTGGCCATCGCCAACTACCTCACCCACAAGGCGGTGGAAAAAGCGCTTCTGTCGTCGCTTCCCGACGCCAGAGACTACTTGGTCAAATCGGTGACCGATCTTCTTGGCGTGTACAGAAAGGAACTAGTGGCTGGCAACGTGTCGGGCTCTTCTCCTCTCCAAATCTCCACCAACTTGCGGATGTTGCCCCTCCTTTTGTTCTCTCTCACTAAGCACGTTGCTTTCCGCAACGAGAGAGTGCCTTCTGACCACCGCTCAGCCGCATTGAACTTGTTGGCGTCGTTGCCAATTCCTCATTTGATCAAGTACATTTACCCTACGGTGTACTCATTGCACAACATGTCTGACGAATGTGGATTGCCAGAAACCTACACTCAAGTCAACGAGGAAACCGGCGAGGAAGAGACCGTCACCTCCACCAGCATTCTTTTGCCAGAACCTATCAACAACTCCAAGGAAACGTGGGAAAACTACGGGTTGTATCTTATTGACAACTCATCGGAGTTGTTTTTGTGGGTTTCTGGTGACGTCGTCCCCGAACTCGTCAACGACTTGTTTGGCACCGACAACTTGTACGACATTCCATTTGGCAAGGCTGAGCTCCCCGAGATCCCAATCGAGGAGTCGGAGTTCAACTACAGAGTTAGACAAATCATCGGCAAGATCAGAGAACAGAAGGACGCCATCACCTGGAAGAACTTGTACATTGTCATTGGTGCATCGTCGAACGAGCCAATGGAGATTTCTCAAAAGAGAGAGTTGGTGGCGTTGAGACTCTGGGCTTTGAGTTTCTTGGTGGAGGACAAGTCTCATAACGAGCCAAGCTACCGGGAGTTCCTTACCCAGTTGAAGACCAAGGTGGCTGTCTAAATCTACCCCCCCATCTGGATGCGAAACATTCTGATAATAGTACCAGGCAGACAGAAAGTCAAAGGGACGCGTTTGGCCAAAAACCAATTACACCCATACCCTATGTACAGTCATAAAAGTAACTACAGTATCCATGTATGCTCATTTGGTCGATTTCACGCTATTATGTCGATTGCATCCTGGAGTAAAGCTGCTTCCTCCGGAGCAAACAACTCCCCCACGCTCTTGGACACGCCTTCTTTGTAAATACGAAGGTTTTTGGCGATGGCCCCACCTCGGGCCATGGTAGCAGCGATGCTCTTCTTGAAGCGATATGCGAGCTCGGTCCAATAGGCCACGGCGAGGGGCTCTTTGGCTGTGATGACGGCCAAGAGCGTGGTGTCATCGGCAGGTGTTGAAAGCAAATCTGTTAGCCTGGTGAGAAACTCGTCGGCGTCACTTTTGATGTCGGCCAACGCTGTATTGAAGGTGCGAGGCAGCTGGAGCGACCGCGTCAACTGGGTCGATGCTTGCTGGATGTGTTTGTTGATGGCAGCCCGCTCCACCAAAGATGTAAACTCTTTTTCTCCGAGAGTATAGAGGGCGACCAAGTTTGCCTGAAGGGTAGTGTTGTTTTGGGCAAACGTCAGCTTGTGAGCAAAGTCCTGGGTCGCCTGCAGGGAGATGTCATTGATGAACGCTTGCCGCTTTGATGTGTACACCTGCTGGTAGTTGCGGACCAATTTGACCAGGAGGAGATTTTCTGAGTGGGCAGAGGAGTAGAATTCAGATAGCTGGGAGTGAAGCCGAGCCAACCTCACGGGGTCCCGATTCTCTGCATTGGCCGCCTCCTCGAGCTGCTGAACCAAGAAGATAAAGTAGGAACAACCTCGGAACAACAGGAGAGTGGCATGGATGCGTTTCATGGCCCCGTTCATGCGGAGCGCCTGGTTGTAGGGATCAATGACGTTGTCACGAATCCGGTCAAACAGAATGTTCACCTGGTGTATCAGCGGAGATATGTCCGCCTCCATGACTTTGCGTTTCGCCTCGATCTTGGAGAAGTTGTCGATGAGCACCTCGTGGTGCAGGGCACTGATACTGGCCATGCGCTTTTCACACTCGTCAATGTCGAACTTGAGCCGTTTGACGGCGGTGAGAAGATCCAACTCGGCCTCGTCGGGGTCGTTGATGGCAAGCACGAGGTCGTTGGCGAAGCGTGAGGGATCGAATTCGGCCTCAAGGTAGGCCTCGAAGTCTTTGAGGGACATGCAAGAAAGAAAGGAATAAGAAAGGGACTGGTATTTACTCGAGCAACGAGAAGGCGTTTGCAATCGTGAGAAGCAGTAAAGTGCAATGGTATATATGTATGTGGCCGATTCGCGGTACTATGGTACAGATGGGGACAAATTGAAAAAGGGAACAAATGATTGAGAGAAGCAACAGGAATGAGCATAGAGAAAAGCTTTCGTTGTGATGAAGATGTTGAAGCCCGTGGTGAAGTTGTAGATCGTGCTTGGACGATATTTGTCCCATGACGTCTCACGTTCTCATCCTCTCCTCTACTCCGTTCTAAACTTCGGGGTCGCCTTGGCCCGCCCAAACTTGCGCAACTTCATCTTCTTCTTCTCGTCCCGCTCTTTCTTCTTCAACTGTCTCTCCCTCTCCTCCCTCCTTTTCCGACCCTCGATGGCCTGGCGCCGTTTCTTCATTCCTGGTCTCTTCTTGCGATTATCCCTGGCAACTCTGTCGTTGTGATCCCTGAGATCCACCACCTTCCAAGTATCGACGAGTATCTCCTTTGAGTGTAGATTCACCTCTTCCCCACTTATAGCCACCTGTGCGAACTGGCGTCGCTGCTCATCGCTGTACTCGGCAAAGTAGTATGCGGCCGGCCGCTCATTCACCACCATTTCCTCTTCCTCCTCTTCAAGAGACACCTTGACGGTGTTGCCAAACAACCGAAAGTCCATCTCCTCGGGTTGAGCTTCTGGCTCAGGCTCGGATACCTCATCGGCCACATTCACCTCCTCGAACTCGAAGTCGAAACCGTAGCCGGGTTCTCCGTCCGACTCGGCTGACTCAGCATCCAGCAGAGCATATAGGTCGGCTCGAGACGTTCTAGTTAGTACGACTGGCGTGGGGTATCACATACTTCTTCAACTCCATCGATGAGTTTCGCACTCTATTGTACATACTATACAAAGGTCCCAAAATGTGAGACACAAAAGACTGGTGGTCCCCGATGAAGGCTGAGCATTAGGGCCAGTGAAGGTGACCAACATCAGGGACTATCCAGTGTTTGAGGTGGTTTGTCGGCCAGATGTGAGCCTTGGCTGCAACTTTTCTGAGCTGGAAGGTTCAAGTAGAATGAGTATGCTGTCGAGTCATTCAACTCTTTGAGCCGAGCAGAAAGATTGAGATGGTCTGTCAGCCATTGGCAGCGTAGCATGGCTACCACATTGGGGTTCTCCTCTTATGCAAATACTGCAAGAAGCGCTTGTTCCGACGTAACGCCGGGGGCACCCAGTACTTCGGTACCTCTCTCAATGGCGGCTTTCCATTAAGCTCACGCTTTTCATCAAATGGCACCAAAGAGTCTAGACTTACCCGACACACATTTTCGTGGGACCACACCCACTCGAAAACCTGGGTATATTCCTTTTCAATAACCGCCTTCACCTCACTGAGCTTGACAAAGTGGAGCGAAAGGTCCTGAAACTTGGAGAATTGCTCTCCACGCAAATCTTTCGTGGGCTGGGCGGGATCTCTGCCCACCATGCCGTAAAAGAGTAGATAGATGCGAGACTTTGTATCGTTGTCGAGTAACGATTTCTCAGAGAACTGGGCTCTTTGACTGAACTCGTCATACGATACGAGGGTGAGAAGTGCCACCTGGAGATCCACCACCCACTCGTCGCCCTGGTACTCAAACACATACAACGGCGCGTAGCGGCGGACAGTGGTTTCTGTCGGCGCCGAGTTGAGCTCAATGTACCGCAACCCAACTGGATACCGCTCGACTATCTTGTCCCGAAGCACCTGCTCACGGCGAGCCTCTTCTTGACGAGACTCCTCCGCCTGGCGCTGGGCCTGCTGCACGTGCTCGTGCTCCTTCTGTTTTTGCAACTGTTCCTGCTCCTCGAGCTTGCGCTTCTCTTCCTCCTGACGACGGCGCTCCTCTTCTTTCTTGGCCTTGAGGAAATATTCCTTCCGCGCCCGCTTCTTGGCCTCGGTCTTTTCCTGCCACACACGAGCTTCCTCGGCGGCCTTGGCCTTTTGTTCTTCTTGTGCTTTGGTTAATGGGCCAGGCGAGGGCGAGCTTTGTTTCTCTTTTGGTGGCTCCGGGGTCTTTGCACGTAGCTGGTCGGGGGTCTTGGGACGAGGGCGGTCGGGAGTCTTTTCTTTGGAGAATACGGCACTGGGCTGGAGCTTTTTGATGCGCTTGCGCTCTCGCTCCTCCTCCTCGGCTGCCCGTTTTCTGGCCGACTCCTCTTTGCGCTCCACCTTGACCCGTTCCTTTTCAAACTCATCCAGCTGATCTTCTGACTCTTCCTTCAACAGATTTCTTCTCGACACCTTCTTCGTATTCTCACTTTCCTCCTTTACCTCCTCTTTGGTGTCCTTTCCCACATACCGCTGTATGAGCTCCACCTCCCGCGGGTCGTAATGCGCCGCATACTTTGCAATCTGCAATGCATTCAATCCGTCGCGTCTCTCCCTTTTTGGATCTGCGCCTTTCTCAAGTAAGAATTTCACCGTTTCTCGGTTACCTCGTCCCACAGAACACAACAACGCCGTCACACCCACACTATTCACCTGGTCAATGTCGTAAGGCTCGGGATTCAACCCAAGAAGTATATCCACGAGCTCGACGTGGCCGTGGCGTGCCGCCAAGTGAAGAATATCGGGTTTGCGCTGAAGCGTAAAGTTGTGCAGAAGAAAGTCCCCCGTAGCCTCCTCCTTTAGTCCCTGCGCCACGTACTTGTAAATTGTACTGGTGAGCAGCTTCTTCCTGAGAAGATCACCAAAGTACTCGTCATTGGGATCGTCGACAATCCGACTGGGGACGAGAGGAATCTCGTGGGTATTTTCCGGAGCCCCAAGAACCTCCTCTAAAATCTCAATAATCTCCCGGTACTCGTCGTCTCCGGCATGGAGGTGGTAAATCTTCGTGAGGGCATTGAGGCCTTCCGAGTTGAACATCAGCGCATCGGCTCCGTGTTCGAGCAACACCTTCACCGTGTCGACATGGTTGTTTTCGGCCGCATCCATGAGCGGCGTTTCGTTGTCGCCGGCCTCCTTGGCCTGGCGATTTACGTCAGCGCCATGCTCGATAAGGACCTCCACCACGTCGGTGTGACCAGCAAGGGCGGCTTCGTGTAAACACGTGAACCCACCAAAGTCGCTTTCGTTGGCATCGGCCCCCATGTTGAGATACCGCACCACCTCGTCGACGTCGCCTTTTTTGCATGCCCTTTGGAGTTGGGATCGCCCGCTCAGATCGCGCTTGATCTTGTACTTGCGCTTCTTCTCGGGCCGACGGTCTTCTTCGCTGGCTTCGTCTTCGCTCGAGCTGACAACCCTCCGCTTGCGCTCGTTGTCGAGATCGCGCTTCCTCACGAGCTTACGACCCTGACGGATGCGAGGGGGGGAGTTGGTGATGAGAGTCTCGGTGTCACTGTCGACAAACGAGGCAGTTCGCAGGTGGACAATGGGTTCGAATTTGGGAAAGTGGGCGGCATTGCGGCCGGGCTCAGCAGGGGCCGTGATCGAGGCAAGGGGTGGAGATGAGGGCAGCGGCTGTGGGGAAGGTGATGGCTGTGATAAAGACCTATCATCTTTGTGAGGCTTCACCTCCTCCTCTTGTTCAACAGCTGGTGTGTCAGTCAGTGGCTTGGTATCAGATGGTTCTTCTTTGATAGGCGTTTGCTCGTGGACGGCTGGGAGTGGCTCCTTGAACTCCAATTCCTCTTTTGTGATAGACTCTGGTGCCTCTTGTGTGATCGACTCCGGCGTTGGCTCTTTGACAGGGGGAGAAGGAGCCTCGACGTTGTCAACAGACTTCTCAACCTCTCGCTCTATAGGTTCAGTGGAAGTGGTTGCAGCTTCACTTATCTGAGGCAAGGTGTCAAGTTTAGTCGAAGATCCTTCTTGCTTTTCGTGAGCTTCATCTTTCATCTCATCGGTTGAAGGCTCTCTTTCCTGAGGTGGTTGCGTAGGTAATTTGTGCCTCTCAAGCTTTTCGGGACTCTCCAGCTCGTAACTAGACCGCCTGGATTTCGCCTCCTGCGACTCAACCCCCGGTTCTTTGCCACGTTCCTCGTTCAGTTCTTCCTTTTCATACTTTTGCTCTTCACTTAGCTGAGAAGTCCTCAGTTGGGACCTTTCGCGTGGAGACCTTTCTCTGTCTCTTCCCCCCTCCTCGTCCAACAAATGTAGAAGCTTGTTCTGGTTTAACAGCCCCTCTCTGTCTCTCCCCTCAGGCCGGTACCCACTCCTCGAGTCTCTCGAATCTCGCCGGTATCCCTCACGATAATCTCTGTAACCACCGTCTCTATACCCATCACGATAGTCATAAGGCTCGTCGCCTCGATCACGAGGATCGAGTGGCTCACTCTGCTCCCGGCGCCACCCCTCACGTTCTCGTCGTTCGAACACACCATCTCGCTCGGCTCGTCCTTCGTAGTGATCGGTATAGTCTTCCCGGCGATCGTCCTCGCCCTCATCGTTTCGTGGATACGTTCGCTCATAGTGGTCGGTGTACCTTGGCCCGTACGAACGGTTGTTTGGGCGATACTTGGAGGAATATGAGTCGTAGGACCGTTTTCGATATTGGGACGAATAGCTCAGGCCGCCTCGATACGAGCCGTAGTAATCTCGTGACAGACCCTCGGACCGGCGGCCGTAGTCCTGGCTCCGCCGATTGCCTCGGTAGTACTTTCTATCTCTGTCTCTGTCTCTATTTGGATAATGAGACATGGGTTGGAAAGTGCGAAGGGCTGGTTGGTGTACGGATCTATTGGAAATGCATTATTAATTGGCTACTTGAGGGCCTCGCCAAATTCCATGAGCTCAAAGATGAGACTCATGTTGGGGCAGATGCGGTCGCATGCCTCCACCGAGAATCCTGCCCGCCGCACAATCGCCGACGAGTCCAGCGGGTGGTCTGTGCCCAGTTTTAAAAGTTCGTAGGCCTCGTTGACAGAAATGGCAAATTTCTTCATGAAGTAGGCGACAATCACACACGCCAGCCGCGACACGCCGCACTGGCAGTGCACGAGGATCTTGCGGCGATGGCCCGGTTTTGCCAGGTCGTCAAACTGGCGGATTTTGTCCGTCAATGCAGGAAGTTCTTCGGATATGGACGAGGTGTGAGACCACGGAATGTGGATATATTCCTTGCCAGCAACCTTGGCAAAGGAACTCAGTAGGTCCTCACACTCCTTGGCCACATTGATGACGAGATCATAATCGTTGATGTTGATTTTAGGGTTGCTTGCAGTGGGGTCGGAGTAGAGGAAAAGGGTATCATTGAGTACGCTGGCGGGCCCGTGGGGGTAGGCGTCTAGTTGAGACTTTTCCTGGAGCTCTTCAACAGGGTATGCAGAGGGGTTGAACTGGATTTGTTGGGAGTGGAAAGGAGCCAGTTTGAACGTGGTTTTGCCAGACAGATTAGTCGTATTAGTTTGATGGTTTGACGTGCTTCTAGGTTGGTTGAGGGAGATACCCGCCATTGATCCGGCCAAGTGGTCAATCACAAAAGGCGACTTGAGCTTGCCCGGGGTGTCGCGAGATGTCGAAGGAGGAAGCACGAAACAGTCCGAGTCGGGGTTCGGAAACCGGTATGCTGAATGAGGCGAGTCCCGGGCCACTAGTTCCGGCGGAACGATGGGCGTGGTGGTGACGGCAGGCGTGGCCAATGGAGGATCGACCTTTTCGTCAGGGATGGCCAACGTGAGGTTCCGCCGCCGTACTGGGGGCCGCAACACGTCCGATGCGGTGCCCACAGAGCTGTAGGAGGAAGTGGAGGAGTCATCATCGTGGGAATTTTTTGGGGAGGAGTTGAGGTTGAGCAGGAGGTTCTTCATGTTGATGTTTCGGGATGACGACAACAGACTGGGTTTGCGGGAATGTTTGGGCAGATAGCTGATGAGATCATCATGGGGATGAGGGGGGCTGTACACGCCATAGTCGAGGGGCGACGCCAAAACGGGGTCCTTGATCTTAGGGGGAGACGCGATGGAACCGGCTCTTCCCGTGTGTCTGGGGGGATTTGTGGTTTGATCTTGATGCTGTGTGGGTTTGGCTTGTTTCGGTTGGTTGTGACTTTGTCCTTGGTGTTGATTTTGTCTTGTTGTGTAGGGCTGGCGTAGATGATCTGGCTCGAAAGATGCTGCCGGCGAGTAGGACGGCGAGCCCGTGAGACTGGTATTCGAGTACGATGGTCGGGGCACCAGGAACGGGGACATGGCCAATGTGGTGTGAGACATGGAGCCTTGGGGCGGCGGCGACGGGTCGGCGGGCCGCTGTATTATAAATGGCTTGGAGGGCATGGAGTTGAAAAAAAAAACCAAAAAAAGAAAAGAGTTTCAAACAGACGTCGGTGTAGTTGGCAGGGATACCTTTTATGTCGTCATATACACGGATAGGCGGTTGTGAATAATGGAGGTTGCGAGATTCTCCTTCGAAACAGGCACTGGGCGTGAAGGTGAATGCGATTTTGTTTTGTCGGGCAACGAGCGAAAAGCCGAGCCGCCGAACCATCACGGGACCTAAACTTTAAATCAGGGACAAATCTACAGAGGGAAGTACTAGTCGATCCGTCGCTGATCCCGGAGTCTGGGCACGATATCTAGGGTCGAGTATCAAGGCCAGCCGAGGTCTTTCTTGGAGCTAGCCCCGTTGTGGCGGTCAACCCGGTTGGCAGGCCAACATGCACAGGATGCATCGAAGTTCCGCCACGCGCAGTACTCGCTGGAAACGGCCCGCGCGGTGGGCTTGACAAGGACCAAGACGCAAGGGGAATGTACCGCGTACATTTATATAATGGCAGGCTTACGATCAGGAGAAGTACGCTTGATAAGCATCAAAAATGGCTGGGACGCAAGGCGTCGGTTGCGAGGAAACGACCTGAGACACGGGATCAGGGGTAATGAGACACCTGTTTCAGAGTGCGTTTCAGCATTATTTTTTGATTCGCCCCGACATTCCTTGAAAAAACATACTGAGGTACGTGTCGGTCAAGGGCGGCAGGGAGGAGGTAATTGGCTCATCGCCCTGGCTTTAGTTAATGAGGTACATACATTCTGGCCAGTAGATCGATGATTGGTTCGTGGTATTTGATACATCCTCGTATATTCAGGAGCAGAAGATGTCATCTCAAACAAGTGGGGTTGTCCATCTCACCCCATCCCCGATTGTATGATCTAACACGGGGCCCTGTGGCCAATTGCCCCAATGTGTGACCCTGACAATCCTCTTGCCCTTTTCTTCAATTCATCCTACTTTGGGTTTGTGTTCCTTTATTCCGTCACCTCCAATTCTTTGAATATTTGACTCTTATTGATGGTCGCTATGCTTAATAAATAACTATCTGTATGGAGCATCAGCATCAATGCAGTATTGTAACTCCTGTTCCCATTTGTCTCCATTCTCCAACAACTTCTCCTTATTGTACAACAATTCCTCTCTGGTCTCAGTGGTGTATTCCACATTGGGACTTTCCACGATAGCATCCACTGGACATGACTCTTGACAATATCCACAGTAAATACACTTGGTCATGTCAATGTCATACTTGTATGTTCTTCTGGATCCGTCAATTCTCTCCTCCGCCTCAATGGTGATGGCTTGTGCTGGACAAATGGCCTCACATAATTTACAGGCAATGCATCGTTCTTCTCCACTTGGGTATCTTCTCAAGGCATGTTCACCTCTGAAGCGGGGAGAAATGGGACCCTTCTCAAAAGGGTAGTAAATGGTGTATGGGGAACGGAAGTACATTTCCAAACAAATGTACATTCCTCTGAAGATTTCACTGATGAAAAAGAACTTGGTGGCTTTGGAAAGGGCACTTTCACTGCTTTCCTCCCAGGTTTTAGGTGGGGGGGCCCGGAAACCTTTAGGCCAAACACTCTGGGAGGATCCTCCGGTGGTGAAGTATTCCAGCCCGGGAGTGGCAGCAAGAGCCGGTTTGAGTACCCGGCCTGCCGTGCTGAAATGACGAACACACCTAGGCATGGCCCGGAGTGGGTTTATTCCAATCATGATGTTTATGGTTAATTTTTCGAGAAGGAGAGAATTTGTGGAACCGTGCGTAAAACGAAAATCATCGGTGCTGATTGGCTGCGACAGCAGCAATTGCTTATGTAAGAACCGGTGCACCAAACTGTATATGGTCCCAAACTGGACCTATTGGTTTGCACCCAGCAACCTATCACTTCTTTTAAGCTGATATTGATGAAATCTCCCATATATTTGATTGACCTGAGGCCTTTCGTGAGTCTGGAATCATTCCACATCTCAGGTTTGGTCTTGCCAATACATTTGAAGCACACATTTCAAACTACACGACTGCACCAGAATTTAGTAATTACTAGTGCATTTGTCAATACATTGCTATCTTTTGACCTTTCGCAGCAATCTTCTAGAAATGCCTCTCCGGAAAATTTCTTCTCCTTGACCACAAAGAAACAAGCTCTTTTTTTGTCAGCTCTGTGCAATTCTAGCCCATAAGACGGAGAGCTAGCTCAACTGACGCAAAGGTCCCGGCACTGCAAGGTACCGCACGTAGCAAACAAGGTGCAAGACCTTTCCAGAACCCCCTGGCTCCACCCGCTGCCCAGATCTGTTTTGTAGTGTACCAGATGCGGCCATTGTACTTGGACGACGCCCCAAAGCCGTCGCTCTGGATGTTGCTCTTAATAACATCAAGTGGGTATGAACTCAACCAGAGCGCCAAACCAGCCGTCGCTCCAGATCCCAAAAGCTCGGGGGTGGAGATGTCGTCTCGTGACTTGTACCCACGAGCCTTCTGAACATATTGGATGAGCAGTTCGTACGTCAAAAACCACACACCGTACGCCTGGATTTCTCGAAGAAGCGTGATGTTAAATCCACGGTAGATTCCCCGCAAACCTTCAGAACCATAAATTTGTTTCACCGTCGATGTCAATGTGCGCTTGGTCTTACTGCTCTGACTGAGAATTCTGAGCTGCTCCACGGGAGCCGTCACCGGAGTGTTGACGATGCCCGCAGCAGCACCGGCAATGTAAGTTTGCGGCCAAAGATTCAATTGCGTCTGATCGTAGTGCCGAAGAAGCTGTCTCTTCGTTTCGTGAAACCCATAGAATTGCAATGAGACACACACTCCCACACCCACCAAAGGAGGAAGGGTTCCCTTGTAGAAAGCCAAGGCACCCTCATTTTGAAGCACCAGACGAATGATTTGCGCCAGAGATGTGGGAGTGGTCAGCGTTTGAAGTCGGATCTTCACCAAATCAGCAGGCTGGCCAATCAACACCTGGGTGGCTCCTCCCACGAAGCCTGCCGCCACGTCTTTGGCCTTTCTGGTCCACGAATCGTCAACAGAAGTCATGGAGTTCGCAATCAGATATGATGCGAGGTCACGTGTGCGCAGCCAGATACATGTATTTTAGGACTCATTGAGAATACCACCTATAGACATACCACTGCCCTTGTTGTCGCCATCCGGCTCGGACTTGGGTTTGTAGGCCAAGGTGAAGTCGACCGCCACTGGCGTGGCTGTTTTAGAGGTTTTAGTACAACACAGACACCTCTTTTTGGCCGCCGGCTCGACGGGCAGCGACTGCGGAGAGGGCGTTTGTGCTTGGCTGTCGGCGCCAGGAGCAGGTGCCGGGTCGACGGTCGGGCTGGTCGATTCGAGGGGCCGTTTGACCGACACCGCCTCGGGCGCTGGCACAGACAGAGATTCTTCTCGTTTGATGGGAGATGCCGTCGATTGTCTTGCCAAAGGTGCAATCTCGGGGAGTTTTATATGCTGGGAGTACCCGAGAGGGTTGGGGGCCATGAGAGTTTGGCCATATGGAGGATACTGGCCGTACATGAACACCGGCATCATGTGCATGTCGCTTGGAGGGGGTCCAGGCATTGGGCCGGGGCCGTTGGGGATGCGTCCGATATATCCGTACGGGGTAGCGGGAAGAGGAAGCATGGTGCGACCTGGTGCCGGGAGCACGGGCTTTTCGTCGGTTGGACTGGCTTCCATTTTGGGAGCAGCGGGCGGTGATACCACGGTGTTTGTAGATGCAGTTGTGGTGGTGGAGGAGCCATTGGCCTTTGATGCTTTTTTCGAGGTCTTTGCCTGTTTTGGGGTCCCGGGTGTCAGGGTCGATTCCTCCTTGACGTCACCCTCTTTCTTGGACACCTGGAGATTTCTCTTTCTGCGCTTGATGGTGGTGCGCTTCATGCGAATGGGCCGATGGGACCCATGGAGCCGGTAGTACAAACCACATGCGTTACAGATGGTGTTTCCCGCATCGTCTCGGCGCCAGAGCGGCGTGATGGTGCCGCCGCAGTTGTAACACGCGATGGCGAGGGGATCCTCATCCTTTTCTCCGTCACCTGACTTGGGACTTCGCTGTTTGGAGTCTTGCTGTTTAATGACGACTCGGTTGTTATAGGCCGGACACCCTTGACATGCTGCCGATCCTCCGGTTCCATTACACCGGCCATCTCCTTTGCAGCTTCCTTCCTGTTGCTTTTCAATGGGGATGGTGTTTGGAGGACGTTTTAAGTTCACGGGCCGATGGGTGTTATTTGATCGAAGGTAGAGCCCACAGGCATTACATATGAGGGTACCGTCGGGAGCACGACGCCATAAGGGGGTTTTGGTGGTACCACAATTGGAACATTGCTGACCGGCATCGGGAGTTATATGGTCTTGTTTCGACATGACATGAATGAGGGTTGTGCTTGAGGAATGTGATAAATGAGTATGCTTGACGTAAGGGGAGAGTTTATAGACACGTCAAAGTGAAGGGTGGATGAAATTGTGCAAGTGAAGAATTCAAACGACTTTTACAACAAAAAAGAAAATCCGCTCGCTTCTCAGAAAGTGAGGAAATACGACTTGCGCGCACGCCATATTGGTAATCTGATTGAATCTGTAGCCAATGGTGGCGCGGTGGTGGGTGGGTCGAGGGACGTGCGCGTGCTCAAAACAAACGTCAGCATCGTCGTGGCCAATGAGCGCGCGTCTATTTGTCATGGTGTAAGGCTCGGATGGCACGTGCAACGCCTCCCGACCCGTGCACGACGACGCACAAACTGGGCGGCGCACGTCCTCGCCTGTCAAACTACAAAGGGTGGAACAACATCATCACCAAGTGGAGAGAGCTAGCAGCAAACACACCGAGGGACTTGATCACAGCACCCGGTATTGGATGGTGGTGAGCTTTCCCGAGAGATTTCCATTGCGGTTGTAAAAGTTCGGCATATTTGGCGCCTCGACAAGATAGATGCCCCGTGCTTTCTCCAGCCACTGGTCCAGTACATTCCTGATCCAACGGAGATCCTCTACAGTCGACACATCACTTTTGATGAATCTATAGAATCTTCTTGTTGGAGGTTTGGGTCGTGTGCATACCACCGACGCGCCCGACGCGCTTGTTTGTTTTGGCCCCTCCCAACTCTCATCAACAACAACCCGTTGTCCACTCGCTACCAGAGCCCCTACACCATGAACACACTGCGCCCGCCCATAGCGGGTGCGACCCTCGGCCAGTCCAACCCGGTCTCCACCCCCGACGACTCGTCGTCTCCTTTTTACAATCACTTTCTCACACCAAAACATCGGTCCCGGGCCCCCACGTCGTCTTCCACCATCCACATGTCCAACAGCTCGACGCCATACAAGGGCGTCAGCCCGTCAAAGACCAATCCGAACCCCTCGCTCAAAAAGGGTCTGCCCAAGTCATTCATTAACTCCAGCAACTCGAAGCTCGACTACTTTGCCAACAACCACTTCTCTCGCTCATTCAATTCGCTTATTATTGATGACCTCAAGGATGAACTCAACGTTTCACTGGCCAAGCGGAAAATCAACAAGTCGCCTCCATTCAACGTCAAGCAGGACTTGTACCTTGGGGCAGATTCCATCGACGACTATCTCGATGAAGGGACGATAACCGATGACGATGGCGAGGACTTCCCGTCACTACATATCATCAAGACAAGGAAGGATGAAGATGAGAAGGCCGGGTCTTCCATCAAACGCTCATCCAAGTACCTCAATCTTTCCATCAAGGACTCTCGCAAGGTGCCCGACGATATCGATGATATCAGTGACCTCAACGAGATTGACGCTTTCCGGTCTCGGGAAAGTACCCCAATCGAGGCGTCTAGTCCGGTGGCTCGTCCACAGGTACCGGAGTCGACTCCCTTCAACAACAACAAGTTCAAGCGCCCCCACCAGCTCATCAGCCAGAGCCCGTCGCCCTCTTCGTGCAAGACGAGCTACAAGAACGGGGCTCTTTCGCACATGGCACCTCGACTTACAGTTTCGCCTGCCTCTTCACCCCAGTCAAAACCTCTTGCGCAGCAAAGTCTTCACTCGCCCTCGAAGCTCGGCCTCAAAGGATTCAAGATGTTCAAAAACTCCGACAAGATGGCCATCATCTCGCCAAATCGTGTTGGAAGCAAGAATGAAAAGTCTGAAAAGTCGTCGCTTTCGAATGTTTTCTCGAATAAGATCAAAAACGCCGCCAACAGCGGTAACAGCGTGGACACGGTGATTCGTCAACGGTCAAAGGTTGCCCAGTCTCGCTTGCGCAAAACATCTCTCAAGAACCTCACAGACACTGCTTCGGATGCATCGCCCTACAAAAGCTCCTCTAGCAAAACCAACTCGTCTCCTCTCAACAGTTACTTTGAGTACTACAATCTCGACAAGCTCGACATGATGGAACTCGATGAAAACGACTCGCCTTCAAAAAACCGCAAGTTGTCGAACTCATCAACCAGCAGCAAGGACCCCTTGGTCATTTACCAAGACATACAAGAGCCCATCAAGCTCCACAACAAGAAGGTGCGCAACCCCGATAAGAACGACAACAAGGAGAACGAGTACGTGTTATCCCACAAGCCCTCCTACAAGTTCGTCAAGCCTCTTCAAACGGCGTTCAAGTCGTCGGGGCTTATCAAAAAGAACTCGGTTTCGTCGAAGGAAACCCCTCGCAAACCCACCCCTGAGACCCCAATGAAGAAGAATCCGTTGCTCATGCTTAACAAGGATGGTCCCCCACTCAAAAGCAACGTGTACAAAGCCCGTAACTCGAGTTTGAGTAACCTCATCTCTTCCGCCCACGAGGACGACCTGGAGTTGTCCATTGAGGTGGGCCGCAACGGTCTGACGAGTAGTGGCATCAACGACTCGACGTTGAGTTTCTTTAAGGTTCCCCCGCCGTCGTCGTCCAATACAAACCGGACAGTCAATCTTCTGAATGGTGATTTTGAACTCGACTTGTCATCAGATTTCGAAAACACCCCCGAGACCCCAACGAAAGCGGTGAAGAAGTCGCAGTCGATGCCGGCCAACTTCTCTCCTGTGACATTCAAGAAACACAAGGAGAAGCAGAACAAGCTCCATCTCCTGATTCAGCTGAAGCTCGTGCCTAGAATGGACGACCAGCCTCAGACGCCCACCAACCTCATCGCCCACAAGCTTGGTACCAAGAGCTCGCTGATCCCCGACAATTTGGACCTGTCAATCAAGGAGACCAATCTCGAGCATTTCAACCCGAAGATTGACGATCATCTTGTCAGCAAGTTCGGCATGAAGAATATCCAGTACCTTGGCACGGGTGAGTTTTCCATCGCGTACGAGTGCCAGTTCCAAGGCCAGCGGTATGCCATCAAGCGATCCAAGAAACCAGTTTTGGGCAAGCTTGAGCGCAAAGCCATCAATCGCGAGATCGACGCGTTACGGGCTCTCACGTCGGTGAAGGATAACGAGGATGTGAATCTTCAGGAGCAGGAGGAAGGGAAGGACTATCTCGTGTACTTCATTGAGGCCTGGGACTTCAACCACTACTTCTATATCATGACGGAGTTTTGTGAAGGCGGTACGCTCTTTTCGTTTCTCGAGGAGAACAAGAACTACAAGATGGACGAGTTCCGGGTGTGGAAGATCCTCATTGAGATTCTCAGTGGGCTCAAATTCATTCACGCCAAGAATTATCTCCATCTTGATCTCAAGCCCGCCAACATCTTTGTCACGTTTGAAGGGTCACTCAAAATTGGAGACTTTGGTCTTGCCACCAAGCTTCCAATTCTCGAGAAGGACTTTGATCTTGAAGGTGACCGCAACTACATTGCGCCCGAGCTCATCAACGACAAGATCTACACGCCGTTTGCCGACATCTTTAGTGTTGGATTAATCGTGTTGGAGATCGCCACCAACATCATTCTTCCAGACAATGGCACTCCCTGGCGCAAGCTCCGCAGCGGTGATCTTAGTGATGCAGGGAAGCTTTCCAGTGACAACATCTCGGACTTTCTCCAGCACCGCAACTTCTCATCGCTCACCTCGTACAACTCGATTGACATGTCGCTGACGTCGTCGGGCAACATGATCCATCGCCAGACCATGCGGCCGTCGATTGACGAGGTGCGTGATCTCATTCCCAACGGTGCGCCCGACTTCTTGTTGTACAACTCCAATGCGTTGGACCGGTTGGTGCAAAGGATGTTGAAGCCCAATCCGTTCGACCGCCCCACCGCCAAAATGGTGCTTATGCAGCACGAGTGCCAGGTGATTGAGAACCGGAGAAAGGCGGGGGCCACCATCTTCGAAGGAGAGTTCGGGCCCAATGAGGATGACTAGACGTTTCGGTGAAGCAGCTTTGAATACTAACCCCGAACAAACGATAAAACAGCTTCGGCAGACAATGAACGATACGACAAGAGATGTAGACTAACCTCACGCGCCATGATGATTCTTGTCTCAGAGTGCATTTTGTATATCACACTACGGATATCCTGATCATTGATATATTGCCTAGCTTGTCACGCTGACGGCCCACGAACTTTGTCCGGGAGCAATAAATAGCAAAGCATATGCGAAGTAAATTACTGGATTTGCGAGTAACCGGTGAATGGGTTGGCGTTCTTGGACTTCAAGTACTCGTCGGAAGCCTCCTGCCATTGTCTGTTCAAGGTGGTTGGACCAGGAGCAGCCAACGATCTGACACCGGCGAAGAGAGCAGTACCAGCAGCCAAACCAATGACAACACCCCAGAACACCTTGTTCTTATCACCTGGACCGTACAATGGCTTTCTTGGACCCCACTCACCGAAGGAAATGTAGTAGGCAGCCTTCTTCTCGGCGGGAGTCAACTCTTGCCAGGGCAACTCCATTCTGGTTTTCAATTCTTCTATGAGGGTGGTTTGGTCTTCTTTAGGTAAAGACTCCCATCTAGTCTCCAACTTGGCGACGTAGGCGTTGGACAAGGCTCTGGGAGCACTCTTTGCCACAGTGGATTGCGAACGGATGGCAAGTCTTTGAATAGATTGGCGGAACATTATGGGGATGTGTGGAGAGGGTTGTTACCAATGAGAAAAAGGATGAAAATTCGAGTGCGTATGGTGTAGAAAAAACATCAGATTTTAGTGAGGGAGAATGTGATTGGACGAGAACACATCCGTACACCAGGGTGATGTTTCTTCACCACGTCAAGGAGTCATCAGGGATACTACAGGGAACATTCTGTGTGGCGATGCTCCCGATGGAGTGGGGATCCATCACAAGTATTGAGAGGTACAGAACCAGTGAATTGAAGTGAAAAATCATCACAAGTAGGAGAAACGATGGCTTTTGATCACCAACTTCGCCAACGCTGCAAGTGAGAGTTGTTCTGTGATTATCTTGGAATTAATTTACCCCTAGAAGTGAGACAATGGGTGTGATTTTTGCAGCAATGCGGGATTGCATGTCTCACTCATCCTGGTGAACATTACGAAGTGTGAGAGGGATAGTTCAGCGAGAAGCACTAGGGCTGTTCTTGTTACAAATGGGTCTGATTGATATTAACACTTTTCGCCGAATATGTGGAAAGGGGTGTCTTTCAGTAGTAAGTGAGGAGAAAATGGCCTACACTATCAGCACCTCCATTGTTGTATTACAGGCAAACAGGCACTCTCCGTATGTATAGGGCTGCTTCGAAAATTGCAGTAATGCGTGTGTCCCTTGGTGTTTTACCCGTCAACCATAAGATGGGCAATCCCGTATGATCTTATGTTCACATTGTCATGGTCACATTCTCATGGTCACATTGTCATGGTGATCAACGATCGCTTCAATCCCCCCTCAAGCTCCTTGACATCGAGCTTCGCCCTGTCCCCCACGTAGTTGACAAACTCAATGACCGACCCCCCAACACCAAAATAGATGTTCTTCGCCGCCACCAACGCCGTGCCGCCCGTCTTGAGCAACTCGAGAAGGATCTCCGCCACCACAGCAGACGTCTCAACTGAGTAAATGGTTTCCGACAGAACAATGTAGTCGACAGAGGGCACAAACTGAAGAAAGTCTCTCGCCCAGCCTCCAGAAACAAAGGACAATTCAATACTTGAAGCTTTAAGCGCCTCCTCAAATGCATCGAGTAGCGCTGGCGTGAGGAGAAGCTCGTCGTTGTTGAGGGGCTGGCCATCGATATTACTAAGCTCAAAGAGCCTCTGCGGGTCGATGGTGGACGCCCAGTGAATCACAAGATTCGGCACCGTCACGAGCCGTAGCACCTCGTAGTTGAAGTCAGTCAACACCATATTCAACTTTTGCTTTTTGGTGAGAGCATGCACTAGAAGGTAACACGACGGGAGCGCCGAGCCACATCCGAGCTCCACGAAGGAGCCAATGCTAAGTCCATCCTTTAGCTTCTCCGCTAGATGGTCCACCACGTCGTACGAGCATTCCCACGACTTGAAGCCACCCTCGTAAATGTTCTTTTGGAGGTCCGATGCATTGTCGAGAAGCAACCCCTTGGCACTGGTCTCGGTGTCCTCCATCATCACCTGGTACTTGATGTCAAAAAGGGCACGACGGTACACGATGTTGTTGGCGGGAGTGGAGTGGTTGTCGAAGGTGAAGCGCACATTGACAAGCGATGAGAGAAGTGCGTGGAGGGTGTGCGTTTGTGGCACCACGGCAGGGGTTGTATCAAGAGGATGAGCTTTCTGTTCCTGAGAAGTGTTCACTGGAGCTGACCCATCGTCGACGTCCTCGTCGGAGAACCCAAATGCAAACGACATGGGCATCGCGATGCGCGCGGCTGGGCCTTACCCCACCACCAGCAATTACGAGAATTCACACTACGAGATCAATTCAGATGTTCTTACGGCCGAGCCAATCCTCCATGCCTGGGATTTGGTTTGTGTTGTGTTTCACCTCCTCATTACTTGCTGCCTCCTCTTGCAACACTTTCCTCTCCCCCCGCCTCCCCGCCGGTAATCGCGGGTATTCGAGCCCCGCTCCAGCCGTTGGACGTTGATGGGGTGGCTTGGCACGGCCAGCAGTGGGGGGTGGGGAGATGGGCAGATGAACACGCACGGAATTTGCAGCAATGTCCCGTGAGTGGAGTGTGTAGTCTGCATCGGGAAACACACGAGGAATGAGTTGGCTGCAACAAAGCGCCACATTTTCTTTCTGTTGGCTTCAGTCCTTTCTCTTCTCTCTCTGTTGGCTACAGTCTTGATCTCTCGGTCTGTTCATTATTGTAACTGCCCGCAGCTACAAACGGTAAGTAAAGTGAGGTGACTTGTCGCCCATCTTCAAGAACTGCTCGTCGGTGTAGCCGTCGTAGAAGCCCGCCGCCAATTTCCGCTTCTTTTCCCGGTTGCTATAGGTGTAACCGCAGATCAAAAGCGTCAACCCCACAAAGCCAAGCGCAATGAACCCCAACTCGAGCCCGTGGCCCAACGTATACTGAGGGGCATCCTGCGCCCGGTAAAAATTGGAGGAAAAGGCACCACTGAAGTTGCCCACCCCAATCTGGAACGCCATTCCGACGGCCCGTTTGTAACTCCCCGCCAAGTTGTTGGAGTTCCAAATCACCACAATGGGGAACGCAGCATAAATCCCCATGGCAAGCACGTAGGTGGCACCATAAATGGCCTTGGGCTTGTTCACAGGATCGCCGGTGATGCACACAATGTACCCCACCGCCATACAGGTGTAGTTGAAAAGGAGGAACGGAGACCGTAACCCGGCCTTGGAGGAAAGTACGGCCTGAATGATGGATATCACAGCGGCACAGATGTAAATGGGCACGGAGAGAAGTTGCGACCGCGTGGAGGTGTACCCGAGATTCCGAATGATGGTGGGGGTGAAAAGAGACACTCCGTAGAGGGGAACACACACTCCGTAGTAGAGAATAAGTTGACACCAGCACTGCCAGTCCTTAAAGACTGCCCAGAAGTAAGCTCTATCGTTTGCGTCGTCCTCAAGCTTCACGAGCGGCTGGCCCTCTTCCTCCTTTCCGGACTTCTTGATCTTTGCGCCGTCATTGTTGGAAGCAGTCTTGACTCTGTGTACGACAAAGCGACGCTCTCTTTCGGTGAGAAAGTAAGCCAGGTGAGGATACTTGGGGAAGATGAAGAAGCACACGATCGAGTACACCAACGTCAACAAGCCTTCTAAGATGAAGATCCACCGCCAGCCCTCGTAGCCACCAACGCCATCCATCTTGGAGATTGCGGCGGCAAGCAACCCAGAAAAGGCACCGGCAATCGAGGCGGCACAGAAGAAACACGCCTCCCGAACCAAGAGCTCGTTCTTGCGGTAGTACATACTCAAAATGAACGAAATGCCCGGGAAGGACGCTGCCTCGAAGATTCCCAACAAACTCCGGGTCGCCAACAACTGCTGGTAGTTCTGGACACACCCCATGAGAGTCATGACAATCAGCCAGAGCACCATGGTGACAGGGATGAAAATTGCCGGGTTGGTGTGTTTTAAGATGATGTTGGAGGGTATTTCCAATGACGCGTAGAAGATGAAGAAGATCGTAAGGCAGATGTTGTACTGGTTTCCCGTCAAGTTCAAGTCTTCGGCAAGCCCTTCGATCTTGGCATTGCCAATGTTTCCTCTGTCAAGAAAACTAAGAAGGTAGAGCAACGTAAACACCGGCACAATGTGGAAGTCGATGCGACGGAGAAGCTTCTTCTCGTCAATGTCGGAGAAGTCTTCTTCTTCGTTCACAGACGCCGACTTGGTGGAGTCGTTGGATGAATAGGGCTCGACCACGGCCACGGTTTTGTCTTTCTTGGACCACATACCGAAGACGAAGGGCTTGCAACCACTTTTATACTGTCCCCGCAAACTTTACGAGAATATATCCAGGGAGGGGGAGGTGGCTACGCGTGGTCCCCTCCGTTCGGGCGCACTGCCGTATCCAGAAGGAGATTCCATCGGGTGGGGGAGCATCTCGGAGTTGCAATGTGGGGTCGGATGACGTAATCGGGGTCGCAACCCTGCCTCCGAGGGGACTTTCCGTTTGGCGACTTTGTGCATTTTGTGCACAAGTCACGAGAAAAGCTCTCGACTTATGTCCCTAGTCACGGTCCGCTCGGTAAGCCCCAACATTTGGTTGCAACTGCGAGGCTGGTCATCACCTGGTGCGCACGTGACACCAAAAATATCCACCTACACCATCCCCCACGCCCATCATCGTCACCACATCCAGCGACGACACACTACTTTCACGTCCCCGACACGTTGGCATGTCTTTCCTCTTCTCTATATTTCTGTAGTTACTCCGGATGGGACCCGCCCATGCCCCCTACCTATGTGCAGGAGTCCGAGCTTGCTTTCCTGCCACAACCCGATAAGCACGATGAGTCGTTCTTCAGCCACGCTGGGGACCGGTCCGACCAAGCCGCCCAGCAGAACGTCATCCAAAGAGTCCATAGGACGACGGAAGAGCAATTCAATCAGCAATGCGGTGCTCCAGCATCAAAGAATGAAAAAGGTCCAGTTCGATAAGCTGACGCCATCGCCAATGTCCTCCACCTCGTCGTCGGCCACAGCGTCTCCCAACGACTCCGACGAGGAAGAGAAAATGGCACAACACCCATACAAGGGGCTGTTTCCCAAACCAAAACTACATCGATTCACGCTGTACCCCAATGAGCCCACCACCATCGACTCCCAATTGCTGTTGCCGGAGTTCCAAAAACGACCTCTCACTGATACCCCCGTGGTTTCTTCGGTGACGTCGCCCATCTCGCGGTGGCAGAGCTCCGAGTACGACTCCGACGAGGGCCGGCTCAAGAAAAACATCTCCCATTTGAACTTACTCGATGCCCCGGCGGCATCACTGGGTTCCGTTTCGCCAACCAACATCAATAAACCAAGCATCGTGGTGGATGAGAAGCCATTGAGTTCACTTGTCAAAGATATTCCCCACGGTCTTCAAAAGGAACTCAGTGAAGGGCCTTCCATAGAAAAGCTCAAGAACCTCCTTCTCACCAAACCTCCTCCTCCTGCCCGAAAGACATACACACTCAACATCCCCGGCCAAACCTCCTCCAAGACCTCGCCCGACGGGCGCATTGCATCGGTGGACGTCGGGTCCAAATTGGTGATTGTCATGGTGGGACTTCCGGCTCGGGGCAAGTCCTACATCACCAATAAACTCACGCGGTACTTGAACTGGCTTCAACACGACTGTCGGGTGTTCAATGTGGGTAACACTCGAAGAAAAGACACCGAGAATAATGCGGGGCCAGAGGCCAACCCATTGCCTGATACCACCCCCTCGGGCACTCAGTCGCCCGAGACAACCACCGGTGAAGACAAGACAAAGTCGCCAACCACGCACAACGCCGATTTTTTCAATCCCAACAACTCCACCTCCACCCAGCTCAGGGAAAAGTGGGCCATGGATACCCTCGACCAACTTCTCAACTATGTGTTGGACGGCAGCGGCAGCGTGGGTATTTTTGATGCCACCAACTCCACCAAGCAGCGACGGCTCAAGGTTCTCCGGCGGATCCAGCAGCGGTCCAATGGCGAGCTCAAGGTGTTGTTTCTCGAGAGCATTTGCTCTGATCCCGCTCTTATTGAGTCCAACATTCGCCTCAAGTTGAGCGGCCCCGATTATAGAAACATGGACCCCGAGGTGGCGCTCGCAGACTTTGTGGGCCGGCTCCACAACTACGAGAAGGCGTACCAGACCATCGACGAGTCCGAAGAGCAGATTCCCGGGTTTCAGTACGTGAAGATGATTGACGTCGGCAAGAAGGTGGTGAGTTTCAACATCCAGGGCTTTTTGGCCTCGCAAACCATTTATTTCCTTCTCAATTTCAATCTCTGTGAAAGACAAATCTGGATCACCCGTCACGGCGAAAGTACCGACAACTTGACCGGGCGTATTGGAGGAGACTCGCACCTCACCAAGCGGGGCGATGCGTTTGCCCGGACGCTTGCCAAATTCATGAACTTCCAGCGCCAGCAGTTCCGCAAGGAGCAGCTCGAGCGGTTCTCCACCCGGCTTGAGCTCAAGTACAATAAGCACTTCACCGATGCTGCCGACACCATTCCCAACGAACCCAACTTTTGTGTGTGGACGTCGATGCTTCACCGGTCCATCGAGACCGGCCAATACTTTAACGAGCACCTTTACTCGGTCAAGGAGATGCGTATGCTCAACGAGTTGGGAGGAGGCAAGTGTGAGGGACTCACGTACGACGAGATCCAAAAGAAGTACCCTAAGGAGTTCGAGAGTCGTCTTCGCAACAAGCTCACGTACCGGTACCCCGGGGTCGGGGGCGAGCTGTACCTCGACGTGCTCACACGCCTTCGGCCCCTCATCACCGAGATTGAGCGGACAACCGACCACTTGTTGATTGTGTCGCATCGGGTGGTGCTCCGGATTCTCCTAGCGTACTTTCTCAACCTTGATCGCAGTGCAATTGGAGAATTGGACGTGCCTCTCCATACACTCTACTGTTTGGAGTCGCATCCTTACGGAACGGATTATCGCATGTATGAGTATGATGATCTGCTCCAGTGGTTCGTCAAGGTGGAGCCCGAGCATCAAAAGAATGTGAAAGAAGTCGGGGTGGTGTTTAAGGAACGCAAGTACCTGGTGGTGCCGACTGCTCCCCCGCCCAGTCGAAAGAACAGAACAAAGACCTTCAGTGAGGGACAAGAGGAGGGGTTCTCGCTCCGGAGGAGTCTTAGCCATGGAGCGAAACTGGTGGAGGACGACGGGGCATATCTTACAACAAAGAAGGTGGCGGATTTGAACCGACTCCGCAAGCCGTAAACAAGCATGCCAGCAACTAAGCATATGGTTTCCACCCAAAGTGTCAAACAAAGCAAAGAACCAAAGCTACCAACTTCTTCCGGTCATAGCTTACTGGCCTTCTCAAGTGTTGCGGTCACCTGTGCCTTCGCTACACAATGACGTCGTGATCGTACCGCACAGTCTCACTGGCAACCGTTAGCGGTCACTACCTCCTGAATTGGTCATACCTAATATATAACTGCATCACTGGCTTTTTACGTTGGTAGGAATTGTTGCGCTTGTTTTCTCGTGTTTTCTCATCTGTCCCACATTGTCCACACCTCGCGTAGTGCGCATTGCTTAACCGAATTGCGATTGATATTCCACCCACGGCTCCACCAGCGTTTAGAATGAGCGAGTTGAAAAACGTCAAGCGGCTTTCGATCGACATTCCCGAGTCGGAGGTGCCGAGTGGTGAGGCAGCAAGTGACGGGACCGAAGTCAAACGCACCCTCAAAGACGCGAAGGACCTCAAGGAGTCCGGGCCAGCAAAGGAGGACAAGGCCGATGACAAACGCAAACCCACCCGCCGCCCGCCAACTCTCAAACAGATGGCCTCCACCGATAGCGAGAACAAGATGGGGGGAGCGTTCCGCATCCCCAAGGAAAAGCTCATATCTCCATCGGAAAAGATCCCACCAGCCGATAAGATCCTCACCCCTGGCAGCGAGAAGGAAATCCGTCTTGTCCTGGGGGCCAGCTCGGTGGTGCAGAGCTCCAACGTCACCGAACCCCCCATCCTCAACAAGCATGCCATCTCCAACCTCAACAAGTCTCTAAAAGCCAAACAGAAGATCATCAACTCGAAAGAACCCCAGCCCAAGACATCCACGTTGATATCCGAGATTGTCAACACGTCGCCCCAGTCGCTGGTGTTCCCCAATAATGTGTCCCAAGCTAGTGCTAATGTTGTGACCAGTGCGGGGGATGAGCCAGAGGCGGACGAGAAACCAAAGGAGGCTCCTGTTGAGACGGCAGCTCTGTCGGCACCAAAGAAGAAGAATCTTAAAAACAAACAAAACAAAACCGACTTCTTTGCCGCCAAGTTGGCCAGTGCGGTGGACGACGTCGATTCCTCCGACAGCGACGAGACGTTTGTCTATGAAAACAACAACACCGAGTACGACAACACGTCGACGCACGAGAGTGCTGCGGCGGACTTGCATAGCACCAGTGGGGGTCCTCCCTCCAGTGCATCACGACCTGGAAGTACGGTCCCCAGTGTGGTGGATGCACCTGGTGCCTTACCAGCAGCCCTAGCCATAACTCAAATCACCGACAGAGAGCAAAAGGATCAACCCAAAGAGCAGTCAAGAGAGCAGCCAAAAGAGAGGGAAAGTGTAAGGGCAGAATCCATTCGGTCGTCATACTCGAAACTCAACCTAAAGGAGCAGCCCTATTTCGATAACTCATACAGCTCGAACCACTTTCTCGATCTCATCAAGTCCCGCCCGTCGACCCACCGCACCTACTCCGACGACAAGGTGGGCCAGCTGCCGGTACTAAACCCATTGGCCCAACATGTTTCTGCATTCAACATCGATCTTCAGGGTTCGACCCGCAGTGTTAATGAAGACGACCGGTACTCATATGACGATGTGGATGACGATCTTTCCAACGATGGTGACTACAAAGATGTGGACGACTCGGCCAAGGACTTGGCGACCGTGACCTCCAAACAAACAAAGAAAAACGGCAAGCTGTCCACGAGCTCCAAATTACGGTCCACCACTTCCAAACTCTTTGATAAGAAGGGCAGCCAGCCGAGACGGTACTCCATCATCCCCGATGATATCGATATCGAGGACTTTGACGACGAACTCATTTATTACGACAACAACATCCGGTTTCCTTACAATGGTACCAACAACAACAGCGGAAATTTCCACGAGGGTCTGCCTCTCATACAAAACGACCTGCATCCACGCATTCCCCACTACCGGTCGCTCAACCTCAATTTTAATGGCAAGAAGCACGCCAACAAGGCGAAGCGGTACATGTCGATGGGCCCCACGTACACCCGGCAAACGGGTACGCCACCTCTCAACAATAACGTGAGCTCGGATATGTTTCCATTTCCCTACGGAGAGAACCACCAGTATTACGATCTCAACGAGTTTGACGAGGAGGCCTCCTTTGACCGAAAGGATTATCCCCATATGTCTCCCAACAGCAACCACTTCTTCCTTCCCCGCAAGGTCTCGAAAAACACCTTCCGGCGAAACCGAATCAATTGCATCAAGAGCTTCATCTACACCGTTTTGAGCATTCTTGTGATTTTGACAATCGGCTTCATTCTGGGCTTTATTCTCGCCAGCACAAAGGACCTCGCCAACGTGAGCATTGTCAGCATTGATAATCCCGTGGTGAGTCAAGACGAGTTGGTGTTCAATGTGGTGGTGGAGGCGTACAACCCGGGGTGGTTTACGGTGATGATTGAGGACGTGGAAATCGACCTATTTGCCAAAAGTGGGTACCTCCCAGACATCATGGATCTCGAGCAGCCCACAACAAAGAGCACGGTGGAGACGGTGTTGCTTGGGACGGTGTTTAGTCTCGAGGCGGCGTTGGAGTTTGACGGCGGGTTTTTCAACCGCGATCCCATCCAACAGGTGGGCTCCATTAAACTTGTGAGTCCCGGAAGAAATCTCACAAACTTCGACGGGCCCTCTGGCAACGACACCGAGCCAGATAACTCCAAAAAGTGGGAAATCATCTCGAAGAACCCGTTTGATCTTATACTACGGGGAATCCTCAAGTACAATCTTCCCATGACAAAGAATGTCAAGTCGGTGGTGGTCAATAAAGTGGGGTATGTGGACCCCACGTAGCAGGCTATCGAGTGTGAAATTCATTGACTACTTCCTAATATGATTCACCAAACCGGTGTTTCTAACCACCAATCTCACCTTGAACTCCCCCGGCTCGAAAGACGGGGCCGAAGGACACGCGTTCGAGATGAACGGGTTTGGGTTCATGGAGTCGGCGGCATCAATGGGCGCCCGGATCTTGAACACAAGAATCATGCGGGCCACCAACATGTACAATTCTCGGAACGCAAACTGGGCGCCCAGGCACTTGCGGGCGCCGGCGCCAAACTCAAACGACGTGAGGGGAGTGAACTTGCCGTTGACAAGCCACCGGGACACGTCGAAGGTGTATGGCCGGGCAAACTGGCTGGGGTCGTGATTGGCGGCGTACGTGTTGCAGAGCACCATGGTCCCCCGAGGAATGATCACATTGTTGTAAGTTATTGGCCTTGTTGTTTCTCGGGGAAGTCCTAGCGGTAGCACCGTGAAAAAACGGAGCCCCTCCTGGACTATGGCCTTGATGTAATCGCAGCCCATGATGCGGGTGTCCTTCCATGCCTTCACCTGATTGTTTCCAGCGGCCTCCATTAGAAGACGGTGTGCCGTTGTCTGAATGTCATACCCATACCCCCGTTTCGACAAGTGCCCCATGATGTGGTTGAAATTCAAGGAAGTGTTGTCTAAACCAGCGCTCACCAACGTGAGACACACCGAGTCGATTTCCGCCGTCAGGAGCTGCCGTCGATTCGTGAGTACAAGCTGGCCGACAATGCTGGTACTTGCAGTCACGTTGCCCCGTTCTATGCGGTGCTTCATCATGGCCATGAGCCGCCGCATGTACTTGTCTCTTTGCGTACGCCAATACTCCGCAGACTTGCCATTGGCAAACCACGCAAATGGCCACACCCTCAAGAGCGGCACGTGGTCCTGGAGGTTCGACACCGGCAGCCGGAGCTTGATGATGTGGCTTTCGGTTTTGACAATGCGGCGGGCCAACGCCTTATCGTGTCCAAACACATCCAAGGGCACGCCGTACGCTGCTAACGTTGACGTGCGGAGCGAGAACATCTGGCCGTACTCGAGAAGATTCACATCAGAGAGCCGCGTGCGGACCACGTCGTAGCACCCGGTGTTACGAAGCATGGCCACAATAGTGTACTTGGTTTCGGCGTCGAGAAGATCCAGCATATCATCGATGGCCCGTTTGTTAAGGGCCTCTGCTATGGTCTTTTTTTTTCGCTGGTACGACTCGCCGGCTGGCGTGGACCCGATTGTGGCACCCTGGGTGGCTGAAACAATGTTGTGAAAGGTGAACGACACCGGGCGGGATGCCAACGCACTCAGGTTTTTGAGAAGTAACCCACTTACGTCTTGGTATGAGTTGGCCACCACCACCCAGCGAGTGCCCAAACGAATTTGGAAAAGCGAAGACTTGAGCTGATGGTGCCATAGAATAAATTGAAGCGCTGGGTTATGAAGAACCTGGAAGGTGTTTCCCACCAATGGAAGACCGGGCGCCACGGGGATGCCGGGAATGGCACGCGTGGGCCATCTCACATATACCCAACAGATGACAAGCGCAAAACAGCCGATGACGAGCTGAATTGTGGTCATGAGTGGGGTTGTGTTTGTGTATTGTGCGATACGAAGACATGTCAGAGAGTGTAGTGCAAGTGTTTTTTTTTTGGTTTACGGTGGACAATTCTTGCTAGATTTCATGAGGTTGGTCAAGTTAAAGTTTCATGTACCACAGGCAGATGTAAAGTGGTGGTGAGACTTGGGCACTTTGTTGCGAAATTATGAAAATGGTTGCAAACTACATATCATTTACCAGACGAAGACGGTCTGACAAGCAACACTCAATACCACACCAAAAGTCTCCTCGTAGTGTTTGAAACTTTCTTTCTTGCACCTTGTAGATGTTGTAGCATTCTCGAAAATTCGAATGACGTGTCACCTGGCAAACTGACCTAAGTCCTGAGCGATGGACAGCTTGCTGTTCTTGGATCGCTTCCCTGTTGTTAACTCTGCACTCTTACTCTTATTATTTGTTTCAAATTTTCTTCTCCGTTCGCCTTATCTTATCGCGGAGTATCTCGCATTTTCGCAATATGGCCAAACGACCTCGTCGGACCGACAAACGGTCTCGCCTAGGCTGCTTAACTTGTCGTCAGCGGAAGGTCAAGTGTGATGGTACGATTTTCCCTGTCATGTCTCTCGTACTAACTTAGAACTCCGGCCCCGGTGTTCCAAATGCGACCGACTCGGTCTTACATGCTCGTACGGAATAAAGGTCACATGGGAGGAGGATGCCCGACTACGAGGGGTGGCGTTTGGACGCTCTCGGACTAGAACTGTCACCACCAATGCAAAGTACATTGAGTTGGAGACGGAGGTACGTCACTTCATCAACGCTTCCGGTAAGGACTTTGAGGTGGTTGTGCCCACCAAAGGGACATTAGAGGTGGCACATGCCCTCGAGCGGGTGACAAACGTCAACAACTATGCCTTCGATGCTTTCATCGAGGGGAGGTTGGGCCTCGAGTCTCAGAGACCTCCTCCCTCACAGCTCATTATCCCCCTGAGTCTATCGCTGGTCGAAGAACTCGTCTTCACGTATTTTGTCCGAGAAATGTGCCCTGTTTGTGTGTGTTTCCCCAGCAAAAGCACCGGGGTCAACCCGTACCTCGATGTGATTGTTCCGTTGGCGGTGGAGTCACCAATTGTGCTAAATACTGTATTGGCCGTCAGCGCCCGACAATTGGCCCTCCTTGGTCAACGCCAGTACACAGGGGTCGGTCGATCCTACATGGACATTGTCACGCGTCAGCTCCCGAAGCTTTTGCGAGACTGTGTGCGGTCGGAAGGCAACTGGGACGAAGCGCTCGGGGTGATTTTGATGATGTGCTTTGCAGAGATCTCCCAACGCTGTGACCAGCGTTGGTTGATGCACTTAGATGGTGCCAAAGAGATTGTACGAAGCATTGCTGTCAGCAGCCCGATGCTGCAATTCTTTCTCAACTATTTTCTTACCCATGAGGTCATGGGAGAAACCGCTTGGTGTAAGGATGAGGTGTCTGACATGTACGAAATCACCATCAAGAACAATCTTGATATTGCCATTGACGTGGTGATGGGATGTCTGCCATATCTTGTTTCATTGGTTGGGCGAATTCTGAGTTTGGGTAAGTGCTACGAGAGTCTAGGCGACGACGAGACCACCCAGAAAGACATTCTCCTACAGAGAGACTGCATTGAGATGGAGCTTGACTCGTTGGTCCAGGTGCTACGAGTCGAGGAGACCGACCAAGCCACCAGCGGGTCAATTGAGACAATTGCCGAAATCAAGCGTCTCACAGCGGTGGTATACCTTTTTGCACGAATTGATGTTGAAACCCATCTGCGATGTCTGTGTGAGCTATTTGAACAACGATACAAGACCACACAGGACATCACCACCCGAATCTTCTACTTGTGTGAGTCTATTCCCACCAATTCAATGTCGCTTCTATGGACAATGTTTGTTGTGGGACTCACGTCAGCTGCGTCGGACCATCAGCGCACGATAATTCTCGACCGATTTGCTGGAATGCAACGGGCCCGGGAGCTCGCGAGTGTAAAAATGGCCCGAAGAGTGGTGGAGAGGGTTTGGCGACACAAGGATCTACATAGCCAGGTGATGCGGTGGAGAGACATGGTGAGAGACTCCTCCACCATCTCCCTTGCCTAATGACATTATGAAAAGACGCAAATACTTGTATGGCATGTTCATCGTAAATCTCCACTTGGTGATGACCCGATGCTCTTCTGTCACAACACCCATACCGCCTTGAGCGATGAGCAGACCAATCAGGTCATCACATGCCGGTCGCGGTTCCCCACACGGAAGTGCGCCTTCCCAATGGGGCAATCGGAGGAATGTATTCTCAAGGCGGACAAAGGTCTCGTGACGAAAACCTAATCATGCCGATGAGCCCGACAACCAACCAGAGGGTTGGAGATGAAGCTGAAGGTTTCCCAATACAAAGGAGGCAATGCGTAGATCACCACGAAACAGGCTCGCTAGAAACCTAACCACCGCGACGGCTTGCACAAAGGGTTCAAGTGAAATAGGTATGCGCATATGTACCAGGGCAAATAATCTTGTTATATAAAAGATCTGCTCCCACCGTTTCATTCCCCACATTTTCAACGGACCATGACACACCTTCGCAAGGGATCCAAGCTGCTGTTTTACATCGATGTTGAAAAGGTGGAAGACCCAGAACAAAAACCAAAACACAAACGGGACGTTGCGGGGGTGATTCTCCTGGTGGTGTTGATGGTGCTTTTGGTGGGCACGGTGGTGAACTTATATCTGATTCGAACCCCTGATAACAAGACCCTTCTCGAAGAGTTGTGGAGCTCGTGGCGTATTGATGAAAGGGCCACTCATGCTGACTACACCATGTTTGACACTCTGAGAGAAACAGAGGAGCTGTGGAAAATGCACGACCGCAACCAACAGTACGAACACGAACAGCAGATGCTTGATGACAGGCTCCGGGGCAAAACCCAGGACGAAGAGGATGTGGAAGTTGACCCCAAAAAAGACCTTTCGGAGATTCTTCTGATTTCCCCCATCACCATTCTTGTGAATAACGGCCTAGAGGTGGGCGCCAACCAGTCTCGGTTCCTTGAGATTCTCCTCTCTGCATTTACCATCACTCCCGAGCCCAAGGTGGTTAACCTCATAAAGCATCCTCACTACCAGGACTTGGTGGAGTATCTTCAGTCGATCGATGGCCAAGGCCACAGCGACGACGATTTCTCGCTCAACGATGAGGACGACGACATTCCTCGATTGTTCATTGGAGGAGCGCCCATGGGCGGGTACGACGACATCATTGCCATGTACGAGGACGGCGAGCTCATGGATTTCTTGATTGAAAACGGCCGTGGCCTCATCAGCATTGTATGATTGGAAACCCAATGACACTGGTTATGACTTTGCCTGACAGTGATACGACTTATGACGGCTGCAACGGAGGAGGCAATCCGCACCGCACCCACCTTCCTGTTTGAGCCATAGATAATACCCCATATATAAACACCGCTGCCCATCGCAGCCAATAATGCACTACTCCACAATTATCATTGGTGCCGGCATCAGCGGCATCAAAGCCGCCGTCGATCTCCAAGCCGCAGGTGTGTCGGTGCTAGTGCTTGAAGCAAGAGATCGTGCTGGAGGACGCCTTCTTTCAATCGAGACACCCAGTGGGAATACCTTCGATTTGGGGGCGCTGTGGTTCCATGACTCGCTCCGCAACCCGCTCTTTGATCAGGCCAGGCGCTTGGGGAACATTGAGTATTACTATGATGACGGAAAACGTGTGTATTTAAACCGCAACGGGGTCATTGACGAATGGACATTCGATGCGGCATTGGGCGAGCTTATGACCTTCATTGCGTTGGAGTACGCCGAGAAGTCTGACGTGTCGCTCGAGGAGGCGTGCGCTGAGTACGTGAAGAGGCACCCTGATAATGCCATTGCTGCCGCCGTGGCACGGATGTGGGGAGAGTTGTGGTATGGAGAGTCATGGAGTCGCCTCTCTGCAAAACATGCGTTTGGCGGTGAAGCCCACCTAGGAAGAAATGTGTTGGTGAAGTCGGGATACTCCAAGGTATTCCAGAATGTGTTGCACGAACTTCCAGAGACCTTTCGCAGAGATAACATTCACCTTGCTGAGCCAGTGACCATCATTGACCACTCACAACAACTCATTCATGTCACCACCACCAAAGCATCCTACACATGCGACTACATCGTCCTGACAATTCCTTACAGTCTCTGGAATGGGAGTGATCTGGTCAAATGGACCCCACCGCTTCCGCCCCACATCACGAAGATCCAACCCGACCTCCAGTTTGCGTACTTGGGCAAGATATTTCTCGAATTTGACGAGTGTTTTTGGCCGCCAGACGTGGACCGCTTCTACGCAGTCACCGATGCCGTGCCGCACACCGACCCCCAACCGTGGGACTACCCATTGCTCTTTCTCAACTACCAAGCAATCTCTGGTAAACCCGCGCTTGGATTCCTTTGCCAGAATCCACTTTCTCGTCACTTTGAACGTCTCACCGCAGAGCAGATCTGGGCGCTTGTCAAACCAGTGATTGCAAAATTTGCAACCGGTCCCGTGAGTGCGCCCCGGGCGGTGCACAAAACCCCCTGGGGATCCGACCCCTGGGTCCGCGGCTCGTACGGAACCATACCTGTCAATCTGAATCCCGAACAAATTGTCGAGACACTCCAAAAGGGAATCTCGCCTCGAGTCCGGCTAGCCGGAGCAGAAACGACTCCCGGATCGGCCAACGGATGTGCGCATGGCGGTTGGTTTAGCGGACAAAGAGAGGCTGCCTACATCGTCAAACAAACGAAACGACTGAAGATTTGACCCAACAGATTGAAAGTTGGGCCCGCGCCAATCATGCGTCACTTGGCGCAGGTGGAGAAGTGCAGACTTTCTTGATGTGAATCTCACGATACAACACCGAGTTTGCGGATTTGCAACAAATCATCCAAGGAAACTCACACCACGTATCAATCAGGCTATCATATGCCTCTTGTGCTCCTTAGATATGCCAGTGAACCATCGCTGACGCTAGTTTAGTCATGCGTCGCTTGGCACGTCTCAACCAGAAATGTTGCGACTGCAAATTTGCAGCTACGATGCGCACTTAGCTCACAATACAGATTTGACCTGTAGGCTCCCCTACTCGAACAAAGGATCTCAGCACCATTCGTGTTCACAGATTCTTGCAGATGGTTTGAAAGTTTTGCTTCATATTTATACACAGTATGATTAAAGGACAAGTCCCTCGAAGTTAGGACCAAGGTCAGCTCCAATGATACCCTTGAAGGTGGCTTGCAAGAACTCGTAGACACTTTGGTCTGCCTCAGGGTAGAGCAAGTTCGACAATCTCTCGGTTCTTTGGCATCCGCTGACAATTCCCTCCTGGGCAAACAACTTCTTCACCCAAGCAAGAGCAGCAGGAATACCCTCGAAAAGCTCGGTGAGGTGACCGGTGGTTTGGTCAACGGCAAACTCAATGGAAATGTCGTCGGACCACTCACACCAGTTCTCGTAGGCTCTTTGAGCACCGACAAATGGCACAATCGAGTCAATGAGACCGTGGAAAATGAACAAGGGAATTTGAGGAATCTCCGAGTCCTCAGAGATGGCCAAGGTATTCTCCTCGATTCTAGTTCTGATGGGCTCCGAGCTCAAAGCGTCCCAGCCAGCAGTGAAGTATCTGTCGTCGCCCTCAAAGAAGTTGGTGAAGGGGTACTTGAGCACTGAACCAACCAAACATTGGTCGTCAGCCTCCAAGATGTCTTCGTATCTTCCCTCCTCCATGTTGGCAGCAAAGTACTCCAACACGTCAGGGTATTGCTTGGCCAAACCAAGAACACCGTTGGATCCCAAACCAGCAAGGATACCTCCGTTGACCGCCTCAACGGTAGCAGTGATGTTGGTGACAAATCCTCCGACAGCAGCACCGAGGATCTTGTCCTTCAATTCAGGAGCGTAGTCGGGTTGCAAAGCAGCAGCCCAGCCCGAGGCCAAGGAACCACCAGAGTAACCAAACAAAGCAAACGAAGCATCTGAGTCAATGCCAGTGGTGTTGGCCGAGTTGATGGTGGCACGCACACTGTCCAAGACGGCCTTACCAGCCAATCTTCCAACGGTAAAGGCACCCTCAGGACCCTCGTAGTCGGGAGTGACGACGTAGTAACCGTTGTCAAGAAGAATTTGCACAATGAAAATTTCAACTTGAAGACCAATGGTGGAGATGTCGGAACCCCACAAGAAAGAGTAAGAGGGCGCACAGTCAATGGAAGCAGAGTCCTCCATGGACTGGTACGACACCACCTTCTTGGAGTCGGCGTTGTGAGGCTTGAGAATGGTGGTGACGGTTGCAATGGGGTTACCCAAGGCATCGGTAGTTTTGTACAAGGCTTGCCAAGCAGAGTCAATGTCAATTGGTCTGACAATAGGACCAATGCTTCCTGGGGCCTTTCTCCACTTCAAAATGGTACCGTCTTCCTTGTCTTCAAAACCCTCGGGGGCATTGTAGAAGTCATCTTCAGAAGGTTTGGTGGGGATAATGAGCAAGGCCTGTGCGACCGCTCCAAACAAGAGACAGAGGAGAAACTGAGCTTTCATGGTGTCTGACTAAAAAACCAGTTCTCCTCCTCCCTTTTATATTTGGGGAAAGTCGAGTGGGGCCCACCTTTGAGAGCGGTTGATCATTTGGTGCTCATCCGAATCACAAAACATTGGCTATTGTTGACGCATGCGGACCATCCCGAGTGCGGGATGTGCACCGCGCAACGCGCGTATAATTGACGTTTGTACCTTCCTTAACCGCCCGTTCGGCTGCAACACCACACTAAAAAGGACCAACCCACTCCTCTCGCTCACGGCAGAGTGCGTCACGTCTTCCCAGTTTGGACTTTCCCCGATTGGACTCGGCGTTGTTGCCTGGCGGCACCGTGCATGTTGCAACCATGTCGTTAGTAGGCGAGGCACTTGTACTTTCTCATTCACTCGGGCGAAGTCATGTGGTGGTTTTTATTGGTGGTTGCCGAGACCCTGTGCACTCCTCGGGATCAGGGTCTGCTTGTTGTGTGGGGATTAGCGTTTCAATCATTCATCAATGCAGCGAAGGTACGTCCGCACCCAGCGATTGGCACGATGACGCCAGTGGACGGATTTCTGGCCGGTGGAATTATAGGCATAATAGCCAGGGTCGGAGTCACCAACTCCAAGAATTGGACTTTGTCTCTGACTTGAGCCCGGGTATCTTGACCGAGAACCCGCACCCCTCTCTTGCCCCTCGTGCCCCACGTAAGCGTGTTGTTGTTTATGTTCAAGCCACCGGGCATGAGCCCCTCGCCCTGAACGGTAAGGCTTATCCTCTACAGTTTCATGGAGACTGTAAGTCGCGCATGCATGGAAGTGGGCCCGAAACGGATTCACGCTTGGCGCAGCCAGTTACGCCTGTTCATTCGCGGATCAAGCACCTTGACGCAGTGTGTTTGTCACTCGCCGTAAAAAGTGCCGTTTGTGGGCGTCTACTAAGTGCAGTGAAGAACACCATTCAGCATCCCGCCTCCTTCCACGAACCCCATGCACCCAATAAATCACATCTAGTTCATGACGAGATAACCACCATCCCAGGTTATGACGATCCACGTAGATTACCACATGTGGATCCCCGCCTGGCCGCCTTCTCGGCACCATGTTTAATGCGCGAGATGCAATTCTGAGCCGAATAATAATGTTTGACGCTAGTCAAGCCGATACCCCGAACGTCATCTGTTGCAACCCCTAACACAGTGGCTTCGGGGAGAGGTGCGGGGTGGCCGAAGTGTCTGTTCCTCGGCACCAACCAACGGTTTCTCGCTCGGCCAGATGTACCGCAAGATGAGTTTGAGCAGAACAAAGGGGATCGACAAGTCTAACCCCATGGAATTGCCGGCCCAATTCGTCACAAATGGCCCCATTAACGGCCATGTGTCTCAGTTGTCAAACAATGAGACCCTTTCATCATGAGGTACTCCCCCACGCAATGCTTGGCTGGAGAGCCCCCAACTTCCATGAGTCCGGGTTGCCGAGGAACAACAGATTTCTCCGAAGTCGCCGGGACAAGTCGGTACACGTCGGGTCATGCACGGTGGCTTTAGGTCGGGGTAAGGGTTCTACACGTTTTGTGCCATAAACTTGTTTTCGTACCGGTGTCATTCATTAAAGTAAGTACAACCGCCTACTCGAGGAAGTCGGGGTTTTGTGCAATTTCCCACTCCAAGTCGGGTTGCAACTCGCCGTAGAGCGACTCGGGGTCTCCCGTGGTGGCCTCGGTGTAGTCGGCCGCCTCGTCACTGACGATTTGCAACTTTTGTCCTGGTTGCAATGCTGCCTCAGCAAGAAGTTGAACTTCGCAACATCTTTCCATCAAACAGAATAAAAACGCCGCCTCGTCCACGGTCTGGCCCACGGTGATGAGGCCGTGGTTTCTCAAAATCGCTCCCTTCCCGTTACCAACTGCCTTGGCAATGGCGATACCCTCCTTGGGGTCAAAGGCCACTCCGCCAAAATCATCATAAAGAGCATGCGACTTGTAAAAGACACACACGTCTTGGTTGATCATGGCCAAGGGTTTGTTGAGAGCACTAAAGGCTTTACCGTTGACAGAGTGACAGTGGCACGCGGCGTTGACATCGGGTCTGGCTTTGTGAAGCGCAGAGTGGATCGAGAAGCCGGCCGAGTTGATGGCGCTTTGTGCTCCATCGGGCAAGATGGTGCCGTGCTCGTCCACATGAACAAGATCGCTGGCCTTGATCAAGCCAAAGTGCTTGGATAATGGGTTGATCCAAAAGGTTTCGGGATCAATGGGGTCTCTCACTGAGATATGGCCCGAGCTTCCCTCGTTAAAGCCCTTGCGAGCAAAGATCCGGAACGCACCCGCCACGTGCTGCTTGACCCAAAGTCTCTCGTCTTCTTTGGACTTGAATGTGGGAAGTGGATATGGGTGAGGGAACCCGGCGGCAAGGTTGTGGGAGCCACGCGACTCGTACGCGTACCCCTTGGATGTGGTGAGCTCAACGTCGATGGTGTGAGGTGATTCGGTTACGGTTCTTGTGCTTGGAGCCATTTTTCTGAGGTGATGAATGGATGAGCAGCGAACCCTTATATAAAAAGGGTGAGTGCGGCTAAATTTCTGATTGCAGAAGCGGCTGGGGTCGCCAAAGCGGAAAAGCGAACCTGACCATTTCCGCTCCATTTCCGCGGCGCCTACCTCTACGCTAGCCGCGATTGCCTAGTCACGTGTTTTTGACGTCACGTGTGTGTCTCCCCGTGATATTGTCACGTGATGTGGCTTTTTAATTTCACATGGACCATCACGTGTCCTTCTCGATCCAGAATTAGGGTCAACCATTAGCACATGCCCGATGTTCTCGAGATACTCACCGGTTACTGTTCGACAGTTACACTGGCACGCGGCGCCGTGTATATCTCGCCGTGATCCGCCTACAGCCGGCAGTACCCGAGAACCCACCATGTATGGCCCATGTCTGGCTTCCTAAATGAATTCCAAGTGACTCTTACTTGTTACATTATTTCACTCTTCGTGTCACTCATTTCATCGAGGCTCATGAGGTATTACATACATGAGGGCTCGTCCAGCCAATTCAATTCAATTCGGAAATGCACCCGTATGCGTGGCCACACACGTCTTCGCTATTATCAAGCTTCCGGGGAATGTTCTCAAATTGACAATGGCACCTTGTAGGCATATTTGTCGAAACACGCACCGCGGGTATCCGATCATCGACCATCATCGGGCAAATGTCAGCTAATTCTTCGGTATTACTGTGTCGTAATGCACAGTTTTTGTTCTCCTTAAAATCTCAAAAGCTAAAACCATAAAAAATATTTGTGGCAGATGCATACTTCCATTCTCGCCCCAACCTTACACTGGGTCTGGTGGACTCCAGTTGACTACCGTCACATTCTCATGTGGAGTCAAGTACAATCAAGCAGGCGCTGTTTACCCAGACCCCGAAAAGACGAGGTTTCGTGGCCCCAAGAGTTGCTTCACCACCCATTTCAATTACGAGCCCCGGACGCCTGGGTCTCTCAGTCCATTGATTTTATTTTCTCGCATCCCTTTGTTGTCGTGCTTCCTCGACTTTCTGGGTCCGTGGTGCCCGCACGACGCATGAAGTATTCGATTCCATCAGAGTGAAACTTGTATTCCGAAAGCCCTGTAAAACTTTCAACTCTATCTGACCCCCTCCTCCATGTTTCTGGGCGGTGTTCCGGAACGTCGCCGCAAAGTATCCTCGGCTTGTGACCGATGTAAAACAAAGAAGTATAAGGTATGCATCCTCGGCCATCTCCGCCATCCCATAACCAGTCTAACACCAGTGCTCTGGCGACCAGCCGTGTGTCATGTGTCAAAGCAAGAATGCAGAGTGTCTTTATACCATCGTCGATCGAAGAACACTTAAGAAAGAACGCTTGGCCCGGGAAAAATTGCAGCGGTATAACTCCGACGCCAAAATCATCTCCAACCTGACCTCCAAGCCCGAACGTATAGGCAAGAAATCGCCCGATCCCTCTTCCCCCATCTCACAACCCGTCGCCAAACTTCTAAAGGTGGAGGTGGCTACCCCACCATCGCAAGACATACCGACAAAACCACTACCGAACCTTGTCAACTTCCAACCATCCAGTCTTCTCCCCAGCGTGGAATCCGCCCATGCATTTAGACTACGGAATGTTGCTCTCAACGACTTCACTTCTCTCTTGGGCAGTCGGCGTGGTCCGGCAGACGCCCGATTCATGGACGATGAGGCGGTCCGCAGCTACAACCCGTTGTTGAACGAGAGTGTTGACGGACTCTTTATCGATGCCTATGGCCTGGGGTTCCGTCCCAGCGAAAGAGAACTTCCCATAACCATGGATAAGAAAGGAGGGTTTAGGTACGTTGCTGGTACCTCCATCTCGGCCATGCACCACGAGGCAAGAGTACTTTTCCACGAGATCCTTGGACTGTGTAAGTTCACCAACGAAATCATCACCACCGCCAGTCACGACAAGCCTGTCACTACGATTCCATACACGGTGGTTGCCCTTCCGCAGCGGGCACACTGTGATGTGCTTGTCAATATGTTCCAAGAGAATTTGAACCTTTCTTACTACACGCTTGACATTGACGATTTCAAAACCAACGTGGTGGACTACATCTATGCCAATCCGCTTCAAGATGATGTCATCAAAAAGACAAAACTATACCTTGTGCTTGCCATTGGCCAGCTCCTCCTCGACTTTGCCCAAGGTGATTTGAAGTCGTCCACCTCTCTCACACTCTTCACCAGTGCCTTGCGTCTTCGAAAGTCCTTACCGGACGAAGTGGACCTTTGGACCATCGAGGTGGATTACTTGACCCATTTCTACTACTTTGTGGGCTACAAGAAGGGCACTTTCTGGATGTACCTCCATTTCGCCATAAAGAGTGCGTTGAAGTTGGGACTTCACCGAAAGGCCGATAATGAACGGTCTCCTCTCAAGAAGCATCGGCGCCTTCTCTTCCAGTCGCTCGTAATGAGCGATGGAATCAACGGATGTTTCATCAGTCGTCCCTTCAACATCAACTACGAGGAGTGGGACGATATGGAGACTTCTCTCCAGTACGACGACCTCTCCCGGCGTCTCGTTGCCGGCGAGAAACTCACCTTTGATGAGTACAACCTCGGGGTCAAGACGTTGGCTCGGGTGGAGTTTCTCCGGTTGGCCGTCATCATTGTCAAGATTTGCTTTGCATTCTATCGAAGTGAGGTGGTTAGTATCGACCATGCCCGAGAGTACTCTTCGCAACTCAAGGACTGGGCGTCGCAACTCCCCGACCTGATTAACATCAACGGGTTCATGGCCACCGCCCCAAACCAACAGGACAATTGGCACATGATTGGACTTCTTCAATGCGGACAAATGTACGGGGTGATGCTCCTCGGGCGGCCGTTCTTTGCCTACCGGCTCCTTGCCAAGGTGAAGCCCGAAATCACCATTCCTGAAGAAGACAAGGCCATGGTGGATGTGTTGGCGGAAGCGGCCATCAAGTCGTCGTTGCTAGATTTGGCCTTTCTCAAGTACTGGTGTGACTTGACCTCACGTCTCGAGTCGGTGTTACTTGTGGATGTGACGTTTGGCAGTTGTTTGGTGCTTGGGCTCCATCTCCTTTATGAAGAGATTGACGGTCAACCGAAGGTGCAAGACGAGTACATGGCGATGCTTCGATTGGGATGGGAGATTCTTCACAAGTACTCGAGCGTGAGTCCCAGTGCCGACCGGTTGGCTCTCATTGTACACGATATGATCGATGCGTTGGTGGATAAGTCGAACCAGAAGTTGGACTTTGATCTGCTTTTGACCCAGATGAGCCTGTTGTCGGTACACCTCAGTGAGATTGACGAATTCCAAAAGGAGTTTGTCCCTGATGATACGGAGTTCAAACTGAGAGAGGGTTCCGAGGATCCCCGCCGGACCTAGGCCGATTGCAATAGGCACTGTATATACAAGACGGAGTAGCAATAAGCCGCTCAAGAATTAGCACCGGGTAACGTATATACCAAGACGAAGTTACGGATCGGCCACTGGCAATTTAGTAGCACAGAATTTTTCATACACCAAGACAAAAAGTTGCAAATTCAGAAATGTGGTTAGAGGCCAAAGTCCCGCGTCTCACAGACAATTGTCACATTATTTCTGGCTTTTTGCAAATTTTCTGAAATTGCAACAATTTCATACGAATGATGTTCGACCCGCACCACGCCAAAGGCTCGGCCCGACCACGCAAAGAGCTCGGGCCGCGCTCGACCCAACCCATCCGCCCCGGAACATTAGTGCGACCTCTACTCACTTTTCAACACATGCTTTGCCCGCTTCTAGCCCTATTGGTGCTGGTACCGATGGCGTTGGGGTCTCCAGGCAACGACCTCGACGAGTTCCACGACTGCATCTTCCAGTGTGAGCAACTCACGTGCTATCGAAATCCATACAACATGGTCCAGGATGAAATATGGCACGAGGTGGTTGCTCAGGGCCGCGAGGACGAATTCGAATGGCACAACTACGACCCCAGCTGGCAGTTCCAGCCGATGCCGCTCCCGCTCCACCTAAAACTTCTTCTTTGGACTTGTCCCAGCAATTGCAACTACCAGTGCCAGAGACTCGTGACTAAAGACCGCGTTCGCGATGGAGAGGAGGTGCTTCAATTCCACGGAAAGTGGCCTTTCTTGAGGATCTGGGGCATCCAGGAGTTTGCCTCGATGATTTTCTCCTTGGGGAACCTCTGGGTCCACTACTTGGGCTACGAACGGGTGTCACGGGCCATCGATGAGGTAGGGGCCACGTCGCGGGCCGTCGTCACGCCCCAGCTCCGGCTCTTGAAGGTGATTGCCGCCGTGACCATGGCGGCGTGGGTGTGCTCGACGGTCTTCCACGTCAGAGACTTTCTTGTCACCGAGAGGCTAGACTACTACATGGCGGGGTTGACGGTGTTGAGTGGGTTTTATGGTATCGGGTGCCGCTACCTCAAGTTGTACCTTCCGTCAAGGCGATTGGGGTGGCTTATCTTCACTGGTGGGTGTGCATATGCTTACTATTATCATGTCCACCGGCTTGAGACAGACTGGCTGTACACATACAACATGCGGGCCAATCTCACCGTCGGAGTGTTACAGTATGTGTTCTGGGCCCTCCACTGCTTTGGTCTCTACACCAAATTCTACGAGGAGGAACAACTGAATCAGCACAATCTCAATCACCTCCACTACCTCCAGCCATCGCGGGTGGTCGGATACTCGTTCCATTCGAGGTCACCCAAGCTCTACTCGCTCTACCCTCTTCTTCTCTGCATGATTGTTATATTTGGCACGGCGCTCGAGATCTTTGACTTTGCGCCGGTGTTTTACTCGTTGGTGGATGCCCATAGTCTTTGGCACTTGGTGACGATTGTGCCGGCGTTCATGGGGTGGTATGACTGGATGGTGTGGGATATCACGGAAAACGTGTATGAGGATCTCAGCAACGAGGCGAGAATCGCCGAGTTGCAAAAGGTGAAGAAGACAGAGTAGGTGAAAGACAAAGTGGCAACAAGTTTTGACCGCCGAGTTTTCAATGGAAGCGGAATTAGAAGCAGGTTTAATACACCGTCCAAAGATGGTCATGCAACATGCCAAACTCAGTACATCATTAGGCTTCATTCCTTGGGCCAAAGAACGAACCATGAACTTATCTTTTCAAATATACACCTCATGAGCATATTCCTCCTCGCGGGCCTGCTGGCCGCTCGTCGTCGATGTTTCCTTGTCGTAGTTATTCTTCATCCGAAATTGTCTCCTCTTCTGGAACCCACGGGGCAGGCTTGAAGAACTCCTGATCCGCCACCACCTGCGCCTTGAACTTGTCCTTGTCATCCACATACTGATACAAATACTCCAACTCAAGATCATGTACTTGTCTTCCAAGCATCACCAACGAATGAAGCGGCTCGCCCGCATCGTACTCGGCCAACTCCTTGAGAGAAGCCGCCTTGAATGTCTGGGAGGGAGATCCAAGCCGCGACACCGCCACACACGGGGTATCTGGGGTGTAGGCGTTTTCTCCGCGGAGCTCCTCAATCTCAAGCAATTGCTGGGCAGCAGTGGCAATGTCCATGTATCTGGGGGGCTCATAGATGAGGCGCCCTCTCGCCATGTTCTCAATTGACTGCTCCTTCACCTTGATGTCAAGCAACAAAAGCGTATGAAGGCCGATTTTCCGATTCTCCAACACCTTATTATAGAAGGAGTCTGGTTTCCAGGTGTCGGTAAAGAAGACAAGCGACACCGTCTGACCAAACTGGTAGAGCTGGAGGCCACACGCCCCCACCGCGTTCATCACCGAGGCATTGTGGATGGCCTCGGTGTTGATGCCCAACTCGCGGGCCCGGATCACCAAGTCGGTGTGGGTGGTGGCGCCAAACACGTCGCCCACCACCAAGAATGCAATGTCGTCGGAGTCCGCGCCGGCGAGGATCTGGTCGGCGCCGGTTTCCACGAGTTCTCGGTCGGCGAGAATGACTTCGCGGCCGTAAAACTTTTCGAGCCCCTCCTTATCGGAGGCCATCAAAATGGATGTGTAAGCTTCGAGGTAGACTCTCTTGCATCTTTTCACGACCTCGAGTCCGCGCACGGTGATGTCGGTCTCGTGGGAAAGACCAAGTCCAATGAGATAAAGCATGAAAAATGGATTTGGCGCGCGATGCCCAAGCACCATGAAGAAAAAGGACCTTGATTTGGAGGCCGACCGCCGGCGGTACGAGGAGCTTCTCAAGATGGATCTTCCGGTCATACCGAGAGTGAGGCCGTGGAGGGGACAAGTGGAGGAAAATCCGGGGATGAAGAGGCCAAAATACCACCCACAGCCAAAGCAAAAGGCCCCGCCAAAAGAACGAAAATGCATAAAGCACAAGGCAAACACGTACGAGGAGATGGTGATGGCATCACACACGTACGAGCAGATGGTGGGGATGGCCGCGGCGTCTCTTGGGGACCGCAAGGCCGACAACGGCGACATTGATCCGGTGCTAGCCCACGGGTTCGTGAGAAAGAACGCCGTGTGGGAGAACGAGAGGTTCAGTGTGGATGAGTACAGCGGGCCGTACGACCCCATGCCCCCAGTGCCATTGATATAGAGAGAAAGGGGTTGAGCGAACTGAACACGACCCGTAGAACTCCACTTTTTTGGTTTCGACTTCCTCAGAATTCACCATCGAACTCCATTGGATGTCATGGCTTCAACATTTTCGACTTGATCAAGTTCCATCGCACTTCGTTAGACCTCATCGACTCCATTGCCAAGCTAATGAGTCGTCCCAACCACAGTCAGATATCAAGTCACTCTGTTTGCTTGCCCGGCGACAACTTGGTGAGGATCTGCATGATCATGGAGGTGTCACCCCCCGGGGTCTGGCGCAAGAGGTGGGCCGCCTTGTCGCAGTATTCCCGCCACAAGTCCTTTGTGAATGCAAGCGAGCCCGACTCATCAAGGAACTCAATGGCTTGTTGCACCAAATCGGGCGAGTTTCTCCTCTCGTCACTATCTTTCATGTTCAAAAGGTCCAACACCGGACTTTGTTCACACGTTCTCAAACAATGCAAGATGGGAAGACTGAGCTTGCCCTCGATGAGATCCTCCCCCGCCACGCCCTTCATGTGGGAGTAGGTGGCATCCGTCAAGTTAAGATAGTCATCACGAATCTGATAAATGATTCCAAGCAAGTTGGCCAAGGGAAGATTGGCGTCCCCCGTGGAGAACAATGCAAGCAAACGAACACTGAGGCGGAACAAGCCACCCGTCTTGTCCATCACCATCTCGAGGTACTTCGTGTAGGAAGGGTACTCTTGCAACTGCGAAAAGCTGTCTCGCCAGTAGATGTCCCACCCCTGGCCGTGGTGGAGGTTGAGCATCTCGTCCACAAGAATGGTGGAGATTGCGTCGCGTCGCTCGAGTTGGTCAGACCCCAACAAGTTGGGGAGGTTTCGTGCCCGCTGAAGCGCTTCAAAGTACATGAGGTTCCCGCAATTGATGGTGAGCGGCGTCCCGTACACCTTGTGGGCACTCGGCAGGCCGCGGCGGTAGTCGGAGTTGTCCTCAATGTCGTCAATGAGCAACAGTGCGTTGTGGAAGATGCTGATGATGAGCCCGATCTCGTGGAGAAGGGCGCGGTTGTCAATGTGGTAGTAAAGCTCATTAAAAGCGTGGAGAAACTTCTCCCGAATGCCGCCGTTGTTGCCGGGGATCCGCTCGAGGTACTCGTAGGGCGCCACAACTTCCTTGGAGGGCCCCCGGCGGGCCCTTATAATGGTGTCCACGTCAATCATGTGCGAAAAATGGAACAACTTGCCCAGGCCGTTTGGGACACCCCGACCTTCACCCGGTGCTACATCTTCGGCACGGTGGCGCTCCTGGCTGCCACCACGTTCGAGCTCGTGCGCGAGAGCCAGTTGGGCTTTGTGCCCAACCGCATCGTCAGCGAGTGGTGGCGCCTCGTCACCAGCTTCCTCTACTTTGGGCCGTTGAAGTTCAATTTCTTTGTCGGGTTGTACTTTATCCATGCACTGACCAGTCGACTAGAACAGACGTACTCCACCAAGCTCAGCCACATTCCCTACTCGTGGAGAAGAAACCTCTCCCCGGACCAATTGGCAGCCGCCGCCCACGTCATCGAGCTGAACCGCACCATCGACTTCTACTACCTTGTGGTGCTTGCCAGTACGGTGGTGGTGGCGCTCGTGTCGTTGCTCCACGCCTACGACATCAAGATTGTGTTTCTTGGACCCATGCTCAACGACTTGCTCTTGTACCTTCACTGCAAATACAGCCCCGACACCCAGTTTCTCCTTGTCATCTTTACCGTGCCAGCCACGTACTTTCCCTACGTCAACTTCATCATGAACCTTGTGCTCAGCGGGGAGTTTTTCCTCTTATCGTATGCGTTCCACGATGGATTCGGTGCTGGCCTAAGAAGTTTCGCCTACCTGTCAAGTCTTTGGAAGACCCTCATTGGGTACGGCGTGGCGCATCTCTGGTGGTTCACCAAGGACGTGCTTATGGACGTGGTGCATGCCTCTTCCGAAAAGGATGAACTAAGGTACAAGGTGACGAAGCAGCATCAACACAACACCTTGGTTTCAAGGGTGCTTCACTTTAGTTGGTATGAACTTCTCCAGGCGGTGTTGTTGCTGCCAGTGTACTGGATGTTTTTCTACAGAATCAATCGAGAGACACAGGTGGTGGAGGTTCCAGAGATGGAGGGGGCGGTGCCCTTTTCGGCGGTGCCCGTGGTGCCGGTGCCAGAGGCACCGGTGCCTGCGCCCGATCCATACGAGAGTCTCGTGGCCCATGCCGAGGAGCTCGACCTGGGGGTGGATCTCATTGACCGGACGCAAAACGAGGTGAACCGCACCTTGGATGGGGTGTTTCAGCGGAACCCCAGGGACGAGGATGATGATTAAAAAGACGACACCAAGGCAACCAAGAACAGAGCAATGACCAAACCAAAGACCAAACCAAAGACCAAACCAAAGAACAAACCAAAGAACAAACCAAAGACCAAACCAAAGAACAAAGACCACACCCAACTGGTCTAACATCTCAAGTAAGTCTTGAGCTGGCGGCCCACACATACCCTTGGGATGTGCCCCTCCGGCCAAACACGTCGGTGGACGTTTTGGTGGTGACTCCGCTGACTCCGCCCCACCCGGGTCGGCCGCCTCATTGACTCGTGCGCATTCGATCGCACCCTTTGGCCTTCGCATTCGCACCCTCAGATAGCTAGATTCGCACCCTCCACCTCCTTCCGCTCATGAAGGACCTCCTTGCCGCCGTGCAAGCCGAAGTGCACCACCACGTCACCGCCACCATCCACCCGCCGGTGGCCCTCCTTGTGGGCGCCTTCACCAAGCACCTCAAGGAGCCCCGGTACCAGGCGCCGCTCACCATTTCCGAGCTCTCCCGGCTCTTCCACCACTTCTACCAGGACCTCAACTCGTTGGTGATCCACACGTATACCCAGAGCAACTCCGCCAAGCGCCAGCTACTAGCACAGCTGGAATTTTTCAATGGCGAGCCCGCCCGGTTCGATTATCTCCTTGCCATCTCCAAGCACAACCCGGGACTCTCGAAGCGGACGGACCCCGATGCCCTCTTGCAGCTCCGCGTGTTCAACTTCTACAAGTTTCTCGTCATTTTCGAAACCATTGAGCACGCGCAGTACCTTTTGTTCAAGACCAGCAACAAGAAGGACGACATCGGGTCCGAGGCGCTTCTCTACGACAGCGTGTTTCGGTTTGACGAGCGCGACCTGATTCTCCAGAGCTTTCTCGACGAGAAGCTCCGACTCCTACGAGACTTGCACCTCCCCTTTGACGTGTTTAGCGACGCCCACAACGAGGAGACCGCCAGGCTCGGCGCCTTCTTTGCCGAGGTGTCGCCCAACCATCCAACCGTCGTCAAGATTGTCAAGAAGTTCTCGCACCTCGGCCACAACATCACGCCGTACTCCAAGCTCAAGTGCATTGTCAAGATCCAAAAGTACATCATCTCTCTTCTCGCCGAGGTGTTTGAGCTTCTGAGCATCAGCAACGACCTTCTCCTCCCGTCGTTGATCTACGTCATCGTCACGTTCTCGCCCCCCGAGTGCGATCTCCACTTGAATCTCATGTTCGTGCAGAACTTCCTCAACCGCATCGATCCCTACGCGGTGAATGCCACGACTTTTACGTCGTCCTCATCCGTGTATGCATACGTCCCGACCAACCGGTCGCGACGGGCCCCAACAAAGAACCCGCTCAGCACCAATCTCTTTGAATTGCTCAATCTCGACGAACTGGCGGCCCCAGCCCCCCAGCAGCTAAACAGAGACGTCGCTTTCTTCGACAACGACAAGCATCTCATCGAGCACATCTCGGCGCACTTCCTCAACACGGGCGAGTTGGAGTACTACCTCACCAACTTCGAGGCCGTGCTCTTCTACCTTTCCAACGTCACCACACCAGAGTTGGTGCCCGAAATCACCCGCGGCGAGCGTCTCCTCAACTTCCCCCTCCACAAGTTGGTGGACGAGGAACTCGCGTCCAAGTTTGAGTTCCCCACCACCTCCATCGAAAAGGCCACCCAGCAGGAGCTCCACGAGAACCGGCTGCGGCTGTCATCGCTCATCAACACCATCAGCACGCGGCTCAACGACGCCGCCAGCCTGGTCAACCGGCTGCGGTCGAATCTGAACCTTCTCAAGAAGGAGGCCGAACCCGAAACCGACTTTGAGGCGCTGCTCATGGTGCACGACGACACCACGTCGATGATGCGCACCATTCTCGGCAAGCTTGGGTCGGTGCAGCTCCGCCCATCCGAGCCCGACGAGCCAGAAAGCAAGCACCGCCGCCTGAGCTCGTTGATTGGCCGCATGGACCCGGCCCGCACGCGGTCGTCGTCACTCGACCAGAAAGAAAAGCCGCTGGAGAAACGCAACTCCATCACGTCCAAACTCACCTCGGGCGTCACCGAGTTCATGACCAAGTACTCGCAGCCGCCGCCGCAGAACCAGTCCAACGTGTCGCTCCACTCACTAGAGGACCGCCCGGACTACGCCCGCCAGCGCACCACCAGTCTTCAGATCATGGACAAGTGGTTCAACAACCTTCTGTCCCAGCAGGCGGATAACACCTCCACTCCCGAACTGTTGTTTTCCGACAACATCTCGGAGGTGACCAAGTACCACAACGTGAGTTTCGACACGCTAACGGTGGCGGACTTGCGCACGCTCAAGCAGCTCTACGACCAGCTCTGCGACGAGGTGAAGTCGCTGAAGACGAGTGTGGCTAGTGAAGATGAGGATGTGAAATTATGAAGAGGGCAAGTTGACCAGAAAGGATGTATAAGAGCATAGCAAATCTGACGTAGACTGGTATATTAAGCATAGTCCACTGGCTGGTTCGGCCACTTTTTGCAATCGCGAAACTTCTCGAACACATCGTCTACCCCACAGTGGTTTACCCATGAAGCGGCGCCTGGACGACACCATCCCCACGGCCAAGCGGGTGCACCTCGACGTGCTCTTTGACGGGCTTCTGCTCCGTGACGAAGTCCCGAAAAAAACACCCACAAAATGTGTCATCAACCCGGGCATCAAGCTCACCAAGTACTCGGTGGGCAAGCCCTCGAGAGACACATCAACTCCCGTTGACTCGTTCATTGCCGACAAGCTCCGCGAGCACTTCCACCATGTGATGCAGGCGGGCAGCAGTGTCATTCGGTGGTACCTGCCGTACGTGCTCATTGTCTATCTGTTTCAGCAATGGACATTGAGGCTCTTTAACCGGTTCCTTCGCCGGTATTGCCACCGGCACGGGGTCAAGTTTCGGGCGTTCAAGTTCTACGACAAGGTGCTTGGACTTGTGGCCAATCCCCAGGTGCAATTCACCTACGAGGACCTCAAGAGTATACTATCGCAGGAGAACGAGTTGGAGATGCTACGACTACGCTTTGACAGGACGCAGCACGAGGAGGAGCAGTTGCTGGACATCAAGTATAACTACTGGGACCGTCTCGAGGTGGACTTGGACATGGAGGAGGCGGAGGAGCCGCCCACCCCAAGAATCGAGTTTTTGGAGGATGTGAATGTGGATGCAGTGGACATGGATGTGGACGTGGGCGTGGACGTGGGCGAGAAGGCAATGGAGCTGGACTACGGGCTGTACTACCAGGGGTATTCCCAGGGAGTTTAAGTGCGGGACGAACATTGAGCGAACGAGAATTGGGTCGACAACGCCTTGCGGGTCGAACAAAATGATTGGGTCGAGTATCGCGGGTCGATCGAAAGATATCGGTCGGTCGATCGCCGCGATGAAATGCGCTGGTGCGCGGGCCGATGAATTATGTCCCTTCTTCTGCTCCCCGAGGACCTCCAGCTAGAAATCCTCCAGCTCCTCAGCCCTGACGATACCCACGAGCTCATCAACAAGTTCCACCAGCTCCCCTCGTGTCCCCCCAAGCCCATCGAGCTTCTCTACCGACGACTTTACAGCGGCCGCTCCCTCGTGCTCCTGAACATCAATGCATCCGCCAACCCCGACCACGACGTGACCCTCACCGTGGACGAATTCAAAAAGCACTTCTCATCAGCAAACTTTAACAGCAGGGTGTTTCGGGACACCCGGCCCAACCACCTCGAGTTCCGCTTCATCAGGGGGGTCAACGACTACACCACGTTTGTCGGCGATCTCTACACCTTCAACGAGGTGCTTGCCCACCTCCAAACCGACGAGGCCCTCAAGGACTACTTTGGGTCGGTGCGCCAGCTCACGTTCCACTTGGACGCCAACACCTTTGGCGTCGAGAGCCCGACGCTGATTCTCACCGCGGTGGTAAAGACCTTCATCTCGCTCCTTGGCGCCGACACCAAGGAGCCTCTCCGAGACAAGTTCCAGTCCATCACCATCCGCAGCACCAACATTGGCGAGTACTTTGTCACCCAGTGGAGCACGCTCCTCGACCGCTTTTCCAACGTGTCGGCTCTCGACCTTTCCGACAACATCATTCCCCTGGACACCTCCCACGCCACCCAGGGCTCGGAGCAACTACAACCAGACCTTCTCCACCACACATTCACCTGGCCGCCAAAGCTCAAGCACTTGTCGCTTCGGCGCAACCTCCTCAAGTACATTTCTGCCGGGTTCATCGGCAATCTTCCAAAAACGTTACTAACGCTTGATCTTGCGGAAAACCGCATCGTGACGTTCGGGTGCTTTGACGGCGACTTCCTGCTAGCGCACGAGTTGCCGTGTCTTGAGCGCCTCGACTTGTCCAACAACCACCTGCTCACGTTTGTCAACGTGCATGTTTTCCACGGGTCCAAGGTGACGGTGCTCTGCCGGGGGACCAACATTGAGGACAACAACATGCGGGCCCTCCGTGAGGAGGTGGCCATACTCTAATGATAATGAACACAATAAACATACCATGAACATACGAATGACCTGGCCCGGTGCCCCCTTTAAGTGTAATTCTTTCTCGAAGAACCAGTCTTCGTACGAGACAGTCCCCGAGCAATTATCAATTTCACGCTACCAAGGCTCGAACTCAAGAAATCAACTCGTACAGTTTGATTTTCTCACCCCAAACCAAATCGCATGATTGGCATCCACGTCTGGCGGACCCTCCGGCCACGGCCGTTGCGGGTCCCTCTATCGGTGTACCGTCCGATTCGAACACAACCCCTACAAGTGCGATTCGCCAGCGGCAAGCCCAACTTTCGCCAGGAGGCCGCCAAGCTCGCCCGCCTCGCCAAACCAGAGTACAAGCTCCTCGCCGGAGCACTCCTATGTCTCGTGGTGACGTCGCTGGTCAGCATGTCGCTCCCCCTAGCCATTGGCAAGATCCTCGACACCGCCAAGGAGATGGAGGAGGGCCACAAGGCGCGGGGCGAGGTGACGGTGTTTGGGCTTCCCGAGTACCAATTCTATGGCGCCTTGGCGGCGTTGTTTGTGGTTGGCGGGTGCACCAACTTTGGCCGAATATACCTCTTGAAGCTGGTGGGAGAGCGGCTCGTGGCCCGGCTCCGCAGCCGCATCTTTTCCAAGATTCTTAGCCAGGACTCGTACTTCTTCGAGGTGGGCCCTCGCAAAACCGGCATGAAGACCGGCGACCTCATCTCCCGCATCTCCGCCGACACCCAGATCATCAGCAAGGCGCTCAGCGGCAACATCAGCGACGGCATGCGCTCGCTCATCAGCGGCGTGGTTGGGTGTCTGATGATGTGCTACGTTTCGTGGAAAATGACCCTATGCATGAGCATGCTCTTCCCCCCGTTGATTCTCATGCTGACGGTATACGGGCGGAGAATCAAGCAGTTATCCCGACAAATCCAGGAGAATCTTGGCGACTTGACCAAGGTCACCGAAGAAAAGCTCAACGGCCTCAAAACCATCCAGAGCTTTGCCCAGCAAACGGCGGTGGTGCACGAGTACAACAAGGAAATTAAGCACATCTTCAATAGCTCGCTTCGCGAGGGCAAGCTCAGCGGCATTTATCTTGGATTCAATGGGTTCATTGGCAATGTTTCCATCATCGGGTTGCTTGTGGTGGGCACCACGCTCATCACGCGGGGCGAGCTCAGTGCCGGCGACCTCACCAGTTTCATGATGTACGCCGTGTACACCGGCACGTCCATCTTTGGGCTCGGCAACTTCTACACCGAGCTCATGAAGGGCATCGGCGCGGCGGAGCGGGTGTTTGAGCTCACGGACTCCAAGCCTTCAATCACCACGTCCCTCGGCAGAAAGGTGTCTGATCTTACCACCGGAGACGTGCGGCTCGCCAACATCAACTTCCACTACCCGTCGCGTCCCGACATCCCCGTGTTCAAGGAGCTCAACCTCACAATCAAGAAGGGGCAGCACGTATGCTTCGTGGGCCCCTCGGGCAGCGGCAAGTCCACCATCGCGCAGCTCCTCATGCGGTTCTACGACCCCGTCGCCGGCCAGGTGGTGGTCAGCAACCACAACGTGCGCGAGCTCAACCTCAACTTCTACCGCAGTTCCATCGGGTACGTGTCGCAGGAGCCGCTTCTCTTCTCGGGGACCATCCGGGAAAACATTGCCTTTGGGCGCCCCGACGCTACGCAGGAGGATATCGAGGCCGCGTGTGAGTTGAGCAACGCGCTTGCGTTCATCAAGGACTTCCCCAACGGCTTCGACACGGTGATTGGGCCCTCCAGCAGCGGCGCCCAGCTCAGCGGCGGCCAGAAGCAGCGCATCTCGCTTGCGCGGACGCTCATCAAGCACCCCGAGCTCCTCATTCTCGACGAGGCCACGTCGGCGTTGGATCTGCATTCCGAGGAGGTGGTGATGCGCAACTTGGCCAGCTTGCAGGCGGGCACCACCATCATCTCGATTGCCCATCGGCTCTCCACCATCAAGAACAGCGAGCGGGTGGTTGTGCTCAACTCGCACGGCGAGGTGGTGGAGGACGGCCTATTTGAGGAGTTGTTTGCGGACTCCAACAGTCATTTGAATCAGCTTCTCAAGAGCAATGAGTGAGCGAGCGAGCTGGAGCTCACACCCGAAGAGACAAGATTGCAAAAATTGCAATTGCATACAAAATCACATGCAGATCATCTCATCGATGAGGCATGTGACACCCGGCAGTGCCGCCAACGCCACCAAGGCAACGGGCATCAGGCCATAACAAGCGTTGGTGAAACGCTCAAGCGTCGTAAGTGGCCTCTTCGGTGACCATGTCGATTGGCCTCCAGAATTTCCTAATGCGGTAACCATCTCATTGTCGCAATCTGGCATATCCGACCACAATTGTCGGCACAATTGCCATTGTGGCCTTCGGCCATTGGCCGGCATTCGGCCCCCCCTGCCCGTCGCCAGGGTCTGGCCCGCCCCTCGCCGTTATGCGTAGCCTGGCCGATGCCCTGACACCTGTGCCGTTGCTTGTTGCCGTTGCTTGTTGCCGTTGCATGTTGCCGTTGCATGTGTGCCGTTGCTTGTCGTGTTGCTTGTCGTGTTGCTGCCTTTCACAGGATCGGCCGGAAATCAATGCTTGGCTCCGCCCACGTAGTCCATCGGGCACGCGCGCATTACCCCAGACCATATTTCACCCACTATACAAATCACAGCTTCCTTCTAGTCGCTTCCCAATCGCAACACTACATCTTCAGTCTGTGAGATGGCACGGCACTCGCTTCTCAGCAAATTGACCCTGGCCATCATGCCGCCGATCCAGGCGTCCTTCTCGTACTTGGGACTGCCCCTGGAGTCCCAGCTGCCGTACGAAGACTTGTTCAAGGCATACGAAGAAGACATTGAGCGGGAGATCCGCCTTGGCGGCGTCGATGTGCCCGAAGAAGTTCCGTCCCCCCGCGAGGAGGAGCCCACCGACGACGACATTGACGTGGCCCAGCCCGTGGGAGAGACCCGCCCGTCCAACTTCTTTCTCAACATGTTGACGACGGCATCGGTGTATGCGGGCATGGGCAATGTTCGGAATAAGCATTGCAGTAAACAGGACACAGAACGACCAACCCAAACAACACACACACAACCACTCCAGGCGACTCCTTCTCAGACATTCTACACCCCGACAGAAACCCCGGCCATCCACACCTCGACGGAAGCGCCAGCAGAAGCCCCAACAGCCATTCATTCCACGGAATCCGCTATTCATACCCCAAAGCACCCCGGACACTACCCCACAAAAACTGGACCCCTGGAAGAACATCAGCTGGGTGCTCAGAACCTCGACCACGTCAACGATCTCATGCAGCAGCTATCGCATGTCCTGGAAAAGAGCCCGTCTCCTGAACCCAAGAGCCCCCCACCCAACTACGAAGGGCTCACACCGTTCCAAAAGTCCATGCTCATCAACCTCAATCCACAAGTCGACCGCACCGGTCTTCTTGTCAACGTCAAGAACAGCGGCGACGTCAGCTTGCTCCACAAACGCGAGGTGCTCCTTAAAATGGCCGACAAACTCCAGCTGGTGTTTGAGCTCGCCGACGACGACTTGTTCATCCGCAACTACGACGTGTGGCTCGTGCACGATGTGTTGCTCCAGGGCCACTTGTATGTGACGCGAGACAGTCTCTTGTTCTTTGCATTTTTGCCCAAGCGGCGGGCCCCCGCTCTGGACCAGCCGTACACGCTGGACGACTCGCTGGCCACCATCCACTCGGGCTCGCTCGGCATGAAGACGGCGCAGTACGGCGACCTGTACTTCTCCACGGTGTTGACCCACCGCTTCTGGGCCATTCTCCGCCCCGAGACCCTCACCATCTACCGCAGCACCACCGACCTCTACTTCCCGGTGTTTGTCATCGACTTGCGCACCGCCGTCAAGGCCCACATTGTCGAGCAGCCGGTGCTGCCCAAGCCGCGGTCGCCCAGCGACGGGGTGACGTCGCCCCGACCCCGGGTCACCAAAACATCTTCGTTCGAGCTGGACTCGGACCTGGAGTCCCTGGTGCTCGACCACGACGAGCCAGAGCAGGTGACGGGCGGCGTGTGGTTCCGCCTCGTCACCAAGAAGAAGTCCTACCGCTTCCACACCGACAACCTCTATTCGGCACGACAGTGGGTGAACCTTCTCTCCAAGACCATCTTCTCACTCCAGAACGCCAACGACAACAGCGAGGTGCTCATCAAGATCCCCATCGAGGACGTGAGCCACTTTTCCCGCAGCTTGGTGCTCACTTCGCCCGACGATGATCTGGACGACCCGCCCTTGGCCTTTGCCGTCAAGTACCTCCAGGAACACGAGCTGCGGGTACCAGGGCAGTCGGGACCCGTGAGCAACAACATCTTCTTTTTGTTTTTGAGGGCAGGCGACCACTTCAACACCACGATGAACGAGCTCCTTCAGGCCAAGGCCAACCCCACCATCGTGGAGCGGGCCCGCCGCGCCCGCAAGGACAAGAAGGCGGTGTCGACGCTTGCCTCGAACCCCGACACCACGCTGACGCTCGTGGGCCAGATCCTCCGGGCCAACCAACGGGACACCGTGCCTGGTCCCGCGTCCCAAGTGGAAGACGGCCCCCGTCTTCGAAAGATCCGTCGTCTATTCACAAAGTCCCCGGACAACGCCGAGTGGCTGGGGGACCTCCCCCATCTTGAGACCATTCATCTTCCCCGTAATTTTTCGGTCAACAGCCTCAAAAACCTCAACATGACGTTTGACGTGAGCAAGCGCAAACTCGACGAGGCCCGCTCTCGCTACGACAATTCCGAGTCCGCCGCCCTTCCTGTTCTTCACCTCAGTGAGCCACCGGCCCATCCCCCACCGAAGAAGAGCAAAATGAAGTCCCTCGGCAAGACCATCAAGCTCTTGTCCAACAGTTTCTTCACGGTGCACCCGACCCACTACCACGACCCAAGTCTGCGGTACTACGAGGCCAACGAGGCCGCCCGGGCCGTGGCGCTCGAGCACTTTCGGGACCACTTTTCCCTCGGCTCGGCCAACGTGCTTGTGGCGTCGTACTACGGCCACCTCTGTCGGCTGATACCCGTGTACGGCAAGGTGTACCTCGGGAAACAGCAAATCTGCTTCCGCAGTCTTCTCCCCGGGGTGCTGACCAAGATGATCCTCCCCCTTGGCGAGGTGGAGAACTGCTACGAGGAGCCGGGCCCCAAGCTCAAGTACCTGGGTCTCGTGATTGTGGTGAGGGGCGTGTCGGACATTTTGATGGAGTTTGGGTCCGCCAGTGCTCGCGACGACTGCTTGGCGGTGCTCCTCGGGCTCTTGGACGAGTTCCACTCCAACGAGGTGTGGGCTCCCAAGCCCCACGAGTGGGGGCACAACTACGATGTCGGAAAACGCCGCACGCTCGACGAGCTCGAGGAACCGCCGAAGCGCATCGCCAGCACCGCGTCCTCGTTGCTGTTGGCCAGCTCGCGGATCGAGAATGCCCGCATCAAGCTCTTTGAGGATAAACTCAACGCTGCCGCCGGGCTCGACTTCCCCATTATACTTGAGGACCTGCCCTTTTTCAAAACCGAGGTCCGGCCCACCACCTCCTACAACTTCACTCTTCTCACCATCGGCAGCAGGGGCGACGTGCAGCCGTACATTGCCCTCGCCAAGGGGCTCATGGCCGAGGGCCACAACGTCACCATTGCCACGCACTCTGAATTCAAGGAATGGGTGCAAAAACACAACATTGGGTTCCGCGAGATTGCGGGCAACCCGACGGAGCTCATGTCTCTCATGGTGGAGCACGGCAGCATGCTGGTGGGATTCTTGAAGGAGGCGAGTCTGCGGTTCCGCAGCTGGATCAACGACTTGCTTCGACTGTCGTGGGAAGCGTGTCAGGGCACGGACATTTTGATTGAGAGTCCGCTGGCCATGGGCGGCATCCACATTGCCGAGGCGCTTGGCATTCCGTACATGCGGGCATTCACCATGCCGTGGACCCGCACCAGAGCATACCCCCATGCCTTCATTGTACCCGACCAGAGGAAGGGCGGCAGCTACAACTACCTCACGCACGTGATGTTTGAGAATGTGTTCTGGAAGGGCATTTCCACCCAGGTGAACCGGTGGAGGGTGGAGGAGTTGGACTTGCCGAGAACGTCTCTTGACAAGTTGCAGCAGCTGAAGGTGCCCTTTCTCTACAATGTGCTGCCCACGATCTTCCCTCCGCTGGTGGATTTCCCCGACTGGGTGCGTGTCACCGGGTACTGGTTTCTTGACGAGGGAAGTGCCGACACCTATGAGCCCCCTGAAGAACTTGCCCAGTTTTTGAGGGAAGCCGACGACGACGACAAAAAAGTCGTGTACATTGGGTTTGGCCTGATTGTGGTTAACGACGCCAAGTCGTTGACGCGGGCCGTGGTGGACGCCGTGCTCCAGGCGGACGTGCGGTGCATCTTGAACCGGGGGTGGCTGGACCGCTTGGCCCGGGACGATGCGCCCGCCGACGAGCTCCCCGCCGAGGTGTACGATGCGGGAGCCATTCCCCACGACTGGTTGTTCCGGCGGATCCACGCCGCGGTGCACCACGGCGGGCTGGGCACCACCGGGGCCAGTGTACGGTTTGGGCTACCCACGGTGATCAAGCCCTTCTTTGGCGACCAGTTCTTCTATGCCCTGCGGATCGAGGAGATTGGAATGGGCGTCGCCATCAAGAACTTGAATGCCAAGTCGTTGGCCAAGGCGTTGGTGACGGTGACGTCGGACATTCGCATCATTGAGAAGGCGGAAAAGGTCAGTGAGCAGGTGAAGCACGAGATGGGGGTGTCGACGGCGGTGGAGACCATCTACTCGGAGCTAGAGTATGCCCGCAATCTCATCTTGGCGAAGCGGGAGGCCAACGAGATGGCGAGGGTGCATGGGGTGAAGTCGGGGACCCAGACGCCGGTTGTGTATGAGGAGTCGGAGGAGCTGGATTATTCCGACTCGGACGAGTCGGACGATGAGCGAAGCGAGTCGTACGACCAGCTGGGGCATGTGCCAAGCATGGACTCGGTTCTCGCCAGAGACTAGTGCACGGGTACTCTAGCAGAGACTGACGGCATGCACTCCATTACCAGAATACAGGATGTAATGACTAATGATATGACGAGATGCACGAACTGGACTTGTGAGTTAAGAATGATCACAAGAGGAGAGACTCCAGCAGATGGTCCGGCTGCAAAAGTTGGCCCTTGCCCACGTGACGTCGCACGCCACAGCCGGCCCATCTCGGTTCCCGGCCCATGGAGTTAGGCGCACTCGACCGGCCGCCACACCGGGCCCGGCCCACGCTTTTCACCTTCATCGCGCCTTCTGACTCACATGTCCAACCCCATCTACAAAGACATCACCGAAGACCAGCGGCGCACCAATGCGTACGCGGCCATGGTGCCCGGCCAGACCATTGTGGAGATCCCCTCGTTCAAACTCGAGTGTGGCGAAACCCTCAAGGATTTCCCGGTCGCCTACAAGACGTGGGGACGATTGAATCAGGACGCCGACAATGTGTTGTTGATTTGTCACGCCTTGACGGGGTCGTCGGACGTGCAGGACTGGTGGGGCCCGCTTCTCGGCACGGGACTCACGTTTGACCCCAGTCGATTTTTCATTGTGTGCATCAACTTTCTCGGCCTGCCCTACGGGAGTTGTTCTCCAGTCACCATTGAGAAGAGCACCGGCAAGCCGTACGGCCCGTTGTTTCCTCTTGTCACTGTCAAGGACGACATTGGCATTCAGCGGCTCATTCTCGATCTGTTGGGGGTCAAAAGTATAGCCACGGTGATTGGCGGGTCGATGGGCGGCATGATTGCATTGGAGTATTCCTCAACCTACAACCACGACCCGTACGTGCGGTCGGTGATTGCCATTGCCACGTCGGCCCGGGCGTCGGCGTGGTGCATTTCGTGGAACGAGACCCAGAGACAGTGTATTTTTGGGGACCCAAACTACGACGATGGCTACTACTACGAAAGCGGCACGCGCCCCGACCTGGGGCTTGCGGCCGCGAGAATGGCGGCGTTGCTCACGTACCGGTCGAGAAACTCCTTTGAGACGAGATTCGGCAGAAAGATCCCCACCGCCCAGGCGCCGCAAGAAGAAGGCATTCGGTACCCCAAAACCAAGGACGAGGAGAACTGGCTCTTGCACAACGAGGGGTCTCGCAAGAACACCCATTCGTCGGTCAATTCCGACAAACCGCAGACGTACTTCACCGCCCAGCTGTATTTGAGATACCAGGGCAACAAGTTCATCAACCGGTTCGATGCCAACTGCTACATTTCCATCACGAGGAAACTAGATACCCACGACATCACGAGAAACCACGTCGACGACGATGGGTCCGACCCGCTCCCGGCGTTTCTCGAAACATTGAAGAAGCCCCATCTCATCATGGGCATTGAGAGTGACGGTCTTTTTACGTATGGCGAGCAGATTCTTCTCGGCGACCACATCAAAAACTCCACGCTCCATAAGATCGACTCGCCCGAGGGCCACGACGCCTTCTTGCTTGAGTTCGAGGTGGTGGACAAGTACTGCCAGGAGTTTTTGCGCAAACAGCTCCCGGAGTTCTACGACGACAATGCCGGCAAGGTGGAGTTGTTTCTCGACTGGCAGGACCACGTGGCGCTGGTGGACAACGGCGGCAACTCGGTGTTTGGCGAGGCCGAGAAGAACATCACCAACTGGTAACTACATACATAAACTGGTACTGTGCGAATTAGGCAATGCAATTTCTCCACCACGCCAACAAAAACGACGCCAAAAAACTCCTTGCGCGCTTTGCCGCCCGCCACCCGATCATCGACGACCTCAGTATCCTTGGGGATGTGCCCCCGCTCCCGTACCGGCCCGTCGCCTCGTCTCCTTTGTCCCTCATCGCGGCCAAGACGGCCTTCACTTCCCACGACAACAGCATAAAATACTCTCCTTTGGATGACGTGCTACACGTGCGGGTGGCCAAACTACCCCCCTGGTTCAACAAGCAGAACAAGATCGATGTAAAGACCGTGAAACCGGGAAACTCGTCCCCCCAGGTGGGGCGCTCCCACCACTTCTCGGTGGACGCAAACCGGCTCCCCGACGATGTCGTTCGTCTTGTTGAGGAAGAATTTGCCACCCACAAAGTCATTGCCTCGGGTAGAAGCTCACAGGGCCTTCACGTCACAAAGACTCAAACACCCCCGGGCCACCCCGTTGCCCTCGCCATCGACGAAGACGCCTACGAGTACTTGCTGCTCGTGCATCTTGGGTGCTCCCGGCTTGTCGAGCCCGTGGATGACGCCATCTGTACATACACCGCTCCCTCGGGCGCTCCGTCGGCCCCACTACCCCATACAATCGTGAAGGACGTCTCGTCGGAGGTGCTCATTGGGCTAGAGGCAGTGAGTGTGTCGGCAAGGGCGGGAACCCATCATCTCTTGGTCTATGGGTCCTACATCTGGATAACAAATGACAGCTGAGGTGCCCTTGGGTGTAACGATCAGGGTTTGCATATCATTGAAGCACAAGCTAAGAAAGAGACAAAGACTTAGTGTCGCTTATGTCGATGGACCATCAAGACTCTGTGACTTGGCACCATGGCACCCGAAGTAAGCCCTTCTGGGCCTAACAACTCGAAACTAAAGCGTTACTCGGGACATTTCACACCTCTGAAACCACTCAGAGCACTGATTCGGGACATTTCACACCTTTGAAACCACTCAGCACTGATTCGGGACATTACACACCTCCGTGAAACCACCTTTGGCGGTTTCACTACGGCGGTTTCCCCACGGCGGTTTCCCCACGGCGGTTACGGTGTTGCATAATCATACATGGCATAACTAGTTACAAAGATATCATTGCATCGTGTACCCCGACGAAAAGAGATCGAGAAAGTCGTAATTGGGCGGCGCATCCATTTGCAATTCCGGCAACACCTCGGTGTTCAACGCCGGCTTCACCAGCCCGTTGGGAAACCACGGACTGTTCAAGTCCTCCTGGTCGGTTTGCTTCACCGTCATCATCTGCAACCACAACGAGTCAATCTCGCCGCTGCTGGTCAGATCGGTGGTGAGCAGCTCGGGCGGTTGTTCGGGGAACCGCCAGTCGTCCGACACTCCCGGGGTGGGATACGAGCGTGTTTGCTGGATATTGGGGTCGTTGACGGCCCGGCCAAGCACGTCACACACGTCATTGAGCAAGTGCACCGGCATTTCGAACGAGCATCGCTCCATGCCGCTGTGTTGGAGAAATTCCTTGCTGCTGCCCACCAGAAGAAGGAAACTACCCGCTTTTTTGGCCCGCCAGGCAAAGTAGTTGCGGTCGCTGATGCACCCAAAGTACTTCATGATCTGGTCGAGCGCCTTCTCGCTGGACGCCAACACGTTCCGGATGCCCTCCAAGAACTCCTTTTCCGTGGCGGTGTTGATGGGCAGGTTTTCAAGCACATTGATGCCGAGCCGGGCCCGCGTGATCAACGAGATGGTCACGAGGAACAGGCACAGGAGCATGCTGGCGAGCTGCGGCGTGACAGTGAAGTCGGTGGACTTGTTGAAGAGGTCGGTCCTCAAAACCAAGAGGTCGTGGTAGATGGGGAACACCTCACTCACGGTCAACACCACAAGCTTCTTCAAGTAGAAGAAAATGTAGTCGGTGTGGTTTCGCCGCTCAAAGAAGTTGAACAAGTGCATGTACACGCTCACGAGAAACAGGTTGACGGTGAAGTACGTGCGCAACTTCTTGATGTAGGCAAAATTGTTGTCCAGCGAGTTGGCCTTGGAGATGCCGTTCCGGTACCGGAGCAACACCGACAACTCCAACTCGTTGAGGAGCAGGTTGACCTCGTTGACGCTGGAGGAGCCCCGCATGTCGATGATGAGATCAAGGATCTTCTCCATCAACGGCGTGTAGCTCTCAAACAGCTCGGTGTAGGCAATGGCCTCGATCTCCAACGCCACATCCTTGACGTTGGCGTTGCCCGGCTCGAAGTACGGCGGCTTCACGTCAAAGTACTTGCTGTTGATGAGAAGCGGCGTGCCGTTGGCAAACGCAAGATTAAAGTCGAGCATGCGGAGATGGGCCCAGATCTTGCGATAGAGGTTCTGGGTTCGTGGGTCGGTGGGGGACCCGACAAACGTGGAGGGCTCGCGGTTGACGCCGAGGGCGTACGCCATCTGCACCACCTTGCCCGTCATACCTTGAGAAAGAAGGTTATCCTGGGTCTCGCCGTCCTCGGGGGAATTGACCCGGTATAGTAGGAGGTAGAAGAAGAGCTGTAGCACCGGGAAGTAGGCGTTGGAGATCACATTGAAGGACTTGAGGCAGAGCTCGGCCATGTCGACGGCATCGATGCTGACGACATTGTTGAACAAGTACCTGATTTCCTGCGCGTGGGGCAGCGGGTCGTTGCCGTACATGTGGGCGTGGTTGGCGGTGGTGTTGTTGGTGAACAACGTCAAGTAGCTGAGGCGGAGCACCACGAGCAACGTGCCCAAGTGGGCAAAGTCGAGTTTCTTGTCGACACGGAGATTTGTCACCTTTTCGTCGGCGTCGCTCTCGGGCCCGATGAAGCGGGCCAAGTTCTGGCGGAAGTCGGACTCGTCGAGAAAGGGGAACATGGGGTAGAGGCGTGTGAAGTAGCGGTCCACCAACTTCCAGATGGCCCGCCGTTTGGGGAGCACCAACTCGACTTTGTCGATCAAGGCGAGCTCCTCGTCGATCTCGCCCTCGTAGAACATGAGCCCGAGCGCCTTGGCCCGCTCGTTGATTTTGCTGCGGGCCACCCTCGCGTTGCGGAGCTCGGTGGCATTCTTTTTGAAGTCCTTGAGCGGCTTCATTTCGTCGCCGTCGCCCATGTCCCGCACCTTGCGAACGAAGCCATTGGAGACACACGGGTCCGCCTCACACTCCGGCGCCTGGTCGGTGTAGAAGGCCTTGCGATTGAGCTTTTTGTACTGGGTGAGGAAAACCACCAACTTGGACAACACGCCGTCCAGGTGCATGATGTTCTTCCAGTTGAGGGGCCCGCTGGTCTTCCACCCACACTCCTGGTTGGGCACCTGGAAACTCAGCTCGAAGAAATTGATGCGATAGTCGATGGCGGTCAATGGGTTGGCGCCAAACACCCCCAGCCCCGCCCGCTCCGGTTCCAGGCGCTTGTGGATGTTGTTCTCCAACAACGAGAGTTTCTGCTTGAGCATGTTCAACTCTTCATGGACACTGGCGTCCACGGGGGGGGCCACCGGCACCTTACTGAACAGCTGGTACTGACAGTCGTCGCCGTGTTTCACGCACGTGGAGCACGGCTGGTTCTTGTCGCAGCGGACCTTGCGTTTCTTGCAGTTGTAGCAGCTGAGACTCTTGCGGTTACGCTTGCGGACGGTGCTCATCGTAACAGGGACTAAATCGAGTGTTTGTGCAGCGCGAACGGCTGGACAGGGAAGGGGAAAGAAAGTATACAGAAAAATAGGAGGCAGGCAAAACAACTAACCGCAGACCTAACGATGTATCATGAGAGATGAGAGTTGCAAATAGGGGAAACATTCATAACCCCATGGGATTACTCGTAATGTTTACTGGGGTGGCAAATGGAGGGCTGTGCGAGCACTGCCAGCCGTGCAGAAAATGCACAGCCTGTAGTAGAATACGAAAAGGGGAAGGGGCGGGGCACCTATACTGCGGTCCCCTGGTGTTTTATCGCACGGATAGTGTGGTCCGAGTCTTGGGAGTGGGATGGGTGAGAGGTGGGATGAAGTTGAGAGGTGGGACCGAGTCTTGGGCCGAAGTCTCGAGAGATGGGCCGAATGGGCCCGCGATTGGCACCCGCTCGGCCCACGATTGGCCCGATTTTCGCACCATCCGCGAAGTCGACCCCGCACTTTTGGTCCATTCGACCCATTTGCATTTCTTGGTCGTCACACTCGCACCAAGCGCTGCTTTTCGACCCGTCGCGCTTTTTCGTTCGCGGCTTTCAACCGCTCCTCGCGACCACGGACATGTCCAAAGAATTCCAGCTCCACCTCATCCGCAAATCCCTCGACGACCTCGGGTACCCGTCGCTCGCCGCGCAATTGGCCGCCGAGATCCGCGCCGACGACCCGGCGTCCTCCCACCCGAGCCGCTTGTTCTCCCAGTACCTCCGCACCCACATCCAGTCAGGGGACTATGCCTCCGTTCTTCATATTCTCTCGTCCGTGCAACCAGGCAACCCGCAGCTGGACCTCCACCAGAGTGTCATTGACTACTTGGCGTGCGACTCCGTCGTCACCCTCCTAGCCTCGTTGTCGATACTTCGTTACCTTGTGCACCGCTTCGACATGTTGGAGCGGGTCATCGACAGATCCTCGTCGCCCGACGACGACACCCACTTGATCGAGTACCTTCGGCAGAACATGGGCTCGCTCCTCGACGACATTGAGCACTACTTGGCTCAGGCCGCCACGTCGCCGCTGGCCCGGTTCTCCGACTTTCTTCTTTCTCGCTTGAACAAGAAACACGAAAGCAACGTCTTCTTGCCGTTGATCATGCAGTCGCCCCTCGACGCGGCGGAAGTCGACCACCACATCTTCTGCCCCGACGTGATTCTCGTGGAAAACATCCACGACATCGAGTTCAATCGCGACGGCTTCTCCCACCTGCTTGCCACCATCTCCAAGAGCAAGTTGCGCCTGGCGCTCCTCCACGTGTTGCTCGGGTCGGCGTCGCCGCATCCGGACGTCTCGTTTCCCGACAACTACCTCCACACGCTCATCGGCCGCGCCCGGTTGTTCTCCCTCCAGGACTCGTTGTACTACCTCCCTGAGCGCCTGCTGAAACCACGGCTTCAACAAGAGGTTGCTCTTCTCCCGGACGACGACACCAGCAAAAAGTCCTTCCCGTCGCACCTTCTCCACTCTCTTCACGAACACACCGACGAGGTGTGGTTCACGCGCTTCTCGCCATCGGGCCACTACCTCGTGACGGGAAGTGTCGACGGCAGGCTCATCATCTACGACGTGCTCAACAACTTCTCTGTGTTGGCGGTGTTGGATGCAAATCTTGTGGACCACTCGCACCTATTTGTGCCCAACTCCTACAAACCAACGCTCAACAAGAGCAAGGGCGTCATCTACTGCTGCTGGGACGAACACGAAAAGTACTTGGTGTCGTGCTGCTCCGACACCGTGGTGCGGGTGTGGCTGGTGGAAAACATCACCAACAAGAACAAGCGCATCACCCGCTCCATGGACGACAACCACCGGCTCGTGTGCTGCTTCACGCTCGGCGAGAACGTGCGCCTGTGGCTGTGCGAGTTCCTCCCCCACCGGCCCAACACCAAGCCCCACTTTCTCGTGGGTCTGCTTGACATCAAGCTCAAGGCCTTCACGGTGGACGGCGAGGAGCTCTTTGACTTCCACGCCGCCGCAGACGACACCATCCTCGAGTCCGACACCCCGGACGCTGACAAGGACGACAAGGACGCCAAGTTCCACTTTTCCCGCATCAACGACCTTGCCATCACCCCGGACGGCAACACTCTCATCACCGCCAGCAACGACAAGAACATCCGCATCTACACCATCCCCGACTTGTTTGACCCCGACCTGACGACGACGCGCCTCGCGACGATAAAGCTTCTGGGACGGCTAACGTCGTGTTCGGTTTCCCACTCGGGAAAGTACCTCTTGGTCAGCACCGCCCCGGAGGAGCTCCAAGTGTGGGACATCTCCACTCTCCAAGCGTCTCATCTGCCCTTCCACAACAAGGGCCCCGAGCCCCCGCTCCTCAAGATGAAGCTCTATGGCCACACCCAGGAACTGTACATTGTGCGGTCGTGCTTTGGCTACGTCAACACTTCAACGGGGGAGGAGGAGCTAGTGATTACCGGCTCCGACACGGGCCACGTGTACTTCTGGAAGCTCCACACCGGGCAGCTCATCACTCGCGTGAAGGCCCACGACGGCTTGTGCAACAGTGTGGACTGGAACCGCAACTTCAACCTGCCCCGGCACTCGGTGCCGCATGTGCAGGGCCCGGACTTTGGCACCTACTGGTGTTCGGTGGGCGACGACAAGGCAGTGAAGGTGTGGGGCCCCCCACCAAGTGATTGACAGACCGGAGAAACGAAGACACTGAACAACGGTGAGTGTGACAGCACCCCAACGAACCATGGCAAACTGTACAGCAGGCTGTATACGTGACAATATAATGTACTTTGCACATGACGGATGTCAACCCGAGCAGGTGGTGTAGGCGATGCTATGATGAAGTTATCGCTGGTGACACAGACCTACTGGCTGTGACTTACACCAAGCAGTTATGGCAAAGGTAGTTACATCAAAGCAATGTATTTGTCTTACTCCTTTGTTCACATTTTGTTTATTCATGGTCGAAGTCCTCGGCTTCCGCCTCGGACTTCTCGACTCGACATGATTACAACTCATCGTGGTCAAAGTCCTCGGCTTCGCCTCGGACTTCTTACAATTCATCATGGTCAAAGTCCTCGGCTTCCGCCTCGTCCTTCTCCTCCTCCTCGTCGTCCTCCACGATGGCATTGGCCTCGGCCTCTCTCGCCTCCTTGAGAGCCTTACCGTCAATCTGCAATCCACCCTTTTCCTTGATGAACTCCACAAACGAGTCCAAGTCTCTGGTACCGGAGAAAGTGATAGACTCTCTGAAGCCGGTTTCGGGGTCAATCTTTCCGTTGGCAGGGTAGAAGATGAGAGTAGGGTAGCCCTCGATGTTCTTTTCCGTGGTGACGTCGTTGGCGGTGTGGTCCACGCCGGCAATGATCACCTGGGCATCGGTGGAGTTGGACTGGTAAATCTCCGCCAAGTCCTCCCAGATGGGGGCCAACTTCTTACAGTGTCCGCACCATGGAGCGTAGTACTTGACAAACACATCCTTGGACAAGTCGTTGACAATCTCGTCGTGGTTGTGGGTCACCAACTTACGCACGAACGCCTTGGAAATGTCCTCTTCGGTGGGGAGAGGCTCCGACTTGATGATGGGCTCGGCCTTACCAGCAAGGAAGTCCTTGACAAAGGCGGTGATGTCCTTTTCGGAAGGACCGTTGGGATGCGCCTGCTGGTCAATACCGTACTTCTTGTTGTTGGGGGTATCGGTAATGGCAAACAAAGGCACGATGGAGGGATCCATGCTCAAGGCCTCGGCGTGACGAGCAAACAAGGCGGCGTTCAAGCCCACAAAGTTGATCTTGCCTCTGTACTCCTTACCCAACTTGTTGAAGAAGGACTCGACCTTGGCTCTCTCCTCGGGCGAGTTGTAGAAGTAGTATGCGAGGGGAAGAGGGCTCTCCATGTATCTCATGAAGGTGTCTCTGTTGATGTCACCAAAGAAGGGGATGATTTCATTGGCAGCAAACTCCGACAACGCCTCCTTGGTGACCTCGCCTTCAAACACACTGGGCTCCTTGATGTCGCTGGGGTGGAACACAAGGTACTTGGGCTCCTTCAACTTGGACAAGCTAACATTGATTTTCTTGTCCAAGGCAGCAACCGCCTCATCGGACGACACCGAAAGGAAGGCAAGGTCCTTTCTCTTGGCGTCGGCAATCTCGTAGAAGGTGGCGTTGGCAGCCTCGTCCACGGCTCCGGGAGGAATCACCTGCACAATGAATGGGTTTTGTTGGTTGCTCAAGGCGGTGGCCACCTCATCAGCTTCAACAACCGCAGTGACCGAGGGCAACGACTGCTTGATCATGTAGTCGGAGATACCATCGGCGTTTCTGGGGCCGTCGTAGTCCTCAACGTTTTCACCTCTAATCACCTTCAACGTAGGGTAGCCTCTAATGCCGTGATCGGCGCACAACTGCTCCTCTTCAGTACAGTCGATCTGAGCCAACTTGATGTCGGGGTGGGACTCGTTCAACGAGTCCGCGGCCTTGGAGTACTCGGGGCCCAACTGCTTACAGTATCCACACCAGGGGGCAAAGAATTCCGCCAACACCAAAGGGTTTTCCTCAATGAAGGACTTGTAAGCGTCCGCGGTCAATTTCACCACGGCGGAGTTGGGGTCGGCGGCAGCCTCACCGTCGGTGGGGCCACTGGCGGAGACAACGGTCACGGATGCGAGGAGCAACGCCAACGCTTGCGAGGAGAACTTCCAGAACTTCATGATGGGAAAGATAGAAAGACGTGGAGTTTGTCAGACGCGCAGCCGCTTACATAACTGGGGACCGAACACGTAGCTGGAAGTCACGTGGCCGGTATCGCCGGCCGGCGACGCCTGGCCAGTGAGCCAGCTCCACGCTGGCAGCGGGCCGGCAGCAACCCAGCCGCAACCCGGTGCGGCTTTGCACAACCGGAGCCGAAGGCCATGGTTTGGTGTATACGTTTATTCGAGGTATCATTGCAGGGAGGAAAAGGCAAGCGTATGTGCTGTGACTGAGTAGTTTTTCTCTTGTCGCTTGGCTGTCAGCTGATAATGAACTGATGGTCGCTGATGGGTAAGTATATGGCGAAATTACCCTGGTAGCATTGTAGCGGTCTAAGGATGTCCAGTCTGGGTCGTCTTGATGTACTTAGTGTTGAGATTGGAGTCATAGCTGCTCTCAGTCTACTTACCCCGAGGCTTGATATGGTACATGAAAGTCATTCAATAAGGTGAGTGGTGGAGGAACTGAAGTCATGAGTTGGTCAAATGTTGCCATGGTATGTCCAGTCAGATTGCCATGGGATCTAGTCAGATGTTGCCTTGGCTTCGCCGTGATAATCTGGTCAGGTTGCCATGGTTTTCGCCATGTTGAGGGGATGTATCGGTTATATCCCAAAGAACTCTCTCCACGTCCCCCAGGTATCCATCTCCACATCATAAATGTAAGCCATGGAGTGTCGCAAACTCAGCTGCAAGTACTGCGGCTGGTAGTCATAGATGAACATCACCAACGCCCATGTCAACACGGCAAAGTACTTCCACGACTTGTCATAAATCGCTGACTTGAGCTTGAATGCCTGGTTATCCGTCAAGTCTCTGTACTTGACCTTCTTATCGTGAAGATGCAATGTGGGCTGGGTACAACTCAAATATTGATCAAGCAAGATCTTGGACATGGCAATCAACACCCGCGAAAAACAGTAGAGCGTTACCTGGTGGGTAATGCCCGGGTGGAAGTAGTTGAAGTGTTGGGAGTAAACCACCCACGACCCGACTCCTCCCGCAATGAACTTAACCAAGCCGACATTATCGGTGCCAAGGAACTTGTCGTGTTGCAAAAGCTTCACCAACACTTTATAAATCACGGCAAACCCCGCCAACACCTGGGCGTGGTCTTTGGCAGCCCGGAACGTCAGGGTCAACCGAGGCTTCAAGGGTCCTGACCGGTACAACAAGTTGATCACCAACGCGTGGGAAAACCGGATCTTGCCTCCATACACGATGCCGTTCCGCGACGATCGCACAATCTCGAGCAACGGCCGGTACACGGGGTTGCTGAGCACGGACATGGTGGGTTGATGTTTTGTGGAGACGCTTATGTAAGAATGGGGGGGGAGACGCACACGTGAGCGCGCCCTCTGTCGCTCACGTGCGAGTTGGTGCCTCCACTACTCTCAGCACTCAATTAACGTTGTGCGACGCATTTGACTGCTTTTAGCTGAATTTTTTTTGTCGCTCGAACCTCACAACGATCTATTGGCTGTGAAACCCACGTAATTGCGTACGCCAGGCCATTTTCCGATCCAACCTCAGTGTATTTGACTGCAACACACGACTTGGTGATTTGAATCAATTTTCCACGAGTTCCAGCCTGAAACATCCTCACCCCATGTCCACCATCTCGTACGCCAACGCCGCCAAGGGAGGTCCCGAGACCCCCAAGCAGGAGGCCACGCCCGCGTCGTCTCCCGTTCCCGCCGACGAGGTTGTCGAAACCACCAACAAGGAAAATGTTCCTGAAGACGACACCCCCAAGAAGGAGAAGAAGGTGCTTGCGCCAGCTCCTGTTCCCACGAAAAGTGCGTGGGCATCGGTGGCCCCAAGTACCGCCAAGGTGGACGAGCACAAATGGCCCACTCCCGACAAGGTCCAGGAAGAAGAAAAGCCTGCGGCCAAGTTCACCAAGCCCACCAACAAGTGGGTGCCCATCCCCGCCAAGGTGTCGTTGGCGTCGTCCAGACCCAACCCCCCAGCATTTGGCGCCACCACGCCAAAGAACAGAAGAAAGAACAACAAGAACAAGAAGAAGCCGGTGGAGAAGGCCGAGGACGAGGTGGACGACACCTCGGTGGGTGAAGACAAGGACGAAGACGACAGCATAGACAAGAAGAAGAACTTCAAGCGGTACCAAGACTTCAAGCCCCGCTTCAACAACGGCTTCTACCACCCCCAACCATACACCCAAAACCAACAGTTCCCCGCGGGCTCTCGCCCATACAAGCCCACCTACAAACGCAACTTTGCCAGTGGTCAGGCTCAGGCCAACGGCCAGGTGAATGGCCACTCTCGCAACAACAGTGCCTCCGGCAACATTTACCGCAACGGCTTCGTGCCCGCCCCCACGTACTTCCCCGGCCAATACCCTTACATCCCCCAGGTGGCTGGCGCTGCCCCGTACCAAATCCCCCCACCCATCTCTCCCAAGCAAGACCTCTCGCAAGCATTGACGCATCAGATCGACTACTACTTCTCCTTGGAGAATTTGATCAGAGACATTTTCCTCCGCAAGAACATGACTCCCGCCAACCAGGGGTGGGTGGACTTGAGCTTGATCTTGGACTTCAAGAGAGTCAAGATCATTGTCAATGGGATCCAAAGTTCGTTGGAGAACGCGGACGACGCAGCGAAGCAGGCCGACTTGGACTCCATCATTGTGTCGTCGGTGAAGGAGTGTGAGAATTTGGACATTTCCTATGGCGACAAGACCCCTGAGGAGGCCACCATCTCTGACATCAAGTTGAGAGTGAGAGGCAACTTCGAGCAGTGGTTGTTGCCCGAGGCCCAGGCCTAGAGAGGGAGCATGCCATTTGTCTGATTGTTTCACAAACCGTCTCGTTCTGTTCACCTCAACATCGCCAGGTACAACCCGGCATCATTTTTCGCCGGTATATTCTAAACCCGGCTTGCCAGGCACATGCTGCCTGGTAACACTCGCCTCTAGGCTCGCCTACGGCTCATCAGCATTGCAATGATTGGCACAGTCTGCCCTAAACAAAAAGCCAAAAAAAGTTGAAAATCCAAAAAAAGTATCTGCACCACGATTCCATGCCATCATCGCCTTCCTCATATTTTTTCTTCGGCAAAGTCTTATATATAGTAATAGTATTTATTGACCGAGTATAGTAGAATCAAAAGCTGCAACTACTCATTGATGGATGAATCTGACGACATGCACTCCTTCTTGGAGACACACACCTCGAGACTCTTCACCACGAAGTCGTCGGCCACGGGTCCGTCAAGTAGTTCGAGGTCCTCCTTAGGGATGAAGAGTGGCCACACCCATTTGGCGCAAAAGGCAAAGAAAAGAAGCACCCCGGGGAACGCAATGGCGCCCTTGGTGAGAGTGATGCCAAACTCAATGAGACCGGCGGCGGCCTCAAGGAACACCCACACGTAAAACCACTTTTTGTTGGGAAGCAAGTCCATTTCCTTGAAGATTTTCGGACACTCGGGGCTCCGGATGTAGTCGGAGTCGAGAAAGATGTAGCGAATGCGATTGGTGACGATGCTGGCGTGAAGTCCGGTGATGCCCATGATGAAGAACAACCCGGAAAGCACTGCCTGGGGAATGAGACCAAGAAGCACCAAGAACGGCGGCGTCATCATCACAAACGTCATGAGGCCCTGCACGGTGTTGGTGACACGTTGCTCCACCACGGAAAGCACCTTTCCTGTTTTGAGGTCGTGGACGACAAGTGATTCCGTGTGAAGAGGGGCCTGCGGGATGAGTCCGTTGGGGGCGGGAAGCCCCAAGATGCCGGCAATGCCGGTGGTGAGGCCAAGCAACATGAAGTCCCAATGGAAGGCAGAGGGTTTGGTGAGCGGGTACTCTTTCAGCTGGCACATGAGCGACGAGACGTTGTGGTCAAAGTAGAAGAGGAAGGTGAGCAAGATGGCAAAGGGGATGGCAAGAAACACGTCGGCGGTGGCGATGCTGTCGGGACTGGAGGTTGGCCAGAAGTGGATGAACCAAGAGTGAGGTCTGACGTCACCAGAGGCCGTGGGCTGGAATGACAGTGTCACCGGGAGCTTGGCGATGGCGGTCTCGTCCATGTGGCCACCAAAGTGGATGAAGGCGGTGAAGAAAATCACCAGGAGGGGCACGCCGTAGTCGACAAACACCTTGCGGACCCATCCCTTGAAGTAGTGGAGGTACTGGCCAAACACAAAGCTCCCGACACCACAAATGATCATGAGGATGCTGATGAGCACCGAGAGGTAGCCCGACTCAAGGCTGACTCCAAACTGGTTATTGAGGATTTGAATTCCCTTCTGGAGGTACACGAAGTTGATGAAGAATCCAAAGGCATCGCACAGGAACGCGGTGATGATTCCGAGGTAGCTGACGGTGTTGAACACGGCAAGGGCAAAGTGCATCACCATCAGCCACAAGTAGATCCAGCACATGAAGGGGAAGTACGGCGTGCCGCGGGGCTCAATGAGCTCGTAGACAGTATAGCTGAAGATGGAAATGGGACCAGTCACCCCGACGATGCAAAGGGGCTGGCCGGAGAAGAGGCCAAACACAACGCCGGCGAGCGCCGAGCTCATGAGCACCTCGTTGACGCCGTACGCATTGTCGGTCTTGTCAAACATGTCCTGGGCAAACGCGATGGCCGGTAGGAGGTTGGTGAAAAAGATGAACACCACCGACGGTATCACGCGGTAGTTGTAAGCATCGGTGAAGTCGGACTTGTAGTACGGGAGCCGCTGGCGGAGGTCGTTGTAGATGCCTCGTCCCACACACCGTAGGCTATAGATCATGCTTATCGGGGGGCTGAATTTCGCGAACGTGGGACAATTGCATTTATAAACCGTTGCATTACAGCTGCACTTAGTAAGCGGCTGCACAAGTGGCTGCAATAGCAACTAAGATGCAAACGGAGGTGAGAGAAGGTCAAGAGGTGTGGCAGATAATGGTCGGGAGTGCATCAACTGATTGATATGTTCCATCAATGAGTGGTCACAAAGAGAGCCTTACCCTCTGTCAACATCTCTGTTGTCACCACCCAGGTGGCGCAATGGTCTGTGAAGATCGCGTGCGCTCTTGGCACGGCTCGGGTGACGCAGCAGCACAATGGCCAGGCACGTGTGCTGCACTTCAAGCACAACTTGAAGACACCACGCCCCAAGTCGTACACAAAAGGTCCCTTGGCCCAGTTGGTTAAGGCGTGGTGCTAATAACGCCAAGATCAGCGGTTCGATCCCGCTAGGGACCATTCTTTTTTTCGCACCATGACATGCCCTTTACCCTCGTCCACATTGGAGCCGGCGCCCACTCCGCGGCCAATGCCCTACATCACAGGAAGCTAATCAAGAGAGCACTACAAGCGTCAGACTGGTTGGAAACAGCACAGGTTTTGGAGCGGTCGCCGTGGACAAACACCGGCGTGGGGTCATCGCTCGATCTCACGGGTGGGGTGTCGTGTGATGCGTGTGTGATCCAGAGCAATGGACAACGCCAGGAGATTGCCTTGAGTCAATTGAGGAGCGAGGTGCCCATCACTCAGGCTTGGAATGTGCTCCAGGACTTGAATCAGGTGTACGGTGAACACACCAAGTTCGGCCAAATGGGCCTCACTCAGCCGATCGTGCTAGCAGAGAAACTGCTACTGCACCTACGGAAGCATATGGAGGAGGAGGGAATGGTCTCGAGACACCAAAAGCCCTCCGAGGGGAATCTCGTGCTGGCACGGGCTCGCAGACTATACGACACCTACATGGGACAGAACCAGGTCCTCGACGAAGTCACAGATACCGTTGGCCTCGTCCAAATACAAGAGAACCACATTGTGGTGGCGTCCTCATCTGGGGGTAACTTTTTCAAACTCCCCGGGCGCATTGGGTGTGCTGGGATACCAGGTTGTGCTGCAGAAGCCGTGGTGAAGGGCCTGCGACGAGTATCGTGCTTGTGCAGTGGCAACGGAGAGCAAATCGTGGCGTCTACGTTGGCTCGGACGGTGTGTCGGGCGTTGGCCCGGTGTGAGGACGATTTGGCAGCAGTGCTTGAGAGTACAATGAAAGAGGCCGGGGCTCTCTACGTGGGTGTTGTGGCGGTGGTGGAAACCAACGATGCATATACAGTGGTGTTTTGTCACAGCACGGAGACGTTTTACTTTGGGTTTGCGCTGGGAAGAGTGGAGGTGGTGATGAGCAGGCTCGAGGGGAGGGGTTGCGTGCGTGGGGAATTTAGAGTGAGGAAGTAGAACCCATTATATCAAAAAGAGAAGGCTAGCGGAAGAGAAAACTGTACGACGATCGACAACATACACCGAAAGAACCCCACACATTTCGTTGGAGAATGGTTACCGCAAACCAAGCCTTCGGCATGGTTTGCTCGCTAGCTAATATATCGTATTACAACTAGATGACTTAACGGGAAGTAGCGTGGACCTTTTGGAAAGCACCCTTTTGTTGTTGCTTGGAGAACTTGGAAGAAGCACCGGAAGCAGCAGACTTGGCCTTCTCAGCCTTTCTGGCCTCCTTGGCAAGCTTCTTGGCCTCCTTGTCCTTCTTCAACTTCTCATCTCTGGCAGCCTTTCTCTCAGCAGGCTTTTGGTTTCTTCTCTCCTTGATCAATTCAATGGAAGCACCAACAATACCTCTTTGGTTCTTGACGGTCTTTCTGGATCTCTTTCTGGCGGTCTCCTCGGAGATACCCTTCTTGTGTTGTCTTCTGTACAAAACAGTCCAAGCGATTCTTCTTGGGTTCTTTCTTTGTTGGAAAAGAGACGAGGACTTGGAAGATTGGAATCTGAAGATCTTGGAGTCACCTCTGACGAACAAAGTACCTCTACCTGGGTAGATCTTGGAACCCGAAAAGGAGTCAATTTCAACCTTCATTTTCTGCTGTTAGTACGAGCGGGATATGGGAGGACAGGGAAGACACGTAAGACGGTGGAATGACCTGTCCTGGTGGTGAAACCTGCCTTCGGCAGTCTTTGGTGGACATACGTTTCTGGATTGTTAGCAAAAAAACCTCTGGAGCGTAAAATTTTCGGTGTAGAGTGAGCGCCCAGCGCGCAGTGGCGTTACGTAAGCAACCACTCAAGGATGTGCGCGCGGCGCACGGGACCTGTGACTGCTTCTCGTTGTCGCACACACGACCCGCGATGCCATAAAACTTGGAGCCTCGCACAAATTTTTCATCATTAAGACCGGAGTGTATTAATATACAAACGCAGAGATGGTCCGTATACCAACGAGGAACTACAGGTTGTGATGCCGCTGGCGTCTTGAACTTGGGTTCCCCTTTTCTGCGTAGCTACTAACATCAGGCCCCTAAATCGAAGAACCAAGAGAACATTAACGCCAAGTTGGGTTTGGTGATCAAGTCCGGTAAGTACACCCTTGGTTACAAGTCCGCCGTCAAGGCTTTGAGAACTGGCAAGGCCAAGCTCATCATCATCGCTGGTAACACCCCAGTGTTGAGAAAGTCCGAGTTGGAGTACTACGCCATGTTGTCCAAGACTCAAGTCTACTACTTCCAAGGTGGTAACAACGAGTTGGGTACTGCTTGTGGTAAGTTGTTCAGAGTCGGTACTTTGGCCATCTTGGACCAAGGTGACTCCGACATCTTGTCCTCCATCTAAGCCTACGGCACCTAAAGGTGGGTCTAATATGTATAATAGAAGATCAACTTTACAACAGTAGATGGAGCTGTTTTGTGACATACTAAGCTTGTTGTTCGTCGAGCAACCGTTCGAGGTGTTGAATTTCCGCCTCCTCAGCTGCAATCAAGTGGTCAATGTCCACCTCTTTGGTTGGGGAACTGGGCACCTGGCTGCTGAGTCGGGACCGCTGTTTCTCCACCATGCTGTCGAGTTCATTAATCTCCGATGTCAACGTGGTGTACTCGTGCTGAAACTGGTTGATTTCCTCGTGGAGGCCGTCCCTTGCAAGAGACGGGTACTTTTGTATTAGATTGAGCATCAGCGTGCACATTTCGGGGACACTCTCGCCTGATTCCGAGAGAAGCAGCGTATGCCGCCGGGTTGGCGACAGCAACTCCGCGGGGGCTTCTTCAACAAGCCGGGGCACATGCACCGCTCTTCTCGCACCCCCGGTATCGCTCACGTACTCGTCGAAACTCTGGTCCACATACACCGACTTGCCGTCGACGCGCTCCGGGCGAACCTCCACCGTCTTGTTGTGGAAACGCGTGGTGGTGCTGGTGACTCCAGACCGGCTGGAGGTTGTGATTTTGTAGAGCGCCTGTTCGTGGGGTGCGGCGTCCTTGAGGAGTTTTGTGATTGGCGGTTTTGTGATGATGGCGTTTGTGAATATTCCGGGATCCGAGAACTGCAACTTCTGTAAGCCAGCTGCCTTTTCTTGGAGCTCCCGGAGCAATGCCGGAGTGTCCATGTTGTTTTGATGTGCGCGCACTCCTCATCTCATGGTCAATTTGGACTCCCACAAAAAGGCGGGCAAAAATTACTACCTCGCCCTCGGCTTGGAGGGCCTGGCCAACAAACTTGGTGTCGGGGTGATCAAGCACCCGTTGGGCGAGCTCACCCAGACCAACCGCGCCCAGGTGCTCTCGAATGTCCGAGACACCTACGTCACCCCGCCAGGAGAAGGGTTTCTTCCTCGGGACACCGCCCGACACCACCGCAACTGGGTGGTGCGCATCACCAAGCGGGCGTTGGCCGACGCGGGCATCCGGGGGTCCGATCTCGACTGCATTTGCTTTACCCAGGGTCCGGGTATGGGTGCACCTCTTCAGAGTGTGGTGGTGGCAGCCCGAGCACTCTCCCTCCTCTGGGACCTTCCCTTAGTTGGCGTCAACCACTGTGTTGGTCACATCGAGATGGGCCGAGAGATCACCGGGGCCCAGAACCCCGTCGTGCTCTACGTCAGTGGAGGCAACACCCAGGTCATTGCATACTCGCGGCAGCGGTACCGCATCTTCGGCGAGACGTTGGACATTGCCATCGGCAACTGTCTCGACCGGTTTGCCCGGACGCTTCGCATTCCCAATGAGCCCGCTCCTGGTTACAACATTGAGCAAATGGCCAAGAAGGGCAAGCACCTTGTCCCGCTCCCGTATACCGTCAAGGGCATGGATCTCTCGATGTCGGGAATCCTTGCCCATATCGACAATCTCGCCAAGGATCTCTTCTCCAACCAAAAAAACAAAAAGTTGGTGGACCCCGACTCCGGCGAGCCCATCACCGCGGAGGATCTCTGTTTCTCCCTCCAGGAAACGCTCTTTTCCATGTTGGTGGAAATCACCGAACGGGCCATGGCCCATGTGCAGAGCAACCAGGTGCTTATAGTCGGAGGAGTCGGGTCCAACGAGCGCTTACAGCAAATGATGGAGCTCATGGTGAAGGACCGCAAGAACGGGTCGATTCACGCCACCGACGAGCGCTTCTGCATCGACAACGGCATCATGATTGCCCACGCCGGGCTTCTAGCCTACCGAATGGGCCAAACCACCGAGCTTGCAAACACCGTTTGCACCCAGAGGTTCCGCACCGACGAGGTGTTTGTGGAGTGGAGAGACGACTAGATGTAGGCCGCGACCCGGGGTATCAGCATGTCTGAGAACCACGTCGCACATCAACCAATCACCAAGGGCCCGGTCGGCACTCAACCCGTCGGGGTCAGATACGGATTGAACATCATAATGAATAATCAACTTTTTGCAATCGTCGTGCGCGCACCGGCTTTGTCGCGCGTTCTCGTCCAACCATTTCCCAGAAAACCAACACCAAGGTATGCCGAGTCAAGCGGGCCAGTGAAGAAAGATACTAACCCCAGATGTCCACTGAACAGAAGATTGTCCCCACTCCTTCCCAGAATTTGTTGAACGACAAGGTATGTATCCGAATTGAGATCACGCCATTGGCCATGAAAATCGTTGACTCCATTGATTAATTTTTGGCATGGCCAGTGGCAGTGGTGTTGGCCAATGTCAGTTGTGCTTCTTACTAACAGCAGTGGGATATTGTTTTGTCGAACGCATTGATCAAGACCGGCTTGGGGTTCGGCGGCGGAGTGTTGGCGTCGATCCTCTTCTTCAAGAGAAGAGCCTTCCCCGTGTGGATTGGCGTGGGTTTTGGTTTGGGCAGAGGCTACGCCGAGGGCGACTCCATCTTCAGATCGTCCCACGGCTTGAGAACAGTGAAGGCCTAAAAAACCAGGAGTCGGCTTGCCGTGGACGAACGCATGCATAGAGGCCCCGTGCCGTCACATATATTCTAACGAACACATGCTAGACCGACGTAGCGAGCAGTTGGAGGAGCTGGGGGAAGAGAGCAAGGTTGGAGTGGGTGAGCACAAAGTGAGGGGGCATCTCTCGCATGGACGTGAAGGCGGCAAGGTGCTCTGGAAGCGGCACGGTGGCGGTGACGCCGTGCTTCTGGCCGGTGTACTTGTGGAAGCATTGTTGGAGATATTCCACAATGGAGGGAAGGATTGGGGGCCGAGTCACCACGGAAAACACCTTTCTGAACAAAACCACCATATCACGGTTGGCAAACTGGGGGTTCTGGTAGTAGAACACCAACGACGTGAGTAGAAGCCGGCCAAACACCCGGGACTGCGTGAGGTGGGGCCCGGTGCTACAAAAAGTGAGAGAAATGAGAGACGGCTGGCCAGAGTCGAGCACCGCCATGAGCAACGACGCCACCTCGTGCATCGGACAGCCAAGCACGCAGGGGGGATCATCGATGATCATGTTAAGGCACCGAGACGATTCTTCTCGCATTGGCGCAAAGTGGGTATGGGCGAGGAAGAACCGGAGCATGTGGAGCATATTGGTGACGTCAAACAAGTTGGCGTGTCTCTCCAGGAAGCACCTGACAAACGTGGATGCAAGGTTCTGGTCATCACCACCGCAAACCAAGAGGAGAAGATTGGGCCGGTGGGCGAGGTGGTTGCAAATCACCTCGGCGTGGGACGCAAACAACTGCAAAAGCACTGGTTTCCGTTCCACAAGCACCCACAAAAGGCCGTAGTCCACCTCGTGGCCCGACACCATGGAGCGGTAGAGGAAGTTGTACACCAGAAACGGCACCTCCAGGCCGAGCACCTGGTCGCTAGCCGTGACAAACGTGCCCGCACACCGCGCTAGCCTCATGAACGCGTCGTGCTGGGCCGCAGTGGTGGTGTTTTGGCTGCCCTGGTGGAATAAGTTGGCCACGGCCAGGGCCAACGCACTCCCCGGTACAATCACCTCGGCGGACTGCGCCGCCGAAGCAATGTGTTCAAAGATTGCCGCCACCAAGTCCACGTACGCCACCGCCTCTCGCTCGTGGCGGACCACAAACCATTCACGACATGCCCGCAGGGCAAAGCCGGAACTCACCAAGTGCCGACAAAACACTCGGTGGAGTGGCGGGGGACTATTGTGGAGGTGGCTTACCACCTGCTCAAGAGTCGACACGTCCTGTGTTAGACATTTCTTGGGTCGTTACATACAATTGAGGTGAGTTTTTGTCTCATGATTGCAAAAGGGCCCTGCATAGAAAATGTGTTGCAGAGGTGACACACCCTGAAACATTCACCACATAAAAGCAAACCAGTCGGACTTCCTTAGTATGAAGAGATTCGAAAAGACCCGCCCCGATAAGCACCGCATGGACGACAATGACTACGCCAACAACCATGTCCACACCGATGTTCTCCCCACCAAGTACATTCGCAATGTGGCCGAGCCCACCGAGGGGTACCCCAAGCTCCAGCGGCTCAAGCAGCTCAAGGCGGAGCAGATCAGTCACCACGCCACCAAGCCGTACGGGTGCCGCGTCGAGTCGAGCCAGGTTCTTCCGACGCTCGGGCGGTGGATCAACACGCACCAGCTCCAGTTTGATGTCATTATGATTGGGGCGTTGGTGGAAAACCAGTTCATTTTGCCTATTCTCATGCAGCTCCCGCTCCACAAGCTCTGTGCCAAGCCCGGGTTCTTGTTCATTTGGAGTACCACTGACAAGATCAAGCAGCTCTCGAGTGTGCTCAACAGTGAAAATTGGAACAAGAAGTTCCGGCGGTCGGAGGAGCTTGTGTTTATCCCCGTGGAGGGACACGAGCCCAACGTCAGCAACACGCGGATGCTTCTTCAGAAGAAACAGTGGCACTGCTGGATGTGCATCACCGGCACGGTGCGCCGGGCCAGTGATAACGACCTCATCCATTGTAATGTCGATACCGACTTACAGGTGGAATCACCCACCAACGTCAACAACAACGCCGTGCCCGACGCCATCTACAAGGTTGCCGAGAACTTCTCCAACTCCAACCGGCGGCTCCACATCATCCCCAGTCGCACCGGGTTTGCGCACCCCATTCGGTTGCGCAAAGGGTGGGTGATTATGAGTCCCGACGTCATCTTGGATAACTTCCGTGCGGACGACTACATGAGTGAGCTCAAGGACAAGTCCTTGGTGAAGTACAAGGCCACCAAGCAACGGCCGATGCCGCAGTACTTGGTGCCTCAAACCGATGAAATCGAAGAGTTGAGACCAAAGTCGCCAACGTAGTCTGCTGTTAGTACCGTAATCAGATATGATGAATGTTGGATAGGAAAAGTATCAGCATCGCCACAGCTAAGAGTGAGCTGAGTTAGGTTATCATCAGAACGGTACATACGATTTGCGTGGTGAAAAATCTCTCTCTGCGACTTTATCACCCAAGATGTCCGGGTAACTCGGTGAGGTTGGTGCTAGGGCACGCCACATCCGTGCCCCCCCGGAGAAAACCGCGCAAACGCGGCCAGGTGCAGGCCCCGGGAAAAGTCGCTATCGGAAAGAGTGGGGTTGTGGGGACAAGCGAATCGGAGTCACTCCAAATAAGCACACCAAGGAGAAACCACACGAGGGAAAGGAGGATGGATCGTGATTGTAAGCTGATGTGATACACCTCAGTTGTAGATTAAGGTTAGATTGCGGTGAATTCGGAATTTTGCTGTCATCTATATGCGCTCTTCCCGGTGTTAGAGCCGAACGGCTCTGTATAAATACCGCCGGTTCCCCAGTTCCCCAGTTTTGCGACCCATTACTAAGCATGCCAGAAAAAATCAAGGTCAAGACCCCCGTTGTCGATCTCGATGGAGACGAGATGACCAGAATCATCTGGAAGTTCATCAAGGACAAGCTCATCTTCCCCTACCTTGACATTGATCTCAAATACTACGATTTGGGAATCGAGTACCGAGACCAGACCGACGACAAGGTGACGGTGGACTCGGCCGAGGCCATTCTCAAGTACGGCGTCGGCGTCAAGTGTGCAACCATCACTCCCGATGAGGCTCGGGTCCGGGAGTTTGGGTTGAAGAAAATGTGGCTTTCTCCCAACGGGACCTTGAGAAACATTCTTGGGGGGACCGTGTTCAGAGAGCCCATTGTCATTGAGAACATTCCCCGGATTGTTCCCTCGTGGGAAAAGCCCATCATCATCGGAAGACACGCGTTTGGCGACCAATACAAGGCCACCGATGTGGTCATTCCCAAGGCTGGTACTTTGGAGTTGGTGTTCAAGCCAGCCGACGGATCGGACGCCCAGGTGTTCCCCGTTTATGAGTACGATGCTCCCGGCGTGGCCTTGGCCATGTACAACACCGACAAGTCCATCACGGACTTTGCCGAATCTTCCTTCAAGTTGGCGTTGGACCGCAAGTTGAATTTGTTCTCGTCCACCAAGAACACCATCTTGAAGAAGTACGACGGCAGATTCAAGGACATTTTCGAGGACTTGTACGAGAAAAAGTACAAGAAGGACTTTGAGGCGGCTGGCATCTGGTACGAACACCGGTTGATTGACGACATGGTGGCTCAGATGTTGAAGTCCAAGGGAGGCTACATCATTGCCATGAAGAACTACGACGGTGATGTGCAGTCGGACATTGTTGCGCAGGGATTTGGATCCTTGGGACTCATGACTTCGGTGTTGACGACTCCCGACGGAAAGGCCTTTGAGGCCGAGGCCGCCCACGGAACTGTCACTAGACACTACAGACAGCACCAGCAAGGCAAGGAAACGTCCACCAACTCGATTGCGTCCATCTTTGCCTGGACCAGAGGTCTCATTCAAAGAGGAAAGTTGGATGACACTCCCGACGTGGTGAAGTTTGCCGAGGATTTGGAGAAGGCGGTCATTGATACCGTGGCCAAGGACTCCATCATGACCAAGGACCTTGCCTTGGCCCAGGGCAAGACCGACCGTAGTTCGTATGTGACCACCGAGGAGTTCATTGACGCTGTGGCTGCCAGATTGAACAAGAACCTCGGCTACTAAAAGATATTTATTCGAGGAGTAGGAGGAGAAAGGAGGAACATTTAAATCAAGAGTCGAGAGGTAGCCTGTTTGGTCATGGATTTGGACAGAATGGGAGAAATTGCAAAAATCCCAAAATCATCAAAATTGCGTTTTTGGAGCTGATGGTGTAGAATTCAACCACTCAATGATGCCACCGACTGTTGATGATCCCATGGCGAGTGCTACTGGCCCTCAACTCTTTGCACTTGTACCACTGATGGTTCACACCTTCGCACTCGCACTCGCACTTCACTCGCACCATGAACGTTGGGTCCATTTTGAACAACGACTCGCCCCCAAGCGACTCCGACAAGACCACGCCGCCCTCGGCGCCCACCCGCACGCTCTCGCACCGCAACTCCATCAACGACTTGCTCAATGAGTCGGGAAAGGCGAAGGCCCCATCGCCCAAACAGAGTCTGAATGACAAGACCAAAAAGCCCTCACCCAAGCAGTTGAATGACAAAGCTGACAAGAAGCCCTCGCCCCGGTACCGGCGCAAGCCCAAGCGGTACGAGAACCCGCCGATCTGGGCCCAGGAGTGGCGGCCAAGTTTCCTCAATGGCACCAAGGAGCCAGTGGAGGAGGCACCAGTGGAAAGCTCCGCTGCCAGTAAACTATCCGAGAAACACATCTTCGATCGGGCGTCCATGGCCAGCACTGACCTTGAGTGCAGCATCACCAACACCATCCCGCCCTCGCTGGTGGTGAGAACGGTGGCCGAATGGGTGTATGCCAACTTTGTGGAGATCCCCCACGCGAACCGCCCTCATGTGGAGTTGGAGCTCAAGTTCGGAACCATCATCGACAAGGGCACCGGGCGCCGGCTCAACATCAACGTGCTGACCGAGTGTATTTACAACAACCCGTCGGAGATTCGCTTTGACGCGGGGATCCACGAGGTGGGGTGGAACGACATCAAGTTGTTTCTCGAGGAGCTAGAAAAGCAGTACCAGGACGAACTACGCAAGCACCCGGACCCGTCCAAGAACAAAAAGAAGTTTGCCAATCTCGAGACCGACATCACCGACCAGATCTTCCAGTACACCCAGCGAGGCGAGGCCCCGAAGAAGATCAGAGTGTCCAAGGACAACACGCTCTCGCCCCCTCGGTACATCGCCATCAACAAACAACGAATCTCCGATCTCTACATCCACAACCCGTCGTCCATGTACGACTTGCGGCTCTCGCTCTCTTTCGAGCACCCGGTGCCCGACGGCAACGTCGAGTCCATTCTCAAGACCAAGGCCTCACACACAAGAATCAAGAAGCGGTCGACGTGGTCGCACCGCCCCACGGTGACGCAGTTCGACCTCACCAAAGTGTTGGTGCCCAAGGAATCAAAGACAAAATCGGGCAAAGTGCAGGTGGACCACGACATCTCCTACGAGGCGGAGCTCGAGGTGGATGCCCACGAGCTCTTCAACGGGTTCGATAAGTTCAAGGACGGCCTGGACAACATCCGCTTCGAGGAGTTGGTGGAGGTGTTTCTCAACAACGCCCGCAATCTCAACAACCGGGTGACCCGTCTAGCCAGTTCTAGGTAAAAATTACAATTGACAAGCCATTTTGGCTGTTGGCAGTATTGGTGCACGTTGGCTGTGATGTCACTTGACACAATGGCCGCAGGGCTAGCCGGCGCGGCCACGTGACTGACACGAAATCCTCACCGTATGCTTCAACTCGTGGTAGCCGCCGTGGTGCTGGCGTTGGCCGGAGTGTATGCGTTGGTGGTTGTGTTTTCCCATACTCCTCGGAGGCCTGTTGCATCGGAACTGACATACAAGACCAATGGTGAAGATGGGGAGCATGAACTCCCGTCGCGATTGAAGGTGGGTGACGACGTGAAGAAAAGACAGACTTTGGGCATCAGCGTGGTGATCCCGTGCTACAACGAGACCCAACGCCTCGGCAAGATGCTCGACGAGGCGGTGGAGCACTTGGAGGCGAGGTTTCCTGGAGATTATGAGATCATCCTTGTTGACGACGGACTGTCGGATGGGACAGCCAGTTATGCCTTGCAGAAGGCCGACGAACTCCAGCTCAAGGCCCACACGATGAAGGTGGTGCAATTGGCTCAGAACAGGGGCAAGGGTGGCGCCGTCACCCACGGGTTGTTGCATACCAGTGGGGAGTTGGCGCTCTTTGCCGATGCCGACGGGGCGACGAAATTCGCCGACGTCGACAATCTCATTGCATATCTCAAGCAGGAACGAGACCATCCTGCCGTCGCCGTCGGGCTGCGGGCGCACATGGTCAATACCGATGTTGTTGTCAAACGGTCATTTATTCGAAACTTCCTCATGTACGGCTTACACCTGCTCGTGTACATCTTTGGCGTGCGGGCCATTCAGGATACCCAGTGTGGATTCAAGATGTTCAACCAGGGGGCCATCGAGCGGATCTTCCCCCACATGCATACCGAACGGTGGATCTTTGACGTGGAGGTGCTCCTTCTTGCCGAAATGCAGGGCGTGCACATGAAGGAGTTGGCCGTCAACTGGGAGGAGGTGGACGGGTCCAAGATCGACTTGGCCAAGGATTCCATCGGCATGGCCATTGATTTGGTGGTGACCCGCCTCGCCTACCTTCTAGGGGTGTACAAGATCGAGTCAGCGACAAAGTAGAAATTAAAGCACATGTCACAAATAGATAAGAAGCAACAACTGGCGAGTGGCACCACCTGATAAACGGTTGCATTTTTGTGCACCTCTTTTGTGTTGCACGCTCTCGTTTGGTTGAACTACGCCATGTGCGTGAGGAGGCTGGGGTGAAAATAATTTCTCGAGCCTTCTCGGTATGCTGCCCTCCCACAGCGTGCTAGCGGGAGCGTTGGTGCTCACCGTCATCAACGTGGTGTTCTTTCTCGTGTGGCTGTCGTCGTCATTGGTGTATGATGGAGATCTGCGGTATTATGTCATTGCGGAGAAGTTGGTCAACACTCACCTTGAGAAAGCTGCATCGCCCTATGAGCCCATACCGAGAGACAAGGTGTTAGATACCCTTGTCAACCAACTACGGGAGTCGGACGAGGGCAAGGCATTGTTCAAAGATGCCCTGGTCCGCATTGAAGAGGAGGTCCGTGCATCGACTCGAGCCCGATTACGGCCCGAGATGGACGCCGCATTCACCACCGAATTGTTTCGCCAGCTGGTGAAGTCATACCTGCTCTTAGAGAGTCTAAGGGCCGAGCAGAGAAATCCGGACGAGGTGCAAGTTGACCGTCAAAAGTACTTCAACTTCATTCTTGATGATTTTGTGTTGAAGTATGCCCCCGCAATTACATCCGATGACATCAAACAGGGCGCCGACATTGGGGGAAACATGTACATGGAGGTGCTTCTGCCCCGGTTCAACCGAGAGTTCTTGACACGAGGAAGATTCGAGTTCAAGCATGGTGGGTTCGAAAAGGTGCAACAGCCGCACGACACCCTAGTCAAGTACCTCCGGCACCTCGAGGCGCCGCCCGCGGCGGTGTTTGACGGCGACGGCATCGTCATCAACGCCGGGGGTGCCTTCACCGTTGGCGCCATCATCAGCATCATCCAGCTTCGTGAGGTGGGGTCGGTTCTTCCCATTGAGCTCATGCTCAACACCGAAGCCGAGTACGACGCCCAGATCTGCGAGGAGCTTCTCCCCAAGCTCAATGCCAAGTGCCAGGTGTTGGAGCGGTTGGTGGGAAAGGACCAGTACGCCAAGCTTGGACTCAAGAAGTTCCAGCTCAAGGTGTTGGGCCTACTCTTTTCGTCCTTCAACAATGTCATTGCCTTGGATACGGACAATTTGGCCATCAAGAATCCCGACGCCCTTCTCTCGTCGGAGCCCTTCACTGCCACCAAGTTTGTGTTGTGGCCCGACATCTGGCACAAGGGGTTGGCGCCCATGTGGTACGAGCTTGCTCGGATTCCTGTCGGGCCGGTGGTTCTGCGTTTCGGATGTCCCAACAACAAGGAGTTCTCCGAGTACGTTAAGGACGAGGAGAGTGCCATGTTCCATGACTTACAGAACACCATTCCACCCATGGGAGCAGAAACGGGGCAGATGGTGTTTTCCAAGCGCGAGCACTGGCGGCTGTTGGTGTTGGCGCTCTACTACAATGTGTATGGGCCGCAGGTGTACTATCGGATAATGTACCAGGGCACGTACGGGTCGGGAGACCGCGAGACGTTCGTCCCGGCCCTCCATGTGATGAACGAGCCATACCACCTCAACGAGTACAAAGTGTGGTTTGCAGGGTTCCAGCACAAGAATGAGAATGGGAAGGAGCGACTCCAGGAAACCACCCTCGTGCAGAATGACCCGAGTCAGACAAGAGAGTACTTTGACAAGTGGAGAGCGTTCCTTAGAGAACAAAATCTCGACACACGGCTCTGGCCGTTCCAGGACAACGACTACTCTCGGGACCTTGTCAAGACGTTTGAGGAAACTGGCGCCAAATCGCCGGACGTGATGTTCCTCCACATGCACCGGCCCAAACCCAATCCTGTCATCAACAACATGCCCGAGGTGGAGGAGCAATTTGGTGGAAAAGTCTACACCCGCCGATTCTTGGGAACGCCCGGCGCCTACCCCCAGTTTGGGTCCACCGACTGGGAGCTCAAGATCAACGCCATCGCCAAGTGGGTGGTGTGCGAGGGAATCACCAGTGAAAAATTCTGGAAGGACGTGAACCAGAACCAGTGGGACGTTTGCGACATCATCGGCGTATATGTGACATTCCTAAAAGAAGACACCAACGATGAGGCGAGTGCATCAGTGCAAACAATCGACAACATGCAATAGCTCACTGAGCGTGCAGAACAATAGCGCACTTGGCATGAAAATGCACAACACCAGCGGCAACACTGCCAATCTGGTATCGTCAGTACTGCTTGTAGTATTAAGGCCATCAAGGCAAAGCGCCGGTTCCGGTTCCGGTTCTTGGTACCTGGTCGCGCTTTCACCAATGGGTGCAAATTCGCAATGTGCCACACTGTGGCTGCGACCCCCGGGCAACCCCAGGTTCTATTTTATTAGATAACCCCCCTAGTCCAACCACCACGGTATGACACAAGCACAGGAATTCGAAGCCGCCAACGACAAGTACGTGTCGCAATTCGCCAAGGGCGATCTTGCGTTGCCTCCTGCACGCAAGGTGCTCGTGTTGATCTGCATGGATGCAAGAATCGACCCAGCCCGAGCCCTTGGGCTAGAGGAGGGCGATGCCCATGTGGTGAGAAACGCCGGCGGGCGGGCCGCCGACGCATTGAGGAGCGTGGTGATTTCCCAGCGTCTCTTGGGAACGAGAGAGATTGTCGTTGTGCACCACACCGACTGTGGAATGCTTACCTTCAATGATGAGGGGTTGCGGAAACAGGTCAAGAGCGAGACGGGTGTCAACGTGGATCACGTGGCGTTCTTGCCGTTCTCGGACCTTGAGCAGAGCGTGGTGGACGACGTGAAGTTCTTGAAGGAGAGCCCCATTGTGTTGGATGTGCCGATTAGCGGGTATGTCTATGATGTCAAGACGGGCAAGATCAACAAGGTGGTGTAGCAGCCGGCTGCTACACTAGGAACTAAGTGTTATCTTGAGTGCAAATAAGTATCTTTAGTGTCAAATGAAGTATCTGAGATTATTTTGTCGTGGGTGAAAGTCCGGTGGACGGAATCTTGAGATCGTTTCCGCGATCCACAATGTCCACCACCTTCATTCACAAGGGGCGGGCCTATACCGTTGATGATGTTCCCGATGAGATAGCCGACGAGCTCATTCAATTGCTTGAGAACAGAAGAGCGAGGTACACCAAACCCCCCCTCTCGGCGGTGCACAGTCTAGATGACTTTGAGCCCATTGCACAAAAAACCCTCACCAAAAAGGCCTGGGCCTACTACCGTACGGGGTGTGCTGACGAGGTGACATTGGCCGAGAACAAAGACGCGTTCAGGCGGATGTTCTTGAAGCCCCGGGTGTTGAGGGATGTCTCCAAAGTGGACTTTCTGACGACGATTCTTGGAACATCGGTGCTGCTTCCAGTATACATCAGTGCATTTGCCCACAGCGTTTGGGGCCACGAACTAGCGGAGAAGAACTTCACCTGGGCGGCAGCAGAAACAAACACCGTGCAGATGATCCCGTCCATGGCGGGGTTCCCCATACCCGAGATTCTCGCGGAGGCCAAGCCGGGTCAAACTCAATGGCTTCAGATATACACGTCGTCGCTGAGGAGTGAAACAGAGACACTCCTTCACCAGGCCAAGGCGGCAGGCAACGTGCTGACAATCGTGTGGACGGTGGACACTGCCCAGCTAGGCAAGCGCGAGTACGAGCAGCGCCTAATGGGGACAAGCTTCGATACCATCATTGCCAACGATCCCTCATTCAACTGGGAAGACGTTACAAAGTACAAGAGGGAAACGGGGTTCAAGTTCTTGCTCAAGGGAATTCAGAATGTCGACGATGCCGTGTTGGCTGCGCAAAGTGGGGTGGACGGCATCATTGTGTCGAACCATGGCGGCCGGCAGTTGGACACGGCCCGATCTTCTATCGAGGTGTTGGCCGAGATTGTTCCTGTGCTCAAGCAAAAGGGCCTTTACAACAACATCGAGATCTTCTTGGACGGAGGAGTGCGCCGGGGAACCGATGTCATCAAGGCCATTGCTCTCGGGGCTCGGGCCGTCGGGTTGGGCCGCCCATTCCTTTACTCGGCCTCGGTCTACGGCAAGGATGGGGTTGTCAAGGCCATCGATTTGCTCAAGGCGGAGATTGAGTTGGCGATGCGGCTCCTTGGCGTGACGGAGTTGTCGCAATTGTACGAAGGGTTGGTTGACGTGAAGAAACTATAAGAGATGGGGCGGGTGCCCGCCGAGAATGAGGAATGGCCTAATTATAGACAGCCTTCTTCTGTGTTGAACGAACTACCTTGCAACAGCCACTTTGGAACGGCATGATGTCATTGAACACGGCCAACTGGGGCTAGCCTCAGCAATTAGTCCATTTCTCTGGGATCGGCGACTGCCAGGTACAATATGGTGCGGCATTCGTATACCCACCAGAAACACGTGAAGGTGTTTGTACACTGAATGAATGACACCGAATGGCGTGATGTAAGAGGGAATTGAACGAAGAAGGGAATGACGGGGAAGGGGAATGGGTACGATTGCACATACCAAACATCAAGCACCATTGACTAACTTTCGTATGTCACTTACAGACACACGATCAATTAATGACAAAATAAAGTGACATTAGGCTCGGGACAATGGCCCGCCACCCAAATTGGGTCGAGAGAATTTCTCTTCCCCGGCGTGGTGCGACCACTCACCGAGATAGAGTTGCGGCTGCGGCCCAACCGAACAGGCTCGAGTCAATTGGCTGATGGATTAAAGCCAAACCACCGCGGAACTTGGTTCCGGAAGGAGCCCCGCGGTCCGACCCGCGGAGTGAAACGGCTCATTGTCTCGAATGACAGACATTGTGGTGAGAGAACGGCATGCACTAAATGTTAATTGGCGATGGCCTGGTGATTTTGATCGTGGAAGACTTCCAATTCACTGCCCCATAGGGAAGGGGCCCCTAGCAATGTCACTGGCGTAGGTGACGGCCTCCCCCAACTGCCAGTTGCCGCCCTGGTTGTACGCGAAAATTATTTTCCAGAGGTGGGTATAAGTGGGGGATTGCTTTTTTTTCGTCGTCGCATACAATTGGAAGCCGCCGACGCCAATTCCCCAATGCTCACTGGATGCGGTCGATGCCGGACATAAGGGGCAACGGCATATTTTGTCCATGCTTCAAATTAAGCTACGAAGCAAATGTTTCATCCCTTCTGTAGAAGACAGCCTTGGTGCAAATTTCAGGGCCCCATCGACCGGAATTATCAGTGTGGAGGACCACGGGCCTCGCGCGGGCGGCTGCCCCAAGCGACGAGCCCAATGGGTTGGGGCCACCAGAAACGCGACCATCGCTAATGCGCACCCAGTGTCTTATTGATTGAAACGACCACACCATGCATGCGGTTGCGCACATGCATTGTTACACGAGTTACGCACGGGGAAATTAACAACCTGATTGCCGCAATTGTCAAGAATTGCATCTTCGACACCGGCAAAGAACCTCCGGAGGGGCTGCTGGCCCGCTTGGGTGAGGCGCGTCGTAGCTCGTGGGAAGTATGGATGCGGGCTCATACCCCTCCATGGGCCGTTGGTGGGCGTTTGAGTCGCATTCGCATGTTCGAATGCGTATGTGTAGTTCTCGCATATGCTGTGGGAGGTTACAAAATGTATTTATTGGGGGCCGGTCCCACCACCATCCAATTTTTGCCCATTGCCATGTCGGGGTTTATGTTAATAGCGGCCAATTCCGCCAGTGTCAATCTACAAAGACAACAATTGCAACGCAAGAAACATCGCAAGGAACCTCGCCTGGGGTCTCACCTGGGTTCCACTTCGCTGGGTTCCCTTCGCCGCTACAACACCGGAACGTCTCGAACGTCCCTGCACTCGCTGGGACTGTCAAAGCGAATGGTTTACGACATCAACAAGGGCACCTATGTTCGCACCCAAGAACTCTCGGCATTTGAAAAACGAGTGGAGGACTACGAGCATCGCTACGAGCGCTTGTGTAAGCGGCTGATGTGTGGCCCCTTGAATGAGAAAATGAACACCCACCACATGGCCAGTGGCGACCTGCTCCTAACAATTGACAACGTGGACATTCTCCGATACTCATTCTATGAACGGTTTACTGGAGACTTAAGTGCCATTCGCTCCCACATGGCCAAGAGCCCCCCAAAGTACCTACAAAAGCTGCCAGAGGAGGAAGACTTTGCCCAAGACATCCACAGCCAGTTCCAGGACCGCATCGACCTGATATACCAGGAATACGCTTCGTTTGACTCCGACGCCCAGGACGTCCGCCTGGTGCTACGATCCAACCAGTTCTGGAACAATGTCTACCAGGATATCAAGTTTGACCACTTGCAGGTCCGACTGGGCATCAATTACTTTGACTTGCTCCCCAATGTGTCGCAAACACTGGAATTCTTTAACGACCTTATTGACTTTTTCCTTACTTCGGTGCAGCTCCTCCAGATTGACGATGTTTCCGAACTATCGCCTCAGGAGCAAGCCACCGTGGCCCAGTACTACTTCTTCTACTTCAAAGACAGGGACCATGCCAATCTTACCCGGTTGAGCAAGATGCACCACCAAATGTACCTCAAGCAACTGATGATCAACGTGAGTCTTGGCAGTCCCGTGAGTGCTACGTTCAGCTTCGACCGCGGCGCCGAGCCTTCGGATTTGCGGGTGCACAGAGACCTCATGTCCAAGCTCATCAGCACCATGGTGGACAATCTCAAAAATTGTCTTTCGTCCCCACGCAAGTACCACGAGGCCGAATCCACCCTCAGTCTCTGGCGGCAGTTTCTTGAGTTCCTCATCTTTGAGCTCATCATCGACGAGTCCATCTTCTCCGACATTTCCAAAGAAAACGAATACCCCGAACCCAACCTTGATTACGATTATGCCCCTACCATCGACAGTCTCACCAGTCTCACACTTCAACAACCACAACCTCGCAGTCTTGGCATCAACAGAAACATCAGCATCAGCTCCCGCAGCACATCGCCCTCCACCATGTCGTTGATGTCGTCGCCCAAACCCATCCAGCCCCCACTCACCCCCTCAAGTCCTCAGGAGGACGTTGAACCGAAGCGGGAGAAGAAGAAGAAATTCTTCTCCTTCCGCAAATAATTCATTTCTTCATTTGTGCACACTTTGTCCAATTTCATCGTAAATGCGTTCATGTTGCACGCGCGATCAAAAAGTTGGCTTAAGTTATGCTTTGGGATATTTGCGAATTGCTCAATTGGTGAAATTCGTCCCATGTTTCACTTTTAACTCGTGCTGGCACGTCCTTACCTCAATACATCCATTCATTTCACTAGAAAACCTCCAAAACACTCAGAATGACTTTTTTTCGCTTTTCCAAAATACGTCAGGTTGTTGGCTGAGGTGATGGGCATCACATGCCACTTTCGCACCAGCATCGATGACGTTTTTGGTTCGCTTTTTTCTCGCCCCTTTTCGTCCCCTGATCACCGTGCAACCTAAATATAGGACCACCTCATTCTAGATGCCAGCCTTCATTTCATCCATTTGACTTTAGTTCCCCAGTTTGCTTGATTACTTGCTCTACAAGACTATGGCGGGGTCGTGCCCCAGGTAAACGTCAATTACTTTTCCCCTTTGGGCCTCCTGCATGCCACACCTCATTTCATTGGCTTAGCGCCGTGTTTTGTTTGTACTCAGTAATGACAATTATAGTAACTGCGCAACGGGCTAACAAGGGTTTGCCCATTCTATATAACTTGCGAGATCCCTTTCATCTATATCTCGTACTTCTTTCTTGACTCATCTATTTATCTGCATACCTCATGGTCCCCCTTCCCACATCCGATCCCTCGCTATTACGAGAACATGCCTTCTACGACACTGGCAACTTGAAATACGTGCTTCCTTTTGTCAGGTCACAAGAGTATTCCCCCGATGAAGTTGGACAACCACAGAATGTTTCGCTCATCTGGCTACAGGTGGCGCTTGTGTGCATGTTGGTGTTGCTACTATCCAAGCGAAGTCGGAAGGAGCCCAACCCTCCCTCCGAGTCAATAGTATGAGAGCAATACCAGTCACGTTGCTATCGAGGTTCTTCGTTCATGGCCTATTCACTGCCTTTCCGACTGGCTCCATCATGGCTTCTTAATGTTCTCCACACCATGTTCTACGGCCATGGTGTGGAGCGTACGGCTCTATTCTGTAATAATGCATTTTTTATCGTCCTGCACGTGCGCGCCCAGATCGGGCTGGCTAGTGCTTTGAGTTGACAGTGTACAACTCCAAGTCCCAGATGTTCCAGTCGTACCAAATCACCACGGGAAATATCGTGAAGAGGTGCCAGATGGCGTGACCGTCAACAAGCCGGCGCCATGGCTCGAAATCCGTGATTTCAAACGTCATGCCACTGAGTAACCAAAGATTGAGCACAATCGGAATCATGGGAATGAATCTCGTCTTCGAGATAGGCAAGATCCACACGTGGTTGAGCTTGGTGAGAATCTTGGTCTCGAAGGGAAGAAGCTGGATCGAGTTGCTAAACACAAACTCGTTTTTGCTGTAAATCAGGGTGATGCGAAGCGAGTGAAGGATCCAGAGCACCAACGCACTGATGCCAATGACAATGTTGAAAGCCATGTTGTATGTGTAGTCCCAGGCGGTTTTCAAGTGGTAGCAGTGGAAGAGCCAAACAAGAGCCAAGGCAAACTGGAAGAGCCGGCGGGTTTTTTGACGCTCCTCCCTGAAGAGCTCAAAGTACCTCACGGTGATGGCATTGAAGTTGGCGACAATGATGGCCGCGGCTCCAAAATAGTCCAACGTCTCCGTCACCGCGTTATCACGAATGTGAAAGAGCGTGCTGAATACCCAGCCAAATACCAGCACGCCCAATAAAAGAAGGTACTGCTTGTACATGGTTGCCAAACTTGGATTGTGTTTCTTTTGCTTGTTGTGTTGCTTGAGGACCTTGTGGATATTGTGCCAGTTGATGTAAAGATTCCCCAAGGAGAAGAGAGTCAGGAAGAGCTCGGTGATTCCCCATACTCGGTGAAAGGGCCACTTGCCATAAAACTGCACCATAGGAAGACCCTGCTGCTCACGTTTGTTGGTGATGAACTGCTGGCACTTGTAGTTGCAATCAGACGAGCAATCCCAGCTGAAGAGCGTTCTGAACACCGGGTGCACTGTGTACTTGTGGGTAAAGTCTTCAAGTTGGTACGACACAAAGTCAGCGGCTTGCATCTGAGACAAGTCTCTTTTTTGAGGTTGTGGGATGATGGCTGGCACGGGCTCGACATGTTCCACGTCGTCCTCGAAGGACCCCACGGGATGGAGGTGACGGCCTTCATCGGCGCGAAGCTTTTGGAGCTCGAGCTCTTGGAAAATGTTGGTTCGATCGCACGCCAAAAGCTTTTGGCATTGACCAAGGCATTCCTGAAATTCGGCAAGACGGTCTCCCTGGGACGCAATGGCCACTGCGGCAAGTGCAGCGGCCACGGTGGACTTCATGAGCATGGTGAAAACTGCGCGCGGGGCTTACAGAGGAGGGGCTGACGAGTTTCAGTGCAAGGGACAAGAAAAGAGGGGACAACGAAGGGACGAAAGGGGACCAGAGATGACGAATGGGGAATATCAGGGTTCATGAAAGGAAATTGACGGAGAGAGGTCAAACAAGAGAGCCTTCGAATCACACATACAGTATGGCTGCGTAGTACAACGGCCAATGATTGTTCGGTCTTCATTGCGCAATTTCCCGAAGGGTCCGCATGGGGCAGGGTGACACGGGCATGTCGGCGTGGGCAGGTTGGCTTGGCCCGTCACTTAGGACCCTGTTCCAGGTTGTTATTCCCGCATTCTAGGGGGTGATAAGATAAGCAAGCATCTCCATAATTGCGCCCGCGGATCATCGGCTGTACTGTAGGTTATCATGGGAGTCAATGTACTAACCCACTTTTGCTATGATACGTCATAGGATGGAGCCCTTTCCATGTACCTAGCCCTGGCCAGAGCCCATACTGTTAGCACAGCTCCCTCCCCCTGCCCGCGGCAGCGCACGACCCGGACCAAGGTCATGTGACGCGGGTCCGCATCGGTGCGCAGGAGTCGCTCAATCGGGTTGCCACGAGATGGTCCGCTCCAAAGCCCGAGTGACAGAAATTTCACAATTGAGATAAATGACAAGAATATATGATGAATCAATTTATTGGGGAATGGCTTCGCCCGTTGTCTTGGTGGCCGGGTTGTCACGGCTCGCCCGTCGGGCCAAGTTCGAAAAGTGGACCAAATGCCGCCCAGTGTTTACGCAGAAGGCATGGTTGTGATCCAATGACGATACGGGATTTATGCTTACGCAAGAAAACCCGTGCCGAATGCCCTTTGTGCGCTAGAAAATTTTTACGCTAATAACGGCTTCATAAGTAAACAAGAAGCGAGGGGGAGCTGGAGGTTTGACAATTGTGGGGGGGCTAAAAGTGAGCTAACCCGGTCTGCTAGCAATTGCCCCGGACGATTGCTAACGAATCATTTGTGTTGCTCTAGAGCAACATCTGACACAATCTAAAACAACAGTTGAGACGAAAAAAAAATTGGTGCATGCGGCTCAAAAAAATTGATATTTTTTCACTTTTTTCAGAGGGGAATAAACAGAAATTTTCATCCCTATATATTGCCACCCCGTCTACCATTCTTCATTCCAAGTCACTGTTATCTGGGGAGCTTATCCAATTCTTTACTTTTTTGCATCTGTTCATTTCGTCCCACTAGCCCCGCTTGTGCTGATTATTCATTTCCATTCTATTCAATTCAATGTCTATCCGTAAGTCCAACCGTGCTCGCACCTTGACTTCAAAGGTGAAGGAATCATCTACTAACAGCCAAGCCAGTGACAAATGCAAGCGACCCATGGAACTCCCAACCGAGTTGCCACGAAAGTGCCAGAAGCAGGCACCATCTCATACACCCCAGACTAACGACACATTGGATCCCGTGGAGAAGCTTCTCTCATATCCAACCTTCAACAATGATTTCCTCAATGAGGGGGAGACCATCGTCGAGCCAGAAAGAGAGGAAACATCCTCTTCGTCATCCTCTCCTTACAACGTTTCGTTGAATTTCACAAAGATCCTCAATGACAATATCCGCTCCTACTACCACCGGGCCAAGCGGTGTCCCATTGAGTTCTACAGCGACAACTCATCATTCTCTGTTCTCAACAAACGGTCCGAGCCAGAGCAGGCTCCTGCTCGTCAGACCAAATCGTTCGATGTGCCATTTTTCCGGAACGTCAACTTCAACCCTAAACCTCCATCTGCATACACCTTTGACGAGTACCTCGCCATCGATGACGAAGAAGAGGAAGCCAAGGATCCTCTTTCCAGTGATGAGGAGCCTCCTTCGGTGACCAACTCGCCCTTGCTCCCAAACAGCAAGATGTCTTTCCACTACCGCCACAACGACAACCTCAATCTTTCGCTTAATGATACTCCGTCCGCGGACCCACACGATGTGATGAAGTACCTCAACAAACGCTCCATTCTCTCCGGCAGAGCCAGTGAGATGGTGAGTACGGGGAACTTCCTCATTAATGATTTTTTCTTGTGATGATTATGTTATACTACACTGCACTTTCCAAGGTAAGCGCTCAAAGTGCCTTGCAAGTAGTCTAGGCACAAGATCGAAGCAGTTACCGTATTGCTTTGCAAGTAGAGTGCAGAAAAGCATGGCCTTGAGTGCTTTGCAAGTGTGACACCCTAAATACCGAATGTAAGATGTTTCTATGTATTGTACCAGTAGCAGATGAAGACTGATCAGTATGGACGTGGCAATCTCGTCAAAGGCTGTGTTTTTCGGGGCACAAAGTACCCAGCTGGTGTTTTTGCAACTGTGGTCCCATTTCGTTTTGTGGCACAGATTGTCGCATGAATATGCCTCGAGGGACTCATGGCCAGGTCTACTGTAGCACGAGCCGGACCCATTAATCAGCTACTTTTGAAAAAGCCCAAGCAGTAAGTAACTGAGGTGGGCAAAGTACCCATGGCCACATGGCAAGGTCCGAAGGCTTCGGCGAAAAGTGGAGAGTGATGTGCGTGCAATCGCAAATGGCTACCTCGTGGGTGCTTCTTATGAGATGCATGATTTCGGAACTGGTGACTTCGGAAAGAGGCTAGGATAAAACGCAATGTGCCAATACGCTTTTGCGAATACTTTACGGGGCAAGTGTTTTGTTGCAAAATACTCAAAAGTGCCAGTGCGAAGTACTCGGTGCTGCAATATCACTTTAAGGGTGATTGACATTTGGGGATTACTTCGTGGCGGCTTCCAGAACTTGTCTAGTGCTATTGACCATGTTGAGAAACATATCTCTCTTGATTGTGCTTTTTCGCCAACACTCGCTGCGTTGGTGTTAGCTCACGTTTGTGGCACGGGTTTCTCATGGGTCTTGTCTTGTTGCTTTACACCTATGTCATAGGTGGCATCACATTCCTACCGCTTTTGGTCATAGCCTTCATTTACTTCAGTCCCAAGCATGTTGACGAACCTCCCAAAGACCACTTGCGGGCCGGCGAGATTGAGGAGACCGCAAACTCGGGACTTGCTACCTACAAACTGGGGTGGATCACCGTCACCCAGGAATATTTAGAGAGCACCGACGCCATCCTGTCGCTGACCACCTCCATCGCAGAGTCACAAACCAACAAGTCGGCTTACTCGTCGCTCTACAAACTTGCCAAAGCCGATGGGGTGGTTCCTGAGGACGCACAAATAGAGGCCCCGTCACCCGAAAAGGTCAAGCCCTCCCAGAAGAAGCACCGCTACTACGCCGTGCTCAAGCATGGAAACTTGTTCTTCTATAAAGATGAAACACTCAAAGACGTCAAGCACGTGGTGGTGCTCTCGAACCACATTGTGCAAATCTGGCCCAAGGGCCTCACGGATGCCCAACTCTTCACCAAGTATACGGCCATCGTCATCATGAAAAAGCTGTGGCTGCGTAACAGGCGTCTCTCCGACCAAGGACTGGACTTTGCCGACTCAAAGATTACCATGCTGGATGTCATTAATCCCCACACTCCGTTGGACCCGCCGGCGGGCTCGTTCTTTGTATATTGCAACACAAACTCGGAGAAGGAGGACTGGTACTTTCTGCTTATCCGAGCCACCAAGGATGCCGACGATGTGTCGCCCTTGAGTGCAAACGTGCACGCAAAGACCCTTCACTTTGACACGGATAGCATGGTGGGGCTCATCTCTACGCTTTACAGCACAGAGGGACAGCTTCACACCAAGTGGCTCAATGCCATCATTGGAAGGCTCTTCCTACTGCTCCAAAAGACAGAGAAGCTTACCAACTACCTCCGCTTCAAGGTGGAGAAAAAACTCAACAAGATCAAGACCCCAGGCTTCCTAGACAAATTTCAAATCACCAAGCTCGAGCCTGGAAACTCCGCCCCGTTCATCACGTACCCTCTGTTGCGGGAAATCAGCCCTAGTGGGGATTTGCTTGTGAGCACATATGTCCAGTACTCTGGGGGTATGTCGATGCAACTTGCCACAAAAATCAATTTGAACCTTGGCGCTAGGTTCAAATCGGTGGAGGTGGATGTGTTACTTCTGATTACGTTGGTAAAGCTTTCGGGACCCATGCTCATCAAGTTCAAACCGCCACCGTCAAGTCGGATTTGGTACTCGTTCGAGGAGGAGCCAGTGATGTCGCTAAAAATCGAGCCCATTGTCAGTTCCCGCCAGCTCACCTACAATCTCATCACCAACTCGATCGAAAAGAAGTTCAAGGAGGCCATCCGTGACAGCTTGGTATTGCCACACTGGGATGATTTGTCTTTCTTTGATACGAGCAATGAGTTGTACAGAGGTGGAATTTGGGACAAGGAGCGTCCGGAAACACAATCAGTGGATACCACTGTGGCGGACGACGCCAGCGTCAAGTCATCGTCGGACTTGACCCCCGCCAAGGCGCCAAAGAAAATTTCAACCACCCTCACGGACCTTTCAAAGAGGGTCCGCCGCAGTAAGACACCAACTTCTGATGAATCATTGAACGACGCCAGTTCCATCAAACTGGCGGCCACCACGTCATTGGGGGGTGGCACGACACCCGACTCATCTCTTCTGAATGTTAAAGAGTACATCAACAAGAAGCCCATGACGGCGCTCAAGAAGATCGGCAAGTGGTATTTCAAGGATGAAAAGGCTGTCGAGGAACCATATACGCCTCCCGAGATGATTTCAAGCCGCCGCAAGAACTCTCCAAGAAAAGCCAGCGTGCTGAGCGTGGTGAGCCGAGACCAGCCACCCTCCTACGATTTTGGCCGTTTATCGGAGAAGCCTCGTGTGGATGACGATGAGAGCGACAGGGGGTCCATTGGACAAGGGTCTCGGAAGTCAGCCAGAGACCGATCGTTCTCGCTAGCGAGTCTGCAGTCGGCGGACACTCCAAAGTCGAGGGCAACCTCCACCTTCAACTTCGAGCCGTATGTGGAGGATGAGGTTACTGAAAAACACGAGGTCGAGGCTGGTGAGAAAGCACAAGATGATGGACTCTCGCAGGAGCAAAGTTCATTTCCTTCGGAGGAAGAAAGCCTCGAGGAGAAGACACACACTCTTGATTTCAGTCAGAAGAGCATCATCGATGACTTGCTGTCAGAAAAGTCAACTCCCGTTTCAGACACTTCAACTTCGGCAGCGCCCGCTGCAGCGAACCCCGTGTCTGAATGTCCACCGCTCAAAACTACAGAACCTCCTGTTGTGCCACCACGCAGGCCACTTCCCCACATACCTGACACGCCGGGTCTCGACCGCCTGCTCTCCACCTCTGGTCCCAATAAGCCTCGTCACCTACCAAGAAAGCGTCCACCAACACCAACTCTTTAGAAAGGTTATGACCCATTATAAACACACATACGCAAACTCATATATCATGTCTCATTATCGTAATTCATTATACATATGGTGCCCATCCACCATACATGCGGCTCAAGTTCTCCGCCGACGCTGCCTCTTGTATAAGCATGTCCACCTGTCCGTGGATGTTCATGGGAAGACCCTCCTGCTCATCGACCAAACCTCTGATTTTCCGTCTCACCTTTTTGAGGTGGTCCTGGTTCTGCTGGGTCTTCCAGTCGAGCAACGGGTCGTAAAGCAACGTTTCGAGAATATTCATCAACGGTGCCTCGTTGTCTCGGACTAGAGAGCCCGTCACCTCGCACGTTATACGGAACGTTCCCTCTATTCCCGTAATGCCCATTGCGTCCACCATATTTTGGGTGAGGCGGAACGGCACTATTTCTGGGGTTGGAAGGGTCCGTCCCTTCTCGAACAAACAGTCAAAGTCGATGTGGAGCACGCCGCCGGTTTTCTTGAAGAAGAGAATGTTCTCACAGTGCCGGTCACCCAACCCAATGATGTACCCAACTATCGACATCACGGCCACGGAGCGAGTGAATTGGTTGCGGGCAATATACCACGAAGCAGGGTCAGGGAATTGCTGGACGTACCATTGGTGGAGGACGGGTGGGTACTCTTCACAAATGCTTTTGAAAAGAGACACCAATTTGCCCAATGAAGAGGCAGCTGCCGACGAATCGAGGGTCTTCAGCTTCAATGCCTTTTGGGCCTCATCAAGTTTCATGAAGATCTTCCGGTCATTAGGAATTTTGCCCAGCCGCTTTCTCACATCGTGGATCACCGCCTTCATCGTGCTCACGTCCAGCACAAACTCAATCACACCCATGTTCTCTGCAAGCGGAATCACAGAGTAGTTTGGGATCAGAAGCTTTCTCTTACGGGCCTCGGTGCTGGCTGAAAGAAGCCGGTTGATCATGGTGGTGAACTCCACCACCTTGGCGTCCTTTCTTGTGTCGTCCTTTTTGAGCATCACCCTATAAGGTCGATAGTCAGAGCCCCGAATGGTCACCTGGCGTGGCATCTGAAGTGAGTGAAAGATATTCACCACGTCGTCAAACCCATCAAAGGTTATGGTAGAAGATCTTGGGAAAGCAGTGCTTTCGTGGAGATGACGCTTCGAGGGAAGCCGGATCTCGAGGTTCAGCCGCACGGGAATCACCAACGATGAGTACGGGTTCACCAAGTTGTTGATTCCAAAGTCTTTGGCGAGAGAAAGTTTGTGGGCGGACTTCCTCGATATCTTGAACTTCACGATCGAAATGAGCGTGTTGAAAAGCTCCTTGGCACTAACGATGCTTCTGGCAAGTTTTTCGTCTGACAGCTCGAGATTGTGAAGCACCTTTCCCACTCGCTCCTTTCTAACCTTGTCGTTGGAGTTCAAATGCGAGAGGATATACCACAAACTGTGCTTGGGGTATGCCTCTCCCATTTTGGTGATAATCTGCACAAGAAGCTGCACGCTGGCCACATGCTGGTGCCCAATCCGTGAGAGCATTTGGGTTATCGAAGTATACCACACATACACGGGAATAGAATTGGCATAGGTCTTGATGTCCTGGATAATTTGGTTTAGCTTGCGCTCAGCTTCCTTTGATCGCCGAGTCTGGGCAAAGTCCAACCAAATAGTGATGAACTTGGGTAGGGCTTCGAAAATGTACGACGGTCCAAGTGCAAGTGCTTTAAGAAAGAATCGGAGAATCTGCTGCTCATAATACCCCGAGCTGTCGTCTCGCGACTCCATCACCTTGCTGTAGTACTTGCCAAGTTCATAGTACGGCCGCTCCCACGACAGTTCGATCTTGTACGCCTTGGTGTACTCGGAAATAATGGTGGTGGATGAACTGTGGTTGGATGAGTCGAGCCACTTGGCGTATTGGAGTTGGGCTTCGGCCTTCAACCGGTCGCTCTTGAAGTTGTCGTCAAGAATAAGCTCGTGGAGTGACTTGATGGCCTCGGTTTGTTTTCCCTGGGCCCAGAGGAGCTCGGTGTACTCGACATTGGCGCCTTGGTCGTCCAACATCATGGCTTTCATGATGCACCTGGTGGAGATGTCGAGCCGACCGTTCTGTCGTGCCACTTTGGAAAGATGAAGTAAAATGTCCGACGTTTTTTCCTTCTTGCCTCTTAATTGGTTAACGACCCTGTGCATCGAAAGCACCTTCCACTGGGACTCGAACGCCTGGTCGATGTTTCCGAGGCGCTCACGAAGAATCATCTCATCTTGAGCCTCCATCACTTCGTCAGATTCAGCAATCAAGGTCGTGTCGTACATGGTGTGGAGCTGACTAAGAAGTCCGGAATTTCGGGAAAATGACGACGCCAACAGCGACATGAGCGACCCGCCAATCACCTCGTACATCTCGTCCATCAATTGCGAGAACTTGGGCCTGTTATGGAGGGACCTGAGGGCCTGGCCAAACTTGTAGCTGATAAGGGTATCGATGTCGTGAATTCGACCTTGAGAGGTGACCATAACGAGCCATTTGTCGATTTCCTTGGGCTCTCCAGAGCACACGGCGGCTTGGAGGCCAACTGATGTCCACTCAGAGGGAATGTTATCCGTGTTTGTGGTTTTGGCTTGTAGCGTGGAAAGCACCTCATCATACAACGCATGCTCACTCAAAGACTTGAGTAACTTCGTCACATTTTCAACGTTGTTCCCCTGACTAAGCACCTGAAACGACTCGTGCTTAATTGCCCAATTTTCGTTGTACTGGAACGTTTTGAGCTTTTGCTTGAGGTTGTTGGTGGAAAACCGCTTAAGCATGCCATCCAACGCATCGTAGTCGTTAATGTTGGCGTACATCGACTGGAGCGTCGCCACAACACTGGTGTCAGTGACCTTGTCATCCGCTGCGAGCACTCCGTCTCTGAAACACTTGTCAAGGTAGAGAATGGTTCGTTCGTACGAATCACACTCCGCCAGTTTCGCTGCAACCACCTCGGTCGGGATACTATCAAGAAACGCCTTCACTCGGGCCAAACTGCGGTTGAGGCGTGTAGTTTCCGCCTTGGACACGGCGTGGTCGCTGACGAATTGAGTGGTGGCCGACAGCCACTCGTTAAAGTAGTCGAGCACCTCAAATATACTCTGGTAGCATGCTTTGAGCAGTTCCAGACGGTCGCCCGTACTGACCTCCATGCTTAGTATATGGAGAAACTCCCCCTTGATATTTTCCACCACGTCGTCGTCACTGATAATGTAGCTCAATGTGATGTACTTCAAGAGATAGTGGCACGTCTGGATGTCCTGGTCCCGGATCAACATGGCACAAGTCTGAAAAATGACCACCTTCGGCGAGTCATCTGCCGAAGGGCGACGAAGCAAGTTGGAGGTGAAGTCCACAAGCCATTTTTCATGCTTCATACTGGAACGGTAGTACGGAAACTTCATGGGTTCGTAGCGAGGCTGGGGTGACACATACTTGGACGAAAGGAGCGGCGTGAGTGTGCTCTTTGCAATGTCAGAGAACTTGTTCCAAACATCGGTAAAGACATCCTGCGTAGTTGGTGTAAGCACCCTCGGATCAAGCTTCAACACCTCCAAGAATTTTTGCATGGAGTACGCCGAGAACAACTGCTTGATAGGGTCGTTGCTGGCCCAGAACACCCTGAGTACATGGCTCTCAATGAAGTGCCGGAGAAAGGTGGCGTTCTCACGGTAGTCGGTGAAGTCGTGGAGCACAATCGTTTGCGACTTGATGGTCTTGAAGTTGAAGCGATTCATGTCAAGGGCGCCAATGACTGAAAGGGACTTGGCACACGAGGTGGTGATTTTTGTATCTTTGCCCCGGAAGTGCACTGCAGTGTCGAGAAGGGTCCTAATCAAGTCACTGACTGCCGTATTGAGTAGCGGGTCTCTGAAGTCGTCCGCCTGACAGTTGAGCTGAAACTTGGACGTGAAATAGATCAAGTCGTCGAGAGCCTGTTTCACAACATAGTTGTTGGTGGTCTTGAGCCGCCGAGAAAACTCGGGGAGGTACGTGCTCTTGTTCTTGGGCTTGAGATGCCGGAGGCCCGAAGACGAGAAGTACTGGTCGAGGTTTTCCACCGAAACCACCGACAAGTAGTACAATGCGTACTTGTCGTAGTTGTTGAGCTCTTTGAAGAGACGCTCGAGAATCTCCACCGCCACTAGCTTCAGGCGGTGCTCCAACGTGGGAAACTTCTGGAAGATGAGCGAGATGATGATATCAAAGAGCGAAATCAAGTGGTTGGTCCTGAGGTTCTTGACGAGAACACTCCAACACCGAATCGCCAAAAGCTCAAAGTCTGGGTTCTCGAGAGTGGCTTGGAGACACGTGGAGATTTGGCCCAACGCCGACGTGGCGGCTCCAATGTTTTTGCTGATGAGATACTCAATGGCTTTGAGCGAGCTGGTCTTTTCGAGGTATGGCTTGGTACCTTTGATGTGGTGGACATTCTCTGAGAAGCGCTGTACTAGCTCGAGGACGTGCTCGCCAAGGAGATACTTGACGTAGTCAAATCCCTTTTCTCTTCTAGTGGTGTCGCCGGACCGCTTCATGTTGATCTTGGCCACATACACGAGGGCATTGGTGATGCGGCTCTCATTGAGAATCCGCCCACTGGCATCCACCTGCATTTGCAAAAGGATAAACCACAGAATCTCGCCCACGCTGGTGATGAGATCCGCCATCTTGAGCGCCTTGTACTCGGGACTGGCATTGCCAAGCACTCTCATGATGTAAGCTTCGTCAATGGTTTCGTCCTTCACGAGGTACGTGGCAATGATTCGGGGAAGATTCTTTGCTATGAGCTTCCACTTGGTGGTGTTGCTTGCATCGGCGATTTCCTGGATGTAGTCGTGTTTGTAGTACTCAAGGAACCTTGGGGTTGTGTACTCTCTCGTACGATGAAGAAAGAATGCCCTTGAAATACCCAAAAGCTCCGTGAGCCGCTGGAGCAGGCGGGGTTTCTTAACGATCCGCTCAGCAATGCTGGGGAGAAAGGGAGCCATCATCTTGTATGGGGTCATAGCCTTGTTGGAGGCAATGTAGAGGAAGGCATTGTAGGTGAGATTGACGTGCTGATCGTTGTACTCGGAGAGAAGGTCAACCAACCGGATGAAAATCACACAGAGGCGCTCGCCGTCGCTGACTATGGCCACGTCGCTGAGCGCCTTGATGGTGGACTCGGCAAAGTGGAGGTTATTGCTGTCGGCGTCAAAGCGGATCTTGGAGAGGTGCGAGAACACGGTGGTGAAGTTGGCCTCGAGGAGCTCATCTTTGGGCTGCACGAGGTACAACGGAAGAATGCGGGCAGCCGCAAGCCGCACGTCTCTGTTGTGGTGGGTGGTTTGTTGTAGAACAAATTGAAACACTGGGTCCTGAGCCACGGCGCCGGCGGGCGGTGCGAAAGACGTGAATGTGCGGTGAAGGGAAAGGAGGTAGTTGGACAAGATAAGGGGTCGCTTGAAGAGAGGATGGCCCATGAGGTCTCGAAGGAGGCTGTAGCACACAGACATATCCGAGTGGTCGGTCACACGGCGGCGTGTGGGCACGACGTTTGGCTTCACCAGGTCACACTGAATACACTGAGCCTCTTCAAAGTGGAAGTCCCCACTGGCTATGCATCCGACCCTACCGAGAGCACTCAAAAGAGTGTAGATGGTGCCCGCGGTGGTGTAGCGATAATCGGCTTCCCTATCCTTATGAAGAAAGTTTTTGAGGTAATTGAGCCAATGGGTGAGGTCCGGACGAGCCTCAATGAGCAGAGGAGGCGGCGTGTATGCGAGGGCATCAGGCACAATGAAATGGAGTATGCTGTCGTGTGACTTCCCTAGCACCTGGGTGCGGGCAGCCGCCAATAGGTCGTCGTCAAAGGGCTTGACAATGTACTGGTTGAGGTCTCCCAGGTGATATTCCGCAACCACAGCATCGCTTTCCAAACTCACATTGTACAGATACACCACAAGGTGGAGGGTTTGGGCAACAAGTGGGTCAACATTACCAGCTAGCAAGTCAGTTGTTCGAAGAGACGCCATCAATGAGGAGAGCATTTCCCGTTCTCTGCAACACACAAACAACCTCAAAGTGCACAAACACCACGACTCGAGAGCCGAGTGGGGCGCCGGGGTTTTGAGTGTTTCGTTAAGCCACGACACCACCACCTCCACCGTGGTCCACGGGGCAATTTCGTCCAACACAATGTTGCTGGTGAAGTTGAGAATGAGCACCGCCTTGAGCAGGTCCAGGACGTCTGGTACCGAGGCTAGCACGAACCAGAGTTTTTTTGCGGCGGACTCGAGGTGAAGTCGCGAGCTGGGGAGATGCAAATGGAGTTTGTGGCTGATGTCATAGTCGTTGACAATCAGAAACAAATGCACCAGGGCAAATAGAATGGCCATTGATACTGGTTGGCGGGCAGAAAGGGCCGCCACTAGTTGCGCGAGCCAGTCCTCAAAGACCCCCATGAGCCGACTCTTCATGTCGGCAATATACTTGAAGCTGTGTAGCAGCACCGCAGTGATGTTGATAAGCCCAAACACAAACAGCTTGACGGCGTTGGTGGCCAGATCGACGCGGGGGAACCGCACGAGCCAGTCAAGCGCAAAAATTAGGCCCCACTCGTAAAGCGGTCCACTTTGCGCCCGGCCAAGTGGAGTTGTATCGCTGAGCGATAGCTGGGTGTTGATGAGGTGTTTCTTCCGCGAGAGCACAAGCTCAATGGCGCCAAAGAGCCGGTGGACGAGTGCGATGACCCGCGCGTCGGGGTCCTGTTCCACCGCCTCTAGTTTGTACTTTGTGAGGCCAAACAAGTGGAGAAGGAGGCGCTTGAAGTCGGTCTGGGTATCATGGTCGATATTGCGGGGGATATCGTCGAGGAACGTGCTGAGTTCGTCGGTGCTGATGGACGAATATGACATGCGCACATATGTGAAAGTCTCCACGGACGTATATAAGGACATATGTCAATGGACAGGTCAATGTCTTCTGTGATGCAAAGCGACTTGTTATTGGTTTCTTTGCTAGTGTTGCTACGCGATTCAATCAAGTGATGTCTCATTAGTCATTTATTGCCCATAGTTTATGGCCCTCTTGAAAAGCAAGATGTGGGGCTCCGGCGCATGGGTTTCGTAGTGGGCCCATCCCAACGACTGGGTGATGCCCAACCCTCGCCATTCTTCTTCCAACAATATCCGTAATGTTCCGGTTTCCGGATTGAAGTAATCCTGGGGAATGGCCTTTAACATGTTCTTGGGTAACATGACATGACGGTACTCGTGGGTGTCGTCGCTGTACCGAGGCGAGTAATGGATCATCTCCTGGAACTCGAGGATCTTGGCCCGCTCCAGATCCGTGAGGTATCGCGGCTTGGCCACGCTGCTTAACGGTTTGCTCATACCAACGCGTTGGATTTTCGTGATATTTTCACTCGTCTCGCTTTGTGCAGTCATACATGGCAACACATGAAGCTCAACATCGGGATCCTCGGCCCCCGACCGAGGCATTCTACCCGGTTCCAGATGGTCCCATATACTGGGAAAGAATATGAAGAGAAAACAATATATGTTGGTGAAATGCCCGGATCAAATTGCCGGTTTGTGGCCGTGATGCCGACCAATTTGCAGCATCTCAAAAGTTACGTGGAAACCACTCCGCAGCTCGAATCGGTGGTGGTCATGACCCCGGCGGTATCCGATCCGGCCCACGTGCTGAATATGTGGGAGATGTTAGAAGTGCCCAAGGTGAGCATCGGGGTCCATGTTACGGGACACTTAGCACCTGGTGTGCTCCACATGTACGAGGCGATGAGGCCATCGGTGGTGATTCTTGAACCTGATGTGGTGTTCGGGGGTCTTGATGCATATTCTGGCTTATTTGCGTCAGCTACGGTGTTTGTGAAACAGGAGCTCGTGGCTGATGTCGAGAGGTGGGCGCTCTCCACCATCTGGAGACCGCCATTCCTCATTGAACCGCTTCATCCGCTACGCGACGATCTCGACCTTCTGGTATATCATCAGTTTGAAAAGGACTTCGTCAAGTATTCTCAGTATGAGAGGGCAATTGCGGCCGCCATGAAGGAAAACCCGGCCACTATCTTGGTAGTGGGGCCGGGGCGTGGCCCTCTTGTCGACGTGGTGGTGAAACATAACCATGGTGCAGCCATCACAGCCATCGAGAAGAACAAAAAGTGCTGGGACACCCTAACCCACAAGAATACAAACTCCTGGAACAACAGTGTCAATCTCGTGTGTGAAGACGTCCGGGACCAGCACATATCCTTCTTCTCCTCCTTTGACTTGGTCATCTCCGAACTCCTTGGCTCCTTTGGGTGCAACGAGCTCTGTCCCGAGATCCTCGCCCGCTTCACCGGCACCATGATTCCGGCATCCTATACAAGCTACCTTGCCCCGGTGTACTCCACTTACTTGTCGGGCTCTTTGCCTGATCCCGTGTTGTCTGATGCCCCATACTACGAACTAGCCCCGGTAAAGGAAGTCTTCACTTTCACTCACCCCAGCCCATTGCCCTTGTCTCGTTCTGTCACCTGGACGTTTCCCGAATCTCAGGACCTCCGCCCCGTCAACGCCCTCCGAGGAACGTTTAAAGCCACGCTCTACGGCGACATCCGCATTGGCATCACACACCTCTTACCGCACGAGTACACCGACTCGTGGTTTCCCATCTACTTCCCGTTCGAGAAAATCCTCTGGCAGGACCTCAGAACCATCACGTTTGAACGCATCTCGAACACTCTGGTATCATACAGGTATACCGTCAATCTGACCTCACATACCTACACCGTGGAAATCCCATAATCATGATTCATTAGTACCTAACCCCACCGCCTGTCTGGTGGCTGTGTCTATAACGTTCACTGTGTTTGTGTCTTTCTCCATCTCTTCTGTCATCTCTGTGTCTGTGATTTGAACTGTCGCCACGACCACGTTCATCCCTGCGCTCCAGATGATGATTGTCCCTCCGTGGTCGGTGGCTGTCGCTCCGGCTCTTGGGCTTCTCCACTCGGTCTGGCCTCCGCTTTCGCATCTCCTGCTTTATCTTCAACAACGGGTCATCCAAAATCTTCGAGCTCTTCTCTCCAGCCCCCGGCCCCGTAAGGATTCTCGACATCCGGTCACTCTCCTGTTTCTTCGTGCCAAGCGCCGTTCCCCCCGCTGAACTTAACATCTGCTCCACCTTGGTCTTATTTAACAAAAACTCATCCTCCACTTCATTGAATCCTGCCTCATTCTTCTGGCTCTTGGGCTTCTCCTGCTCGTACATCCAGTTCATCTTGTTGAGCGATAGCTTGTGGTCTCTCGGTAGTTTCAGAAGGTCATCTCCATGCTGAAGCTTGAGGAGCTCGAGCTGCTCCTTTTCTCGTTGGAGCTCCGCCTGGCGAGTTTTGATGAGCTTGTACTCATGGAGCTGTTCTTGTTCTTTCTCCCAAACCTTCTTCTGGTTCTTGAGCAACGCGGGGTTCCACGACTTCTTGAGGTTCAAGTCTCCGGGGGCCATCTTGAAGTGCGAGTGCGAATAGAGGTACAAAGGGCACTATAAACGAACAACTTTCTATTAATGACAGAGAAAATCATATTGACATTCCCGTTTTTTGAGCTGACAACTGTCTGTCGTGTCTGACTTCAATTCAATGGTCGGCTGACAGAAAGTATCGAGCCCACAAGTCCACAAGCCCCTGCAGTTTCCTGTCTGAGTCTGCGCCTTCCCAACAAGTGGCGCCTCTGTCTCGGAGGAGCCCAACTTTTCCTCTTGGTATCTTCAGTTACTCCCTTGAATCTTGGTTGGCTTCTCTGTGCTTTAGAAAAAACAATCTCCAAGGGTGTCATCTATGATTCCCTACGAGATCACTCTCCCTGTAGTTCACTTCTTCCCACCGACTGTGTTCATAGAGTTTATTTCCTTCCCTCTCTTCATGGTTCTTCTTCGTCACCCCCACATTCTACACTTTTTTATGATATTCTCATTCCCATACATAGTCATACTGAACGAACGGCACAACTTAGCCCGGAACTCATACACCCACTAGAAACCGTGGATCTTGATGTTCTTCTTGGGCAACTGCAACTGGGTAGTCAAAAACTCAGAGACCTTGACTCTTTGGTCTCCTTGTAATTGAATAAGTTCACCAAACTCCTCGTCCTTGACAATGTTACCATTGCAGGCGAAATCCTTCTTCAAAACCTTGACAATCTTCTTCAAATCATACTCTTGCGGAACCCCCTGAACTGTCGTCAACGTCTTACGACCGTTACGCTGTTGAATACGAATGTGGATGTAGTTCGTGGGCTGAGCTTCGGAATCACCAGTGTCGGCAAATGGGTCTGATGTTAGAGGTGACCTTTTCCGGATATATACATACCAAAGGCGTTCAAGTTTTGGATGGTAGACATAAAATAGATGATCTATTTGTAGGAGAAGTTTTATTAAAGGTTGTGTCGCATCGTTGCCTTTGGTGTGCGCACACTGCCGCGCTTACGTCAGCGCGCCAATTTAGGTGCGGCAGCTATTCAGATAATAGCTCCTGGATGGCTGCCAATTTCTCATCGGAAAGATGGCCAGCGGTGTTCAAGTACTTCAGCAACGACTTCACCAACTGCGTCACTTGCTGCGCGGAAAGGTTGATGATGGCCATCTGCAACACGGTACCAGTGTTGACGTTATCACTGGTGATGAAAGTTTGGTAGTATAAATAGGAGAACGACCCCATCAAGAATTGACAGTCGAAGCGGTCGGTGATACCTCCGTGGCCTGGAATGGTGTCACCAAAGTCCTTGATACCAAAGGCTCTCTTCAATCCACTGGCGAAGAAGCCTCCGAATGGTGCAATCAAGGATGCAAACGTGGCGATGATGGCGGAGTGGAAATACACCGGTTTGAGGGAAATGAGGTCGAAACCGACCCACTGCGCAACATTGACGGGGAGTTGATAAATTTGGGGGATGAATACGGGATGAGGGTCGCAGTGGGGGTAGTCAAACAACGACTCGGTCAACGTGACGGCAGGACAAGTGATGTAGTCAGATTGAGACAAGACAAACGAAAACACCACAGCGGCAATGGAAGTACACACCCACGCACCGACAAAGCCCTCGACGGTCTTCTTGGGGGAGATCTCAATCAACTGAGTGCGTCCAAAAGTGATGCCACAAATGTACGCAAAGATGTCATTGATGATGACAAGCGAAATGGGCAACAAAAACCAGAAAAGCCCGTTGAGAAGATTGGCAATGATTAAGTGGCTCTGGTACACGACGAGAAGCAATGTCAAATGGGTGGCGGCCAATTGCGCAAATTGGAACCGATAGTATCCCTTCTTCAACGTCCACACGAAAAACACAAACCCGGCAATGTACAACAAATAACAAATGAAGTTGTGGTTGATGGAGAGAATCGTGAGGACCTTACTGGAGATGATGAATTCTCTGAAAAATCTGAAAAAACTCTCTCCGTCAAAATAATACACCGTAGTGAAGAGAAAGTACCAGTTCAATGTCTTGTTCCATGGGATCTTCTTATCTCTAGCCGGCTCCGCCGTGAGGGCAATGATCTCTTTGAATGTGAGGATCTGGAAAATGAAGACGGTCCCAATCAATGCAAGTGGTCCGGAGGTGACAATTAGAAGGAAAAACGCAATCATCACAAATGTCCATATGGTTCTGGTGATGAAGGCCAGTTTCTTCTTTTCATGCTCGTGGGTGACGGGCTTATCTTTCAGTCCCGCTGTTTGAACGGGAGTCACGTTGGATGACGATGGATTGCTGGGCGAATCCAGTGTTTTGGCCACTTTTTCACTCATGGGGGAAAGGTTGTGATTGCTTGAAAGCTGGAGAGGTTACGTGTCAATTGTTCACTTGCGTGCCGTACAACAATGTTAACAGATCAGAAGTCTTGTAATCTCAATCAAAGGCAACACCATTCGCGGTTTGGGTGAGGGGTCGTGCGCAGCAGGGACAATTTCACATGCAGTCACGTGCGCAGCACGGGACCACCGCGTTCTTATTTACACGAACGATCTACACTAACGAAGCCCAAGAATGCCTCGACTTGACAATTAGCCAGCAGCCTGTGCTTGGAGCAGCCCAAAACGGCGCTTAGCCGGCCGAATAGGCGCGCCGCTGCCTCAAACCCGTACATTCCCATTGATGTAATTATGTGCAGGACGCGAGGGCTGGCTGGCGCCGAAAGCATCAACTAAGCTGCCTAAGAGTAGCATCTCGGCATTACCTAGTGAAGTCGGCTACCAATTAAGGATGCATATGAATGTTTCGCTAGATAATTCCGGGCTCTGCTTTGATGACGAAATTCGCCCAAAGGGGTTTATCAACCAGCATGAACGAACGTTTTTCCTAGGCTCTTTTGCAGCCAGCCCCATGACCCCTGAATTTGATGGACATCATCTCATCGTATATAAGTGACCGGTGTCGCTGGTGTGAAAGTCAATCCCGAAACCTTAGTCAAAACTCTTGAAGTTCAAACTCCCGAATCAACCACTCGTTTATTTGATTCCAGTCACTCCTTTACCATGATGTTCTTACTTCAATTGTTTGCCTTCGTTTCGATTTTCAATTTCATCGACGCAGTGCCTCTTCCTTTGGTTGTCACCAGAGTCCACACGGCTGAGGCGGTCACCACCACTGCTACTTATGTTACTGGAACCACCACCGTCCACCTTCCGCCCGTGGAAATCTTCATCTCCAATGGTGTCACTTACACCTTCACTTTGAGTGATGTCACCACCAATGCTTCTCCAACCACTGTCACCAGTGTGTACAACGACCCCACCACCACCACTCCAGCTGAGACCACCACCGAGGAAACCAAGGCGCAGGAGACTGCCACCACCACCAAGGCGGCTGCCAAGGTTGCAACCAAGCAAACCGAGACTACTCAGGCGGCTGATACTACGGAGGCTACCACTGAGGCCACTCAAACCACCACCCAGACTACTGAGGCTGCTGACACCACCAAGGCTGACACCACCACCGCTCAGGTGACAACCACCTCTCAGGAGACCACCGCTCAGGAGACCACCACCCAGGAAACCACCACTGCTCAGGACGCTACTGCTAAGGAAACCACCACTCAAGCCACCTCCACCCAGGCCACAACTACGGCCACCACCAAAGCTGACACCACGTCGACCTCCACTACCTCCACGTCTACTTCGTCTACCTCCACCACGTCTACCTCCACCACGTCTACCTCCACCACCTCCACCTCCACTGCAAGTGGCACCATCCCTGCCCCCTCCTCTATCGTGTACTCGCCCTATGGCGATGATGGCTCTTGTAAAGACGCCGACTCCGTCACTTCCGACCTCGAGCTCATCGCCAGCAAGGGTATCAAGCACATCAGAGTGTATGGTACCGACTGTCTTCATCTCACCACTGTTTTGGACACCAGTAAGGACTTGGGCATCACCGTCAACCAGGGTGTCTGGTTTGGTAACGGAGCTCTTGATGACGTCGACGACCAAATCGACAACATTATCTCGTACGGTGAGAGCAACGGTTGGGATGTCATCACCTTGATCACTGTCGGTAACGAGGCTATCAACGAGAATTACTGTACTGTGGATGAGTTGATCTCCAAGATCTCTTCAGTCAAATCCAAGTTGGAGGATGCTGGCTACACTGGTGATATCACCACTTCCGAGCCTCCTGTATCTTTCACCAAGAACCCTAGCTTGTGTACCGACTCCGATATTACTGTTGTTGGCATCAACCCTCACTCCTACTTCGACAGCTCCATCACTGCCTCTCAGGCTGGAGAGTTTGTTGTTGGACAAAAGGCCTTGGTTGAGGCGGTCTGTGGATCCAAGTCCGTGCTCATCACCGAGACCGGATACCCTCACAAGGGTAACAGCAACGGTAAGAACGTTCCCTCTTCCGAAAACCAGTATAAGGCCATCAAGTCCATTGTGGAAGAGACCAACGGAGACGCCACCATCTTGACTACGTATGATGACTTCTGGAAGCACCCTGGTACTTACGGCATCGAGCAATACTTTGGCACCATTGAGTTGTTTGCCTAGTCACGAGTCATGATAGCATATAGATAAAAATAACACCGGAACAAGTACCATGAATGTCAACCTAGGTCACAAACAGGAAAAGTCAGACACGATATCCCAGACACGATCATGAAAACGTCGTCACAGACACGTCACAAACACACAGTCACAAACACGTCTTCACAGACACCAATTCACAGACACGTCTTCGCAGACACCGAGTTACAAACGCGTCCTCACAGTAGCCAAGTTACAAACACGTAATCTCAGATAAACAATAGAATAAAGTCGCAAGCACAAATTGACCACGAGCCTCCTAACTCGATGTTACGCACACATACCTTTGGACGATTCAAATAGAATTCTGTGACCCAGCAACAATGAGTTGAGTTGAGAATTAGTTGCACAGTCAAAAACACGAGGTCACAAACATACAGGTGAGGTCAAGAACACCAAATCACAGACACAGATCACATCGAAGATTGAAAAGATCTTCGGGAAGTCAAGATTTGGGGTCGTTGGAAATACCAACACGAGTTGCAACCCAGAATCTGGATCCTCACGTAGGACTGGGGGTTGCAAACCTGCGTCTGAAAGATATTACAAAGTCCAGAATGAAGGTTGCAAGGCGTGGTTGCAAATTTTTCATAGTATGAGATTTCAAGCAAAAAAAGCTAATGCATCAAAATCAAGAATATTTATGCCTTGTCACAAGTTGCCAGACGCAGGTTATAATCCAAACACGAACTTCAGACACGGCAAAACTCATCTTGAAAGAGCCTCATCATCATTCTTTGCTAAAACGAAATAAACAAAGTTCAGACACAAAGTTACAAACACGTCTTCCAGACACTCAGTCGCAAACACGTCCCCACAGACATCAAGTCACAAACACGTCGCCACAGACATCAAGTCACACACACTTCTTCAGACACCAAGTTACAGACACGTCTCTGCAGACACCAATTCACAAATACAGAGAGACATATAAGAGGTGCCATCTCTATTAAAAACATCAGATGGAGTGGCACATTAATGCCAATATGAGATTGGACCGAGTACCTGCCAAAAAATTTGTAAAAGTAAGAGCGCAATCATGAGGTTGCAGTTCTCCATGACCTTGTCAAATATGAAGACTCCATGGTTCTGCGAAATCAATCATTGATCTGAACTAGGACTAGGCTCAATACCGTAACCTGCAACAATGGAGTTCGGAATTATGCTAGGTGCGATCGTTCGAGCTCGATGTTGCAACTAAGCTCTCCACCTTGAGGCGATTCTCATTCTGTCGCATTGGGTGAGCTGTTTTGCACTTGTTGCAACTATCGATAAGTGGCCTGCGCTGCCTAGCGGGGTGGTTCTACTATTGCTCATGACTCTCTACAAAAAAGTGTGCATATACGATGAGATCCACCGTACCATTTACCGGAAGTAGGGCAGATATGATCTATGCAATCTCCATCACTGTGGCAGAGAATTCTTCAGGCGGTCTCGGCACTTGAGTCGGGAATATGCCCGATATGGCACGCGGGGCTGACTCACCAAATTGTGGACCCATTTCTTGGCTGAGTGTCACTGCCGGAAGTTGCCCATCTGACCTCCGAAGTCATCCTATTCGACAGCTTTGGTGATAAGCTGCCACAGTTGATATTACATTGTGTCGCGATCAATCACACATACGGTTGCGAAAAAAAAAATAAAGTTGACTAAAAACTGTGGCCTCGAAAGTTTTGTACGTATAAAATGAAGAGGCCCACCAACAAGCTCCTTGAGTGAAGGATGGGTTTCTGGAGTAACTTGGGTCGCTCTGTGATTGCTTCGGAGGTCGTGGACCCCCGGGTGCTTCGTAATGATGCCAGAAAGGCCACTGAGGCGGCGTCGGTGTCTTCCAACGAAAAGAATGATGGGATTCTCGTGGAAGAAAATTCCATTGACTTTGAGAATGAGCCATATATTGATCTCTCACTCAACCTCACTGAGGAAGAGTTGGCTGCTCGGGAGAAAAGTCAATGGTTTCGTGTCAAGCGGTTTCTTTGGGATGGAACTGGGAAACACCCTAAGGAGCAGAAATACTTGTTGAAGCTTGACTTCTTTCTCATTTCGTCCTCCATGTTTGGGTACTTCATCAAGAATCTTAATCAGTCCAACGTCACAACCGCTTATGTGAACGGTATGCTTGAGTATTACGACATGACAAACAACCAGTATAACTACATGGTGACATTATGGACTGTGGGGTATATTTTGGGTCAAATCCCGGGCAACTTGTTGCTTCATCGGATGTCTGCAAGAGTATTTCTTGGCACGTTGGAACTTTCCTGGGCAATCCTCACGGTGTTGATGATTACATGCAAAACCATTAATGGAATCTATGCATTGCGGTTCTTCATTGGTCTCCTTGAAGCAGCATATTTTCCTAGTATGGAGTATCTTCTTGGGAGTAACTACTCTGCATCTGAGATTAGTACCAGAGCATCTTATTTTGCGGTTGCTGGAAGTGTCGCCGGGTTGATCTCAGGTCCCTTGCAGCTTTCCATTCTTCACCGGTTTTCCAACTCGTCGCTCCCTCCCTTCAAGTGGATGTTCGTGTTTGACGGTATTATCTCTCTTCCCGTGGCTATCTACACCTTCTTCGTTGACCCCAACACCCCTTCTACCACTGACGCATTTTACTTCAACGCTGAAGATAAGTTGGTTGGTTTGGAGAGAAGACGTCGGATGGGTGCTCAGCTCAACACCAGAGAAAAGTACACTTGGAAGAAGATTAAAACTTTCTTCAACACTTGGCATATTTACGTCTTCCCTTTCGTGTTCTTGGCCTACAATAACAGTGGCTCGGCCATTGGCCAACCTACATTCACTACTTGGATGAAGTATGACCTTGGCCTTACCCCAGAAGAGTACAACACCTACCCTTCAGCGTTGACTGGTGCTGGAATCGGTGCCACGTTGTTGTTGGCGTACTTTCACAACTACATCGGTGGTAAGAAGAACCATTTTTTCGTGTTAGCAGTGTTCTTCTTCTTTGCTCTCGGATGTATTCTTCTTAGTGTCTGGCACATTCCTCGTGGACTTCACTGGTTGTCGTATTTCTTCGTTGGTGTGCCAGCAAGTTGGGGACAGCCATTTATTTTAACATGGGTCAACCGTTTGTTGTTCCATGATGACATGAAAAGAAACTTCTTGGTGGTTTGTACCAACAACTTGGCTTATGTGACCGGTGCTTGGGTACCAATTCTTGTCTGGAACTCGAATGATGCTCCAAAGTACCATATTGGTTTTACCTACACTGCTTGTTTGTCCTCATTTGGTATTATCATGACATTGGTGGCCTGGTACTATACCAGAAGGGACGAAAAGCGGGAGAAAGAACGACTCGAGCAGGAATCTGTCGAGTCCATCAAGGCGGCTTAAAAGTAATCTAGTAATATGTCTATGTGTTAAGTGTAGTCTGATGCATAGCACACGATCTGGTTGATCAGAAGTAAACGCGAGAGGCATCGAGTTTGAGCCCACCGCTCATACGTTGCCGCAGACATACATGCTTGACATGGGTTGAAGCACATTCTCTCTATCAGTTCAAACAAAGTTTGAAGTCACGAAAGACAAATGTGAAAGCATAGACACAGAATCACAAACGTGAAAAGCCACCTCAAGAGTCTGAACTTGAGTACAAGATTATCAGACTGATATTTGATTTTCAGACACAGAGTCACAAACACGTCGGGCCTGACGCGAAGTCACAAACACCTCACTGCTGACACAGAGTTACAAACAAGTCAGTCCCGACACGAAGTCACAAAAATGTCGAGTCAGACAACAAAGTACAACTCAAAGAAACTTACAAAATTTTGTGAATATATCACTTGTTTTGTAAATTCGAACTTGTAGACATATGGTTGCAAAATCATTTTGAGAGCAAAGATAAATTCACAGTTTTGAAGTTGAGCAGACAAAGGTCACGAAGACTTGTACGTGAAGAAGTTCAGACCCGATGTTACAAGCTCGAATTCAGATTTCGAACCAGAAAGTTGGAGCCGACCTCGACACGAAGTCCGAATGTGAAAAAGTTATCACGACCTCAATGTTGCAAAAAGTCAGAATTAAAATGAAATTTTAAGCCCAGACAGTAAGTCAAAAAAAGTGAAGTCACAAATACGTAGTTTCAGACACGAAGTTACAAACATGAAGTCACAAACATGAAGTCACAAATATGAAGTCACAAACCTGAAGTCACATACATGAAGTCACGATACGAAGTCACAAATATGAAGTCACAAACATGAAGTCACAAATATGAAGTCACAAACATGAAGTCACAAATATGAAGTCACAAATATGAAGTCACAAATATGAAGTCACAAATCTGAAGTCACAAATATGAAGTCACAAACATTCATCAGCTTAGTGACATGCTTGGTCCAGTGTCAGCCCTCTCAATGAAAAATGACTGTGGAGGGACAGACACGAAGTTACAAAAGCAATATTTCAGACATGAAGTCACAAACACGTAGTAAAGAATGCTGATTCACAAATTCGGGATGTTTACACGATAGAACTTTGAGCCAACGAGTGAAATGAAGAAGGTGGAGTTTTGTGCATCTTGAATTGAAGACGAGATCCACGAATGAGAGTTTCAGACGTTTTAATAGTAGCACGGAAGTGGTCTTAAACAAATTTGGACTGGAAAGATGACCCTTGACCAGAGGTGAACAAAAGGAAAATACATCAACTGAATGGAGAGATGCAGTCACACAAACACATATTCGTCACATATATTACATCATTGACAACATTCAGTTGTCACTATCATCACTCGTTAAAAGTCTATAGTCGGCGGGAAGAACTCGCTGATGAGTTCCAAGTAGTATGGCTTCAACTTCTCCACGTCAATGTGCTCATCCACCTTGGAGTAGAGATCATACCGGTTGAAGGCTTTCACCGCCTTGAGCATCTCTTTGTCGTGCTCGTCCATCAAATATGTGTATGCACCTTCCTGGTGCCAGGGGTAGAACAGGTGGTAACGGATCATGGCCAACGCTTCCTTGGGCAAGGTGGAGCTGCTCTTAGCCACGTGGTACATGTACTCATCGTGGCCCCAGCTGAGCATGACGTTATCTAGACCACAATTCTTGGAGTAGATGCCGTACTTAGTGTTGTAAAGGGTGTTGAGCATATCGGGGTTTTTCCTGAAAGCCTCGGAGTAGATGATCTTCTTGGAATATCGGCATCCCACAGGAAACGTATCGCCCACCACATCCCACTGGCCCTTGGAGTCATAGAAGTAGAGGAGCTTGCCCAAGTCGTGAATTAATCCAACTAATTGAAACCACCGGGGTTTTTTGTCTCGGCGAATGGCTTCAGCCGTTTGTAGGGCATGGTCAATCTGTGAAAGTTCGGTGTCCGGATCACTCTCATCAAGGAGCTTGTTTAGGCGTTCGAGTCCCTCCCACACCGACATTCGGGCCCGGGTGCGTGTCTTGAAGTTGATGCGGGCCTGGATGTTGTAGGCCACCGTTTGCTTCTCGTGTTGCTCTTCATAAAACTGCTTTACACGATCACACGCTAGCTCGTACTGGCGGAAAGCCTTAACGTCGATGTTCTTGAAGTAGTCGGTCTCTTTCTGCCATTCTGGTTCTTCCTCATCGACCGGATCCCCTCGTAGCTTGTTGAGATTCCCCTTTATCTGGTTCACTAGAAGAACTTCGTCGTCAATCTTTTCTAGTAGCTTGGCGCCGTCGGCTTTTGTGGGGGGACGGTGCTTTTCTTTCAGCACCATCATGAGAATTGGTGTTGGTACAAAAGGAAAAGTTGCGAATATAACTATTTATTACTTACTCTCATCGTCGCTTTTGGTGGACCCATAGTCGTCCACGTGCTCCACCAACACTGGTCTCTCCAACGCCGTGAAGGGCTTTCCTGTGGTCTTGGACAAAATGTACAAAAACCCGATTCTTAGTCCTGCGGCAATGAACGTTATGAGAAGACCCCCGAATGGGGCAATAACAAACGCTCCGAAGGCACCCCAGTCCTCGGAGTTGTAGATACCGTTCCACACAAGCAAAAGTCGAGCACCCTCTTCGGCGGTTCCATAGTAAACGGTACCAAAGACAAACACGGCAATCAATGCACCCAAACCACCGCACATGACGTCAAATCCTCTCAAGTACCAGAAGAGACGGTCGCTCAAGCCAAGGAAGATGGCGGGGATGATGGCAGCAGACACCAAGTCGGCGATAAGGTAGATTTGCAAAATGTCGTCGGCCACCTTGACTGCCAACACAATGATGGGCACGATGATGATCACCACCAACGCACGAGTGTAGTTAATGTGCAACTTGTTGCGGAAAAGATCATTGGAGATGGTGGATACCATGGCACTCTGCAACGAGTCAAAGGTACATGTAGACAAGGCAATGATGAAGATGAGGGTGAATGCAATCACCCAGTTTGGCATCCGGGCAAGAAGCACGTAGAAGGCAAGGTACCCCATGTCATCGCCAACCTCCAAGTCACCCGACCACACCGAAAGGAAGCCGGTGGTCCCAACCAAAGTACAAATGGCAAAACTGACAAACGCCGCCAACGAACACCCAATCCACAAGTCCTTGTTGGTTTTGGAGGCAAAGGTTCTCAACCAGAACCCAGACAAGAAGCAGTCGTTGGTGATGATGGCAACAAACAAAATGTACAAGAGTTGCCAGCCCAACTTGTTGGCTTTCAAGAGCCCCGAGGGCCCGATCTTGGAGGTGTCGATTTCAATGTTGGTACCCATGCCAGCAAAACAAATCACCACAAGCACCACCACCAAAGCACCCTGGAAGTTGTCGGTGATGAAACTGACACGGAAGCCACCCATGGAGGTGTAGATGGTGGTGACCACCACCTCAACGATGACAGCACCCAAGGCATTGAGTCCAGTCAAGGTCTCGATGGCCAGGCGCACGGCAGACAACTCACCGATCATGAACAAGAACATGGTGAGACACGTGAAGAACGAAAGGTAGAGACTGGTGACAATGCCGAACCGCACTCTGACCCATTCTGTCAAGATGAACCCTTCCGGGCACTTGCGGCGGATAATGGGCCCCACGGCTGCGAAACACACAATGGGGATGGCTCCACAAAATGTGTACACAAGCAATCCGTGCAAACCCGAGAGATTACCGATTTGGGCGTAGGTGGTGAGAATACCACATCCCATGGCTGCGGTTAGTACTGTAAAATCAACTCCTCACGCAAGCGCTAACTTGATCGAGTTCGAACGGTTATCTCAGCCCCGTCACTTCAGTTACTTACTGAAGTCACAGAGCACCCGCGTTGACATTACATGGAACGGATGGCATGGTTCGACATACCCGAAGCAATAAAATTCAAGGCCAAGGGAAGGCCCCTCTGAGTGCCGTTGGAAGCAAGAAACGTCTCTGCCTTGGCGTACCGGATGGCAAGGAAGATACCCGTGGCAAGGAGAAACGCATACGTCAAATAGATGATGGCATTGTTTCCCTGAGACGAAAGCATATTAGAGGAATTTTTGCAAACTAAAATGAGCAGGACAAGGGCGTCTTATAATTTTTTTTTTGGTGGTGAGGTGCCATATGCGCCTACACGGCCGCCCGAAACGCAGGCAGTTTGACTTCCGAATTGGTGCGATGGGCAACTTATGCGCTTATGGGGCGGTGGCCAAAGTTGCAACTGTTGACAAGACACCAGCGTCGCGTTATCTAATCGGGGGAGGGTTTCAATTTTCCACCACTTGCCGGCATGTCTCAGGAAGTGTCTGAGTCGTCGCCCAAAAACGTGTTGGTCCGAAGAGCCAATCCCCAGCCCCGGTCCACCATCCAGAGATCGGGCACCTTCACCAGCTCTCACTGGAGCCAAAAGTCTAACGACGACTCGTACATCTCAAGAGTCAGCTACTTGAATAGTGAAATCTACCAGGAGCCAGAGCAGGACTCGTGGCCCAGGTACCAAACCGACATTGACGAGCTCTACATGTCCGACAACGAGTCGGTGCTATCGGACCTTCGGGGAGGCACTGAGCTGCGAATTGTGTGTGAGGTGTGCCAGAACCTGGACGACCTTGTGGTGTTGCCGGGCCCCATCTTCAACCAGAAGGAGGTGCGTTCCGAGGGTCAGGTGCTGTACTACGAACACTACTCCATCACGTCGTGTCACCATGTTTTTCATACAACGTGTCTCAACGTGTGGCGGGCCAAGTTTAATTTTTGTCCCTCGTGTGAGTGCAAAATGGATAATTAGTAAAAAAAAATGCTCCACGGCAGGTTCGAACTGTCGACCTTCAGATAGCACAGAAAATCTATGAGACTGACGCTCTGCCAACTGAGCTAGTGAAGCATTCTTGCGCAAGAACCGGGTGACGAGAATGAAGTAGAGGTCCCACTAATTTCACCCATCAGTTTTTTTTCTTTACGTCTTATTCTATCATACATCGTTAACTAGTTGAAGACACGCCTCGAGCGACGGGTCAAGCTCGCCCTTGTTCAATACCACAATGTCTTTGAGAATGGCCTTGTCCAAGTTGGGGAAGATTTCCCTGAGCTGTTTGTACGTGGTGGACGTGTCACGGGGCTCAGTCGTCTCAGGTACCTCTGCCTCGGGCTCCGGTGTGTAAGACGGAGACAAGAAGCTGGAGATGGTCTTTGTGAACATCTCTGCACTCAGAAGCAACACATTCGAGGGAGAGAGACTCTGTTGCGGCGACGCCACCGGCTTGGATGGCACAATGTCGATTGGCGGTCTCGTGCTCGCAGCCGCATTCCACGCCTCGATGTGGGCGTCGTACTCCTCACGAGATATCGAGAGGAGCTCGAAGTCGAGGTCCTGGATGAACCCAATGGCTCCCTGGAGCGAAGAGAGATAATAGCTCGTTTCGCCGTGGTTGAGCCACTCGTCGCCCCGGAAGTTCTCGATGTAGTGCATGTTGCTGATGAGATCCGGGGTCTTGGCCTTGATGATGATGAGAATGAGAAGCGGGATGAAGGCGTCGGCGTTGGTCTCCTGTTTGCTCACCTTGAGAAAGCCGAAAATGATCTTGCAGGCATTCAACACACAGATGATCTTGTCCCTGGGAGCCCGGTACTTGCCGAGCTTGTTGAGCTCTTGTACTCCAAGATCCATGAAGTTGCGGTTGTCTTTGGTGAGGTATTCGAGGTCCACGTCGAGATGATGTCCGTTGACCCAGGAGAATTTGTCGAGTTGCTGGGAAAACACCACGTCGTCGTTGACATCCTTGGCTGCCGCTGCACACAACGGCGACTTCTTCAAAAGCTCGGGCGGGAAGCAGAACTCGTAGAGCCGGTTCATCACAAGCTTCTCGACGCCTTCGCGGGAGTTCTCCAAGTCGAGGGCGTCCATCGACGCAAACGGCTCAAACACCTCGAACTTCTGGTTGATGAACTCCTTGAAGTCACGAATGATCTTGGTCTTTTGCTCGAGACTGAGCGACGGGCTCTGCTTCGAGAAGGACACGAGAAACGACCGGATGTACCGCACTATCGGGTCGGCGCTCTTCTTCTTGAGGTGGTTGAGGAATACCTGGAAGTCAAACGGTTTGTGGGATAGCTGGTGCTGCTCGGAGGCATTGAGATGGAGCTGGGCCCCTCGAAGCGAGTTGTTCCGCGTCCGACTGGGCCGAACCAAAGGTTCCGCCTTACTTGTCTCCCCCTCACTAACTCCCACCTCGCCAATTGGCTCCCACTTGCGGGCGCTGGGCTCGTAAAGCACCTTGGGCTGCTTCGGGGCGTCCCAGTCCGCGGGGATCTCGTATGCTTGGACGCTCATGGATTCCGGCGTGGGGCTGCTGACATGTCTATCCTCAGCATCCTGCTGAGCGGTCAATGCGGATTGTCCTTCGTCGGCATTGTCCTCATAACTCACCTTCTCCGAGGGCTGCCTCGGACTTTGTGTTTGTTGTGATGCATCTGACGGTTCCCCCACCAGCGTGGCCTCAATGTTCTGATTGTCAATGCTCTTGTCCTCCTCAATCTCTTTTGACTCTGCCTCCTTTGTTGTCTCGGTCTCTTCGGGACTAAACTGCTTGAACTTCTCCTCGAGGGGGTTCTCGCTCTTCACATCCCCACTGGCCGGATCCTCGTTCCTTGGATCTTCGGCCGGTTCTTCCCTCACATCAAACTTGTCAAACAACCCAATGAGGTCCGTCGACTCGTCACTCTTTCGTCCCGTGCTCTCCACATCCAGAGCAACCACCACGGCCGGCTCCAGTTTCTTGCTAAGGGCGTGAAGCAACGGCGGCTTTGGAGTTCGTTCCTCGGCCAAGTTGCCGGATGCAGTGGTGGTGTTGGTGGTGGACGTTGTGGGGGTGGACTTACTGATGTTGAAGGATAGACTCTTGGACATGTTTCATGGGTGTGGTTTTCGCACCAGCACTAAGTGACGAAATCAGTCTCCACAACATCACAGTGAAACGCACAATACTACACCGCCAGACACTCGTCTCGGAAGATCAATCGTCGGGTCTACTAGGGTAGATACTTATCGGCAAGTGCGAACGTGTCTATGTCTTGTATTACTTTTTGAGGGTGAGCTTGAGCTTGAGCTTCGGCTTGGGGGCAGCTGCAGCCGTGGGGACTTCGGAGGTCGGCGCCGGAGCCGACGTCTCTTCTGCTGTGTGAGCTTCCTCCTTCTTCGGAATAGTCGCCTCCCTGGCCTCCACCTCTGCCTTCCTCTCAGCTGGTTCTGCCCTCCTCTCAGCTGGTTCTGCCTTCCTCTCCGCTTCCATCACTTGGGCCGCGGGCTCTCGTTGCCCGGTCGTTTCGTCTGTGGTTGTGATGGCCTCGTTTTGCGCACCTCCCGTGTTTGTGTTTGTGTCATTGTTCGCCTCTGTCTCCTGCTTTTCTGGCGAAGGGGTCCGGCTGCCATGGATGTAGATTTTCTTCTTCTTCTTTTGCACGGTCGAGGGCGACGCGAACGGACTGCCGGAGCGAGAGAACGGTGTGGGGGTTTTCTCCTTGGCCTCGTGGCCATTCACTGGCGCCTCCTCCCTGAGCCTGGGCTCCTCCTCCTTGACCATGGGTGCAGGCACAACCTCCTCCATCTTCACCGGTTGAGCTGCTTGGACTGGAGGTTCTGCCTCCACCACACTTGGCAATGTCTCGGGCACCGACCCCTGCAACGACTCGGCCAATACCTCCACTCTGTTCTTGGTTGTCAGCTTCACCACGGGCCGCCTCATCCACCGTCGCACATGGTCCCTGTTCCGTCGATTCTGCAACACGAACGTCACCACCGACCCACTCACCTGGACTAACGGCCGGGTATCTTGCAATTTCAACCGCTTGAACTTGAAGGTGACCTTGTGGGGAGCAAGCGCGTCAAAGAGAACAAGCGGTGTCTCCTGCTCCACATCAACGATAGCAGGTTGTGCTGCTAGTTTTGGCTCCTCTGCCGGCTTGCCTCTTTGTCTTTCCGACGCTCTAGACGGCTTCTTGTCCTCGTGCTTCACCGTCGACAACTGAATCTTGAACCGACCCTCTCTTCTAATCACCACCTTGCCCTCGCCAAGGTTCTTGGCCACAATCTTCTTGCGGAACTCCTTCACGGGGACGCTGGGCACGGGAACTCTCACAAGGAATACATCCTCCTCCTTGTAAAGAATCTGGCAAATGCTAAACACATCCCTTCTTTCGTTGAGACTAAGCAACGAAGAGTGGAGCAACTCCCAGAGCACTTCCTGGAGGCCCTTGCCAATGGCAAAGTCCCGCCGAAGCACCTCGATGGCCCCCTTGATGTTTTCTCGAGCAAACGAATCGCGCTTCTTGTCCATTTCGGAGTTTGCCCCGTCCTCCACAATCACCATGTTGGTGGGATTGTTGGGGATATCGCCGTCCAAGAGCTTCTCCCACGTCTTGAACTCGTCGTCGTCGAGCGTGGGGGGCGTGCCAGACACCGCCGCCACGCAAATGCTGTCGAGCAACACCTTGATGAGCTGCCGGCGCAACGCGGGGGTCACCAGTGTACTGAGCAACGTTGTTTTGAGCCAGTACCGGAGCACGTCGGCGTTTTTGAGTCCACCAAGCACAAGGAGCCCGCGGAACGCCTCGACCCGAATCTCGGAGGGATACCGCTCAACGGTGTAGTACAAAAGGTCCTCGAAGGAGAACTTGAAGAGGCCATTCAACGCCAACTTGATCTTTTGCCGCATACACGTCACCGCCACCACGTTGTGGTATGACGGCACCCACTCGTCGAGTTTCTGGATGCGGCTGATTTCGCTCACGACGGTCTTGACAAACGGATCACTCGACAAGTCGTCGAGGACGGGGCCCCGGCAGATGGCACTATCGGTCAACGCCTCGAGAAGCTCCGAGATGTAGTAGCTGTCCTGGAAGTCGTTGTTGGAGTTGTCATTGTACTTGACGACACTGAGGAGGAGTTTTTTGATGTTGGTGGGGACATTCCCGTCGGCGTCCCGAACCTTACTTAGAATCCGGGGGATGGTCTTTTGCAAAAAGAACTCACCAAAGTCGTTGAAGTCGTTGCTCACGGGAATCAAACTGTCGGGAAAGCAGTACAACCTCTGATAAATCCGGATCAAAAAGTCCACCCCAAGGAAGTTGTTGTCGGGCCGGGAAAACGATGCCAACGCCTCGGCGGCAGCAATCCGCACACCATAGTAATACCGCTTATCAAGCAACGTCCTGGTAAGCAAGGTGGTATGGAGCATGTCGGGTTTTCGAACGTCCCCGAGAAACTTCACCGCATCGTACTGCGCCTCCACGTCTCTGTCATACTGGAGCTGGGCCCCGTACATGTGGTCGGGCTGCTTCAAGTGGAACTTGGCGATCCACTCGTAGTCGGTGTCCACTCTCATCCACTCAAAGGGGTCATTATAGAGGTCGTCGTCCTGCCGCACGTACTCCTTGAACCGCCACTCCTCCACTTCCTCGGGGCTGGTCATGATATCGCCGAGTTTGTTGAGGGTGTTGAAGATCTCGTTGCCTTCCTCCCGAGCCTTCTTCAACTTCTTGTACCTCGTGTTGTACTGGACATCGAGCTTCATCACGCCATCCTTGATGTCCACCACATGCTCGTACGGCGTGCCGTCCGCCTCGTGCACACGAATGGTCATGGGACCGAGAAAAACGGGCGGGGCGGGGAACGGCGGCTCGTCGTCGAGGTACGCGATCGACTCGTCGACGAAGGTGTCTGATTTCGGGTGCCGCCGCTCCGTCTCGTGGTGCTGCACCTGGCGAAAGATCATCTCGATCATGGACTTTTTCTTGTTGAAGGTCTGGGTGATGTTGAAGATGGGAACTCCAGCACTATAGACCCACTGGTTGAAGAAGCTGTCAAGGCGGTTGCGGTTGACCTTTTCACAGAGGTGCTGGAGGTGCGACGTGCACATGGTGCTGTTTTGGAGTTCCCCCGACATTGCCTGGAGAAATAATTTCGGGAGGACTCGAGACATTCCGAACGACTTGTCTGTTTTTGTCATTCGCCGGTCAAGGATGAAGAGAATGATGGGGGCCTTCAAGCGGATGAATGCAAGGTCATGGTCGGACACGGGAAACCGGAAGAATTGCAACCCCAACGGCTTCTTGCCCACGTCTTCGTCAGCAATTTTTTCCATCCTCTTCTTGATGCGGAACCGGTACTCGTTGTTCCCCATGAGCTCCTTGACAAACTGGAATGCCATGAATTTGGCAATGCCAATGGTGCACCACAAGTCGTTGAACAGCTGGGGCACGATGTTGATGCCACTCCACTGGGTGGCGATGCACTCGAGAATGTCCTCCGTCACCTCGAACATGGGCTCGACAATGTCGGGCGGGTACAAGAGCCGATCGTCAATGACCGACAACCCGGCAAAGTTGCTGGTTTTGGTGGCGGAGCCGTGCACAAACACAATGGCGTACGCCGAAAAGGGAAACGACCCGTACTCCTTGGAGAGAAACTCCATGGCCCGGCTGGCAAACACCGTGGTGTTCTCGGCCAACGCGAGCTGGCCCGCCAAACAGTAAAGCGTCACGGGAGACACCGTGTTGTCCTTGGCAATGTCGTCGTCGACGTCGAACTCGTCGTCTTCGACTCGCTCCGCCGGCGCCTGGATGACGGTGCTTTCGAAACATCCCACCGCCCAGCCAACGTGATGAGCACAGATGGGGTTGAAGATGGACCACGACACCACTTTTTTTGAGAGGTCCAGCGAGTGCGGCGTCTCCTTGACGTTGTTGTAGTCGCCGGTGCACACGGTGAGATCGAAGTTCTCGTCGTCCTCCTCGTCGTCGTTTTCTATGGGCTCGGCACTGGGTTCCACCACCGGCTCGGGCTCCTCCACCACCTCCAGGCGCCCGCGTCTCCTGCGCTTTGCGCGTGTCTCCTTCTTCTCGATGATTCTCGGGCGGCCAATGTCCCGGATTGTTCTGGGGATATTCACCTCAATCTGCCAGGTGGACCTTTCCCAGAAATTATCCACACACGGCACCCACGACGACGTCGACGCATTGAAGTCGGCGTTGGCCGTGTACGCGTGCCATCCCCGTTTGTCGCCGTCCTTTGGGGTTATAAAGTTCACCCCGTTCTTGGGGTTCACGAGCTCATACTCCACAAGCACCTGGATGGGGTTGTAACTCTCGGAATGGGTGCCCTTCGACTTGAGATGCGGCGTGAGAAGGTCCCCCGGGGTGGCGTCGGCCACCTCGAAGCGGAAGTGGTCCGGTAGAATGACAATGAGCTCTTCTGTGTTGGCGTTGGGGAGACGTTCGTGTTCTCGCAGGTCGTAGTTGACCTCGCCGAAAATGTAGTTGAGCTTCTGGCGTAGCAAGTGGTGCTGGTGGATGGACATGTCCTTGGCGTAGAGATCGAAGATGTTGACCGTCTTGGCCTCGATGGACTCCTCGAAATACGTCCCGTCGTTGATGTGCAACCAGTCCTGGTATATGTAGTTGACCCTGCGCCCGTTGACCTGGACGTCGTTGATGGTCATTTCTCGACAGTCCAACTTGACTGCCCGGAGCATGTTGGACGTGGGCACCACGGTGATTTCCGTGAAGCCCAGGATCTTGTGTTTGGAGAGGTCCACGTCGATGTTGACCCGCTGGTGCGCGGTGCGGAGCATCTGCGTCTGGATGATGGTGTTTTTGTTCCCACGGACGTGTTTGGGCCGGGGGGTTCCGTTGACTCGCGGCGTGGCGGCCTGGATGTCGTGGGGGGGCATGGTGGGAGTAGCGGTGATGTGAAGCGCGCTGAGCGCTGGTGTGTGGGTCTTCATGAGAAGCAACTCACCTGTGACAAATCACTTGTGCCTGCACTCGACGTCAATGTCTGGAGCAAAGCCAAGGGTGGGGAGGGCAACAATGCCGCCGTCGCATGTCAAAACAGGCACTCCAGTGAGCCTCTTGGCGGAAATCTCCAAATTCTTAAGGTCTTTGCTATGCCTCTTTGGTTGATACGGGGCCAACTGTGCCTTTAGTGGGGCCCTTGACCGGAAGCGGAGCCAGAAACGCCGGTCGTAGTGAAGCCATGGCGTCCATTTCGGCCCGATTTCGAGCGTATGGGTGTTTCGGGCAATATCCTCCCTAAGTAATGGCTGGCGAGAAAACGAGAGATTCACGGCACAGTCAGTGGCCCGAAGTTCCACGGCAAGATTGAGTATGGTGAGACGGAGCGGGTGCGGTGGGCTGTTGAGCCACCTCTGTATTTGCGGCACCGCGTGGCGCTCGAGCTTGGCGTAGCTCCAGTGGTAGTGTTTGACCGAGGAGATGGGCCAAAGCGCCTTGTAGAGAGCTCGACTCAACACCTGTGTGTCGACCTTTTTTGGGACTTGAAGCTGCAACAGCCCGGTGGTCCAGTCGTATTGTGGGTTGGACCACTGTAGTAGGGCCTGTGCCTTTTCTTCGAGCAAGGAGTCCATGGCAACCACCAGTTCGTGCGACGCCACGAGCTCCGCTGGTGAAAGCACCGAGTCAATGGTTTGTTGCTTCAAAACATGTCTTAGAAGATTCCTTCGAGTGAGATGGGGGTCGGCATTCGTGATATCCTCAAACCACTGGACGCCAGCCTGTTTGCACGTGTCAATAATCGACGTCTTGGTGAAACCGAGCAACGGTCGTAGCACCGACACGTTGTGGTCCGGAGCGCTTGGCGCTAAGGGAAGTGAGCTCCTCCCTCTCAATCCCACCAACCCGTGAAGCAGCGAGTTTTGCTGCAACCGAAGGAGGAACGTCTCGAGCTGGTCGTCCAAGTTGTGGGCCACCATCAACGGGGCCCCGAGTCTAGAACACACCCGGTGGAATGTGTGGTACCGCATGGCCCTGGCCACCTCCTCGAAGTTACCAATTTCCCCAATTGGCCTATCATAAAATAATTTGTGGATCTCGTGGGAAACACCCCACTCCCTTGCCGTTTGTCCCACCTTTTCGGCCTCCTCGGCCAGCCCCTCGCGGTACTGGTGGTCGATGGTGACCGCGTGAATGGAAAGATGGGGGTTCTGCTCGTCTCGATACCGCCGGAGCAAATGCGTGAGACACATGGAGTCCACGCCGCCGGAGAGCGCCACCACGACGGTCGGGTGCGACGCGCCGCCGACCCGGCGGAGGGCGTGGCCAAACTGGGAGGTGGAGATCATCGCGTTTCGCACTTGCAGCCATGAGAGATGCTAAATGAGGGGCTGAAACCACCTGCAAGTCCAGCTCTCGGAGAGCAATGAGAGGCTGGAGAAAGAAGAGGTTCGGCCTTGTCCTCCCGACATGGCCTGAGAAATGTGAGCCTTGGCTAAGAGAGCGAGGCTCCACCCCGACTGCATGGTTTCCCGTTATCTACCAGGCTCTGTCATCTGACTCACTCATCTGCCACTTCAGCCACTTCGCCGCAAGCAGCGGCCGAAGTGGCCAAAGTCGAAGTGGCCTGAGATTGTGGGTGTTGTAAGGCTGACTCACTTATCAGTTACATAAGCGGTCGCACCAGACAAAATTTTCAGCATTACTCACCACCCATGAGTGAAGAAACATTCTTTAACTTCCCCAAGGAGGAAGACAAGGTTGGCAAGCAATGGGCGGAGATCGATGCGTTCCAGAGGTCGTTGGAATTGACCAAGGACCTCCCCCCCTTTGCCTTTTTCGACGGGCCTCCGTTTGCAACGGGAACCCCCCACTACGGCCATCTTTTGGCCTCCACCGTCAAGGACATCATTCCCCGTTACGCCACCATGAACGGCCACCACGTCGAAAGACGCTTTGGCTGGGATACCCACGGATTGCCTGTTGAGCACGAAATCGACAAGAAGTTGGGCATCACCGGCAAGGACGATGTCATGAACATGGGCATCGACAAGTACAACCAGGAGTGCCGGTCCATTGTCATGAGATACGCCGACGAGTGGCGCCAGACCATCACCCGCTTGGGGCGGTGGATCGACATGGACAACGACTACAAGACGTTGTACCCTGAGTTCATGGAGTCGGTGTGGTGGGTGTTTCAACAACTCTTTGAAAAGAATGCGGTGTACCGGGGTGTCAGAGTGATGCCCTACTCCACCGGGTGCACCACTCCGCTCTCCAACTTCGAGGCCCAGCAAAACTATAAGGAGGTCAACGACCCCGCGGTCACCATCGGGTTCCCCCTCGTGGACGACGAGAACACCTGGTTGGTGGCGTGGACCACCACCCCCTGGACGTTGCCCTCCAACATTGCCCTTGCGGTGCACCCCGACTTTGAGTACGTCAAGATCTTTGACGAGGAGAAGCAGAGAAACTACATTCTCCTCGAGTCGCTTCTCAAGACGTTGTACAAGAAGCCTGCTGCCGCCAAGTACAAGGTGGTGGAGAAGATCCAGGGAAAGAAGCTTGCTGGACTCAAGTACCAGCCGGCGTTCCCCTACTTCTATGAGCAGTTCAAGGACCACGCCTTCAAGGTGATCACCGCCGACTACGTGACCGCCGACAGCGGTACCGGTATTGTGCACCAGGCCCCCGCGTTCGGTGAGGAGGATTTCAACGCCGCCACCAACGCGGGTATCATCACCTCCGATAGACTCCCCCCTAACCCGGTCGACGACAACGGAGCCTTCACCAAGCAAGTGTCCGATTTCGAGGGCGTGTACGTGAAGGACGCCGACAAGCTCATCATCAAGAAGCTCACCGAGGAGGGCAAGATCCTCGTGCACTCGCAAATCAAGCACTCGTACCCCTTCTGCTGGAGATCCGACACGCCCTTGCTCTACCGCACTGTGCCCGCGTGGTTTGTTCGCATTGGTGACGCCATCCCCGACATGTTGGCCAACGTGGAGAAGACCAACTGGGTGCCCTCCAACATCAAGGAGAAGCGGTTTTCCAACTGGATCGCCAACGCCCGTGACTGGAACATCTCGCGCAACCGGTACTGGGGTACCCCCATCCCGTTGTGGGTGAGCGACGACTTTGAGGAAATGGTGTGTGTGGGGTCCATCGACGAGCTCAAGAAGTTGTCTGGACGCGATGATATCACCGACATCCACAGAGAAAGCATCGATGACATCACCATCCCCTCCAAGCAGGGCAAGGGCAACCTCAAGAGAATCGAGGAGGTGTTTGACTGCTGGTTCGAGAGTGGGTCCATGCCCTACGCGTCGAAGCACTACCCCTTCGAGAACAAGGACCTGTTCCAGGGCGGCTTCCCCGCCAACTTCATCTCCGAGGGTCTTGACCAGACCCGAGGCTGGTTCTACACCTTGACTGTGTTGGGAACGCACTTGTTCAACACCGCCCCCTACCAGAACGTCATTGTCACCGGTATTGTGTTGGCGGCCGACGGAAAGAAGATGTCCAAGCGGTTGAAGAACTACCCCGATCCCAACGAGGTGCTCGTCAAGTACGGTGCCGACGCGTTGCGGTTGTACTTGATCAACTCGCCTGTCTTGAGGGCCGAGACCCTCAAGTTCAAGGAGGAAGGTGTTAGAGAGGTGGTGTCCTCGGTTCTCTTGCCTTGGTACAACTCTTACAAGTTCCTCAAGGACTCCGCCGACCTCTTCAAGAAGGACAACGGCCAGGAGTTCGTGTACGACTCGGCGCTTGTCTCCACCAACGTCATGGACAGATGGTTGTTGGCGTCCATCCAGTCGTTGATCAAGTTCATCCACACCGAGATGACCGCATACCGCCTCTACACCGTGGTGCCCAAGCTCCTCAACTTGATTGACTCCTTGACCAACTGGTACATCAGATTCAACCGTCGTCGTCTCAAGGGCTACGCCTCCGATGACGTCACCGACACCAAGATGGGTCTCAACACCTTGGCCGAGGGCTTGCTCACGTTGTCGCGGGCCATGGCTCCCTTCACGCCTTACTTGGCCGACAACATTTACCAGAAGTTGACTGCCTACTTCCCTCAGAGTGAACTCGAAAAGTTCGTGGTCAACCCGGCAATCAAGGATACCAGAAGCGTGCACTTCCTTGCCTACCCCACCGTCAGACAGGAGTTGTTTGACTCGGAGATAGAGGTTGCCGTCGCACGCATGCAAAAGGTCATTGACCTTGGCCGTAACATCAGAGAGAAGAAGACCATCTCGCTCAAGACGCCCTTGAAGGAGTTGGTGATTTTGCATTCGGACCCCGGCTACCTCAAGGACATCGAGGCGCTCAAGGGCTACATCACCGACGAGTTGAACGTGCGCAATCTCGTCATCTCGTCCGACGAGGCCAAGTACGGCGTCGAGTATTCCGCCGTGGCCGACTGGCCCGTGCTCGGGAAGAAGTTGAAGGGCGCCGCCAAGAAGGTCAAGGCCGCGTTGCCCTCGGTGTCGTCTGCCGACGTGCAAAAGTTTGCCGAAACCGGGAAAATCACCGTTGACGGCATCGACTTGGTCAGAGAGGACTTGCAAGTGCAAAGAGGATTGCCAGCAGAGAAGGCTGCCCACGGCTGGGAGGCCAGATCCGCCCAGGATGTGTTGATCATCTTGGACGTCAACTTGCACCAGGAGTTGCTTAATGAGGGTTTGGCGAGAGAGTTGATCAACCGGATCCAGAGATTGAGAAAGAAGGCGGGCTTGAACACCACCGACGACGTCAAGGTCGAGTACGACTTGAAGAAGGATACCATTGCCTTCGAGTCGGTGCTCAAGGACAACAGCGACCTCTTGCTCAAGTGCACGAAGCGTCCAATTGAAGCCTTCAGTGAGGGCGCCGATGTCATCATCGACGAGGAGCAGGCCATCAACGACACCGTGTTCAACTTGCGGTTGTTGAAGCTTTAGAGTCTATGTGTTAATAAGAGGTGATTGGTTACCAGTACAGTAGTTGTGTTACCTAGAAGGTCTTGTGCTTAGTACCTGTGATGGTCATTTTTGACTTACTCGATGGAGAAGGTGCTGAGACCCGCTCCTCCCACCACGCAGATGTTATTGCCAAACGTCGTCGTGTCACTACACCCCGTGTCCGCCACGGTGGTGTATCTGGCACTGACACAGGAAAGTGTCGGGGTGTAGGTCCACAAGCGAACAATCTGGTCCACTGACGTGGTGATGAAGCCCGTGGCGGTGGGCAGAATCGACGTGATGGTGGCGGAGGCGGCGACCTCGACAAAGTCGAGCGGCTTGAGGCCAGCAGAAGTGAGCTCGTTGAATGTGAGCGCATTGTCGTCGCCGCCGGTGATGATGTAGTATGAGTCTGTGCGTTTGACCGTGGCCACGGCCTTGATTCCGCTCTGGTGAAGTTGCTGCTTAACAAGCATGTTGTCGAGAGAATTTTCAGTAACGTCGTAGACCGAGAGACACCCGTCGGTGGTTCCAATGATGAGGAGGTTCTTTTCTTCAATTTGGACAAAGTTGGCGTTGAGAATGCAACATGTGGAGTAGAACGTGGATGCAAGTTCGGTGAATGTGGCCGTGGTGGAGTTGAAGTAAATCAACCTGATGTGGGAGTCCGAGTACACGGTACAGATGAGAAAGCCGTCTGGTGACGGCACCGAGCAAAAGTCCATGATCCGCAAGTCAAGACTGGCATTGGCGGAGGGAAGCCGGGCAGCCTCAATGGCAGTGGGGATGCCATTGGAAAGCGTCCCGAGCCTCCACACAAGAAACTCCTCGTTGGCAGCGGAACTGGCGGCGTACTCCTCGCTGAGGAACTTGACCGACTGGAGCCCCGAAACGTGGCTATTGAGGGACCAGAACGACCGGACGGAGCCATTCTCCTCGAGTGTAGACACCCTGATTGTCGAATCCTCGGAAGCCGACATGAGGAGCCGCAGGCCATCCGCTCGAAGAGCCGGCGACATCGCCACGTCCCGAATCTCCCGTCCGTGGGTGCCACTGTTGAGGATGCCATACTCTCTGAGAGGCTCGGGGAAGGTGGCCTCCACTAGAGAGTCCCTTTGCATGTAAAGAAGCCGTCCGTTGAGGTACTTCCATTTTCGGTGGGCGCCTCCACACATCTCGCTGGCAAGCTCCACCTGACGGCTTTCGTTCCACACGTAAAAGTACAGCGACTTAAACCCGTACACAATGAGCTCGTTGTCGTGGATGTAGCCGCCCTCGACAAAACCTCGTGTGAGCTTGTTCTGGTGGATGATTTTGTACGAAAACTCTGGATTCTTGGTGACCTCGAGGTAGATGTAGTATCCATCACGAATGGTCACCAAAAGAACAATGGTGTTCTTTTTGGACTCCACGGGGGCGATGGATGTGAAGGTGTCACCGGGACAAATCTTGCGGAAGTAGGCCGAGGTGTTGGAGCTAAGGTCGTACACAGCAAGACACGCGTGGCGGGACCCAACAATGGCCCAGTTGTTGGTTTTGTCAACGTGAAATGAGGTGGTGGGGAACTGGAACCCGGGGTGTTGGAGAACCTTGACACCGCTTGCGGTGTGGAGGGCCAATGGCACCTTGGGGTTGGGGCAGTCCACCAAGGCGAAGGTTCCATCAACAAGAAAGTTGGTGACTTTGGTGGTAGAGGCTCTGGTCCACGAAAGTTCTTCGCCAATTCGAAGAACATCGCCGTTGCGACAGCACACCAGAACGGCGTCGCCCACCTCGCTCATGAGACCCAGACACAACGCCGGGTCGGCCACCACCTCGACCCATTCGCTCGCCTTTCTAAAGACTCTTCCCTCTGATGTGAGCACCACCAAGTCGCCTTGGTGGTAGCAAAAGTCCTTGATCACCTCCTTTTTGTGCAAGTCCAACAAATGCATGTGGCTCTGGTTCTTTGTGAGTTGGTGCACACGAATTTTGCCGTCGGCACCTCCAGTTACAGCAATGCCCTGACCCTTGCTCACATCACCGGACCAGATGTGCTTTCCCGAGTGGGTGTTGTCCCAGAGTTGTACCTGGCGCAAGTCGTCGGTGTACTCCCATAGTCTGGCAGTACAGTCTTCACCCGTGGAGAAGATGGTATTGTCATCCAAAAACGCAAGGTTCCAGATTCGGGACCCGTGGCCCCACCCGGTGCCGAGCACCTTGCCCGAAGCAAAGTCGTAGAGCTTGACGGACCGGTCGTCCGAGCACGACACGAGCCGGGTGGCGGAGCTGTTGATTTTCACCCCGAAGATCGACCCCTCGTGGTCTTGCAACTCATGAACGATCTGGCGCGTGGCCAAGTCCCACACTAGCACGCCGCTCATCACGGTTCCCGCGGCCACAAGCACATTTGCGGGGGACACATGGATGGAGCCGCTGTACAAGAGTGACTTTTCCCCACAGTGGATCTTTTCGACAACGTCAAACGTGGAGGTTTGTACCTTATACACCACATTGTGGGAGGTGAGAATGAGAACGGTGTGGGCATCGAGAAACTCCGCAGCCGTGATCCACTCGTGGATGGCCCTCTCACGTGCGCTGCCGATATCATTGAGCGGTACCACAGCAAAGGAGCGGCCGCCCGACACGACCAACTGGCCCGAGTGGAAGCCAATGTGGTGGATCTTGTTCCGAGCAAAGAATTGGTGCGATGCCGTGAGTGTCAATGTGGAGGCATCAAACACCTTGAGCACGGGGCCGTAGCCAGCAACAACGTGGTCCCCAATGATCCGAAGGGCAGTCACAGGCCCGTAGTGCTCGAGCGCCCGCACGCGGGGTTCGTCGAGCGACGAGAGGTGGTTCCGGTTGGGCATGCGATGGTTTTTTTCTCGATGCGAATTTGCACCCGATAACCATAGCGAACGGAGTAGCTATGGTGTCAAACAAATGGGGGAAAATAATGGCGGGTGGTTCATTGCCCCAACGAATCTCGTCACCAATTCATGTGTGATGGAGCACAGGGAGCCAGAGTCAAGCAAAGTGATTCATCACTTGGGGTGCAAAATGACGGAAGTTTGAGTTCGGTGGCAAAGTCAATGGGATGTTCAGCCACTGATGAGTATTAGATCAGTTGCGTGGAGCAGACCTCAAACCGAATCAGCGGAGCGATGAAGTTGTCATGCTGTCAGTTGCAACCGTCTATTGAAACCAATGAAGTATCATATGAGGTGTCCATTTGCAAGTGTGACACTCTGGTAGCACACAGCTCGTGAGTGAAGCAACGAGGTCGTGGGTTGAGGGGCATGATTCAAGAGAGTGGCAATGGTGAGACTAGGGTACTTGGACGAATGGCACAACTATTACGCCACTGCACGGTAATGGGTAAACTCACTGGCTTCACCTGGTGGTTGACATCTGCCCGCAGACTGTGGGCTCTTGCCACCGGACACATATAGATGATTGCGAAGATACATACTTGTTCGAATGTAGAGGAGGATGGCGAATGAAGAGTATGAAGGTAAGCATCGCATTTGACATAGAACTGAATGAGGGATACACACGGGATGGGCACATCTAAGTTACTGTACGCACTCAAGATCTTGCTTGCATAGATGCAGATTCGTCACGACCGTTTGGGAAGCCCCGGATCAACTCTGACTTTGTGCGTGCATAGATGGCATCATGTACTAACCAATCTGGATCAACAGGATTACACTCACTTTTGGTTGTGCATAGGTGCAATCGTGTAAAGACTAGATGGGGTGTATACCAGAAGCACTCAAAGCATGGATGCTGCATGATTGCAAACTCGCGGAGAGACGAAATTGCTTCAACAAGATGCACTCAAAAAGAGTGCCTGGACTGCATCTTGTAGCGACTGAATTAAGCGACCTCAGAGACTTCTTGCGTAGAGATACAGTTGTGAAGTTAAATTGAGCAGCAGCAAAAGCACTCATTTTGGTGCTGCATAGGTGCAATTCTGCACGACGGAAAGGCATCTTGACAGAACCCACTCAACCTGCAAGTGCAGAACAAGTCAACTAGACCCTCAAGGATATTGCATTGAGTGCTAGAGATGAACTCACCAAGGATAGAGAGTAGCCTGTTTAGCCCTTCTCTGCAACACCGGCTCGCACCCACCTACTCATCAAGTTTCGGTTACACAAACGACTGTCATGCCAGCCAACAAAGGCTTCACCCTAACACCTCGGGCAGCGGCTACAGCTTCTGGATTGGCACCGTGCCCAACCCCACAGATAAGCTCACGTGCCCCGTGACGATAAGCCAGATTTGGGGGGACCAGACACCCGTTCACGCGCTTAGATAAATTCCCGGAGCCAGGATATCTTTTCCCAATTGGGACGACGATGGGCTGCGAAAAGTGCCCGCATCAGGATGTCCGACCCAGGTCGCAGTAGTATAAAGACATGGGGGCCCTACCTTGTGTAGCCACTAACCAACAAACAATCAAAAATGCTCTACAAGCCCGCCGCCAAAGAAATGGAACTCGCCAAGATCGCCCCCACGTCGTTCTTGTCGGACGTCTTCACCGTGGAGAACACCGAGCACAAGCCTCTCACCAGTGGGTTCTACAGACAGAACAAGGGCGAGAAGTTGGTGTACCCTTATGACTACGACGAGATGAAGATCATCTTGGAGGTGGAGGGCGAGTTCAACATCTCCGACCAGGACGGCAACTCTTACTCCGTCAAGCCCGGCGATGCGTTGTACATTGCCAAGGGAGACACCATCACGTTCGACTCCACTGGTAGTGCTCTTGCCTACTTTGTTGCTTTGAGAAAGACCATTGATGCTTCCACCTAGAATTCGAATTTGTGGATTGTGTACTGAGCTGTGCTCTCTATAGAATACATCTGTGGAACATACAGTGTAGAGCATGAAAAAGATGACATCAAGGCGTTGACGAGAAGAAGTAGTTGAGGATCTTTTGCTGCCCGCAGCCAGCTGCTTGGTGCAAGCCCCCTTGACTTATGTGTAAGACACCTCGCTCACCAACGGGATATGGTCAGAGGGAAAGTCCCGGTTGGGAAACCCCCGAACCGTGTTGTTGAGGGTGTAGCGGGCCTCCACCTCCCCAAGCACCTTGTACACCGCCAAGTTGTCTCGTGTAAACCAAATGTGGTCAAGCACCGCCGTCAAGGCGCGGGTGTAACTGGTGAAGTTGAGCTTGTGGCCCGAGTACACGCTCTCCTGGAGCAACGCGCCGTACGCCGGCGAAAGATGGAACGGGTTGCGCATCTTGCTGTCGATGAGGATCTCGTTGTTGATGACGGAGCCGTAGTTGAAGGGCCTGAACTCGGTGGCGGCATCGAGGTCCACCTCGCCGGTGTTGAGGAGCTGGTACACGAGACTGTGCGAGCTGGCGTTGAAGTCTCCACACATGATGATGTGGGGGTCTGGTTCGCCAACAAAGTCCTTGAGGATGCTGAGCAAGAGCTTGGTTTGGTACGCCTTGACGTCGTTGAACTTGGGCGACCAGTACAAGTGGGTGTTGGTGACATACACCGTTTTGTCGTTGAGCTTGTCGTGGAGCTTCATCAACGCCGCCACCGTGTTGCGGGAAAGCACCCGCTGCGCCACGTCGTTGGTGACAGAGAACTTGTCCCTGTGCTGGCGGATGTAGTCGGCAAAGTGAACCACTTGCGAGTCCACCACGTCGAACCGCTCGCTGTTGACAAAGATGCCCACGCCGTCCATGTGGTCCGCGGGCCGGTCGCCCCAGTAGCCCGGCTTCAGCTTGCGGGCATAAACCGACTTGTACCCGGCGTGGGGAAAGTGCCACTTCCAGTGGTCCCGGTACACCAGGCACTCGAGTTCCTGGAAACACATGATGTCACATTTGAGACTCTCGATTGTCTTGTTGATGAGCGGGAACCGGTAGTGAGGCCAGTCGAGGTACTCCTGTTGCAAGTAGCCAAACACCTTCTTCCACACGTAGTGCTGGGAGAGAAGATTGTAGGACATGACCGAGATTCGGCGCCGCCGGTCCACCACGTTGGGATTGAGGGTGATCCACGGCCGGTACCGCGTGGGATCGTAGTCCGGGGGCAATTGCACCTGTGCATGGGGGTACAACGGTAGGCCATCGGTGATGGCCGCCTGGCTCAGCACAAACCGCCGCCACGGCCCGCGTATCATCATGTGTATTAAAGACCGAGTCACGTGCCGCGGTGTTTGGCGCGATGGAGTGTTCTCGCGCAGAGCACATCTCGCTTCCAGGGTCGCGGGCCAATTGCGGGAGGTGCAGGCGCAAACCGCGCGAGGTCGGATTGTCGTGTTTGCGCTCGTATTTGCCCCCCCAAGTGGACTAAGCTGGTCTTTGCCACATCCCCTAGGAATATCTAACTGATGGATCGGCGAGTCGGCCTACCTTCCCACCCATTACGTCACCGGCGCCTGTGGCTCTTGTAGATATCGGCCGGTCTGCCCTCCGCCCGGACGGCGCTATCAGCCTCGGTCGCGGGCGCGGGTTTTCGTATATTAACCCTTGTTCGGCCAAGTTCCACTCCCATTACTCATGGAGCCATTCACTCCCTGGAACCCCTTGGCGTCGCCTCACGGCAATGCGCTCAACCCGTTCTTTGTCGACCGGGTCATCTTGCTGGTGGCCGGCGTTTTTGCCGTTTGGGGACTTTTTCAACTTTTACAGCTTCTCATCACCACCCCCAACAAGCCCGTCAAGTACGCGTTCGGCTCGCCCTTTGACACACGGAGCGTGGGCGTGGGGCACTTGCTCCGCGTGGGCTCGGTGGCGGTGCACGGCTTGTCGTTGGCACTTTTGGCCGTGGCCAATGGCAGTGCACCCTATGCGGTGTTGGCGGTGGTGGTGTTGGCGGTGGTGTTGCCGCTACACGTCATTGAGCCCACGCGGTCGGTGGTGCAGTTGGCGTCGCTCTTGTTCTTCTGGGTGGTGCAGATTCTCGTGGTGGGGGCGGTTCTCACCCAAGACTTTGTCTCCTCGGTGAAAATCATCAACACAGGACAGACGGTGCTTTCCCAAACAGCGGAGATCGTATCAGTGCTTTCTGCAGTCACCGTGCTTGTGCTTGAGAATCTTTTCTGGCACCCCGCTAGCGAGTTGGTGGACTTCTACTCCCTCAACGAGTGGGACGTTTCCGCCCACCACAACATCTTCAGCCAAATCAGCTTCTCGTGGACCGTGCCCTACATCACCAAGGTGTATGAGACCGAGTCCATTGAACTAGACGAAGTCCCCCCAATTCAGCCCGGCCTCGATTGCAAAAACACCACAGCAACTTTTGAAAGGGCCTTTTACAAGAAGCACCGCCCGGGCGAGGCCGTGACCCCGCTCTCGCTCCTCGCCGTCATCCTCACAACCTCGTGGAAGGGCTTGGTGGCGGCCATCTCGCTCACCACCATCGATCTCTTCCTTTCCTTCTACAAGCCGTTTGTGCTCCAGAAACTCATCCGGTACTTCCAGAACTACCAGGACGGCGACGGCCAGCCCTCTATTGTCGGCTACTTCTTTGTGGTGTTGTTGTTCTTTGTCACGTTGGTCCAGGCCATCAACCAGAGCCAGGAAACCAAGACGCAGTTCCACATTTCGTTTGTGCTCCAGTCGTCCTTGGTCACCAGTCTATACAAAAAGAGCTTGGCGTTGTCGCCCGAGCTGAGAAAGAAGAAAACCACAGGGGACATCATCAGTAACATCACCATGGACGTGAATCAGATCTCCGGGTTTCTCCAGCTGCTCCACAACTACCTTTCGGCGCCGGTGAGTTTGTTCTTTGCCCTTTTCTGCTTGCACAGAGTCATTGGCAGGGCCACGTGGGGCGCCGTGTTGGCGTCGCTCGTGGCGGTGCCCAGTGCCGTGCTTCTCAATGTGTCGTGGGTTGGTGTCACCAGACGGTGGATGGACTACAAGGACGAGCGGATTACTCTCACCACCGAGATCCTCAACACCATGAAGAGCATCAAGCTCTACTCGTGGGAAAAGCCCATGCTCGAGCGCTTGACGGACGTGAGAAACAACAAGGAGCTCAAGTGCCAGGCCAAGATCGGCATTTGCTCGGCGTTTGCCATGTTCATCTGGTCGTGCATTCCGTTTGTGATTTCCATCGCCGCCTACTACACCTACGTCCGCATCTACGACACCCCGCTCACCCCGGACATTGTGTTCCCGGCGCTCTCGTTCTTTGACTTGCTCAACGGCCCAATTTTCACGTTGCCCCAGGCCATCATGTCGGGCATCCAGGCCAAGAACTCGCTCACGCGGCTCGCCGAGTTCTACTCGTTGACGGAACTGAAGGGCCAGATCTCCCACGACGACTCCGACCCGGATATCGCCATTGAAATCAACAACGCCACGTTTTTGTGGAACACCCACCCCGAGCCCAAGGACGCCGAGCCCGAGGACGCGGCCAAGAACACGGCGTTGGACATTGACCACTTCTCCGCCAGAAAGGGCGACCTCACGTGTGTGGTGGGCAGAGTCGGGTCGGGCAAAACCACCTTTATCCGGTCGCTTCTCGGCGAGATTGAATTCGTCGAGGGACCCCACAGTTTTGTGAGAGTCGCCGGCACGGTGGCGTACGCGTCGCAGAGTCCGTGGATCTTGAACGCCACCGTTCGGGAGAACATTCTCTTTGGCTTCAAGTACGACAAGCTGGTGTACCAAAAAACCGTTGCGGCGTGCCAGCTCGAACCCGACTTTGATGCGTTGCCCGACGGCGACAAGACCACCGTCGGCGAGAAGGGAGTGTCGTTGTCGGGAGGCCAGAAGGCCCGAATTGCGTTGGCCCGAGCGGTGTACTCGCGAGCCGACGTCTATATCCTCGACGACATTCTCTCGGCGGTGGACGCCCATGTGGGCAAGCGCATCACCGACCAGGTGTTGTCCAAGAAGGGGTTGCTTCGGAACAAAACCATTGTGTTGGCCACCAACTCGGTGAAGGTGCTTCACGAGGCCAACCAGATCATCCTCCTCAAGAGTGGACGCATCACCGAGAGAGGAGACTTCAATACGGTGATTGAACGCAAGAGCGAGTTGTTTGAGCTCATTGAGGAGTTCGGCAAGAGTCTGTCCGACACGGACACCTCCTCCGACAAGGAGGTGGCAGAAACCGCCCCGCTCCCCTCGGAGCCCCCCTCCGAGGCCCAGTCTATCGTGCACCTCGAGGCCGACGACGTGCCCTTGCGAAGAGTCGCGTCCCACGACTCGCTCGGCCGGGCCAGTCTAGTCTCCCTTTCGCATGTCTACGACAACGAAAGCATTGTCAGCGGCGGGGTCCGGCGCACGGGCCAGACGGTGGAAACCAGCGAGAAGGGCCGCGTCAAGCTCTCGGTGTTCAAGGAGTACCTCAAGGCGTGCAATGCCCACTACATCGTGTTGTATGTGGTGATTCTCTCCGGGTGCTCCTTCACCAGTCTCATGGAGAAGGTTGTGCTCACCAAGTGGTCCACGCACAACGAGCTCACCGGCTCCAACGACGGCAGCTCGTACTACCTCTTGTCGTACCTCGGGTACGGCGTGCTTGGCGGGTTGCTTGTGCTCATTGGGTCGGTGATTATCTGGTCGCTCTGCATCACCGTCGGGGCCCGCCGGCTCCACGACCGGCTCTCGCACGCCATTCTCCGGTCGCCCATGTCCTTCTTTGAAACCACCCCCGTGGGCCGCATTCTCAACCGCTTCACCGAGGATATGGCCGCCGTCGACATTAGTATTCCGTGGACGTTGGTGCTCATTGCCACCACCGTCATCAATGCGTTGTTCACGTTCGGCGTCATCATCATCAACATCCCCTTGATGGCGTTTGCCATTGTGGTGATGGTGTTTGCCTACAACCAGGTGAGAATGTACTACATTCCTGCCTCCCGGGAAATGAGACGACTCGCCAGCAAGCTCAACTCGCCCCGCATCGCCCACATCCAGGAATCTCTCAATGGGGTCGACACCGTGAGAGCGTACAACATGACGGGGCGCTTCTTCAACAAGCACGAGGCCAACATGAACAACCTCATTGGCGCCCGCGACTTCAACCAGTCGTGCAGCCGGTGGCTCGACGTGCGGCTCCGGCTCATGCTGGCGTTCGTGTTGCTCTTCACGGCGTGGTTTTCCATGGTGACGCTCACCGGCCCCCATCCCCTCGCACCCGCCATGCTTGGGTTCCTTCTCAGCTATGCCCTCACCATCTCGGGTCTTCTCAACACCTTCACCCGGATGTGGGCCGAGCTCGAGTCCAACGCGGTCACGGTGGAGCGAATCTTCGAGTACATCAACCTCCCCCTGGAGGCGCCCATGGTGATTGAGGAAACCAAGCCCCCCGTCACCTGGCCCAGCCAGGGAGCCATCAGGTTCGTCAACTACACGACAAAGTACCGCGAGGACCTCGACCCCGTGCTCAGCGGCATCGACATTGACGTCAGGCCCCAGGAGAAGGTGGGCATTGTGGGAAGAACCGGCGCCGGCAAGTCGACGCTTACTCTTGCTCTTTTCCGGATCATCGAAGGCACCGGCGGCCACATCGAGGTGGACGGCAAGGACACCAGCCGGCTCGGGTTGTACGACCTTCGTCGGCATCTTAGCATCATTCCTCAGGACAGTCAGACCATCCGCGGGTCGGTGCGCCAGAACCTCGATCCCTTTGACCAGTACACCGACGACCAGCTCTGGCGGGTGTTGGATCTTGCCCATCTTAAAGAGCACGTTGAAGGTATGAAGACGGAGCACAGTGAGAAGGACCTTGCCAAGTTGAAGAGACAGGGAATTAGCGACCCCCCAGAAGAAGTCGGCCTTTTGGCCCGCATTGCCGAGGGGGGATCCAATCTCTCGGCGGGCCAGAAGCAGCTCATGTGTCTTGCCCGGGCGCTCCTCAACCCGTCTAAAGTGCTTGTGCTTGATGAAGCGACCGCCTCGGTGGATGTGCAAACCGACAAGATCATCCAGGAGACCATCCGCACCGAGTTCAAGGACCGCACCATCTTGACCATTGCCCATCGGCTCGAGACCATTCTTGACAGTGATCGGGTCATTGTGCTTGACAAGGGAAGCGTGAAGGAGTTTGACACCCCGGCCAATCTTTTGGCGGACAAGACGACGATCTTCTACTCGTTGTGCAAGGAGGGGGGGCATACCCAATAGATATGAAGCGTATGACAGGCTGTTGCCAATATATAATTGTCGAATGGCAGCCAATAAATAGATGTCGAATGAGGCAGTGCCAATAAATAAATGTCGAATGGAAGGTCAATCCAGTAATGGATGTGCAATGACCAACAGTCGTGAATGTATGCAAAAAACCAGAAAGACCAGGACCTTTGGAGAAGCTCGGTTTTGTTGAGGCCGTCTCACAGGTGTAGGCACTTTTGTTGATCCTCTGTCACGGCTCGATTAGAGCCGTCACGTCCGCCCGCTGTTTCTTCAACTTGGCCAACCGCACCTCGGAGATCGGCCCCTTGAGCAACTTCTTGTCCGACTTTGTACAAATGCCCTTTCTGCCAAGCGTACAAATATCACAGTTGTTTGCTCTGGGAGGACAAATCACCTGGCCAAAGCCCACGAGCAACGGGTTCACCTCGGGCCAGAAGCGCTTGGGCATCCACGTCTCGAGGTGCATGCGGGTGGCATCCGGTTTGTCTGACTTTGGCGCCCAACCCCACATTTGCGCCAACCGGTGGAGATGCACGTCCACGCCAATGCCGGTGTTGAGCTTCCACCCTTGCTGAAGGAGCAAGTAGCCCATTTTTGGTCCGACGCCGGGAAGGGTGACAATGTCCTCGATTGTCTTGGGAATGTCTCCGCCAAAGTTGTCCCGGAGCATCTCGCACGACCGCTTGATGTACCCGGCCTTGCGGTTGTGAAAGCCGACTTTGCAGATGAGAGCGTCGATTTGCTTTTCGGTGCTGTCCAAGATGGCTTCAATGCAAAGACCGCCGTATTTTTGTTTGTAGTGGTTGTTCAAATTGATCATGGCGGCGTGGTTCACCTCGTCCTTGGTCTGGGACGAGAGCATGAGCGAGATAAGTAGCTGAAATCGAAAGAGCTTGGGGTGTTCTTTCGAGAGGTTGGGGGTGATGGTGTCGGCGATACGCTCACAGCCCATGGTGTCGACCGGGGCGATGATCTTGGCCCGCATGGCCACCACCTCGTTGTAGATGATATTCCAGCCGCGGGGGCCATGGCCGACCTCGTGGTCGCCGACGGGCGAGAACACGTTGGGGAGGTCTTCAATATCGGAGACGGCCGAGCCTTTGGCGAGGGTCTCAGCCTCTTGCTGGATCAAGGAGGCCAAAAGATCCCCTTCTTCCTGCTTCACAACCTCCTCCTGCTTCACAACCACCTCCTCTTCACTGGCATTGTGTCTCATCTCAACATCCTCCACAAAAAGCTCGGATGTTTCCTCCTTCATAAGCCCAGATGCTTCTTCCTTCACAAGCCCAGATGTTTCCTCCTTCACAAGCCCGGGTGCTTCTTCCTTCACAAGTCCCGAGTCCTTCTTTACCACCACCTCCATCCTCCTCTTCACCACCTCCGTCATCCCCCCCGCTTCCTCTCCGTCAAGTTGAACTTTTGTCCGCTTGGTCCGCCTTGTCCGCTTGCCCGGACTCCTTATACGCTTGCCCACGTCGGTCTGTCTTGCCTCCCGTGGTGCTGGTTCCTGCTTCGCTCGCTGTGGCCTCGCCGCACTTGACCTTAACACCGGCATGTCATCGTAATTGCGAAATGCCAATCGTGAGTCACTCCGGATTTTTCTCACCACCCATTTGTGGAGCACCTTCGATCCATGCCCCCACACATCTTAAAGCAGGAGCCCCAAACCATGGACTCCGACGACAAGCCGCGGCCCAAGAAGGCCGCTGCCCCCCGCAAGAAAACCATCATGGCGCCCGGCTCGTCCATCGAACGAGTGGCCCAGGCATGTGATCGGTGTCGGGCCAAAAAGGTCAAGTGTGACGGCAAGTCGCCGTGCTCCACGTGTGCCAACGCGGGCCTCGCGTGTATTGTCAGCGACAAACTCTCGAGACGGGCGTTTCCCAAGGGTTACACCGAGACCTTGGAGGAGCGCATCCGCCAGTTGGAGCTCGAAAACAAGAAGCTCGTGGGGTTGGTGGATCTTCGAGACGAGCAGATTGAACTCATGAACGGCGCCAAGAGCCACGCGCCGGCGCAATCCCAGGTGACGTCGTCCAACTTGTCCAAGCTCAACCATGAAGGAGAAATTCTCCATGAGCACCTCCACAACAAAGGATGTCCCTGCGGATGCTCCACCAACCCCAATGCCGTGCACGAGCGTCCGGTCTCGATAGCAGGATCTATCTACGACGGCAACGTGTCGATTGCGGGACTGGTGAACCTTAGTGACGATGATGAGCAGAGCCTCTTTAGTGTGGACGAGTTCCAGAACGACTTTGAGTTCAAGCGCCAGGAAAACCCGGCGCCGGGGGCGTTTGCGGCCGCCACCGCCATTGCCCAGATGCAAAAGAAGCCCAAGCAGGACCTCAACGAGTCCAACAAGCAGCAGCTACTCACGAGACTTGTGGCGGTGTCCATCCCCCGAAGCACCGAGGAGACCCTCTTCATTCCCACGCTCCTTGCCAAGATCTGTCAGGTTTACGGCTACAACTCCAAGCCGGCGATTCTCACCGCCAACGCCATTGCCCTGCTTAAGGAAAACTCCAACGAGAGCCTGAAGGACAGTGCCCGGTCGCCCATTCCCCTCGAGTTCCTCCTCAAGATCATCATGAACCGCAACAACATCACCAAGTTGGACGAGCTGGAGGCGCTGTACTTTATTCAAAACATCAAGCTCCCGACGTCTCGAATCGACCTCGACCACTTGATCACCATCTACTTCCAGGACTGGGGCAACGCGTTCCCGATCCTCGACAAGATCTCGTTCCTCAAAAACTACGTCAAGCTCATAGGCATGCTCGAATCGTCCGAGGTGAGTCACATGGACGAGTCGTCGTACGAGCTGATTGAGAAGTTCGCCTCCATCATGATTCTCGTGCTCAGCTTGTCGTTCCTCTCCACCAAGTACAACCAGATGAGCTCCAGCGAGTTCCAGGTGTCCAAGTACGTGCAGTACCTCAACCACTACGACTTTCTCATCCACGAGTTCATCAAGCCCAACTGCATCATCACCAAGTCGTGCTCGATCCAGTCGCTCCAGATCTTGACTCTTGCCCTTCAGTACTGTCTAGTGATTGGTGACATCACCACGTGCTACGAGCTCAGGGGCAGGGTCATCACCATGGCCCAGCAGCTTCGTCTTCATCGGTGCCCCGCCGCGGTGTTGGGTATTTCCGGCCACAACGGCAACGACGTCAACCTCCAAAACTTCATGCAGGGAGAACGGCGTATTCTCTTTTGGTGCATCTACTGTCTCGACACCTACGCGTCGCTAAATCTTGGGGTTCCTCGACTTCTCAAGGACTACGAAATCGAGTGTGCGCTACCGTTCAGCGGCAAAACCGACGACGACGACAGCGAGAACGAAAACATCCTCATCATCAACAACACCCGGTTGTCCATCGTCGGTAAAGTAAGCCGGTTTGCCCTCAGTGTAATGCTCTACTGCAAAGTGCTCGGCAACATTCTCGACTCCATCTTTTCCCGGTACGAGAACGACGCCGGCGACCAGAGCTTGGAGAAGGACCGCATGCTCGACTGCTGGCGACGCGAGCTCCCGAGCGAGCTCAAGTTCGAGATTGACGTCAATGGGTTCAGTCTCAAGGAAAGCCACCACTCCCAGGACTCCGACTCGTTCTGGAAAACATATTCTCGCCAGCAGCTCACCCTCATTTTCCTCTACTACCACGCCAAGATCCTCATCTATCTCCCCATCATCTCAAAGTACGGCAACCACCACAACGTGGGCCTCTCCACCAAGGACATCTTGGCCAAGGGCCAGCGCACGGTGTCCAATATGGTCTCCAGCATCAGCATGATCCAGCAGTCATCAATCCAGATCTTGCAGGTGCTCAAGGTGCTCACCAAGAACGAGGCGCTGTACTTTTTACCTATTCCGTTAAACATTGCCCGAGAGCAATCCCGCTTCGCGTTGCTTGTGGCCAAAGGTGCCCTCGATTACATGAAGGGCGGCCCCCTTTTCCAGAACGCCAGACAGCTTCTTCTTGACACCATCGGCATTCTCAATGCCGAGAGCTGTCGCAACATTCCCGGCGGGCTTACTCGCAACTCCGTCAAGCTTCTCGAGATGGCCATTCTTAGCATTCTTGGTCTCAACATCAACAAGTCCGTGCCCAAGCGCAAGTTGCAGCACCAGCCTATTACCAAAACTGCCGTTGTTCGAGAAGTTCCTCGACCCAACCCCACCGAGGGGTTCGATGCCACCACCGACGAGATGTTTGCCCAAGCAGCCGATCCCGTCGAACTGTCGAGTCTGGACAAGGACAACAACAGTCCCGATGGTCCTGATGGGTTGGAGAGCATATTACAGTTTGACCCATTCAACGTGGACTTGAACCGGCCATTACTCATGAATGAATTTGCCGCCGACGGGTCGTTGGGGTTGGTGCCATTTCTTGATATGGCAAACGACGAGGAGTACCTTTGGGACTCTTAGCCGTACCGCGGTTAGGAGTATCGGTGCCGTACCGGCACCGAGACACAAATGCAAGATCACAACGTCATCGCCCACCACCGTATCTTCCATATTCGTCTGTAGACGTACCCCACATCTCGGGATTCGGACTTCCCGGCGCCGAGCTTTTTTGCATATAAACGCGCGCATTGACGTATTTCGTCCCCATTATGGCAACGTTTTCCAAATCCACCTTCAAGGCCTTCAACTACAGCTCGTTCCGCCCCCACTACCCGGCGAGCTTCTACGAGATTCTCGAAAAGTATACGGGGGGCAGGGTTGCCAAGGCCATTGACCTCGGCTGTGGCACAGGGGTTGCAACCTACCCGTTGCTCAATGTGGCCAACAATGTCGTGGGATTGGACTTGTCACCGGGGATGATCGAGACCGCCAACAAGCTCAAGCAGGAGCGGCTAGCCCTGTTGGGAATCGAGGATAAGTCGGTGATTTCGTTCCATGTGGGAACCGCCGAGGATTTCGTCAAGTCGCCCACCGACGATATCCGGCCCGGGTCGGTGGACTTGATCACCGCCGCCCAGTGCATCCACTGGTTCCAGAACTACGACGAGTTCTTCCGCAGCTCGAGCCAGCTCCTCAAGTCGGGTGGGACCTTGGCCTACTGGTACTACCTCGACCCGGTCATTTCTGATGTCCAGACCAACGGAGACAAGGCGGCTATTCTCAAGAAGGCCAGCGAGGTATATGACAAGTTCGTGTACAATGACCACCGCTACCTAGGCCCCCACTGGGAACAGCCGGGTCGGTCCATCCTCAAAGACGAGCTCAAGGACGTGGACCGCCATCTCACGTCCGACTTCACCGACGTGGTCATCAACAAGTATCGTGCTGGTGGAGATGCCACCAACATCTTGAGTCTTGCGAAAAAGGGCGCCAAATTGCAAGATTTCCGCAACTACCTCAGCACCTACAGCTCCTACCACAACTACAAGGTGGCTACTGGAGACAAGGACAATTTGATCCAAAAGTTCCTGGATGAACTCGAGGAGGTTCTTGGCGGGGACGTTGCGTTCGACTTGACGTGGAACACAGGCTACACATTTGCCAGAAAGAGGTAGACATTTTTTATTTATTTATGAATTGTTGAATTTCAGCATTTGTGGTTGCAAGGGAAAAGTGACTGCGAAAGAGTAGATTTTGGTGAGTTTTGCAATTTACCGCAAAACGTTGAGAATTGTACTTTTTGTCTGACCGGCAAAATTGGCCAGAAACTTTCAAAATGCTATTTCAGAGCAAAGCCGGCGACTCACCTCGAAAATCAGAAACTGAAAGTTGTAAAGCATTTTTGGGGTTCTCGTTTGGTGCCCCACAACTCAACATCGCAAATTTGGGCGACTGCCAAAACACCGCGCTGTCATGCTTTATCTCCCCAAGCTCATAATACGAGCGTTCGTGGCCACCTTTGCCACTTGGGTGGTGTTGACAACGGCCATCCCCCAGATCGCTCTCAAGTACACCAACCCCGAAGTCCAGGCAAACACGTTTGTCCTGTCCTTGTACCCATATTCGTCAATCACCAACCCCAGTCCACTTCCCCTACAAAACTCCACCATTTACTTGGTGATTGGTCATCCCGACGACGAGGTGATGTTCTTCTCCCCCACGCTCGTGGAGCTCACAAAGCCCAAGTACAACAACATTGTCCACGTGGTGTGTTTCTCCAAAGGAGACGCCGTGGACACATCAATGGGCGCAATCCGGTCGAAGGAGCTTCTAGAGTCGACGAGAATTCTCGGGGTTCCCCACGAAAATGTCTCCATTCTTGACTACCAAGATGGTATGGACCAGAACTGGAGCGTGGATGACATCCAGCGCTCTTTGCACACCATTGCAAAGTCAGCTCAACCGGTGGTGTTCATCACCTTCGACGAACAGGGCGTGCTGAGCCACCCCAATCACATCAGCTTGCATCATGGAACCAAAGCCTACTTCAAAAGTCACGCCTCACCGGCCGACAAGTTGTACGTGCTCAAGAGCTTGAACTTTTGGGAAAAGTACTCCTTTACGTTTCTCACCAACGTGGAGCTTTTTGTCAACCACGTGTCGGAGATCCTCATCAGTAACCTCCTCAACATCAACATCAACATCAGTTTCTTCACGCAAACCAACCAATCCCACGTGAGAATCTACTCCGACTTGAATATGTTGAGTGTGAGCTACGCGGCCATGGCCTACGGCCACTTTTCCCAGATGGTGTGGTTCCGCTACGGATGGTTGCTTTTGAGCAGGTACCTCACCTTCAATCACTTGATCCAAGTGCAATAGTCATATATACATCATGAGAAGTTCTCGAATCCAAATTGGTTCTGACACCAGTTGGCGCCGTGCTCAAAGTACTCCTGTTTGGTGACGCTGACGTTGTTGATGACCTCGTCGTTGGTCAAGTTCACTCCTCCCTGCCAGATGATCTCATCTAATTCTCCGTCATAATGGTGCACCTTCACCACCCAATCGCTGGGAAGCTCCTTCTCCAACTCGGCAAGAATGCGTTCTCTAAATCCCGGGAGTTTGGCAGTACCTCCAACAACGCCAATGTTCGCCAGAAGAAGTGGGCGGGTGATTTCGGGACACGCCTGGATGGCCTCGACGATAAGGTCGGTGATGTTTTTGAATGGTGATGATTGGATCATCGAATTGCTTGCATATGCAGGGTTGTTGTCGAAGAGAATCTCGGGGTGGAAGTACGATTCGGCAGGGATGAAGCGCTCGTCGAGCAACTTGAGCGTTTGCACATCGTCAGACAACTTTGTTTTGGGGTCTCTGACGTAACCGGTGATTGTGGTTTTGAAGTCAGGCATGACAAACTCACACATGGTGTTGAGTCGGTTTTTGAGGGCGGCCTGGAAGTCTTGTGCAACGAAAGAGGTTTGCTCTTTGATGGTGTTTATGAGAAGAGGCTCGTCGGTGATGTCATAGTGGCGGAATGACACCAACTCTTTGAGAAGGCCGTTGAGGATGTTTCCACCCACAGGAAGCTTTCTGACGCCTTTCCAGTACACACGCTGGTAAATCACCGGGATGATCCAGGTGGCCAGAAACCCGGCGTCTATAATCAACTGGAAGTCGTTGTTGTTCGTCTCGCTCTTTGTGTACCACGGAACCAATGATGCTGGTGTACACCGGTAGTATTCAGAGAACCCATACTCCTCAAATACAATCTGGTCGGTGTTGATGGAGAGCTGCGGTAGCTGGAACGCCGTCTCGGTCAATGTGAGATGGGTGTCCTTCATATCTAGCTCTTTGATCGAAAGTTTATCCAATGTGTAGTCCAAGACAGGTTTCTGGGTTTCCCAAGACGTCAAATGGCCCTGGTCGTGGGAACGTTTGATGTTGATGCCAGAGTAGTTGTTTGTTTGGGTTAGGTGGTCGTTTCCGAGGTATATGAGCCCGTCCTTGGTTTTGGTGATGGCATTGAACACCTTCAACGGGCGCTCGGACTCGCTGAAGCCCGCCTTGATGTTGTAGGAGCCATTATCTAGAACGAGGTATTGCATTGATGAGGTCGACGCGATTCGAGTCACGTGACAAAGTACCGGTCAATGCTTATCTAGACAAAGGCCATGAAGCCGTAACAGGCGCAAGGGATCTGTCAGATAGCTCTACACAAAGTCCCAGTGTGGATAGGCCAATGTCTCCACGTCTCGACTTTATCAGTTCATGACGACTTGACCAGCAGGTCACGTGACGAATTTTAGTTGATGTTCAGACCCCCCGATTCTCCGACTGCCAAAATGGATCGCCTGGATATCTCTACTGTTCCCATGAAAGTCGGCGCCTCAGCTTTAGGCTCCCCCAACCCTCACCCAAAACTGTGGATCGGAGACCCGATAGTCGCGATTGTGCGAAGCCATCGGCCCACCGACATTCCTCAAATAAAAGTCCCTCTTCGGCAGGACCCTGAAAACAATGGCTATCTTATCGCGAGTGCTCCACCCAGACAAGGAGCGGTCGCTGCCTCGTCCCAGCACCACGCCGGTGTTGACCCAACTCGCATCTCACGATTCAGGGTGCTCCTTCACCATGTCATTGCACATTGAGTCTCCCCCGATTTTTCTCTACGGCAGTCCCACCGAAAGCACCGGGTCGATTCTTCTGGGACTTCTCAAGTTGAACATTGAGCCGGTGAAACACACGCCTCGGGCCTCGCCATCGGATGCCAACGTGGAATTGGATCTGGTGACCTTATCCTTGGTCCAAACGGTTAAGCTCACACGACTGTTGTTGATTCAGCTGCTGACGGTTTCCCACTGTCACGACTGCTCGATACGAAAGAACGAGCTTGCCCGGTGGGATGTGCTCACCAGCCTCACGTCGTTTGGGGTCGGTACTCACGGGTACCCGTTTTCGCATCTCCTCCCCGGCCTGTTGCCGGCGTCGTCCAAACTCGGGTCGCCCCACTCTGCATCTTACATCAAGTACGACTTGATTGCCACCGCCAAGAAAGCCGGCCACCGCGACGTGGTGGTGAAGCTCCCCCTCAACATATCGCGGTCGATACTTCGAGGGCCCGACCGCAACTCGCTCCGGGTGTTCCCGCCCACCGAGGTGACGGCCACCGCCGTGCTTCCGAGCGTGGTGTACCCCAAGCTGAGTTTCCCGATCGAGCTCAAATTGCATAACGTGGTGAGTGACTCCAACGACAAGCGCTGGCGCATGCGCAAGCTCGCGTGGAGAATCGAGGAGCACACCAAGGTGAAGGCATTCACGTGCCCCAAGCACGAGGGCAAGCTCCACACCATCGAGGAGCTCCACAAAAAGACCAAGGATACCGACGGGCCCAGTAAGTCGTCCGGCCACCACCACAGTACCATCCAGTCCAGCACCTTTTTTGGCCCGTGTCCTACACTACAAACACAGCAGCCGCAGACGCCGTCGGCCCAGCCAGAGACGTCGCCCACCGGGTTGGCCAACAGTGACGACGTGGAGCCCCTCGAGGACGCCCCCTCCGGTCCGCTCCACGAGTACCAGCAGTTTGTCGAAGACTTTGTACCCGGAGCAAGCACCAACACGGCGCCCACGTCACCGGACGAACAGCCCGCCCGCCCCGAGGGTCTACATGAAGGGTTGGCGCTCTATGTCGACGAACTTCGAACGGTTAGCCACGGCGAAATCAAGAGCGGGTGGAAGTCGGACTTCTCGGGCCGCGGCACCATCGAGCTTGTGGCAGACATCAGTGCCATCAACTGCTCAACTGGCTTGAGCGGGCACATCACCAAGCGAACGTCCGAGGACCATGCTGCGGACGACAATGTCGAGGGCCTTCGCCACGGCGCCAACATTTCGTGTGACATCGACGACCCCCTGGCGGGCATCTACGTCAATCACACCTTGATTGTGGAGATGGTGGTGGCAGAGGAGTTGGTGCAGGCAGTCAAGAACTCGCTTTCGCCCAAGACCCTGAATGCGGGGCTGGTGATGAGCCTCACGCCAGTGAACTCGACCAACAGTGTGGCCAGCGGGTCGGAGAACGTCCACCATCCCGTGGGGGTGCCTACGGGTGCCGCCCGCGTGCTCCGGATGCAATTCAAGCTTCCCATCACCGAACGATCGGGGCTTGGCATCGCGTGGGACGACGAGGTGCCCCCTACGTACGAGGACGTGAGGACACTCAGTCCTCCGACGTACCTCGAGTTGGGACTGAGTACCCCCGTGGCGACGCCGAGTTCCCAGTCGATCGTGGCCCCCATAGCCACGAGGACCCCGGGGGTGCTCTACGGCATTGGCGGCACTCCCGGCGTGGGCCAGTTTGGCCAGCCCAGCATCGACTCCATGGTGGAACTCGACGAGCGAATCCAGGAGCTTTCCCTATAGACTACGGTCTTCAGTGGCATCAACCCGAGCTAGACGTCGTCAGTGCTCGGTGTATTTGTGTCACTTTCACCGCTCTCGTCTAACACGTTAACACGTCGCAATGACAAACCCAGGGTCCATGCACCGAACCATGGGGCACGGGGCCACTTGACGTCATCCGACTCACATCTCGGTCTCATATCTCCATTTTCAGTCTCACGTTAATGTTTAGTCAAGTCATCGCGATACCATACAAAGGAGGGGCTCAACACCCGATGTAGCAAGTAGATGTCGATGTTGTTGAGGTGATGAGTAGGCCGTTCGATCGTGGCTGGTGGTGATGTGTTATCGTGGTTAGTGTCCTGCACAGCCGATCGAGGGTGATTTTCCAGCCTCACATCTCCATTGTTGATGGAAGACCAAAAAACCCAGTTCTTCCTTGATGGAGCGGAGCTTCTGCCTGTCCAATCGCAAACCATAGACCTCCCCAAGCGAGCCAGCGACCGAGCCAAGCTTACGGTGGAAACAAGACGGCCCAGTCTGTTACGAAACATGAGCGCCGTTTCCTCATCCCTGGAAAAGGAGCCCTTCTCCAACATCAATGACATTCTCAAGTTCCCCATCGAGTCGACGCATGCGTACTCGTACGCCCACCTACTGCCCAACTCATTGGCTCTCCGACTCAATGTGTTAAAGCGATCCTTGCAAATTCTCAAAGAGCGACCAACCCTCTTCAAGGCCATGAGCTTTCAGGGAGAAGAACCCCAGGAGCTCCCCAAGCCTCGTCATAGCATTTCCGGTGAAACCAAACCCTCCCCGCTCTACACAAACCCCCTGGCCAACAACAGCGGAGAGCTTCTCGACCGGTACAAACTCCAGAACAACGCGTCGTCGGCGGCGTTGGCGGCATTCTTCAAGAGCTCGTCGCTCAAGCGGCTGGAGTCCACTCCTGTGTCGGCTCCGGCCAAGCCGCCGTCTGAAAAGGAGGACAGTGAGATCCACGACATCATCGATTTGCTCGACAACGAAGCTCTTGCCGACAACACCGAGATTGCCAGCTCACTCCACAACCTCCTGCTTTCGTCTAACACCTCCAAAAACCACCTCAAGAACAAGTTGCTCTATGCATTGGCGACTCCCTTCATCGAGACCTCGCTCCTCATGTCCGCGCAACCATCGTTGACGCCGGTGAACTCCCTCACGCCCATGGGCTCGTCGCTCTCCATGGGCCAAACCCTCTCCATGGCCCGCACCTTCTCCACCGTTGCGTTGAGCTCGCTACTGCCCAGCATCCCTTCCACCCCCACCACCGCAAACGGCCGACCTTTCCACGCAATCCTGTCGGGCAAGCACGCCGTTCCCCAGTCGGTGTTCACCGTCGAGGTCGACAGCCCCTGGTGTCTCAAGGCCGCCAACGACTTGGCGTGCCTCATGTTCGGCGTGTCCAAAAACACCATCCGCAGCCTTACTCTCATGGACTTGATTGCCCCTCAGTTCCGCAACTTCGTCACCGAGCGGCTTCTACGGCTCACCAACGACATCCTCACATTCAAGTCCCGCAACCAGGAGCGCAGTGCCTCCAACAACATTCTCTTTGCGGGAGAAATCGTGGCTATTGCTCGTCCGGGGGACTCCCGATTCGCATGGACGTCGATGTGGGCCAAGCGCAAGGGTCTGTTGATCATCATCATGTTTGACCAGATCCCCTGCGATGCGTTCGATGTGGTGATTTCGTGTCTGAGAGAGAAGTATCCCGAGGAGTTTTATCTGGTGGACTCAATCAGTGAAATCGCCGGAAAACTCATTGGCCTGCGGGCCAAGGAAATCCACGACATCAGCTCCATCAGCGAGACGGTGGACCAGCACCTCAGAGCACAAGGCTCCGAGGAAGGGGCTCAGGATGTGGTGGACAGCGAAAAGATCAACCGCACCCGCTACTACACCCTTTCCCTTCACGACAACGAAAACATTCCGTGTGCCGTCACGTCCAACCCACTCGAGATCCACCAGGACCGCTACGAGATCAAACTCAAGTTCCACACGCTCCCGTACATTGCGGGAATCTTTGTGCTTCGAGCGCTGGACCTCAAGATTCTCTCGTGCAACAACGCCATTGCCAAGAACCTCTTTGGCCGGTCGTTTGACCAGCTCACGGAAAACTCCATTGACTACATCATCCCCAACTTCTCGGCGATCCTCAGTCTTGGGCTCGAGGACTCCGAGGCGCTTTCCGTGGTGCCTGGGCTTGTTCTTCCGGAGCACTTTTTCCGCAAGTACGACGCCATTCTCCGATTTGAAGATGAGGACTTGGAAAACGAGGATCTCAGGGAGAGCAAGACCGAGGAGGAGTTGTTTTTGAGCTCGCACGGCATCGAGGGCAGACATCGCGACGGCAAGCCCATCTTTGTCGATGTCCAGCTCCGGGTGTCGGCCAACGACACGTACGTGTTGTGGGTGACGTACTCGAGACACAACTTCAAGAAGGACACCTTGTCGAGGGAGCTCGACAAGCTCACCACCCCACGATTGGCACCCAGCCAGACGTCCAGTCCTGCTCTGCCCAACAAACACACCAGCTCGAGCAACATGCCCTCGCAGCTCAACCTTCTTCCGGACAACGAGAGCGACCTCCTCGAGCTCGGTTACAGCAGCAACGAGGTGAGCCGATCGAGCTCGACGCGGCGGCCCAAGGCCAACACTTTTGCCATTCCCGTGAGCGAGCTCAGCACGGCGTTCACGGGCTCCGAAGCCAAGTCTCGGCCCCCGACGGCCAAGCCCAGCCACCACGCCAGCGACGCGGTGTATACCAAGTTTTCCGAGGAGGAGGTGCTCCGCATCGAGAACGAGCAACTCCAGCAAAAGATCGACACCTCGTCGCAGTGGCCCAGCAAGATCGGGGCCAAGAAGCGGTCCAAGAAGTTTGCCGAGTTCAAGGTGCTCAAAGACATGGGCGAGGGCGCCTACGGCAAGGTGGTGCTTGCGCAGCATAAAGAGGATCCCGTGTACAAGATCATCATCAAGTGCATCGACAAGGAAAGGATTCTTGTCGACACGTGGGTGAGAGACCGGTCGCTCGGCACCATTCCGTCGGAGATCCAGATCATGGCGTTCCTCAACAACGAGCCCCACCCCAACATCATGCGCATCATCGACTACTTCGAGGACCCCAAGTACTTTTACCTCGAGACGCCCATCTTTGGCAACCCGCCGGCCATCGACTTGTTCGACTACATCGAAATCAAAAAGAACTTGTCCGAGCTCGAGTGTCAGTTCATCTTCAAGCAGATTGTTCTGGCCATCTACCATCTCCACAAGCACGGCATCGTGCACCGGGACATCAAGGACGAAAACGTCATTGTCGACGAGCACGGCATCATCAAGTTGATTGACTTTGGCAGCGCGGGGTACACCAAGCTGGGGCCGTTTGATGTGTTTGTGGGCACCATCGACTATGCGTCGCCCGAGGTGCTTCGGGGAGAAAAGTACGAGGGCAAGCCCCAGGACATCTGGGCGTTGGGCATCTTGCTCTACACGTTGCTCTACAAGGAGAATCCGTTCTACAACGTGGACGAGATCATGGAGGGAGACCTCAATGTGCCGTACGTGGTGAGCGAGCCATCGGTGAAGCTCATCAAGAGGATTCTTGTGAGAGACATTGCCACTAGGCCAACCATCACGGATATTGCGGAGGACGAGTGGTTGAACATCTGATCATCCGATGGAGCGACACAGGAGCGACATCGGTGAAGAATCGATCAAGTAGTAGTCTTAGTCTCACGAAAGAAAAGCCTACAAACGGTGGTGCATTGTAGAAAACTGAGTCCACTCGGTGATTTGTGAGTCTACTCGGTGATTTGTGAGTCCACTCGGTGACTTGGTTTGGTGGTCCACTCTGGATTTGCTTGGTCTGCTTCTTTTGGACTGCGAACGCGTATGCCTCCATGTCGGACACACTCCAGTTTGAGGTCGAGTCGCTGAGCCTCCCGACGACCTTCACTATTGTTCGGCGACTTGACAATGTCGACAGGACCAAGATTCCCGTGGGCACCTACGAGGTCTTCCAGCTACGACGCGATTTGGCATCCGAGGTTGCACAGACACCCTACGTGTTTGTGAAGATCCAGCAGCACGTCACCGATACCCAGTGGGAAAGCGGGGTGGTGTTCTTGATTGGCGACACCTTCTTTGGGCTCGTCAGACTACCGAGGGAGACAAAGTACAAGGACATTGCATGCGATGAGCAACAGGGACAAAGTGAGCAGGCGTGGACCGCCCGCCTCGATGGGTCAAAGTCGGTGGAGGGCTTTTCCATGAGACCGCCAAGCAAGATGCCACACGACGAGTCGCCCCGCTCGAGCGGAGAGCCCGCCACCTTTCTCTTCTCGCGGTACTACAAGACGCTCTACTCGCTCCACACCCCGCTCAACTACTTCCCCAAAACCACCCTCACGAGAGTACGCAACCTATGTGACAACAACAACGAACAAATCCGGGACGTCCTTCTGCAGGCCTACATTTCTGTGGGGGAGTTGGACGCGAGACACGAGGGCAAGTACGGGCTCCTCCGGCCGGGCGAATCTTTCGGCGACAAAGGTCAGTATGAAGAGGAGTGCCGCCGCGACTTCATGGCGTCGCACGACGTGCTTTTGGGCGTGGTCCGGCTGTCGGAGAACTTCCAGCAATCGGACAACTCCCCCGTCAAGTCGTTCGAGGCCAAGTTGAGTGGCATCGTCATGGACCTCAAGATGCGGGAGGCCCAGCTCCAGATGCTCTTGATTCTTGAGCTCCTCACGGCCATGGACGTGTCGGAAGATGAGTTCATTCATGGAAATTTGAAACGACACCAAAAGCACATCAAAGTCCTCCAGCGCAAGGCCAAGCGGTCGTTGGTGCGGCGCCACAACACCAAGCGCACGGTGATTCCGACATTCGTGGGTCTAGCGGTGGAGGAACCGGCAGCCGCCGTTCCTAGGGAAGGAGAGCTCGACGACTTTGCCCTCTACAACACCCTCAACACCCTCATTGACCGGCTTGAGATCTGGGACACCGTGCGGGGCCGTACGGGTGAGAACGACGGCACCCTCGGGTTTCTCGGGTACGTGGTGGTGCCCTACTTCAACAAAAAGCTTCCCCAGGTGGTGAAGTACATCATCGACAAGCTCAAGGCGCCGAGAGCGAGAAAGGAAAAGAAAAAGGATCGTCCGGAGAGAAAGAAACACAAGTCGGAGCGCTTCCCGAAGCAAATGCTTGCGCCGGACAAGATGCCGCTCCTCCAGCGGGCCAGCACCGACGCCGACGACTTGAAGCCGGCGTTCACCCTCCGCCGGTCCAAGTCAAGTTTGTCGTCGAAAAACCTCCAGCGTCGACAAGTGGACATGTCGGTGACCAAGAGCGAGCTTGTGGAGTCGAAGTCGTTCATATTTGGTGATGCCAGGAAGGTGAGGGAGCAAGTTTCTGGCCCTGCCCTACTGGCTCAAGTGCAGGCCACTCCATCCAAGCCAAAGAGTGTGATATCAGCCACCCCATCAAAGCCAAAGAGCGTGGTTTCGGCCACTCCATCCAAGCCAAAGAGCTTGATATCAGCCACTCCATCTACGAGAGACAAGGACGCCGGGGTCGGGGTCATGGCAACGCCAAGGGCCAAGGAGTTTGGTGCCACCACGCCCTCCAAGAGCGTCGTTGGCGCCACCCCCAACGTCCGTGTCCCCCAGTCGCTGCCGTTCGAACGACCCCCGTTCCCCTTCCGCAAACCCACCCTCACGGAGAAGCTCTCCAGTGAACTAGTAACATCCCCCGAGGTCTCGTCTCCCGTGGCCACCCCACAGTCACGCAAACGGAGGCCCGGCGAGCCGGTCTCGGTGCAAGAGTCGCCCTTCTTCACGTCGAAGCTACTGGGGTCGCCATTCTCCGGTGGACTGAGAAGCACATCCTACAATCTCCAGCAAATCACCATCCAGTCGCCCGCCCGGCCCCAGCGCAAAATCAGGCCCGAGGTGATTTTGTCTCCGGAGGTGAAAACCCAAAACCAACTCATGGCTCCAAGTACCAGCCACGGCGACACCGACGAGGACTCCGACGAGCTCGAATTCACCGCCCCCGCCAAACCTTCCCGCACCTACGGAAGGCGATTACGACCATCCTAACCACCCCCTGTACAATCATGATTATATGTAACATTACACCGTCACCTCACCGAAAAAGATCCCCCGGATGATGTCCGTGGCATCCTCCTCCTTGACTAGCTCCTCCGCGAGCGTTGCTCCAATCTTCTCTATTAGCTTTTGCTTGAGGTCATCCGACACCGCCGAGTCGACGTCCATGTCGTCGAGTTTCGACTGCACCTTGAGCTTGCGCAATGTGTCGATGGTGGCCTTGACAAGGATTTCCTTCTCGTCGTCGGTTCTTGCCGCATCGTCAATCACCGACTTGCTCCACACCTTCAAGTTGCCGAGGAGCACGAGATTAATCACCTCCGACCCCAAGCTGCTGAGACCAAGCAACGCGCCGTAGTGCGTGCCCACGGGCTTGGAGGGGTCCAACAATGCCCGTAGGAGAGTACGCGTCACTCTGGGGCGGAGCGTAGAGTACGACGACCCGTACACGCTGATGACGTGCTCGAGAAGCACCGCCGCAAAGCCTCTCACGGCAAGCTGGCCCGTCAACAGTTCCTTAGTCTCGCGGTCCTTGGGAGGGGGCCCGATCCGCTTGGCAAGCAAGAGCGTGAGAATACACGGCATGAGCGCGTGCACGTAGGGATCAAGAAAGATGGTTTTGTTGTCGACCAAGGCGGAAATCACCTCCAACATGGTGGTGAGAATGTCGATGTTGCGGAGCTGGTTGGTGATTTGCTCCGACACAAACTGGATGAAGTACGGCACGAGCTGCGGGAGTCCCGGGTCGTTTTTAAGCGAGTTCAACGCGGCGTACCGGAGGTGTTCCTTCTCGGGGTCGGTGGACACCAACACCTCCACCACCTTGTCGAAGTAGAGCTTCAACTCCTTGGAGAGAATGTGTTTCACGAGAGGCTTGATTTCCGTCTCCTTCTTCTTCTCCACCTCCTTGCCGTCCACCGACGAGCTCAACACGTCGTTGCCCAACACCAGCGACGTGGCGCCCCGCACAATCGGGGGGAGGTTCTTGATATCGGACGGAAGCGGGTTTTGCGGGATGGTGGGCTGCACGCCCTCGATGGCAAGCCAGTGGGCAGTGAAGGTGGCCTGCCGGGGCACCTTGGGGAGGTCCTGGTTGATGAGTTTCTCGAACTCAAGCTCGCTGTCGTCGACATAGTAGAGGGTCTGACCACCCGCCCCCACCAACGCCTCCTTGAAGGCAATGGGCTGCGAGTTGTCGTACCCGTACAACGGCTCGATGTTGAGCACGCGGAGCGCGTGGCTGATGTCCGACGTCATGAGGAGCTTTCTCTTGGAGTGTCTCATGAACTTGATGGCGGTCTCGAGAATCTCGTGGATGCGGTACTCCACATCCATCGCGAGGTTCTTGGCCGCCTCGTCGGGGAGATTGATGCCAAGCAGCTCGGCGGCGTCCTTGACGGTGTCGTGGGGCGACCACAACGTGTGGGAGAGCGGGACCTTCAGTTGTTCCATAGTGCGAAAACAAAAGGAGGCTCCTACAAATAATGATGGATGTACAAATATGTAATCAGTGCCCCGACTGATTGGCCACAAGCTCGTGGTTGAGGTCGAGGAGACGGCGGATCTCGTTTTCGAGAAACTCGATGCGCTTCGACTTTTCCTCGAGGCGGCTCTCGAGCCTCTGGATCTTGTCCTTTTCCGACGAGGCAACAAGTCTGTCAAGCGCCACCGGGGCGCCGGACTCATCATCTCCCCCAAAGTGCTTTTCAAAGGCCGCCTTGTGTTGGGCCTCAACCCGTTCTTTTGCGAGGTTGGCCATCACTTCCACATCGTAGTGCGATAGAAAGAAGAGCTCACATAGGATTCGATTGTGCCGCTGAGTATACAGCTCTCGGACCGGAATGTGAGGATTCTGGAGGTTCAACGTCATGCCCGGGCTGTGAAGGGCAACGTCTTTGTTGACATCTCGTACACTGTTCTTGAAGCTCGCCATTAGCTCTTCGTAGGCTTTCTTCACCGAGAATCCATTGAACGTAGGCACCTCCACCAACTCGGCGTCGCGCTCCTCAAAGTCGGTGTTGTTGAGTTTGATGGCCACCACCTCCCACATGTCGTCTTGCTGCCGCTGGTTCGGCTGGAGGTGGGGAAGGTGGATGAGCACCAACTCGAGGAGCGGCGTTCGTATGAGCTCGTCCACCTTCTTCTTCTGCTCCTTGAAGTATGACTTTTTGAGCATTTGAAGACAAAGAACAAGAAGTGTACACTTACGGTACTTGCGCACCTTTATAATCTACCTTTCTCCATCCCCCTCTCATCGCCCTATAGTCCCTTCTCCGACTTGGACACCTTGGCCATGGCCTGCAACTTCTGCTTGCTCTTCTCGAGGTCCTGCTGCTGCTTGGTGTAGCGCTGCTCGGCCGCCCGGGCCGCCGCCTCTTTTGTACTCACCGAGGCATTGCCCTCCCCGAGGCGTTGCCCCCCTTTGGTTGACGGAGCCGTGCGCTTGTATGGCTTCTCGGAGCTGGGGAGGTCAGCGGTCTTTGGCTTGGAAACACAACTGCCCATGTTTGGAAACTGCGAAAATCGTCAGATCGTATCATTTCTATATACACTAGTTGAGGATTCTGGCGCTCACCTCGTTAAAATTGACGTTGGGGCGGAGATGGGTGAATTGCGGCACCTCCACCTCCATGTCGGAGCCAAAGCTTTCGTCGCCCGTGGTCTGGGCCACCTGCTTGATGTCACCGAAATGTTCGGCATTCTTGGACCAGTGAACGACAAATCGCGACACACTTCGTTCGTCCTGGAGGTAGTTCTTGTACTTGTTCAACACCTGGAGGTAGAACAGCTTTCTGTCGGGGAACCCCGACTTGATGGTGGAGTCACGCAACGCCGCCCAGTCGGCAATGGGCACGTAGTGGAACTTGTCTTGGTCCAATTTTTGTAAGGACTGGTTCCACTTGGCAAGAATCTCCTCGTTGGTGTATTCGCCGACACTTCCCGCCTTCTTGAGACAGATGCGGTACGACACCTGGGTGCGCTCCACGTTGTAGATGTCGTAGTTTTCAATCAAGCGCTCCAACACCTCCTTGTTGCCCCAGGAGTAGTTGGTGATGATGGTGTTGAGAAGCATCTCGTCGATGGACTTGATCTCGGCATAGGTGGCGATCATCTGCTTCAATTTGTCAAAGGATTCGGGGGTGAGCTCGGGGAACATCTTGAAGAAAATGGAAAAAATGGTGTTGTTGAGAATGGAGTACCTCGAGTTGAGCACGCCCCGTTCCTTCTCGGCGGCGTAGTACAAAATGGTGGACCGCCAGAAGTAGACGATGTCGTCAAAGGGCTCGGCAGCCTCGTAGGCGTTCTCAATGAGCGACTGGACGTGCGGCACCTTCAATCTCACCACATACGGCAAGTCCCGGGTCATCACCTTGTCAAAAAAGTGCTTGGCAATCTTGATGTCCTTACAGGCACCAATGAAACTCAAGTGTAAGTCGCTCAACGAGCCCAACACCTTGTGCAGGGAAGTGTCGGCCTCGTAAAGCTTCAACAACGCCTCGAGCGAGTCCAACCCACGCGAGTAGTCGCCCGCCATGATCGACACCTTGCCGATGCTCGAGAGGAGCTCGTTGTGCACGGGGTTGCTGTTCCTGGTGTTGAGCTCGTAAATGTGCAAGATCTCCTCGTAGGTGAAGCGCTTGATGTCATACGCAATGGGCAAAATCACCCCGAGAATTCTCTCGTTGAGGTACAATCTGCCCACCTGCTCGTCGTTAACGCCCTTTTCCCACAAGTCAATGATCTCGGGGTACACGTGGAACTGGGCCATGGCATAAAACAAAAATGAAAGCGACAGCGGCGCCAACACCCGGTTAAACTCGCCGGCCATGACGTGCTCGCCCAAACTCAACACCGCCCGCTTGAGCTGCACCTCCTCGCTCACGTTGGAGTTCTTCTGGTCGCTGTCCCGGTCCTTCAGGCCCGTCAACCGGTTGAGACGGTTGTGGAACACAGAAACGTTGAGGAGCTGCGTGTAACTGTGGAGGTTGTTGGAGTCGAACGACGCGCGGAGCTCGGGGTCCTCCACCAACCGGATCAAATCGAAAATCGTCGAGGTGAACGCCTGTCTGCTCTGCTTGTCTTTTTTGCCCCGGTACTGATGAGCAAGCACCACCTGCAGTTGGAAGTGCTCGAGTTTCATCGAGGTTTCGGATTCAAATGCATCCTTGAGAAGAGGATCCTTCTGGGCGTTGCTGATGAACTTGTCGACCTTGCGGCTGGGTCTGGTGGCGGTACTATTTTGTCTGAGGAGACGGGGGACTTTCTGCGATGAGGGGGTCTGGATATTCAGGGCAGGAATGGATGTGATGGCCTTGTTGTTCTTGACCTGTTGGAGAAGCACTGGCCGCAACGACAGTTGGGCATTCAGTGATATTAATCTGAACATGGTCTTTGGAACTTTTTTTTCTATGATGACGCTTTTGCCAGTGCACGCAGGAAGCAGGAGAATGGTGGATGGAGAAACTTTGAATATGCTAGCAGGGGAAGCTAGAGGTAGAGGAAGGTGTAAGAGAGTAGGGACTTTTGCACCCGCCATTCCTTTTTGTCTACTTTGACATCATGTGGTGTCGTCACATGATGCACCCAACAGCTGCGACTCACCTCCGCATCTCACAACAAAGTGTTTCACTGCGTCGCAAATCCGCAACTCAACATTTGTTGAAGAGCCCACCCTGGGCCGGTGCAAAAATATGCTGAAAATGTGAAAAATTACAACTATTGGTGAGTCGCCCATGTAGTCCCTATTGGGCAGGCGATGTCTAGATAACGCGCGACCTGCACACACGGCAACCATATCTCGAATCATCAATACCACTCCATGCCTTCTGAAGTGTCGTCGCTCCTACCGACAGCACGGCCGCGTGGATACGGCTCGTCCGAACCGCCTCGCCGGCGCAAGCTGAAGAAAGCGGCTGCTCCTTCCGACAAACTCGGCACCTTCGATGGGGTGTTTCTACCCACCACGCTCAATGTGCTCTCCATCTTGATGTTCTTGCGGTTCGGCTTCATCGTCGGCCAGATGGGGCTTGTCGGCACGTTCTTGTTGCTCTTGTTGTCGTACTTCATCAACGTGCTCACCACCATGTCCATCAGTGCCATTTCAACCAATGGCACCGTCAAAGGTGGAGGTGCCTACTACATGATCTCGCGGTCGTTGGGCCCGGAATTCGGTGGTGCCATCGGCATCATCTTCTTCGTGGGCCAGATCTTGAACTCGTCGTTGAATGTGGTGGGTTTCGTCGAGCCGTTGCTCCTCAACTTCAACGAGGTGGATGGCATTTTGGGAAGGGTTCTTCCCTTGGGCTTCTTCTGGCAACTCTTGTACTCGTCGCTTCTCTTGGCCATCTGCACGGGCATTGCATTGGTGGGCTCCAAGCTCGTGTCCAAGACCGCGTTTCTTCTCTTCATCATCTTGACGTTGAGCACGCTCTCCATCCCCGTGTCCACGCTCTTTGTGCGGCCATTCTCCCCCTTGCCTCCGCCCTTTGATCTGATCGTGTACACCGGTCCGTCTTGGGCCACTCTCACGGAGAACTTGTGGCCAAAGTTCACCTCGGGCGCCGCAGGCTCCGTCCAGCCGCCCGGCGAGCCCGAAACATTCAAAAACCTCTTTGGCATCTTCTTCCCCGCCACCGCGGGCATCTTTGCTGGCGCCTCGATGTCTGGGGCGTTGGCAAATCCCTCCAAGTCCATTCCCGAAGGCACCATCAAGGGCCTTGCCGCCAGTTTCGTGCTCTACTCGCTCGTCATCATCTCCGTGGGCGTGTCAATGCCCCGGGACTTGCTCCACCACCAGATCGAAGTACTTCAAACCGTCAACCTCAACGGGCTCATCATCATTCTCGGGGAGTTCTCCACGTCGTTGTTTTCCGTCATCATGGGCATCGTTGGTTCCGCGTCGTTGCTTAATGCCATTGCCGATGACCGAATCATCCCTGGTCTTTCACTCTTCAAGTTGCACAAAAAGACCCCGGGCGACGCAAAGAGGGCCGAGGTGTGGGCCATTCTCGCCACCTGGTTCTTTGCCCAGATCTTCTTGTTTGCCGACATCAACCAGATTGCCACGTTCATCACCATGGCGTTCCTCATGACGTTCATTGTCACCAACCTCGCGTGCTTCCTCTTGCGAGTGGGCTCTGCTCCCAACTTCCGCCCTTCGTTCAAGTACTTCAGCTCGAGAACGGCGTTCCTGGGCGTGGTGTCGTCCATCGTGGCCATGTACATTGTCGACGGCATTTCCGCCACGTCTGTCATTGTGTGCTTGGTCATCCTCATCATCCTCATCCACTACCTGACCCCGCCGTCCAAGTTCGGCGACATCTCACAGCTCCTCATCTACCACCAGGTAAGAAAGTACCTTCTTCGCCTCAAGCTCCAGATGAGCGTCAAGTACTGGCGGCCCCAAATCCTCTTGCTCTGTGACGACCCCCGTACCTCGTGGAACTTGATTGGGTTCTGCAACCACTTGAAGAAGGGCGGCCTCTACATCTTGGGACACGTGGTGATCATGAACGACGACACCACCTCGGGGGATTCCGCCTTCAGTGTGTCTGCTTTCAAGGAGGTGCAAAAGCAGCGCCAGGCCTGGGTCAAGCTCCGCGACATCTCCAAGATCAAGGCGTTTGTCCAGGTGGCTCTTGGGCCATCCCTTCCCTGGGGTGTCCGCAATGTGTACCTCGGGTCAGGGCTCGGTGGGATGAAGCCCAACATCACCGTCCTCGGGTTCTACGACTTTGTCAAGCATGGCGTCGAGTTCCCGTTGCTCCCCAGCGACCCGCACCTTCCCTTACCCACTGACGACTGCAGAAAGGAAAAGAAAATCTCCATTCCGCAATGGGTGCAAATCGTCGAGGACCTCATCATCATGCAGGCCACCGTTGCCGTCGCCGCCAACTTCACCAGCCTCAAGCTCCCCACCAAGGACCAGGAACGCACCGCCCACAGCACGCATCCCCGCAGAACCCACTTCTGGTCCAAGCCCGACTTGTCGGATGAGGCCACCAAGTACATTGACCTCTACCCGATCCAGATGTCGTCCATCAGTCGCTTGGAAGACGGAAAGTCGGTGCTTTCCACCAACTTCGACACCTACACGCTCATTCTCCAGCTCGGGGCCATTCTTGCCACCGTGCCCGAGTGGAAGTTCACCTCGCACGTGCTCCGCATCATTGTGTTTGTGGAGAATGAAGACGAGGTGGACGACGAGGAGTCGCGGTTGTCGGAGCTCTTGCTGTCGCTCCGGATCGAAGCGGAGATCAAAATCGTGTGTTTGAACGATGGGTCGTTGACATCGTACAACTTTCTTGTCAAGGGGTACAATGTGTCTCCACAAAACAAGGCAAGATTCAACCAGCTCGACGCGGCCCTTGCCAACGACCAATGGTGGAACAACCTCTGCAATGCCCGGTCCACCCTTAAGGAACTTGAGAAGCGCCGCTTGAAGCAACTGCTCAAAAGCAACTCGTCGCGGTCGTCCCTTGACGTCAAGCCCCTCGGGCTCAAGGAACCCTGGGCCGAGGTGAACATGAGCTCGCGTGCCATCAAGAACAACCGCCGGTACACCATCTCCAACCTTCACGACAACGGGCTTTCGCTTTCTCTCAACATGAAGACCCTCCAAGGAGACAACTTCTTCAAGTACAACAACAACATCATCGACTCCAGCAGCAGCAGTGACCTGGAGTCCGACACCATTGCCAGCTCCAACGACTCGAGTGCGGCCCAGCCACTGCAACTGCCACACCTGGTGCGCCGTCGCCCCAACTTGTCGGTTCGCCAGTCCATGACCAACCTCCGGCCGAGCTTTTCTGCCGTCAAAATTCCGGCATCCAACTTGAACGAAGGAGATGACGATGACAACGTGGCTGACAAGCCGTCCATTGGTTTTGTGGCCGAGGAGGACGAGGACGAAGCTGCCAATGGCGACGACGAAAAGTCCAAGGAGCCGTATCTCGACGTCAAGGCGGTCGACGAGCGGCTCAAGCGCGCCCGCAAGCACATCCGGACGCCCTCGACGGCCCGCTCGCCGTCCATCATCTCCAACAACGACGAGATTATCCAGCACATGCGCACGCCCAAGTTCCTTGCGGTGGACGACGACGACGACGACCTCAAGGGGTCGCACCTCAACCTTGCGTCGCTCGACGGGTCGAGGCCAAAGCCCCGGCCCAAGAAGGAGAACGAAGCCTTTAGCCGCAAGCACCTTCAGGACGAGCTCAAGAACTTGACGTTCAACGACTTGCCTGCGAAAGGTCAGCACATCATCTTGAACGAGCTCATGAAGCTTCACTCTCCAAGGAGCACCACGAGTGTGATTTTCTCGACGCTTCCTGCCCCTCCGTTGGGGACCCACTTGGACTACGACGATTCATTTGACTACACAAATAGTCTTGCGATCTGGCTCAACGAGTTGCCGCCGACGCTTTTGGTGAATTCCCAGACTGTGACTGTAACGACGTCGTTGTGATACCACACCGCCAAATGCTTAACAGCATCAATATAAATATTCGACAAATACACACTATTCTGCTTTTTCGCAGCTTTTCATTACGCGACAAGGTATTGTAATCATCGCATCGCATCACTAACATGGAGGCATTAACCAAGGAGGAAAAGCTCCGGCGCCGTCAGGAGAGGCTTCAGGCATGGAAGCAACGGGCGCCGGGAGAGAACAAGCAGAACCCGTCCAGTGAGGACAAACAGGAGGCCCTCGAGGCATGGAAGCTCCGCAAGCAGAAGGAGCACGACCGCCAGCAGCGGCTCGAGCAGTGGAAGAAAACCCGGTCCCAGACCCCGGAGGCGCCGGCAAAAACTTTTTCGATTAAGGCGACCATCAAGCAAAAGCCAAAGACCCCCAAGCCGGAGCTACCCCACAAGAGGGCACTATTTACCGAGGAGGATGACGAGGTGCAACGGCCCAAGTTCAAGATGCCGTCTCTAGCAGCCGCCAGGAAGTCGCGGCCTGATGGAGAGGACGATCTAGATACGTTCATGCTGTCGCTTGGGCGCGATGAGACCCCGGTGCTACTAGACAACCAAATCGAAGAGGAGGAACCCGAGGAGGAGGACCCCGAGGACGCCGCCCAGGACAAGTTGCGCCAGCTCCAGATGAAGCTCAACAAGGGCAAGGAGCTCCAGGAGGTGGACCACGCGGCGATGGAGTATGCTCCCTTCCGCAAGAACTTCTACCGCGAGGTGAGCGAGGTGGCGGCGTTGACCGACGAACAAGTGGCGGCCATCCGGCTCCAGATGGACGACATCAAGGTGGCGGGCGCCGACGTGCCCAAACCCATCCAGAAGTGGGTCCACTTAGGCATGTCATCGGTGGTGATGGACACCATCGATGCGCTCGGGTACGACAAGCCGTCGGCGATCCAGTCGCAGGCCCTTCCCGCCATCATGAGTGGGCGGGACGTGATTGGCATCGCCAAGACCGGCTCGGGCAAGACGGTGTCGTTTGTGCTCCCGCTTCTACGGCACATCCAAGACCAACCTCCCTTGGCTGAGGGCGACGGCCCGATCGGGCTTATCCTCAGTCCCACGCGAGAGTTGGCGCTCCAGATTTATCGGGAACTCACAAAATTCACCAAACTCATGAACATCCGGGCGTGCTGCTGCTACGGAGGGTCGGCGATCGAGACGCAGATTGCCGACCTCAAGCGAGGGGCCGAGATCATTGTCGGCACCCCCGGCCGCGTCATTGACCTCCTTGCTGCCAACAGCGGGCGAGTCACCAACCTCGGGCGCACCACCTACGTTGTGCTCGACGAGGCCGACCGCATGTTCGACATGGGGTTCGAGCCCCAGGTCACCAAGGTGTTTACGCAGGTGCGGCCCGACCGCCAGACGGTGTTGTTTTCCGCCACCTTCCCCAAGCGGATGGAAGTGCTAGCCAAGAAGATCTTGGCCAACCCGGTGGAAATCAGTGTGGGAGGAGTGAGTGTGGTGGCGGCGGAAATCACCCAGAAGGTGGAGTTGTTTGAGGCCAAACACAAGTCGCCGGAGGAGGTGGAGGAGGCCAAGTTCACGCGGTTGGTGGAGGTGCTCCAGAGTGCCTCCAACAAGGTGCTCATCTTTGTGGAGAAGCAGGCTTCTGCAGACAACCTCTTGGTGAAGCTACTCCGAGCGCAGCACCCGTGTCTTGTGATTCACGGCGGCATGGACCAGGTGGACCGGAAGCACGCCATCAAGGAGTTTTCCGCCGCCGGCAGTGGCGTCGATATTCTCATAGCCACCAGCATCGCCGCCCGAGGCCTCGACGTCAAGCAACTCGACCTTGTCATCAACTACGACGCCCCGAGCCACATGGAGGACTACGTGCATCGCGTGGGCCGCACCGGGCGTGCGGGAAACACCGGGACCGCGGTGACGTTTGTCACCAGCCGCCAGGAGCGGTGCGTGGTGGACTTGGTGCGGGCTCTCAAGCTCAGCAACTCGGAGATCCCCCCAAGGCTTGATGAAATCAGCACCAAATTTCTTGACAAGGTGAAGGCGGGCAAAGAGAAGCTCTACCTCGGTTTTGGCGGCAGGGGGCTTGATAATCTTCAGGAAATCAGAGACACCACCCGCAGTCTCGAGCGCAAGCAGTACGACGTGGAGCCCGAAGGTGACGCCGCGCCGGCCAAGTTCAAGGTGGAGCTCCCCGACTTCAACGTGGTGAAGGGATATGCTCCGGAGCACAGTGGCCCCAACGCCCAGGGCTACTACTCGAGAATCTCCATCAACGACCTCCCCCAGAAAGCCCGGTGGATCGTCATGAACAGCGAGAGTCTCTCGTTTGTCACCGAGTCCACCCACACCTCCATCACCAACCGCGGGCAGTACTACGGCGCCCATGCCCCCGCGCCGGTTTCTGTCAAAAAGGGCGCGGTGGAGCTCCCCGCGAAATTGTATCTTTTGGTCGAGGGCTCGACCGAACAGGCGGTGCGCGACGCCAACAATTTGCTCCGGCAAAAAATGATTGAGGGGCTCGAAGCGGCTGCGAAAGACGACGCCATGGCTCCGCAGAAAAAGTACCTGGTGTAAAGCACATGTCGCACCCCGCATCCTCGGCACACCTTCCACCACTTCTTTTTCCATGGTATTCAACGCAAAGGACTACGACCAGTACGACAAGTACATTGTGCTGGAGATCGAGGAGGGGTTTGTTCACGTGCAGCTCAACAACCCCAAGACCCTCAACTCGTTTGCCGAGAAGACATGGCGAGACTACCATGAGATCTTCTCCAAGCTTGACGCCGACGCCGACACCAAGGTTATATTGGTTAGTTCCAATGTGCCCAAGTCGTTCTCCAGTGGGTTGGACCTCAAGGAGGCCATGGAGGTGTTTAAGCACGACGAAAACGCCACGGAGAAGGACATCCAGGACAAATTGCACCAGCACATTGTCGACTTCCAGTACTGTATCGGGACCCCCGCCCGCATCACCACGCCCACCATTGGCATTCTCAACGGCATCAACTACGGCTTGGCGCTCGACATGGCCGCGTGCTACTCCATCCGCATTGCTGTGGAGGGGTGTCGCTTCAGCATTCGGGAAATCAAAATCGGCCTCACCGCCGACATTGGCTCGTTGCAGAGATTGCCTGCGCTCATCAACAACAAGTCCCGGTTGTACCAGCACGCGTTGCTCGGAGACATTTGGGGAGCAGACGAGGCCCACAACCTTGGGTTCGTGAGTCAGGTGGTGCCTGATCTCAAGGCGGGGGTCGATCTTGGCATCGAGATTGGCTCCGATATCAACGGCAACTTGCCGGCAGCCATCAAGGGCACCAAGAAGCACCTCCAGGATATTCTCGATGGCGGGTCCGTGGAGAAGGGCTTGGCGGACGTGGCCATCTACAACAAAATCCACCTCAGCAATGGTTTCAAGTTATAACAAGTTAAACAAGTTATAGCGCCAGCTATAACTTGTGTTGACAAACAAACAAATCAGTAAATCACAAACAAATCAGTAACTCAAGAATCGTAGGAGAAAAGTGCGAGAAAACTTCATCATGACTTCTCGATTGAGGGTGGTGCCCGAGCTCGGCACCCGGCTTTTCAGCCGGTCTCTGCGGGCGCACGAGGCCATAGCCACCACCGCTTTTTATCCTGTGGCCGAGAGTGTTGTCCGTCCCAAAGTCAGCCGAGTTGGCGATGTTCTTAAGTCCACGGCCTCCCACACATATCTCCACAGTCTCTCGGAAGTTCCCGCCAGCTACATCACCAACGAGCCCCTCCCGTCTAAGACCCAGTTCAAGCACCAGCTCAGCTCGTTGCTCCGAGAAAAGAAGCACGACCGCGTGCTCCAGGTGCTCCTATCGTTGACGTCACTGACGTCAAAAGTCCAGTGGACCGACGCCTTGTCCCAACAAGAGCTCAGCACCTTCATTAGCTTACTTGTCACTCACCAGGTGAGTCTCATACGAGGCGCCGCCCAGCTCAAAGCATCCAAGTCCAGCCACCACGCCAAGTTCGTCGAGGCCCGCCATTTTCGCGAGGCCATCCGCCGGGTGTATGCCAACCTCATTGGCGTGGACCACCTCTACAGCAAGAGAACGTACGATCTGACGGCGTTGTCAGTTTCTGACTACGAGAACCTCATTTCCCTTGAGCTCGGCAACAACAAGTTAGATCTCGCGTCCAAGTGGTTTCTTCGCTTCGACGCCCAGTACTCTCTCCAGCACATGACCCCACTGCTCTGGGTGTTGAAATTGCAGGTGTACGCTGGCGGAGCGTCGCGGACCTGGGACTTCAAAAACTCCTCCTTTGTATACAAGCGCACCAAGCGGGGGCACTTGATTTCGGCCAAGTCGTGGCTCGAGGTGTTTAACGAGTACCTCGAGAGCCAGGCCGCGGCCAGGGCCTCCGTCGACACCTCCATGTTGAGCAGTGCCTTCAATGCGGCATTGATCCAGGCCATTGGCCATGCGGGCGACGTGGCCTACCTCCAAAAGTACATCGAGCGTGTCTGGGGAATAACCAATAATGGGGTCAGTGACTCACTTACTCGCTTCCCTCCCTCACACCCCTCGTATCCCTCGTTGGAGGTGCTTGAGGCCATAGTCGCCGCCTTCTCGTACAACGGCCAGTTCTACCAGGCCATGTCGTACGTCAACAAGTTCCAGGACGCCTACGAGGGCGACGTCGACTTATCAGGAAAGTCGCTGAACTCGCTCTGGGGCTATATTTTCCGGTGGGCGGACCTCCTGTCTCGTTTCGATAAGCGCGAGGTGCTCAACAACTACGTTAAAGAACACGCGGGGTTCCTCATCAAGGACAAGGCGCAGATCTCCTTGGAGGAAGCCCAGCAGTCGCTGCACTTTGACCTCGAAAACTTCATGAATCACGTCAAGGAACTCGAGGACAAAAGAGCGTCGATGATGACGGAGTTGTGGACGCTCTACACCGCCACCAACGACTCCTTTTCCGCCGAGGCGTACCGGGTGTTTGGCCAGTTCGTTGCCGAGACCACCGACGAGGCTCTTGTCTTCTCGTACTTGACCAGCTTGTCAAAGCAGCACCACTACTTGGGTACCAACCCCAGTTCCTTTAACGTGCGGTACCTCCACACCACCCCCAACGCCATGGTGTACTCATTGTACTCCAAAACCCTCGAGCAACTAGTGGACAAGAAGGGCTTCTCCGGTCACATGGGCCAAATTGGGCCCTTGGTGCAGGAGTGGAGTTTGGACGAGCCCATGCGACAAAACACCCTTCAGCACGCCCGCACAAACCGCAAACACTACGACGCGGCCCTCGAACAGAGACGCCGCGAAATGATGCACGAGCAACGCACCGACGACGAGCCCTTCTTGGATCTTATATAACGACACCTTTTTTGCACCGTAGATCTCGGGTCGTGTGCCGCCCCGACCGCGCGGTGGAAATTTGAATTGGACAACGAACCGTTCTTACAATTAATCATGGCTGCCGAAGGATTGGAGAAGCTTACCGAGGTTCCTGTCGAGTTCTTCAAGGACGGCAGTGCCTTCATCAAGAAGTGTCAAAAGCCTGACAAGAAGGGTATGTGAGAGGAGAATCAGGAGGGGCCAGATTCCAAAAGCCACGTCCACACCAAAATAAGACACCGTCAATGCTTCCACATCTCATGAATGTGTTGCTGGTCCGTGTTGGTGCCTTGCCGTGTCGTGACAATTCCTACTGGTGATGCACGTCGAATATCCTGATCGTTCACTGACGTGTCGATATAGGCCGCGTGTTAGAACCTTCCATGAAGGAAACGTCTCTGTACACGACACATGTCGATGTGACAGTGATAGCGGTGTCAACATCAATGTGTTCGGGGTGGCTCTTTCCTGTCCAGTTTATGCCTACTAACATCAGAATACGTCAAAATCATCAGAGCCGTCGGTGTCGGTTTCATCATGATGGGTGTTGTCGGCTACGCCGTCAAGTTGATCCACATTCCTATCAGATACTTGCTTGTCTAATGTAATCATACTTCGTTCCGATAGTGTAGCACGTGACCGCACGGTTGAAAAATCGCGAAGCACCTCATCCCATCGCATCATGTCCAACCCCACGTCCACCTTTGTACGCAAATTGGCTTCCAACGACAAGAACACCCGCGAGTCGGCGTTCGAGGCGCTCAAGAACTTTCTCAAATCCAAGTCCTCTTCCAATTTGCCCCTTTTGGAAATGGAAAAGTTATGGAAGGGTCTCTACTTTGCAATGTGGTTCTGTGACAAACCCAAGCCTCAAGAGAACTTGGCCGAGAACTTGGGCAAGCTTTATAGTGAGGTGATTCCCCGTGGATCGTGGGCCAAGTTCCACGAAGCATTCTGGTCCATCATCACCAAAGAATGGCCAAGTATCGACCAATGGCGCATTGACAAATACTACCTTTTGGTCAGACGGGTACTCAGACACAACTTCAAGAGATTGAGAGCAGAAAAGTGGAACGACAAGGACCTTCAGTCCTTCCTCGGGGTGTTGGAAAAGTACCCATTGAGTGGAGAAAAGCATATCCCCGTCGCGATGCCATACCATCTTTGTGATATCTACGTGGAGGAGTTGGAGACGGTCATTTTCGAGGAGTTGCAAGAGGACGATGAAGAGGGAAAGGACATTGAGAACTACAAGGAGGTGTTTGCCAAGAAGCTCGAGATTGTGGGAGAGACACCGGTGGTGCAAGTCATCAGTCCGTTCGAAAAATTGAGCAAGAATGCATTGTTGAAGACTTTGAGAGAAAAGTCAAAGGAGGATGTGTTGGATCACCAGCTCTTGAAGGACTGGGGTGTGTTTGGAGACGACAGTGACAGTGAGGAGGAGGAAGAGGAGGAAGAGTGGAAGGGATTTTAATGCATGATGCAATTCGCTTTGAAGAAGCGAGTTGTTGGGTAGTTCAAAATTATGAGTAACAACGCCTTGACGTAGTTGATGGAGAAAGCTGAATTTCAGTGTTTGGATACAATGTCCATTTTGCACATTTCAAACGGTAATCGCGATGGACAACTCTGAGAATCCCTACATTCCCAAGTACATCTCCAAAGTCCCGTGGTACCAGAAAGATGCCGCTGGTGAAGAGTACCTAGCCCACCAGAAGCATCACCCCGGCGAAGCCATCGACCATAGTCTTCCCCAGGCAGGAACTGGAATCAAGGACGAATTCGAGGTTCGCGATGACGTCCACGTGAAGAAGCTCACTGATTGGGACTCCAAGCGCGACCGATGGCACGGCTTCGATGCCAGCGATTGGAACAAGTCGGGCAAGAAGTGGGTGGATGTCAACAACGAGGAGGAAGACTCGGACAACACCGACTACGAGTTGGAGCTCGTGGAGCTCGGTCTCACCAAGAACGACCTACGGCGACTGGGTGGCAACAACGACGCCATTCGTGATCGAAATGACGTTCCCTCGTACATCTCCAACATCTCCAGTTCATCCAAGTTGAAGTACGACCCCAAGTCTCGACTCGCAGTGGACCCCTCGCGAGGGTACCTCAACGACCAGAACCAATTTGTTCGCTACCTCTCAGGAGAGGGCCAGAGTCTTACAAAGGTACAGCAGTTTGCCTGGGAGCAGAACAAAGCCTACGAGACCAAAACACATCGACAGAATCTCGAAAACCAGCTCAGTGCGTTGGGGCGGCCGGTAAACCACGACATCGAGGCGAACTTGGACCTCAACGTGGAGGCGAACCCGACTCTTCTTCTTAAGCGGTCTAGAGAGGAGGAGCAGCGCAAAAACGAGGCAGCGGTGGCCAAGCGGAGGGCCCTTCTCGAAAAGTACCAGAGTGAGCCAAATGGGGACAAAGCTGGAGAATAGACACGTCTACTTACGATAACGATACATACTTAGAAGTTTCTTCTACACGTGGAATAGAATACATGTATGACTTTTCTAGTTGTCCTCGTCGGAGTCGTCGTCACGGTAGCCGTGCTTTCTGATCTCCGCCAAGCGCTTGCGGGCCGCCCCCAAGGCATTCTCCAACTTGAGGATCTCCACCTGTTGCTCCATCTCCACCGTCTTGCCCTCGTATGGGGTCAACTTGCTCAAGTCAATGTCGTTGGAGGAGGTTTGGTCTTTTTGCAACAACAGCTGCACCTTGCTCACCAATGCCTTGCAGGCACCCGACACCTTACCTGAGGCGGTCTCAAGACCATCCTGGGTCTTGGAGGTGAAGGTGGCCTTGACCCTGGACGCGGCCACCAACTGGGCAGTCGACGCCGCCACCTCGTTGGACGCCACAATCAACTGCTCGTGCGAGTTGCTCTGTCTGATGACGCCGTCAGCCGTCTGGATGAGAATGTTGGTGGCGCCAGCCACTGCCTTGGACGCACTGATGAGACCCTCGGTCCACCGGTTGTTCTTTTTGTAGAAATCGGTTCTGGACTGGGTGCCCTTGCCCTTGCTGACAATTTCACGCTGGGACTCGGCCGCAGCCTGAATAAGAAGCGAAACGGCTTGCGTGATGGCCACAGCGGCAGACACCAACAGCTCGTGCACCTCGATGTTACCACCAGAGATGTTGGCGTTGGCCAAGAGGTCCTGCAAGAACTTGGACGCATCACTGACGGCCTTGGCGGTCAGGTCAATCTCGTTCTCGACAAGATCCTCCAAGTTGCCGTTGAAGTTGATGCCGTGCTTCGATCTCAAGCCGTCCACCACCACGCCCAATTCCTGGAGGTCGTGCTGGAGTTGCAAGTTGCTGTCGATGACCTTGTCCATCTTGTCCTCATCATCCTCGTACTGGCTCAACAGCTGGGTGGTGAGGCTCTGGAAAAACACCTCGACACTATTCAAGATGTTGGACACGAGGTACAACAACTGGTCCTCGACTTCCTTCGTGACGTTCCGACCAATGCCCTTGGTGTTCAACATGAGGTCGTTGATGGAGGTGGTTAATGACGAGCTGGTCAAGATAATCTCCGAGTAACCCGTGTCGTCGTCGGCGTACGACGCCTTACCATCGGCGATGAAGTTGTTGAATACCGACGCAAAGTCCGTGGCGGTGTCGGAGGCCAACTCCACAATCGACAACAAGTACTCGGGCGACGCATTCAAGTTGCCCGCCTGGACGGGGTCTCTGAGCTCGTACTTGGTGTCCTGCACTCTTTTGATGTTGTTTTCCAAGATGATGTCGATGAGCTTGCGCAACTTGTCGATGTTTTGAAGCAAGATGTGGTCGATCTCGGCATTGACAATCTCGTCCTGTTCGTTCCTGACGTTGGCTAGCTCGGCAAGTGCACTGTCCAAGGACTCCTGGGCAATCTCCAAATCAATCTCTTTTTCCTTCAACTTCTCCTGAAGATCGACTCCTCCCAACGACACAAGCTTCAAGTCACGCTCGTTGAGCTGGTTGGTCAAGTCGCTAATCTCCCGTTGGTGTTTCTCGACTATGGAAGACAAGTTCAACGACTGAAGACGCCCGCTCTCGTTGGCCTGGGAGCTGAGCTCCCGCACCTCGGCCTGGAGCTTCTCGATCTCCTGGTCCTTGGATGCTCTGATGCGGTCCAAGTCCAAGCGAGCCCTATCACGCTCGCGGATCAAGTCGGCCAACTCGATGTTCTTGGCCTTCAAGTCCTTTTCAAACTTCTCCTTCTTCAAAATGGACTCCTGGGCGCTGTTGATCTTTTGCTGGATCTTCTTGAACTTGGACAACAAGTTCAAGTGCTCCTGCCGCAATTGCGAGTACAACTTGGCGAGCGACTCGTACTTCTTGGACCAGTTGTTGATTTGCTCCTCGAGGGTTCTGATTTGCTCGTCCTTGGATGCAATCTGCTGCGTGGCCGTATTGTTGATGTTGGTCAATTCGGTCTCCAAAGTCTTCACCCGCGAGTCGTATTGCTGGAGAAGCAGCTGGTCGTTGTCGTACTGGTTCTTGAACATCAACAAGTCGTGCTCCAACTCACTGACACGCAGTTGTTGCGCCTGGGTTTGTTGCGCTTGCAAGAGCGACTGTTCTTGAAGAAACCGCTGTTCCTGTTGGCGCTGCTGCTCCTCGAAGATCCTCTGGCGGTTGGCCTGGTCCTCGAGCTGCTGCTGACGCTGCAACTCCAAATCCTGTTGGATACGTTGCTGCTCCTGTTGTTGCTGATCAAAGATGCCCGTTTGCTGAAGAAAGATGGAGTCCACTGGAGGTGGGGCCTCGGCCGGCGTGTTGTATGCCGACGTGGGCTGCGACGACAACTGCGACGTCGTCTCGACACTAGGGGGCCGCGAGGGCACCGCCGACCCGTCCTCCGTCACCTGGAGATTGGGGGGACTGTTGGACAACCGAGGAATGGTGATCAAGCTGGTCAAGAACTTGATGGCATGACAATCGGTGTAGAAGTCCCGCAACATGAAGTGCTGCGAGTCAAACCGCTCAAACAACACCTGGAGGGCGTCGTCGGCGCCCAATTGCGAGTACATGGCCCGCAACATCGACGTGCAGAACTTGTAGATACCATACGACTCAGCCACCAATGGTACCAATGCACTCACCTTACAGAGGTTCTTGGGGGTCTGGTGGATGGTGGCAAATACAAGTTTTTGCAAGTTGTCGATGGCATCCTGCAAGTCCATCAATTGCAAGATGGACTCGTAGCCCTCGTTGGGGTCATTGACTGCCCGCAACGAGATGTACTCCTCGTACTCAAACATCCCATTGAAGCTGGGATTGTTGCGGTGGAACTCCAACTTTTGCAAGAGGAAGCGGTTGTACTGGGAAATCAACCGGCCGTACGCTGAACCCTGCGTTGGGAACACATTGGACAATGAGGACAAAAAGTCCTTGTTTCGGTAGGCATCTTTCAAGGTGTTGGGGTGTCCCTCCTGCAACACCTTGTGGATCATGATCAATGCCTTGAACAATTGGATCTCGTCGCTCTGGAGAGGCTGGATTTTCACGGCATTCCAAAACGCCCGGGAATTCTTGTGGTCCCACGTATACACGATACATGCCCGCACGTGCTTTCGCTTGGGAGGAACCTCATCGGACGAACATGCCTTTTTGACACTGATTTGTAAATCCACTTCGGCACGACTCATGTCAGTGGGTGTTCCGGATGTCGGTGTTTTAGGGGAGAGCGAGCGCACGTGACTACTCAGCCTTTGCCTGACTACGAAGAACCACGAAGTAGACACGCAGTATCTACTGGGGCAGTGAGGAACAATCGATTCTTACGAGCCCAGTGATGTTCCTTTTTGTGGAATTGGTGTGGGCGGGCGCCGAATATGTATTGAAGGCCTGCTCATCTTCTATATCTGGTCTTTCCAAAGTCAAAGGGCAAGTACTTGTACTTGATCATATGCTGGATCTGCTTTCTCATGGTCAAGGCAAACAACGTCAAGAAGTACATCAAGAGAATGGGCCAGAATACGGGGATGTCGAAGATGGAAAAGAGCGACAACGCAAGCGAGAGCGCCGTGGCCCGCGTGGCGTTGTACCAGAACTTGAACTCGGGCAATCTTCTTATGAAGGGTCTGAATTCCTCGTCTTCTTGTTGGGTCTCTTCAGGAACACCCTCTTCGAGGGACTCGCTGCGGGCCTCTTGTTCCAACGATGGGTCGAACTTGGGGGTCAAGAAGGCCAAGAACAAACTCAAGAGGTAGATGCCGAGCGCATAGCATATGATGTACCACCCCTGCGTGACAATGATTCGGAGAAGGAAGATGGTGAGCAAGGTGCCGAACGCACTCCATCTTCTCACGGTGAAGGGGACCAGCTGGTCCAACAATTTCTGGTATGTGACCTTGAGCTTGGCGTACTCTTTGAACACGGCCGAGTCCTTGACCTCGGTAGGAATCTCCATCTTGAAGTCGCTCATTAGAAGTAGCAAAAGTGAAAAAAGCGCGCTGTTAACTATGTACATTTAGGCTAGGAACGCGTCCTTTGTTCTGCCCACAATCGAGAGTCTGCGGGTTTTTGGGTCGTACTTGCGAACCACCGCCACGCCCTTGGGGGGCTTGGTGGGATCTGTCACCTCCACCACGGTCTCGGCCACGGTCTCGGGCAACACCGCGGGAAGGTAGGTTTGGGTGAGACGGGCCTGCTCTTCCTTGGAGAACACGCCGGGGGTGGAAATCAACTCCTTGATGGTTTGTCTGTCGGACTTTGAAAGCACCCTGTTGGCGAATTCTTGTAGCGATGCAGAGATGGAGGCGTGTTTTTCTTGCACCTGTTCCTCGGTGAGACGAGCGTACACCACTCCGTGCTCAGTGACGGAAAGCTTGCCGTCAACGAGGGCAGCCAACTCGGTGTATTTCTTGGACTGCGTGGCAACCTCTTCATCGGAGATGTCACCTCGTTGGCGGGCCAACTTCAACTGGTAGATGTAAGAGAATGTGGTTTGCGCCGCGGCATCGGCCTCGGTATTACCAAAGCGCTGTAAAAGAGTGATGTTGAGGAGACGCTTGGCAGCTTCCTCATCTGTGATGTCAAACTCCTCGAGGGCGCTGGCAATGGACTTGAGAAGGGCCTCGTTTTGGGCAGTTCTCTCGGCGTTGATTCTCTCCAACTCGGGCTGTTGCAACTGCTCCTTTCTCGACATGCTGACCTCCTCCTTCTGTGCCGCCACCGGGTTGGTAATTTCGTCATACCCAAACCGTCTCACCCGGGGCTCGAAGTGGGGCGTGGGCAACTTCACATCCTTTCGTAACGACACCCCCACGTACTTTCTCAAGGGATGGAATGGATTGAGGTAAAACCGCACGTAGCCCGGCTCAACGGCGAAAATGGTGTGGTCCCTTCCGATGCGAACGTTTTCTCCAGGATGGATCTTGGTACCTCTCTGTCTCATGATGATTTGGCCGGGCTTGACGAAATTACCCTCATGCACCTTCGGGCCGAGTCTTCTACCGGCGGAGTCGTTCTTGTTGGTTTTGGATCCCGACACCTTCTTGGTGGCGGTACGAATCTGCGTTGCCACCACGGCAACGGACCCGGATACGCCAAGGTTGAGGCGGGTGAACCTGGTTATAAGAGACATAAATTTTTCGTCGTGCGCCGCGACTTTTTTGGAGCTGCGAGAAGTGATAGATCAGTCGTTCTAAATCTCCCCAGGTAGCCGTAACTCCTCAGCGACTAGGTAAAAATTAATTATGTCTTGAGTCGTTTTCACATTGCCATCGCCTCGTTCCTCGGCGAGGTCTAAAAAAATGCGCGGACCGGGAATCGAACCCGGGGCCCAACGATGGCAACGTTGGATTTTACCACTAAACCATCCGCGCAGCTCCGCGACGGGGAATCGAACCCCGGTCTACCGCGCGACAAGCGGTAATTCTAGCCACTAAACTATCACGGACTGCTATGGCGATGAGGCCCCGCCAGCAGACAGATTCTGACAAACAGTGGTAACAAAAGCCTACGACTCTGATTTGTGGAATAGAGTGGGCGTTGGTGTTAGTTTGTGTTGATAGGTTTTTTGGCCGTATACTCGAAAGGTTTGGCCCATCGCGGATTCGCGGCATTGCAACATGGCAAAGAAGAAACAGCCCAAGGTCGAGCCCCTGCCCGAGCCGAAGGACCCCAAACTGAAGAAGAAGGATGACAAGAAGAACCCGAAGGAAGAAGATCCTCTGAAACCTCTCCGCGGGTTGGTAATTGGCGACAACTTTGGCTGGACGGGAAAGCTTCCAGCGACTTTGGTCCACGAACATTGCCAGAAGCTCAAGTGGCGCAAGGTGATCTTTGACATGAAGAAGACCGCCAAGGGGTTTGTTGGCATTGTTGATCTATCGTGGGAAAACCCCAAAACCAAGGAAGTGCTCCACGTGAAGATGATGCCCGATGACGAGCTCTACGAGCCCAAGGCCACCACCAACGAGGCCCGCCACTACGCCGCCACCTACGCGTTGCACCGGCTCAACTACATCAAGAACATGAAGATGCTTCTTCCCCTTGTGTTTAGGGACTACTGGGTGGAACTAGAGCGGAGGCGGGTGAAGGTGTTGAAGGAGAACAAAAACCACCACGACAATATTTATAATGTGGATCCGTTCAGCGTGGTGTTGAGGCAGAGAGAAGAGAAGCAGAGGGCAGAGAAGGAGCGCATGGCCAAGCAGCACCAGACGGCGAAAGTCCAGCAGCCGACAATGAACATCATGGTGGGGAAGACGCCGAAAGCGCCTTCCAGAAACGAAAAGAGCCAACGAAGCGAGACACCTTCTGCGCCGGTGCCTCGATCGGGCGCCTCGTTCCCCCGAAAAGCATGGGACAACGCCCCCCTCTTGGACTTCCCCTCGGAAACACGAGTCGCCCTCGAGCATTCCATCAAGCACCACATCGAGTGGGTGGACCACACGGTGGAGTCTCAGCCGGCGTCAAGTGTAAGGGACAGTATTGTTCGTCTCGGATTTCGGGAGGCCCATGTTGACGAGGCGCTCAAGTTCACAAACACGTTCATTGACGCCCTCGAGTGGTTGTTGTTCTACGTGCCGGAGGACGATCTCCCCTCCTTCTTCTCGCGGGGAGACAAGGACACCTCGGTGTCGTTGAAAATCTCCAAGGACATCCAGTACGAGTACCGCCTCAAACGGCTTGCTGAAAGTGGATTTGATGAAGACGAGATCCTTTCGGCTCTCGAAGATTGTAACCACAACGAGGTGGCGGCCGCCATTGCCCTCACTTACCGTACAGTTGACTACAGTGCTGTTGGCGAACCTAGTGAGGATAGCACCCAGATGTGGAACGACGAGATTGATAGTTTTGCCGTCATCGGCACGTCTGAGGTGGTGAACCACGACGACACCACCGCCACCATCAAGCTCGCCCCAAACAAGCTTGAAAAGAATCTTTTGGCGCTCAAAGCATTCAAGCCGGCCAACTACCCCAATGACTTACCTGGACTCCAGGTGGTGGTGACCAACCCGCTGTTCAAGCTCGCCAGCTACATCAAGTTGTCCATCGTACGAGAGCTTGTGACCTTCCTTGTGGAGAGTGGGTATGTGGGTGATTGTTGTTTGTTTGCGGCGGTGGAGTGGCTCGAGGACAATATCTCGCGGGTGATTGCCAACCCGGGGCCCTTGGCTGCCAGCACGAGTCTTCAGAAAAAGGCAATCACCACAGGATCAGGCAAGGACAAAAAGCAGACCGCCTATCGGTCCCGAAAATACAGCGTGGACGAGCGCAGGGCCCATTACGAAACGAGGCAAGCCAAACCCGAGATGTCACGCAGCCTCCAGCAGAGGCAATCGTTGCCCGCCTGGGCCAAGAAGGACGACCTTGTCTCTGTCATTAACAGCAACCGCGTGACGTTGGTGACCGGAGAGACCGGTTCCGGGAAGTCCACCCAAATTGTCCAGTTCATTCTTGACGAGATGAACAAACACGGCAACTTCGACGGCACCATCATGTGCACGCAGCCTCGAAGAATCTCCACTATTGGACTTGCCGAGAGAATCAGCGACGAGCGCATAGACAAGTTGGGCCTGGAGGTAGGGTACGTCATTCGAGGCGAAACCAAAACCAGCGCCCTAACTCGGATCACCTTCGTAACTACGGGTGTTCTTCTTCGCATGCTCCAGCTGTTCCTCTCGTCAGAAAGCTCGTCCTTGTTCAAGGACATTGAGTACATCTTTATTGATGAGGTGCACGAGCGGTCAGTTGACAGCGACTTCCTCCTCATCATCATCAAACGAATCCTCCACAAACACAAAAAGCTCAAGGTGGTGCTCATGTCGGCGACCATCGACAGCCAGCTCTTTGACAAGTTTTTTGGTTTCCCCGTGAACCATATACATATCGAGGGGCGCACGTTCCCCATCACAGACCACTACTTGGGGTCGATTCTCGAGGACATTGACTACACCATGGAGACTCGAGACGGCGAAGTGATTGCGCCAAAGCCGGACTCCCATTTCTTCAAATCCGGGCAGCTCAACTATGATCTTGTTGCCCAGCTCTGTGTGCACATTGACAAGAAGCTTGCCAACTCGCAGGGATCCATTCTCGTGTTTCTTCCCGGTATCATGGAGATCAGTCAGTGCATCCGGGCCATCGAGAAGGTGATGGACGCCTGGTGCCTTCCGTTGCACTCGGCGTTGACGTCCAAGGACCAGAAGCGGGTGTTTTCTACTCCACCAAAGGGCCTCCGAAAAATTGTTGTGTCAACCAACGTGGCCGAAACCTCCATCACCATCCCCGACTGTGTCGTTGTGATTGACAGCGGGCGGTCCAAGCAGGTGTTTTACGACTCCAACGTCAACTCCACCAAGTTGGTGGAAAACTGGTGCTCGTACGCAGAAGTCATGCAAAGACGGGGTCGTTCCGGTCGTATCACCGCGGGAACGTGCTATCACCTCTACACCAAGGAAACAGAGCGAGAGATGATCAGACACCCGGTGCCGGAGATCCGCCGCATTCGCTTGGAGAACTTGTACCTTATTGTCAAGTCGATGGGCATCAGTAATGTGGAGGGCTTTTTCTCAGGAGGGCTCGACGTGCCCGACGCATCGGCCTTACAAAAGTCCCAGGCCGTGCTCAAGGAGATTGGCGCTCTCACCGAAAGCGGCACTCTCTCGCATCTCGGAAAGTACCTCTCGTATCTTCCCACCGACCTTGCCAGCGGCAAGTTGTTGATTTATGGGTGTATCTTTGGCTGTGTGGAGATTTGCTTGACGTTGGCGTCAATCATGTCGGCAGGTAGCCCGTTCCTCAACTCATTTGAGCTCCGGGATCAAATCAAACAGGCCAAGGCGGCGTTTGCCCAGAACCACGGCGATCTCATCGGCGCAGCGCTTGCCTACACCGAGTATGAGCACGTTCGCCGCAACGGCAACGCCAAACGCTTCATCGCCGATAATCACTTGTCTTTCATTGCTTTGAGAGAAATCTCGTCCAATAGAGCGCAATTTCTCTCCAACTTGAAGGACATGGGGTTCATTCCCTTGAACTACTCCGCCTCTGGCCACTCCAACCGCAACAACGGCAATCTCGCGTTGGTGCGGGCCATCATCACCGGTGCATTCTACCCCAACATTGCCCGGGTGCAGTTGCCGGACCCCAAGTACGTGCAACTGTCGGTGGGAGCCATTGAGCAGGACCCCGACTTCCGCCAGGTCAAGTACTGGGTGCGCAACGACCAGTATGTGGACAAGATCCGCAGAAACGACAACCTTGACGGGGACCTCCCCGCCAACCGGGCGTTCATCCACCCCCTGTCACTCATGTTCACCCGCATACAAAAGACCCTTGACATTCCCGACTTGGACAAGTACAAGCGGGAGGACGGCACCATCGATTTGGAGCAGGCCCGTCTTCACTATAAGCCGGACCTCACGCCGCAGGCGCCCCAGGGCCTTCTGCAATTCAAACACACCTTCGTTGTGTATGCAGGATCGTCCTACACCGACAAGCTCAACCTCCAGGATGTGACCCCGACCAGCACCCTTGCCGTGTTGCTCTTTGGCGGGCAGATTCGCTACGACCTTAGCAATCTAGTTGCCCAAAACCAAAAGTCCCCCGGCATTGTGCTTGACCACTGGGTGCCGATTCGCACGTGGTGCAAGAACGGAGTGCTCATCAAGCGGATCCGGGTGTTGATTGACCAGGTGATTGAGAACATCTTGTCGAGTCCCAACGAAACAAGCGGGGCAAACGCGGAGATTCTCTCGGTAGTGGAAAATATGTTGCAGCCACCGCGATGAGCCGTTTTCGGCAATCGCGCAAAAGTCCGCTTACTAAGTGTGGCTCAAAGATCAAACAACGATATCACAGAGCATGAGCGACGAGACGTCGCCGCTCCTCAGGAAGGACTTGGACAGCCTGTCTACGATCCTTGCAGATGTCGACGACTTGGCGAAGCTTCCCCAGGTTATTGTTGAGACCGTCCCACTCGTCGACGACCCCAGCGAGCCCGTTCTTACCGTCCGCTTCTTCATCTTGGCCGTGGTGCTCATCATCCCGGGGGCAGTAATCGACACCCTCAACGCATACCGGACCACCTCGGCTCCGTACTCCATCTTTTTTGTCCAGATAGTAGCCCACTGGGCGGGCAAGTGGCTTGCAAAAACTCTTCCAAAGCAGAACATCCGTGTTTTGGGCCATTCGGTGTGTCTCAATCCCGGACCCTGGTCGATCAAGGAGACGGCTCTTGTTACCATTGCGGCAAAGAGCGGCGCAACCGGCAATCTAGCCACCAACGCCATTTCCATGGCCGAGCTCCATTTCCACCAGCACATCGACGCCAAGTATGCGTTGGGGTTCATGTGGGCCATCGTTTTCATTGGTTACTCGTACGCAATCATCGCCAAGGACTTTGTCCTATATAACCCAGAGTATACCTGGCCCCAATCGCTCATGCAAACCACCTTGCTCCAACTGCAAAAGCGCAGCGACGAGACCAAGAGCCCCATGCGGCTCTTCTTCTTTGCGCTCGCAGCCATGGCGCTCTGGCAGTTGCTTCCCGAGTACGTGTTCCCTCTCACGTCGTCGTTGGCGGTGTTGTGCTGGATGGCGCCAAGAAACCATGTGCTCAACTTCATAGGCTCGGGGATGGGCGGCATGGGCGTGCTCAACTTCTCCCTCGATTGGGCCAACATCACCTCTTCCATCATGTTGAACCCATACTGGATTCAGGTGATCCAGTTTGTGGCGTTTGTGTTCGGGGCGTGGGTGCTCATTCCGCTTGCCAAGTGGCTGGGGTGGTGGTTTTCCGACGGGCTCATGTCGAACAAGTTGTTTTTGGCAAATGGCACAGTGTACCCAACCGACCAGCTCCTCACGCCAAACTACCAGCTCAACCTAACCGCCTACACCGAGTTGGGACCAGTGCATCTTGGCGCCCAGCGGGCCTGGAACATCTTCTTCGACTACGCGGCGTATGTGTCGGGCATTGTCTGGATCGTGTTGTTTGGTTATAAGCAGCTTATTCGGTCCTTCGGGAAACAGTCCCGCCTGCAATATCAGGACAGGCTAAACAAACTTCACGCTGCATACGCGGAAGTGCCCAACCACTGGTACTACACGCTCCTCGGCCTTTCGCTCTCCATCCTTGCTCTTCTCTACACTCGCGATATGCTCTTCATGCCGTGGTGGTGCTGTTTGGCCGGTCTCGGCACCGGGGCTGTCATTGTCACGCCGCTCATTTACCTCTACGCCATCTCCAACTTCCAGATGCCCATTGGCGTGTTCAACGAGATGACGTACGGCCTCATGACCGAGCACCTTCCACAAAAACACGCTATAGGTGCAGCGTTCTACGGGTCCATCAGTGGGAACGCATGGTACCGTGCCCAGTACCACCTTGAGTCCATGAAGCTTGGCTTCTATAACCACCTCCCACCCCGCTACGTGTTCTTTGCCCAGATCTTTGGTGAACTCATTGGTGTGCCCTTCAACTACCTCGCCTTGAGGTGGGTTCTACGAACCAAAAGTGACTATGTCAGCGGAACCAGAGTCGACCCCCTCCACCAGTGGACCGGCCAGGCCATCACCACCTTGCACACCAACGCCATTCAGTATGCCGTGCTCGGACCCACCCGCCTCTTTCTGAACTACCCGTGGTTGCCGTATGGCTTCTTGGTCGGACTCGTTGCCCCCACCACCATCTTTCTCCTTCATAGGCGCTATCCTTCGCTTCAGTACTGGAACACCACCGTGTTCTTCTCCACCATGAGCCACTTCTACGGCAACATCTCCACGGGGTATCTCTCCAAATTCATTGGTGGCACAATCACCATGTTCTATGCATTCCGCTACCACCACAACGTGTGGAAACGGTACAACTATACCTTGGCGGCGGCGTTCGACACGGGCCTCAACCTCAGCATCTTGGTGGTGTTTGTTCTTTTCTCGCTAAACATCAACATGCCTCACTGGTGGGGGAATGACGAAAGGAGTGTGGAAAGATGTTTTGCATTATAGCATGCTGATCCGGTCCCGATACTTATTTATATACTATAGACCATCCACTTGACGTCCGGCTGTTCGGCTTTGAAACGTCGTAGCACCCCCACGTGATTGGATCACGTGACTCGCGCGCAAATTCAACAACCTTTGACTTGGTCAACATCAATCAATGAATACAGGAGGGAATGGCGCCGGAGTGCCGGGCTCCAATGACTTCAACTACAACCAGCTGGGCAACGGGGCTGCTGCGCGGCCGCAGAACAACCGTCCCATCAACATTCAACCCGCCCAGGCAACGCGACTTGTTCAAGAGCTCAAGAACGAACTTGCTCTTGCCAAGGCCGCTGGCGACGAAAGAGTGGCTCAGCAGCACTACAGCAAGGCCGAAAGTATCAAACAAGTACTCTTGAGGTATCAGGCTCAGCAACGTGCGAGACAGCAGCAGCAACAACAGGCCCAAGGCAGTACCCCTGGCCAGCTCAATCCATCAACCCCCAGTGCTGCTCCTCAGCAACAAGCTCCCCAGAATAGAGCGGTGGCTCAGACTCCCGCCACCAACTTACAAGCGGGATCCCAAGCTCCGCGCCAGGGTACTCCTGGGGCCATCGGGGGTGCTCCCAACAACCAAATCTCGGTGGAGAACTTCAACCAAGTCAAGGCTCGATTAATCAGTCTCGACTCGAAAATTAAACAGCTCAAGGCTGCCAAAGAGTCGCCGACATTGACTCCCGAGCAATCGACCGCCATTGATACCCAGCTCAATGATCTCAAGGTCAAATACGCCAAGTGCCAGAAGATCGCCATCATTATCAGAGACCAGCTTTTGAAGAGAAGCCAGGGCAACGCCAGTGCTGCCGGGTCACCCAACGCCACCGGATTGAAGTCGGCGTCTCCCCCGCAACTGTCACCAGCGACAGGCACCCCCATTCTGCTGAGTGTATCACAAAACGACACCCAGCCACCTCTCTCGGCCAACTTGACCAACCAAACTGCCACTCAACAACCCTCCCAGCCCACCAATGGCGACGTGGTGGGAAAGCCGCCCAGTGCCACCACTACTCCCAACACAGCCATTGCCAATGCCGCCGCTTCTGGTAAAGAAAAGCAGGGCACACCCACACCAGCGTCCAAACCGGTGTCGTCGAGCTCGTCCTCCGTCAATCTCTCAGGCATCACCAAGCCCAGCGTGCCCTCGATTCCCATCTCCAGCAGCATCAACGTGAAGCCGCCGCTTCCTGTCGTGTTGAAACCGGGTAACAACTCGAGGGCAACGTTGACAGGAGGCTCTGCCAATGGTCTTGGCCAGATTGTCGGGACCCCCTCGATTGTCAAGATGCCCACCTTCGACTTGGCCACCACCGGTGCCGGCGGCCCCATCCCCGATAGCGGCGGCCGCGTCCTCACCAAGAGAAAGTTGGCGGAGCTTGTCAACACCATCGGTGCTGATGAAGGTGATGGGGCCACTGGTATCGATGGCGACGTGGAGGAGTTGCTTCTTGACTTGGCCGATGAGTTCATCACTTCTGTGACTAACTTTGCCTGCAGACTAGCTAAGCACCGCAAGGTGGACGCCGTGGATGTTCGTGACGTGCAACTACACTTGGAGAAGAATTGGAACATCCGGGTGCCTGGGTACGCTATGGACGAAATCAGAGCCACCAGAAAGTGGCAACCCAGCTCTTCCTACAATCAAAAGGTTAGTGGGGTGGAAATCGCCAAGTCGGTGGACGGAAATATCAGCTAAATGGAGATGCCAAATGATGTGTTATTCACTGGCTATGAAGCCGTCGGTGGTCTGGGTCAAGACGTTTTCCTTGACCCAATACTCCAACGCCTTGGATGCAGAGTATGGTGTAATCAGCAATTGGCTGGCAATGTCGTCGGCCGTTAAGGCGGTAGTTTTACCAGAAAACACCGTAACGACCGACGCTTTATCGAGAGAGACCTCGTAGGTCTTTTTCCCGCCGGTGGTTTCAATCTCGAGTTTGGCCAAGCCCACTCCTGGTAGAGGCTTCAAGTACCGGCCCTTTTTGAGCAGCTTGAAGCCATCATTGAACGAAGAAAATGCCTTTTGTACTTCTGAAGGAGTAGACGAATCATCAAGTTCGGTATCGTTGAGGTTGACACTCAGCCAGTACAAGTGCGAGAGAATGGTGGTGCGGAACCATGGCTCAGCCGCCACCTGAGTGTTGATGTGGCGGCTGGACTCGATGTCTCGGATCATCACGTCCAACGTAGTGAAGCCGTTCTTGCCAAACCTCGCCTTCAACATGCTGAGTTGTTTTACGATATCATTGAGGTTGTGATCATGATGGCCAATGAGTCTGTTGCCAAATAATTTGGTGATTTCATCAACAAACACCTCGTTCAGATCGAAAATGGATATGAGCGACTCGATGATGTCCGACACCCGGCCCTTCTTGAAGTCGGGGAGCGCATCAATGGGGTCGGGTACCCAGTGTAGATCCAAGAGATCCTCGACGTCGACGTCGCCGTTCTTGCTCCGGGTGCTATGTCCCGTGGAGTTGGCCATACTGACATCTTCAGAAGTGACACTTTTTTGAAGTTCCTGTGCAAGCTCCACCAACTCATTAGCTTGGTCATCATTCAAGAAACCGTGCACCAACTTGATGATGACGTCGTCTCGGCCCTTGAGGTACCTTCGAATGGGACGGGCCACTTTATCCAAAAGCACCCCTTTGGGGTCAATTATGAGAAATGATTTGATGGTGGAGGTGTATGCAATGATGATGTCGACCGTGTTGACGCCCGAGTGGAGGAGGTTGTCGTGGCACGCCTGGATGAAATTATCCACAAGCTTAGATCTCTGGTGGGCCTGGACGCTCGAGCCCTTGCCGAGTTCTGACTGGAACCGAATGTGAGGCGAGACTCCCGTGTCGATGGGTTTGTGGGGAGTGACTCCGATCAGGAGACACTCGTGAAGTTCCTCGAGGGCTATTTTGGTGGCAGGGTGATTTGTCACAAGACTGAATACCTCCTTGATTCTTAGCGAGACGAGCTCGTCGTGGCCAATTTTTATAAGCTTGGTGAGGTACGACTGGTTGAATTCCGTCGACAGGAGCCGGATGATGATGTCGAAACTGGGATATAGTTCGCTTCGGATCCAGTCGTTAATCTCCTTGAGCACTGGCCGATCCCACACGCCACGACACGTCGACGACACAAACGATTGGATGCGTTCGATGGAGAGCTCAATCACGTAGTAGTTGAGCTCGTATACGAAGTCAATGCCAATGAGTGTCTTCATGATTTCTTGTAAACGCGACGTGGTGTAGTCCATACGTGTGAATAACGACTCGCCTAGGTACTGGCGTAGTAGCACGAGGAATTGAGACCTTTGGTCCTGGGTCAAGAACATTCGGAACAACGAGTGTAGGTTGCGCTGGAACAAGTCGTGGGCCAACAACCCCAACCCCAAGTAATCCACGTACTGGCGATAGTATACATGAATGCGCCTGATTATGCCGACGATGTTGATGAAACTGTCCACATCTGTGAGAGACAATACGAGTGGCTTGAAGTGTTGATCGAATTGTTTGCGGATTGAACTGACGTAGATGGCCACAAATTCGAGCTGAGCCTCTTCCCGGATACACGACTTGATGGCCGCCTTCACCCTTGGATTGGGGTCGGCCACCACGGCGTCGGAGTCCGTGGGGTAGAAGGGCTCGAGCCAGTCCATAAGACAGAGCATGTCGTTTTCGATTTCTTCAAGAGCCAAGGCATTTGCCTGTAGCAGCTCACCATTGGTGGTGATTGGGAGGATTGCATTGATTATACCCCGCGTTAGTGGGGTGCTTTCCATTTTGTTGCAAAGATGGTGGAAAGTGCGAAAGTTACAAACTTCACCAAATGGTATGAATTAAAGGTGCAAGACACAAACTAACGATCCAGGGGAGACTCTCAAAGGCGGTCATAAAGCAGCGCTTCGTGTCCATCTCCGAGACCGATGACACCACTGCCACCCAGTGGCTCGACAAATACAACTGGAAGCTCGAGAACGCAATCAATGCCTTCTTGAGTAACGGCGGCCAAACCCTCGGTCACCAAACCACAACAGATCAAGTTGACCCTCGTCTCGAAGAAATATTCAACAAGTACGCCGATGAGGCCGACCCTGAGATCATTGGCATCGACGGAACCCTTCGATACTTGGACGACTTGCAATTTGATCCCGAGCACTTCGTGAGTCTTGTGCTTGCCTACATCCTAGAGTCCCCTAGCATGGGTGTTTTCAGCAAGAGGTCCTTCTGTATCAAGTGGAGACTGTTAGGAGTGACTTCATTGGAAGCAATGCGTAAGGCGGTTGTCGATCATGAACACCTCGTCAAAAGCAGCTACCGCGAGTTCGAAAAGGTGTACAAGTTCACCTTTGACTTCATAAAGACATCGGCAAACGATAAGTTGGTGGACTCCGAATCCGCCGTCGCATACTGGAAGCTCATGTTTCCCATAGTACCGGAATTTGCTGGGTGTGGGGAGAGACTCCAGCAATGGTACACATTCGTCCATGAGAAGTATCAAAGAGGGTTCAGCAAAGACAGCTGGGTCATGTTCCTACAATTTGTCAACGAGATTGTTTCAAAAGATCCCGATAATCTCTCGGGGTACGACGAGATGAGTTCTTGGCCCAGTGTGGTGGACGAGTACATCGAGTATCTTCGAGACGAAAAGTTGATCGCATGGGAAGAAGCCTCACTCTATTAGTTGAGACATTACGAGGAAAGTCATTTGTTGGACAGACATCATATATTCTAGTGGCCCAGCACTAGCCCTAATTTAATAGACTGTCTATGCTTGACTTGCGCATCAACAACAATGCTTTGGATGCATCCTGGTCTGCAAGCTCATCATTGTCCTCCGACTTTCTTGAGGAAATTATCACGTTATTCGGGGTCTTTGACTTGAAAAACTTGCGCTGTGGATAGACAAGCGAGTCAGAGCTCGCCCTCGTGACTGTGCTCTTTGTGTTTCCATCATCAATGGCGGGATCTGGTAACAGGAAGACTGAGTTACTGGACAGGCTGCTGATGGTCGAAAGTAATGGTTTGGTGAAGGGTGAGACTCCACTAAGCAGGTTCGACTTCTTCCCCGTAGAGGAGAAGGAGAACGTGTTGTACATGCTGGTACCTTGAGGGCTAACCTTTTCAGAGCACCTGTTAAGCATTGACAACACCGGCGCCATGTCCGGAGTAATCTCTGGGCTTGGAAGGGGATTCAACGATGCAGAACGAGGTTGCTTCACAGGACGTAGAGACTCAGAATAAGACTGACCATCATCTTCTTCAGCCTCTCTGTCCTCCTCAATTGAAGCGATACCGTTGAAGTTTTTTTTTGTATCGGAATCCTCCTCCTCGTCCTTCAGATCGTCCATCAAGTCCTTGAACGAATACTCTTTGTCGATGTTGCGGTATTGGTTCACATCTAAAGGGATCTGGGTGAAGTTAATGTCGTAATTGTAATTGTCATGAGAGTTGAGGAGCTTATGCTGTTGCTGGATGATGTGATGAAGATATAGGATATACTCAACCGACGACTTGAGGATAGTGAGCTTGTACATGCCGTCAATTTTGTTGCTGTTGTTCGTACTGGCTTTCTTCCCGGGTGTGGACTGACCCTCGGCACTGTTCCGGCAGGCCGGTATGAGGTACTTCAAGGCTTCGAACTCACGGTTAATTTTGATTCTTCGTCTCTTCTCTATGATGGAGTGAAGTTGTTTTGTCTCATGCTTTCTCTTCGCCAACTCTTCAGAGTCCACGTTGGCCGAGGATCTTCGTCTCTTTTTCTTACTTGCAGCATTCACGCCACTATTGGAGGTCTGAAAGGATTGTGAAGAAGAAGTGTTGGAATAGTCATTAGTCAAGATCTCATAGTTGTTGTCATCTGCTTCTAGCTCCTTGTTCAAGTGAATGATCGTGGTCTTCAATACTGGGGGACTAGGGAGGTTGACGTTTGCCATAATGTGTGGTATCGGTACTCCAGAAAGGAGGGATTTCGTTCAGGATAAATAACAAGGGGACCCACGTTTGTCAGACGTCTGCCGTAGGGTCGTGGGAGCTTTTACGTCAAAAACACGTTTTCTCCCATTGCATAATTCGGCAATTGGTCACACGATGATACCTAATCGCTCATTACTTCACCTCACGGAACCGTTTCTGGGGCCAAGTCAAGCTGGTGGAACACCCATCATGTCATCTACACATCTACTCAGGAATCAAGCATGTCGCCTTACCCAATCGTCCACAACAACATTTAAGATAACCTCGTGGGCTGCCCCACCAAGAATTAATAGTCTTGTGCCCGCAGCCCACGTGTGCTCGAATTGCTGCAAGGCCCCACCGCCGCGCATTTCTTTTTTTGCCGATTCCTGGCTCGACACAGCCATTTCTTTAGATCGCGCATGTGGCCTCCTACAGTCGCATGCTCCAAACATCACTTGCGTTGTTTGATTTTCCTGAAGTCCGCCCCAATTTTGCATTCTTGTGCTGGGTATCTTGTGATCTTCTGAGGTTTGTCGAGCTTTCCTCTCGTGAGATCAGCGACTAGTCATCTAGGCCACACAATTGGTCTTGGCCTGCACCAACACCATGCACCAGCTGATTTTGCGACCATTTTGTACCTCTCTAACTAAAGTCACTCCTTGACTGTCTTCTCTGCTCACTTATGTGCTACTCTTGGGGCGCCATAATCCCAAGTAAAATTCAACTCGTCTCATTTGAGCATTTTTGACAATTCTGAGCGAATTTCCTACAATGGTTTACAACGACCTAAAAGGCACCCCTTTGTATTTCTTCAAATACAGCAAGTGAACATGTAATAAGAACCTCAGTGATGCATCATCAGTCAGTGGGCTTCACACACCACAAGTAATGCTGAACACTTGGACAGTCTAATCTATTGTGCAGACCCGTACACCAAAGGTCAACGTTGCCTGCACACATACTTTGCAAGAGATCAATAGGGTAGAACAACCGGCTTGATGTCGTGGCCAAGGAAAAGCTCCACTGCAGGATTTCCGAGCTATTGCGTGTATGGTATTTTAGACGACAGGTCCTCCGACATTCTTCATTTGATTGCATAGCTTCAAACCACAACAAGTTCTGAAGTGCTTCCCGAGGCTTGGTTGAAAATGATGTAATCTCTCACTTATGGCGCTATAAAACTGGAGGATGTCAGCCTCAACTACTTCAAGGGTATCCTCAAACTTGTAAAAGTATCTTCGTCATTGTCACTTGTCACGCTTTGTGCTCAACTAGGACCACTGAGCCACCTAAATGATTTTTATCTAAGAACAGTGTTTGGCAGAAGCCTTCCAAAGAGTCCAAAATCCGAATAATTAATGATGGAGAAGGTAATTGAGATAAGTACATATTGGTAGGTGCAAACACTTGATTCATCTAGTCATGGTTGCATGGAAAAGAACCAGGTTCCGGGCCGTGCAGGATAGGTGAACTACACCGAATTCGAACAAGGATAACTGATTAGCCCTGACGAGAAATAAACATGTGTTTGATGTAAACTGAGAAAATTGATGGCATGGGAGTCATTAGTTGTTAAGATGCTAGATCCCATTTTCACGACGTAGTGAACTTGGGAGAATGCTGTAAATAAAATTCCTTCTAGATATCTCCAAGTAGCAGAGGCCCAACCAGAAACTCATATCACAGTGCATGCCAACCCTGATGTGGTGATTATTGGGATAGTCCGGTGGCTTGCAGATGGTGCACGGGAAGTGAGGCAGAATTCACATTACAGCTCTTGTGCTCGATACCACTGGTCAAATATGACTTGAAAATCTCGGTCGCAACCTTGGACCATGTATGAAAGTCGCAGATATTCTTCAGGTCAATGGACTTTGAACTTTTCAGCTCAATGCTGGACCATTCTCAAAACAACAAAGACGGAGGCTTCTCAGGTAGAACCGTATCCATTGAAATGCATTGGCCTTGAAGCCCTTGAGGGTTTCTATGTTTTTAAGGATTGCTTAATCCATATGTATAGTAGAGGTCGGTCATGCCAAGGAAGCCGTTACCTGTTCTGTAAAATCTATTTGATACAAGCATGTTCAGGCATGTTCAGTAAGTGCACTCAATAAGTTATGCATCTGGTCGGCGACTACAACTTTTAATTCGTAGTACTTTGCGACTAACGAATTCACTCTGATTCTCAAGTATCAAGTTAGATAGGGCTGTAACGATGAGGTGCATCCAGATCTAATTTCTCGACTGATATCAAGATACTTTGTCAAACAGCCTCATTGACATCTGACATAATTGAATCAATTCTATTGTAGTGACCACCGTGTTCTGTGTTGATGAATTATATGGGAGGCCCTACAGGATTATCTACCCAAAGCAAATGCCGCAAGTTTACAAATGTTTTACTGTCTGGATAGACTTAGACTAACAAGGTTGCACACCGTCAGGGAGGGGCTGTAATCATAGCTGTCATCCATATTCACTATCTCCGTCGACTGAAGGTACTGTAATATTGTTTATTCTTTGACGTGGTACCAAATCTGCATGAGAGTTCATCGGACAACCTTCAGCGTGATTGAGACCGAATCATGAATCTTTTCCCAAATGAAAAAGTAGGAGCCTTCCCAGCAAGTGTCAAAACCAAGTTTCTGGCTCGAAGACAATCCTACGTAATCTCACTCATATCATGTACAGGTGCCTAACCTCGAACACAGGTTGCAATCATGCAATGCCCTTGATATCACATAGGTATGATAGATACTCAACGAACAAGAGGAGTAAGTTTTCGATTCGGATTGAAACTTGCTGGTGTCGGTGCTGAGAGACACTAACGTATTTGCGTAGTGTGATATTTGCAGTTTCTCAACCATTGACCACTTAAGTGCCGACTTACGATTTAGTAGCTGTTGTGCCTCATATCTGAAGGTCATCGATGTATTGCTGACTTCTGATGTCTTAAAAGCTATTAGGCGTAATTCTAATTTGGATTACCTCAAGTACACCCATCGAGAATACTTTAGTCAAAGCCTATAAGAAGTATAATTTGTCGAACTTGAAATAAACTCTTCAACCGCATTGCTAACGTTCATTCGTAATGAAATTGCAGGCACACCAATTGATTTTGATTGACTTTCTGACAAGTCCATGCATTGTACATGTTCTGCTAGTCACAAGCCATTAAATTCCTTTGAGTGTATCAAGTGACTGAATGATCTCTTCTCACGGAAGCGCTATCTTAAAGCCGTCTGTTTGTCATACTCCAATATGTCCCGTTATAGTTCTTGTGCGTATTGATTAATATGTTGCTTATCTGGTCATTCTATCATCTAAAATTATGTGGCTTGTGATGCATTCGTGAATTAGACACTCAATCCGAATTGAATCAGAGCATTTGTAATTCTGACTGCAAATTTTCACAGGAGGGGACCTTCTTATCGAAGCTAACCTCTACCAATCATGTGGAGTAGTTCAGGGGATTTGGAGCCTGACTGCAGCCCGTCTTGAAAACGAACTATCACTATAGGTTTTCGCAGATGGGATAGGTCCTTGTGATATTTCTTGGAGGTTCTCAGCCAAGCTTCTTGAGTCATCAACACCTGAATAACACCAGTAAGAGCTCTCCGTCAAAGTTTGCAAAATCGCCATTACCTTCATGACCTATCTTCGCCCGAGATTCTTTGGTAGCTGACATGATGCTCTATCGCCATTTCATCGTGAAAGGCCGGACACATCAGTATGTCATAGCCTGCTCTTTCAATCGACGCCGCACTGCAGCATAGTGTAGCTGCAAAAGCGAGGTAAGAATCATTACGAAACAGCCTATGAGATAATAGACAGAACTTCACTTCAACAATGAGAGGTACACGCAATGGTAATCCACTTACTCCATGAATAATGACAAAAGCTAGATTGTGGCCCCGATTCCTCACTTTTTCCTCATTATCTTCACAAATCGCAAAAATTCCAGTTTATTCACATATGAAACCCCACGAGAGTAGCGACCTAGACCTCCGGATAGGATTCCATAAGCATTGCTACGTTGGGCAACTTCCTTTGTCAAGGGGTGCTTGTGTAAGCGTTCATTATTCAGTATGCGCGCTAATCCTCCCTTCATGAAGCACTCTGCCTTTCAATTGGGTCGCCTCACCAAAGCTGCCGCATGTCAGAGAGCCTCACACTCCTTCAGGACGTATTCTACACGAAGCGAGTTTGATTTACCGCTTGCACACCTCAGGAGATCGAGGAAGCCATATGTCAACTGGAAAGTCACGTCCTTATTTTTTGCATTGGGTTGTGGGCTTACCTATAGCGAGGCTATATTCGATTACTATAAGGACTTCACTGCTCTAAGTGTCAAAGATGAGCTTCTACCTATACGGCTTGAGTACGAGCTCAAATCTCTTCCAATCTATCAGAGGTTGACTCACGCCGAAAGTGACAAATGGGTCCGGTTAGAGTCCTGGGAAAACCTTGATCATAATGTTCTCGAACACAAAGCTGCTAGGTCAGCTGTGAGAGATCAAGCTGAGTACCGAACAGAATCCTTGCATACCCACACTCTAGCACAACCGGGCGGTATATTGATCAAGCCAGTGATCTTTCACAACATTGAGACCGATGAGGGGGTTACCATCATCCATGTTGGACTGAAGTTGTGTGGTTATCCTTTCATTGTCCATGGAGGCATCATTGCTACGATTTTAAACGAGACTTTCAAGAGAAAAGCATCTTTGTGTAAAGAAACCGCCTCCTCACTCAAGGACGACTTCAAGGTAGACAAGATCTCGATCTCCTACAAATTCCCTACCTTTGCAAACCAATTCCTCATCATCAAAACGAAGCGCAAACCATCGTCTGGTGACGACAAGAAGCACTGCACCCTCGAGACGGTCATTGAGTCTCAAAAAGGGAGAACTTTGGTCAAAAGTGAGGCAGCTTTGACCGACACAGGAAGAGGCAAAGCAACTATTCGTAGCAACATAGTTGAGAGATGGTTCGGGTTCTGAGAGTCCATCAAGACAGACGACTACCGCCTACCGACATGTACACGTATAAATCTAGTTGTAGTACAAATGCGGTGCATAATGCGCTTTGCGAAGATCGATTTTTCAACTTCTGAATCATGCCTGAAGGAATTGAGACGGCCACTCGACGAATAGAGATTGTTGACATTAATGACCACGATGCATCGCAGGATCTGACGGAACCAATTGTTCCCCATGAACGTCAAATTGTGGACGACGTCATCGCTATTTGGAAGCTAGATCCTGAGACTGAATCTCTTGGTGTGGCCAAATTGCATGCTCTTGTCAAAGAGAGACACCCCAACTGGAACTTAGGGGAGAAGAGAGTGAAGGCTTTGCTTCGGAAGTTTGGCTTATTAACAAATACAGACCAGGAACAATTCACTTACGCCAATGAGATCAAGTCGGATATCACGCCAGATATCGAGCTACCAGAAAAGGTGGAGATTGTTGTCACAAAGAAGAGGGGTAAGTGTCTTTATGCTAAGAAGGACATCAAGAAAGGTGAGCTTATATGGCAAGAGACCGAGCTCTTCTTTGTGCCCCCCCTAGAGAATGCCGAGCTCATACAGTTGGGCAAAGCTTGTTCCTACTGTGGAAAGGTATTGACCCAGTCTTCAAGAAAGTCATCTGGAGCTTCTGTGTTGAGGGGCTTGGACTGCAATGTGTGCCCAGAAATTTGGTGCTCTCAAGCATGTAAAAAGGTGGACTTCATCATGCATGGATTGTTGAAGCACAACGTATACAACCCAAACAGCAAGAAGTCGAAGAAGATCGACTCAGAAGCTTTCCACGATTTGCATAAGTACTGCGTTAAGGAGCAATGGAATGCGTTATATGCCATCACCTTGATTCATGCCAGCATTATACTGGACAAAACAAATGTCAAGGGAAAGCAGTTTGGCTCCATGGCCCTGGTGTCACAAGCAGTGAGATACAAAGCACTCAGCTCATCGGCAGGTGCCTTTGATAGTCTACAAGGTGGAGCTTTATTTGTTCAAGAGCAACAGGAAGAGTTGTGGAACGAAGGATATAAAAAGTTCTCAAGCGTTTTCCCGAACAAGGACGGTAGTGGCGTTACATTCGAAGAGTTTTTGGTCATGATGGGGACTTACAACATCAATAACGTGGACAATTGCATCTACTTGATTAGAACCCACTTGAACCACAATTGTGATCCCAACACAGATGTCGTGTCTTCCACGGGCTCCAGAACAGAGGGTTTAAAGGTGTATGCGGCAAGGGACATCAGAGCTGGGGAAGAACTCACCACCACGTATGTCAACCCGAGTCATACTTTGGACCAACGGCAGAGAGAGCTCCGAGTCAATTGGGGTTTTATCTGTACTTGTGAGCGTTGTAAAAGTGAAAGAAAGGAGCAACATAGGAGAAAGTCGAGCTCTGCCAAAGGAGCTGAGAAAGCTGACATTCGCAAAATGCTTGCCGAAACTGAAGGTTCTTTGGATGGTCAAGGATTCGAGTTGGAGATACCACAAGACGCAAACAGAGAGAGAAGAAAGTCAGTACGCTTTGACGAGAAAGTAACGGTCAGTAAATAGAATGCACTACAGTGCATGTCAGTCATTTTCCGCGTATAACTAAAATGAGTAAGTCCATCAAGGATGCAAAAAAACAGCTCCGACTCCTTGTCAAAAGTCAGCTCAGCAATTTGTCCCAATCTGAGATAGCATCTCAGTCTCGACTGATCACTCATCAATTGGTCGAGATGTCACAGTTCAAGCAAGCTCAGAGAATTGGATTATACATGAACATGCCGCTGATGGAGGCTCAGACAGGGGATCTCATACAGCAATGCTTCAATGATTTAAAAGAGGTTTACTTGCCAAAGTGTGTGAGTGAAGCCACCGAGGATCGGAAACGAAACCACTTAAACTTCTTGAAAGTCCCAACCTACCAAGACGTTCTCTCATTAGAACCACAGGGTCCTTACAAGCTCTTAGAACCAACGACAGGTGTGGACATACTATCCACTGATGGCTTTGATCTCATAATAGTGCCAGGGGTCGCCTTCACGAAACATCGAGAGAGGATTGGTCACGGAGCAGGGTTCTATGACGAGTTTCTCGGTACCTATTACAAGAAGTTCGGGTCGAAACCTACATTGATCGGCATAGGCTTGAACCAACAGTTGGTGGAGCACATACCAAAAGAAGAGCACGATTGGGATCTTGATGCATTAGTCATTGGTGACATTGGGATATTTTAGACAATCCTCAGTGAATAAATTGTTGGGTGGGACAAGAGTATTATAGTCCAGAAGTGGAATGAGTAGAAAGTGTTGGCAAACTCGGTCAGTCACGCTGTAGAATGCCCACGAAACAATTCTCCAACATACGATCGGCGTTAACCCAAGCATGGTACTTGTTGAAGAGTGCCGTGCCGTCTCTGCCAGCACATTTGAGAATCTCGCTGACTCCACCAGGGTGAAAGTTAACGTACGGTGTGATGTTGAAGACTTTGCCGTTAATACAGGTCCAGCAGTCATCAATAGACTTGTGCGATTTGAGCTCCTCTTTATCAATACGGACATAAGGTGGAGGGGGAGTGTTTAGTGGGACGCCCCGAAGTACGTGTTTCGGTGTATTTCTGTTGAGTTCCGCCCAGTCGAGAGGGGAGTGACCAGGCTTGAGGGCCACTTTTTGGCGGGGTTGTCTGCCTGGGACGGCGAGACTACTTGATGCAATTTGAGGGGAGTTGGCGGTCGGAAACAACCGGTGCGTTTGAGCCGGTAGTTTTCTTGATGATTCGGTTCTCAGTTCAGTATTTATCGGAGACGGTAGGTTCAATTTGGGGTTGTTGTCAGTCATCTGGGAATGCGTGAGATGATGCTTGATTTCGCGACACTTCTATATTATTTGCGGAAAGCATTAACTAATGGCTCTTGACTTGCTTTCTGTCAACTCGTTCATAGTAGAGCATGTAAACGCTCTCGGTCTCACAGAGAACCGAAGCTCGTGAAACCTCAGTGACTTGCGCGTCACTGATTCTCCAGTACGGATGCTTGATAAGTGAGGGAATCTTCTTCATCTTGACCTTTTCTTTCGAAGCCTGTTCCTGTTCGGCGGTCTTCTGACTGAACTTTTCACTCATTGATTTTTCAAGGTCCACACTGGAGAAATAGTCGTTCTTTATGTCATCCAACAAGACTTCGGCTGGGGTCGCCAACCCTGAGTGAATGATTTCTTGCACATTGGCGTGCTCTGGGTCCGCTTGGAACACCGAAGGACGGCGACCCATCATTGTCGAAAGTTTGCGGCGGAAATGACCACCATCATTGTCGATCAAGTCAGCACCCAATGCCTTGCTCACCAGATTGGACCGAGCGCTGTCTGAACTGGACGATGACCCTGATCTGACTTGAGAAGACTCAGTCGTGGTTTGTTGATCGCTGCTTTGCTCTTGTCCGTCGTCGGTGATCTCTGGTGACAACTTGAAGATCTGACCGTTCTTGTCTTTCACGTAGAGAGGCTTTCGCTTGTAGCACTCGTAGTGACCCTGAGTGTGAGATCCTTGATGACGCACAACCGCTTTTAATCTATACTTGTAGACATCGTTGTCGTTGAACTTGAAAGTCTTGAAGTGTTGCTTGAGATCGTCAGTCTGATCCTCGGTGATGGGGGCGTTGTTCAACGTCTCAGGCGCACGAAGGGTTGTGGAATTTGACACCACATCGTCCTTCGAGGACCGCTTCGTTTGTGTCTTGAGAGTGTGGCTGGTAGTCTTGGAGGAACTCGACTCCACACTGGTGAGAGATGCCTCGTCGACCTCCTGGTCGTCGTCGTCGTCACCTTCAGTGGTGGTACCAGCCGTACCTTCGGTGGTGATCTCTTCTTCTTCATCTTCTTCCTCCAGGCCCTTCTCGTCAATATCTTCTCTTTGGTTGTCGGCGTCCTCCATGTCATCGACATCAGTGGTCAAGACCTTAGACTTGATCTCTTTCAGAGTGAGGTTTTCCTGAGCAGCAATTGCCTGAAATTGCTTGAGCTCTTCGTGGTACTCATCACCAATGGACAAGCTCAAATTGTCTCTGAAGGCCACACGGCAGGCATTTCTGGTGACGCTGACTCCGTTGAAGGTGGATCTGGACAAGTGCAATCCAAAAACTTTTGGGGGCTTGAGAATCTGCGATCTTCTTAGAACTGTCGACGTGATGGTGGAAGTGTCAAAACTGCCCTTTTTGTAGGTTTTGACGAACTTCTCAAGTTCATCGGGGATATCCTCATTGATACAGAGCTTCTTGTCCTCATTCAATGCCTTCAATTGAGCGACCTTTTTGGCCTCCTCCTCATTCAAGTCTGGATGTGCGTGTTCTTGATGAGCCAAGATGGCCGAAACCCGGCATTTCAAGCACTGGTACCCGTCGATGGACTCCGACTCGTTCTCATCGAGCAACGTCTCCAAGTTGGTGGAGATGGTCTGGGGTGTATGAAGAGTGAGCATGAGGAACGGAGTGAAGTTGGGCTTGGACGAATGCTTACAACTGAGGCACGTCATTTGTGAAAGCACCAACCCACTGAAGGGAAACTCTGAAATTTCGATTTTGGAAATGGCGGAGTTGGGGAAGGACGTCTTCAATGCACCGAGAATCTTGCCAAGGATGATATTCTCGTTCTCAAGGGTTTCATTGATGAGCTGAGTCAATTCTTGAGCGTCGTGCTGAGATTTGGAGATTTTGGCATTGAAGATGCGTTCCAATGCATGGAGGAATGTCCATACACTAATTGTTCTCGAGCTCATTTGAGTTTCTTGAAGCTTTTTAACAATCAGTGCCAATGCAAAGTGCAAGGGGATCTCAACCTTGTCGATGGTCTTTTTGAACTTGGAGCTGCCGGTTTCCAACTCTTTGGCAGGGATAAGAGACTTTACATCGATTTTGTTTTCAGCAATGAATTGGGCAATTTGCCGATACGATGCGATAGTCCGGTTGAGATACTTAGTTAACCCCGGGAGTGCCGAATATGCCTGGATTGATGAATTGGCGAAGCAATCATTTCTCATGTTGATGAGTCCGGTGGTGTACTTATCCGGGCGTTTTGTGAACATCTTATCAGATCTGGATGGGAAGATTATCGGGGCTAATATGTAAGCGACGATGGGAACAAATGAACAGAAGATAATTAGTTGGCGTCGCTGCGAGTCTGAGCGAGAAGTCCAAAGGACGTGATACAAATAGTCTGGGAGATTGAATGCAAATTCAGGTTCTGTGGCTGTAGGTGGTTGCGCAGAATGTATTAATTCGAAAAGTTTCGGTATCATTCACTCGAGAGTTCGCGGCCCCACACAAACAGAAATAATCCCGGCTTCATGCATGGAAGACCCGCAACTGGGGAAACACGGGTCAAAATCTCCGAATTACCAGGTTGAAGTATTAAGTATTAATCCTGGGAAAATCGGGTGGATCAAAGAAACAGTCATCCATCAACGACTCTTGTAGCATCTCGATCTTTCAGCCTCGATATACTTTGTGCACACCATGGCTCATGGTATTCCTTTTCTTTGGTGCACAGATTTTGGGAGACTAATTATTTGGGTGAGACACCATGAAATTCTCCCATTCTTTGCAGTTCAATGCTGTACCTGAATGGTCGTCCAAGTACATTGCTTACTCGACGTTGAAGAAGCTCACCTATTCTCTACAGAGAGATTCATTGAAGAAACAGTCGTATGACTTGGAGGAATCCGCACACCTTATCTCCAACGAAGTTTCTGGAAGACGAGACGATGACCCAGCCACGGTATTCTTGGCCGCTTTGGATGCCGAGTTAAAGAAAATCGATTCTTTTTACATCACTCAGGAAGAGCAAACTTTCACTAGCATTGAGGAGCTTGTTGTGGACATTGAGAACTTCGAGAAGGATGTGAGTATCGGAAGCAGGAACAACTCGACATTCAACCAATTCTCGTTAAACAAATCAAGACTGAACGAAAGTGCAAGTCCCACCCGCAGAGACAGCCTGGAACCATTCCCCAACAATGCGACGACCGACCCCGAAACGGAATTCACCCAGGGGGACGACGACGACGATGATGACGACGACGACGTCGAGGCCCGTTTCTTGCTGGAAGCCAGAGGCCGGTCCAAGTCGAGAGGAAGCGAAGATTTGCATAAAACAAAGTCTCTTGACAATTACTTAAAGTCACCCAATGCAGTGTGGAGCGATCTCAACAACAGCGACTTGCCCCCTCAATTGATGTTGTTGTCCGAGACCAGAGTCATACTCAGAAAGCGGATCATCGCTCTCTTCACCAACATCTCGGAATTGAAGTCATTCATCGAACTCAATCAAACTGGTTTCAAGAAAGCTCTCAAAAAATTCGACAAGTCTTTAAACACCCTGTTGAAAGACAAGTACCTCGCCGAATTACCTCAAAAGTCATACATTTTCCAGATATCCACCTTGGAGAAAGTCAACTCCAACATCGAGTCCTTAGTCAAGTTGTACGCATTGATTTGCAATCACGGCAGCGACCTTGATACTGCACGCTCGGAATTGTCGATCCACCTCAGAGAGCATGTTGTGTGGGAGCGCAACACCGTGTGGAGAGACATGATTGGGTTGGAGAGAAAAAATTACGCCGCCAACTCGTCCCTCAAAACCTCGAGATTGGTCGACCGCAACAAGGACGAGAAGTCGTCGGCTAATTCATCCGTGGCCTCGTTCAACACATCGTTGAGGAACCCTACTGTGTTGAAGCTTGTCGCTATTTTTGTCATTACGGTGCTACTTCTCAACTTCAGTCCTTTTGGCGATGAACAGCAGAAGAACTGTTTTGCCCTTTTGATCTGTGCTTCGCTCCTCTGGGCCACCGAAGCCATTCCCCTTTTTGTCACCTCGCTCTTGATTCCATTGCTCATTGTCAACTTTGGAGTTTTAAAGAAGGACGACGGAAGTGTCATGGACACCGTGGACTCGTCCAAGTTTATTCTCGGGGCCATGTGGAATTCGGTGATTCTTTTGCTCTTAGGTGGCTTCACTTTGGCGGCGTCATTGTCCAAGTACCACATAGCCAAGTTGATTTCCACGTGGATCTTGTCGAAGGCTGGCACCACCCCATCTACGGTGTTATTGACGATTATGAGTGTTGCGCTCTTTGCATCCATGTGGGTGTCGAACGTTGCGGCGCCCGTGTTGTGTTTCTCGTTGATTCAACCACTTCTTAGAACCTTGCCCAAGGGATCGCAATTCACCAATGCCTTGATTCTTGGCATTGCATTGGCGTCCAACGTGGGTGGCATGGCCTCACCGATTGCATCGCCCCAGAACATGATTGCCATTGGTGCCATGGACCCCCAACCTTCTTGGGGTCAGTGGTTTGTCATTGCAATTCCGGTTTGTATCCTTTCTCTCGTTGCAATTTGGGGATTTTTGTTGTTGACCTTCAACTGCAGCACCAAGGACACCAAGTTGGTGGCCATCAGAACCATTGACGACAAGTTCACGGGAATTCAGTGGTACATCATTGCCGTGTCTGTGGGTACGATTTTCCTCTGGTGCATTGCATCTAAGTTGGAAGGAGTGTTTGGAGAAATGGGCATCATTGCGTTGATCCCCATGATTCTCTTCTTTGGCCCTGGTCTTTTGACATCGGAAGATCTCAACAACTACCCTTGGAACATTGTTGTGTTGGCCATGGGAGGAACCGCATTGGGTAAAGCCGTGGCCTCATCGGGTTTGTTAGCTACCATTGCTAAATCCATTCAGCTGGAGGTCAAGGATTTCTCGTTGTTTGGCATCACCCTCACCTTTGGCTTGTTGATCTTGACCATGGCCACGTTTGTCAGTCATACCGTTGCGGCGTTGATTATCATCCCCTTGGTATCAGAAGTTGGAAACGCCATGCCCGAGCCTCATCCACGGTTGTTGATCATGGCTAGTGCATTGTTGTGCTCTGCTGCAATGGGCTTGCCCACGTCTGGGTTCCCCAATGTGACTGCCATTTGCATGACCGACGAATTTGGGAAGCCATACTTGACGGTAGGAACCTTCATCACCAGAGGTGTGCCTAGTTCGGTGATTGCGTACATTGTGATCATCACCATTGGGTACGCCACCATGAGAATTATCAACTTCTAGTAGACCATATAATAGAAATCAGAGTACATTGTCAAAAGGTGCGTTTTCAACACTTTGATGTGAAGTTGTTTGCAGCCACCCAATTACAAAATTTCGGTCCAACTTGGACAAAATTGTAAAGTTACGTACTACGAGCGTTTCAAACTATTATATATTTTCAGCCTATCGCAACAGGCTGACCCTGTTCTAGTCGAGAAATTGCATCTTTTGAGAGATCTCCTGATGCCCCACAGATTGAACACTTCAATCTCTTGGAGTAGTAGAACGGCAATACCGGAATGAAAAAGAGCGTCACACAATTGATGGTCCGAATGGCGTGGGCACTCTGGTTGTGACAGTTCCCACAATAGCAAGGCACATTGCCGATTCCGTCCAAGCTTTTGTTGAATTCCTTAACTGGTGTTAGTCTGTCTCAGATTCTCCATACAACTCTCATCGCCATACTCCTATCACACCTTCATTGGTTGTACATACACCCTATAAGGAAGAACATGAAGTCCATAATTGCGAAACTTCATCTAGTGGATTCTCAAATGAAGTAGCGCGTTGAATGACCGGGTAGCAACCCGGGGACAATGCAACGGGCCAAGCAACGCGGCGGCGCAGCCACGATTCGCCCCACTCCATGACACGTCGCGGGCCATTTACCTGAATCGCCTTCGCCTCGACTGATGCTTGATGATCAGTCAACTTTGACCCCGGCTTTGAGCCCGTCCTGTATCTAAGGTGTGGAAGGCGCTTGCGAATCGTACTCCTATATATTTCTCCAAGCTTCCATCCCATGCCCGCCACCCAATTACGGCCCAAGTCCTTTGTCAAGACCGTGACGGAATTGTCGCGGACCATCCAATTCTACTGGTTCGTTGGCCATGTGCTCAGCTTGGTGTTCTTTGCATGGAGTCGGGTTCTCGGCTTCTTCAGTAAGACCAAGTCGTTGAGATACTACCAATTGACGCTTTTGTGTGTTGTGTTCACGTACGGGATCGTCATCAAACAGATCCACTTCAAGTCCGGCGGCCTTGCTGGGATTAAGAGAAAGAACTTTGGGGTGCTTCTCAAGGATGAGAATGTTCAATACTTGGGCCTCGCCATCACCTTCCTCTTGAGCAGCGTCATCATTGGCGAAGTATCGGGAGGGTTGTACTCGATCCAAATCTTCTCTGTGTTTCACGTGCTCAGTTACTTCCAGAACTACATTTTGAGCTCGTTGCCCATTTCCATCTCGGCACAACAGGTTATTAGCACCCGCATCAACTACTTCACCTCCAACTTTAACCAACAGGCGTTGGCGGTGGCTGCCAACTTGGAGCTCTTCATGCCCTTGGGGTTTATCTTGCTGATTCCTACTTTGATCTTCAAGCTTTTCAGAAACCCATTGTATGTATTTGTGACCCTCCAGGTGTTTGCATACATTGTGGTGTTCATTAAGCTCAGATACAACGATAACAAGTATACCCAGGCCGTGGTGCAGCAGTTGGACTACAAGATCCTCTCGTTTGTCAACCACCCACGTCTTCAAGCATACCCATTGGCCCAGATATACGAGCAAACCGTCAAGGGATTGATTCGTCAGTACCTTGGTCCCATTCTTATTAACCCAACTACCAAGAAGACCAATTAGAGAAGTTGACCAAAAGTGGCAGTGAGATGAGAGGGGAATATGGGGAAGTGGCTTGTTCACGCGAACTTTTTGTTGCCGCCACTTGTGAGAAAATCCACCCAACCAACTTGTCAACATTGCATCATGGCTTCCCAAAGCAGCAAGAAAACTGCCCAATCCAATGCCAAAACATTGAAGGAGGCCCACATCATCTCGTTGGTCATCAACGTGCTCGCCATTCTTGCGGTGTTTGTGTTACACCGTCCAGCATCTAAGCTACCATACGTGATTCTATCACTTCCTGCATTATTCTGTCAATATACTTTGGAACAAAGTGGACGACCAACCTATTCCAAGGATAAGGTCACAGGGAACTTGAAGTTGATTCGATCGGGGGATGACATCAAGGGTGAAGGACTCTTTGAGTACATGTTTGACTGTCTTTACATCACCTGGTTTATTGACATCTTGATGATTCTTCTTGGCACCAATCATGTGTGGTGGATTTACCTGGTGATCCCCGCCTACTTTGGCTACAAGGCCACTCACTTGGCCAAGTCGTTCTTTGGCTCGTCGTCGCCCCAAGTGGCGCCAGCAAAGGTGGCTGCGGAGCCAACCAACTCCAAAAGCAAGAGACAGAGCAAATTGGAGGCGAGAAGAGAAAAGGGCCTGGTCCAGATCAAGCGTAGATAACAGACAATTTAATCAATCCACTAGAGCTTATCGACCCCAGATTGGCGCGATCAATTTTTCAATGCTACGGTCAGCCCGCCAAACGTTTATCCGTCACCTAATGTCGTCCACCAACATTGTTCGTTCCGAAAGCGCCGGTCCCATCGAAGATGTAATTGTCGACAAGATTGTCAAGCACTTTGAGCCAAGTTACTTGAAAATAGCCAATGATTCTCACAAACATAGTCATCATGCCGGAATGAGAGGCGCCTCCAACGTGAAGGAGTCTCACTTTCGCCTAGAGATCATCAGTGACAAGTTTTCAGGGCTCAATCAGCCCTCGAGACATCGGTTGGTGTACCAGCTCCTCGACGATGAGTTGAAGAACAAGGGTGTGCATGCGTTGCAGATGAAGACGAAGACCGAGGCGGAGATCAAGAAGTGAGCCGACGGGGTGATCAAGACTAGTTCCCTAGCTCAACAAACCGAAGGACCTCACCTGGGCATTGACCAATGGTAACTTCAGTGTAAAAGACTGTTCCCCATTGACGTCCCATTTTACGGTGAGACAACCGTTTACATAGTCCCGTGCCCCACCTGACGGTCACCATACTGTGTGATCACCACGGCGTGGTTGCTTGCTTATTTATACATAAATTATTGCAATATGTAATGCCCTCACGCCTCGGCAAGAGCCGCCGCACCATTGTTCAACTGAACGTCGTTGAAGTCTTCCTCCTCGTCACCAGCCGACTCTTGCACCGATGCATTCTTGGCCACCAACTCCACGATTCTACGAATCACGGGGAGACTCAACCACGCGGGCACGTAGGCCTCGACTCTTGAGAATGGTCTTAACTTGACGGTCCTAAATGGATCGTTGAAGTGTCCGTCGGTTGAGACTGGCTCAAACAAGTCGTCGTTGGTGCCTCCCTCGTGGGTCTTGACCTTGTCGGCCACCGCCTGCAACACCTTTGGTGCCACCGGGGTCTCATAATCAGCCACATGGTACTGAGAGATGAGTTTTTGGATCTGGATGGGTTTCAACGAGTAACAGATCTCGTAGATGATTTCGATATCCTCAGGAGTGTTTTTTCTCAACTGCAACAACTTGGCGGCCTGAAGCAAGTGACTCAAGTAACCCAGACCCTCCTGGATATCGTGGCCCTTACACCACTCCTCTAAGCGAGTGACATTGTAGTTGAGCTGCAACCCTCTCTTCCACGACAAAAAGTTCTTTCTCATGATCAAGTCGTTGAAACACAAGGCGTCAATGAAGCGCAACAACTCGATAATCACCTCGTTCATCACCTCGTGCTCGATAAAGTACGACTTCATCGACCAGTACACGTTGTTGAAGAAACTCAAGATGTCGTCCATCTTATACTGGACATTCTGGGAAAACACCTTCGATAAAAAGGGAGAGTTCTCTGGGGCCATGAAGCCGGGAAGCGATTGCGAGAGAACAACGGCGGACAGCGCCTTCTTCTCCAACTCCTTCTCCATCTTCTTCATCCACATGTTGTAGATGTTGTAGGAAAGCGACTCAAAGTCCTCCTTGACCACGGCCACCAACTTCAAGTACTCGTCAAACTCCTCCTCGCTCATCTCGTGCGACAAGGTGTCGTTGGCAATGATGGTTTGTTGCGCGTACGACACAAACGAGTACAACTCGTGGGTGTTGGACAACCAGAATGCACCGTTGGGGATGATGTCCTCATCCTTCAACGTCGACACAATTTGTTGGATAGCAGATAAGACCTCGCCCAAGAACTCCTCGCTCTCCTTGGTGAGACCCAACCTCCACATGTCCGACAAGATGATGATGATGATTCTCGCGGGGAAGAGCACCTCCTTTCTGGTGAGGTCGGCCGCCACACCTGAGGGTGGAATCTTCAACCCCTTCAACAAACCCTCGACAATCTCGCGGTGCAACTGGCGCGAATCCCGCAACAACCGGAATAACTCGTCGTTGATGTCGTCGACATTGGTGAGCTCGTCGTTACTAGAAACGGCAATAACAGATACTGGTCTGTTGGACTGGTCCAAAGACAGAGGAGAGTTCCAACCGACAGCACTGCTGTGGCGCTTGTTGCTGATGTTTCTCGACTTCGGGTTCACCACCTTTTGCTGTTGCAACGTGGCAAGCTCGGACTTGAGCTGCTCAATGTAAGACTTCAAGTCCACCTCAATGGTGTCGCGCTTGACGAGCGCATCCTTGGCCTGGTTGAGTTCGTCGATGTTACGCTGGACTTCCTGTCTGAGCTCGGCCTGCTCCTTGGTGAGCTGTTCGATCTTCTGTTCAGCCGACGCGTACTCGGTTTTGATGGACTCCAACTCGCGGTTCAACTCGGAGATCTCGCGCTGGTGATCCTCGCCCTGGTTCTTGAACTTCTCCGAGAACTCCAACTCGCGTGTCTTGAGAGTCTCGTGTGCCGTGCTCGACTGATCTAGCAAGCCCTTGAGGCTGGTAATCTCCGCCACCAACTTCTTGTTATCCTGGATCTTGCTGGTCAACGACTGCGTGAGCTCAATCACCTTGTTCTCCAACTTGTAGGAAACTTCCTTCAAGTGATTGACGGACTTGGCCTCCGTGCGGAGTTGTTGCAACTCCTTGACCGCCAATTTGCGTCTGAAACAGGATTGAATGAGCACCACTGCCTTCATTTGTCTCGCGTACTCGCGACGTGCCACTAAGCCCTTGTATGCCTTTTGAATCACCACCGCCAGTTGCTCGGTTCTCAACTTGTTGATGTTACGACGGGTCTGCAATCCTCTGATGGACTTTTGCAACACCACGATGCTCGAGAGAGTGGTGGAGACACGGCTCCGCACCAAGTGACCTCTGACGAGAGTCTGGATCTTGGTGGCAGCGTCACGCTCGGCCTCCTCTCTGATACGAGTTCGGGACAAGTACCCACGAGCCAAGGCTTGTAGCAGACGATGCGATGACTGGATTTGTAAGTACTTTTTGCGGAAGTGGTTTCTTCTCATGTTCTTCTGAATCATCACCGCGGACCGGTACAACTTGTCCGCTCTCAACTTCTCGAAATGAGCAAGCATACCTGCCTTGAAGAAGATTTTGGTGTTACCCAACTGATACTTGGCCTTGTCCTCAATGTGGGTGGTCATGATCTCGTTACACAAGCCGGAAACCAGCTCGGGCAGTTGCTCACCCGCCATGACGTTCATCCACGACGCCGAGGGCACCAAAATATGGTACCGATCGGCAAACTCGCTGTAGGACCATCGGGTAGGGTAGCCGGCACACGAGATCCGGATGGTTTCCAACACACCACATGCTCGTAATTGCGACAACACCATCAATGAATCAAACTCCCACGCCTTCTTCTGTTCGTTGGGCTTGATGCATCGGATGTAGTGCGCGTTGGTGGAGTCAATGGTCTTCATGAGCTCAATTAACGAGTTCTTGAACATGGATCCCAACGTGGGCTTCTTGCTGGCAATGCTCTTCTTGGCGCCCGAGGTAGATGCTTCTAGCTGGGCGGCATTCTTGTCGATGATGCTGAGTACATCTTGCAACAAGTCGTTGGTGGAGTTTTTCATCACCTCCAAATGGCCCTCGCCCACGGTATCTCTATTCTTCTCGATGAAACCATCGATGTCGTAGGTGACATCGAGAGCATAGTGGCTGACGATGAACTTGGTTTGGCCGAATCTTGGCTTCTTGAAAACCTTGTCATGGGGAGGCTTGTCGAGAGTTTGGTACATCTTCTCGATCCACGACTGGTCGTTTCCAGAGGGCAATCTCGACTCCTCATCCAAGAGAGAGAGAACACCGAGCCGGCTCTCAATCAAGTTGATGCACGGCTGGTTGTCGGCAAAGTCAATGAACGACCACTCGATTTGTTCCTTGACGTACTCTTCTTGCTCCAACTTGAAAACGTGCTGGTTAAACTCTTGCTGCAACTTCTCGTTGGCGTAGTTAATGCAGAATTGCTCGAAGGAATTCTTCTCAAAGTGTTCGAAACCATAAATATCCAACACTCCAATAAAGGACTTCATCTTATGAGCCACTTCCGGCGCACACAAGTCGGAGTTGACGTAGTCCACCAACCAGTCAAACAATGCCGAGTAAATGTATTTGGCGAACGAGTCTCGTGCCACCAACGCCTGTTTGTGGTTCAAGTTGGAGACGATCTTTTCCGACCGAGTAGTGATTTGCTTCTTGACACACCACTTGCTAAAGGAGACGGGATCGATGCCCAAGAGCTCACACGCCTTGACGAGGTTTGGCTCGTCAGAAGACAAGTGGGCGTCGTTTCGGGTGGCGGCAATCTCAATATTACCAATGTGCAACAACGACGCCAAGATCTTGTAGATTTCGAGCTGCTTCGAGTCATCAATACCAATAAGCGAAAGCGCCTCTTGAGTGGTTCTAAACTCGTCGACATCGCTGACACCGTCAATCTCGCACGCTCCACCCTGGTTGGTGTACTTGTAATCTTCTGCCGACGTTAATCCGAGAGCGGCCTTGTTGTCCTCATTCATACCAGCCAATAACTGGTAGAATATGTGGTAGTTTCTCTCACTCTTGGGCTGGAACACCAATCTGGATCTCTCCAATAAATATGTTCTGATGCGAGCACCAATGATGGACGTCTTTTCATCAAACAAGATTTCCAAGTACTTTCCAAACCGCGACGAGTTGTCATTTCTCGTGGTCTTGGCATTACCAAACGCCTCCATGATAGGGTTGGTGGCGAGAATTTGCTTCTCCACGTCCGACATGTCGGTTTTGTGTTGAGTTCCCACCTTGTTTTCCAACTCGGACTCTTCCTCCACCGAGGCAAAATATCTCATGATGTACTTGGCACTGACGGTCTTACCGGCACCGGACTCACCACTAACAACAATGGTTTGGTTCTTGTTGTCTCTCTTCATACATCTGTAGGCATCTTCGGCAATTGCAAACAAGTGAGGATCCAACTCACCCCGCGTCTTTCCCGCGTATGCCTGGATGATATCTTGGGTATACAACTGATCCACTCGTTGGAATGGGTTGGTGGCAATCAACACAATACCCGAATAGGTGTAAATGTTCAATTGCGAGTAGCGGATCTTGATCGCGTGTAACACCGCCGGCTCGTTCAAGTACGACAAACTGGTCAAATCTTCTGCCGCCTCAAGAATGGGAGGATTTCGTAATGGGGGAAGCTTCTCGTTATCTTCGTTGAGGTTGTCGGCCTCTACCGTGATGACATTGTCGTCGTCGAGCTCTGAAACCAACTCTATTATGTGTTTGTCCCCCACCGACTTGTTGGACTTGACGGTGGTTCCTATCCACCCCAATTTCTCGTCGGGATACCAGCAACGCGTGCCAACGTCATATGCTGACACCATTGTTGGAGGTTGAGTTTGGGTTGTTTTGGAGTGAGGGTGTTGACGAATCAATAACTTTTTTAATTTTTCTTCTGATCCGGAAGGAGGGTGTCAGAATGAGGGGCGGCGAGCGACGTGCACTTGACAACCAATAAAAAGAGATGTTCAAATAAACCGGACGGACTGAACTCGATGTCTTCGGAGAGAAATGGGGATGGATTCTCGTGTCGGTGTGATTCTCAAACTTGCCAACAAACAACAAGACGATCTGATACCCCATTGTGTGCAGGGAACACGACGCGTCGTGGTGCGTGCACGACGCACGTGACGGTGACGACCGGTCTCTATTAATGGTGCCCGTGGAGGGCTGGCGTGGAGGCGACTATTGCGAGGTCATACATCTAGGATCATACAATGACCAGCCGGACCGGTAGGGCGAAACTTGGCTGCGTCAATTTTTGGCTTGCAACAAGACTACACCACAGGTTGCAAGGTAAAGTGAGGCTTACATTTTCTTCAGCATGCTGCTGCGTGATTGGTAATTTGCAATCAACCCAGCCGGTGGTGCCAGGTTGCATCAGACCAGTCAGTTGTCTAATTTTGCAGCTATAGCTTAAACTCTGGGTGCAGCAAGGGTTCGTACACCCCACTGAACAACTTATCTTCTGGCACATGACGGGTGAGGGATCTCACATCCACAAACAGCTGGTTGAGCTGCGCGATTGATGTAGCTCCAAGCAATCGCATGTTCATGGTGAGCTCGTCCTTGAGGATCTGGATTGCCTTGGAAACTCCCTCCACGCCATACGTCAGCATAGCATAGAGGAAAGGTCTTCCAATCCCGACTCCCTTTGCACCGAGACAAATGGCCTTGAGCACGTCGGTGGCCCTCCGCACGCCTCCGTCAATGTATACCTCAAGTTTTTTCTCCCAACCACGTTTGCGAAGCTCAGGCATAAGTTCAGCTAGCACCTCAATTGGGGGACGCGAGAACTCAAGCTGTCTTCCTCCGTGGTTGGACAAGACAATACCGTCCACCCCATACTCGACTGCCTTGAGGGAATCCTCCACAGTTTGTACACCCTTGAGGATGATGGGCATGGATGTGATCAGACGGAACCACTTGATGTCGTCCCAGTTGAGCGAGGTGTCGATGAAGGAGGAAATTGCCCGCGCGGCACCCTGCGACCGGTCGGCGTCGTCGCCGTCGCCCTGGACGTGGCTGACGTCCTCGATATTCTTGGACCGCATGTCTTTTTCCCGCCGTCCCAACTGCGGAGCATCCACCGTAATAAATAACCCCTTGATGCCCCGCTCCTCGGCGTGCTTGACAATCCTTTCGGTGACGGCGTGGTCCGAGTTCACGTAGAGCTGGAACCATTGCGTTTGACCGGGAGCTGCCGCATCCATGATCTCGTCAAATGCACACGACGCCAATGTCGGGATCATCTGGATCACCCCGTGCTGCTGGGCCGCCTTGGTGAGCACCGTCTCACCATCCGGATGGCCCAACTTCCCCAATGCTGTCGCAGTAATGTAGAAGGGCACCAGTGTGCTCGTGCCCAACATGGTGGTGGAAAAGTTCACTTTACTCACATCAACGAGAATGCGAGGCTTGAAGTACACCCGCTGGTACGACACATGATTCTCCCGAAGGGTGATTTCGTCGTCGCATCCTGACGAGTAGTAGGCCCACGCCGTCTTCTCCATGGTGTGGCGAGCGACGAACTCAAAGTCCGTGAGATTGTAGACGTAGCTCAAGTCCGGCTTGGCTTTGACCATCTTTCGGCGATTCAACTCGTATTCGTCTGGGGGATCTTCCTCGTCGTCATCGTACTCGTCGTCGACTGAGTCTGCCGGCTGCACCGCCGCGTGCGTGGGGACGGGAATCGGCGCCTTATCGTCTTGTTCGTCGTATTCGACGTCATATTCGTCGACGACATTGCCAGAGTCCAAAGTCACATCAGGTTCTGGCTGCTTTTCAGGTTGACCTGGCTTATTCCCAGGCTGTTTTGGCTGCTGCTTCACCTTCTTCTTCTTCAATGGCTCTGCATCTCCGAGATGATACTTTTTATCCAAATACTTGTCGAGTGTATCAGGGGGGTGCACCGGATCGAATGCTTTGGTTGCATCCTTGCCAGCATACTTCAAAATAATGGCCGCTCCGCCAGGGTGCTGGTCCACAAAGTGCGTTACATCGTATACTTTGCCGTGCACCACCACCCAGCAGCTTTCTTTGGTGTTGTGCTTGCCAATCTCCTCCGCTGTAATCATGCCCATTGAGCTCTCATCCCCGGTATTTAATACTGGGCTTATCTCCCGTCCCCACTTTAGCCAGTACCCGGCCCGCAATGTGTCAGCTCCCCGCCCCAGGGCCATGCCCAGTGCCCCGCGTGGGGGACCCGGCCGGTCACGTCACGTGACTGTCTTCAATCACATGAGCCAATGTCGCATGTCGCGCGCGCTCGGCGCGACACCGCTCCTTGCTGTCAATTCAAACCATTTTCGACGGACAAAAATTTCCTCCAGCGAAAACTTACCCGTATTCCACTTTGATACATCCGTGCTTCCTTCGTCGCTCGCCCATTCGGACTGTTTGCTAACAGACTGAAGGAGAAATTTATTGGGTTCCCAAGTTGCAAAAAATTCTCGGGCCCATTCTCCCCATCCCAACAGTGCCTCCCAGGGTTACTCATCACCTCCTAAACCTATAACACCAAACTCAGCTCATGGTGCTCATAAACGGTGTCAAGTATGCGTGTGAGCGGTGTATCCGTGGTCATCGGGTCACCACATGCACTCACACCGATCAACAACTCACCATGATTAAACCTAAGGGTCGTCCCGCCACTCAGTGCCAGCACTGTCGAGAGCAACGAAAGCTTAAACACAGTCACGTCAGTTGTACGTGTGGTGCCAAAGGAAAAGCTCCCGGAACGCATTTGGCTCTGTGTCTTTGTCACAAAAACTCCCACTGTACATGTTCTTCGGCTGCCTCGAGAAAAATCGCTGGCGACAAGAACAAGAAGAAGGCGCTTACGAAGGCGACTCTCCACAATGGGTCGCAGCCTCCGGTGAGTCTTAATGGCGTCAGTTCAGGTGAGACTGGCACCATCACCCCCTCCAACGGATCCGACTCGAGTCTCACCAAGAAAAACCAGTTGGACCCTTACGTCATCGAGGATGTGATGGTACCCTTTGAAGCTGGACACGGGTTGTTTGACCTTTTCCTGCCAAACTCCGAGGTTTCAGGAGGACTGAGTCTGAATGTCAACCTCACGTCTCCGTCCTTCACGGCCAAACCCAACTATAATGATAATGACTCTAACGACTTCAAAAGTGTTGCTCCTGCAAAATCAGAGGAGCCCCGGCCGCTTGTTTCGGACTCGGACGAGGTCGACCTCGTGGAAAACATGTTTCCTCTCTTCCCGTTGGTGGGATCTTGCAGTTTTGACGACAGCAAGTCACTCCCAATGCTGTCGATTCCTCGGTCACCTCAGCAGGAAGAAAAGCGTCACACATACCAGCCACGCCCCCATAAGCCATCGTCGCATGCGCTCGCATCCTCCCAGTCACGACCCAAGCGCCCTGAAAGTTCTCTCTCAATCACGTCAAACTCGTCGGGCATGTCGATGATGCCTTCATCAGACCCCAAGCCTAACCATTCCTTCACGCTACCGACCCAACTGAGTTCTTCGGCATTCCCTCCTTTCGAGTTGGCAGAAGAGGATTCTCCAAACGAGAAACACAACTTCTATCAACAACAGCCACCTCAGGAACAAGCAAAAGTCAACGACACAACAAGCACAAACTCCATCTTGGACAACAATGTTGATGTCTTCAATGACGCCTATGATCTCCGGCTCATGAGTTACGAGGATTTCATCAAAAACCTCAATACCAAGGCCACTGACCCAAACATCCCGTCGCCCGCCTCGGTAACTCCTCAGTCATCGGTGCCTCCTTCGAGACAACCACTGCAGCTGCGATATCAGCGGTCGGACCCAACTCAAACCATACCGCCCACCAAGTACGACGAGCAGTTTTCTCAAGAGCGGCTCTTGGCGGGCTTACCCGATGAGCAAACTTACAACGACTTTGCGGTGCCAATGTTCAATGAGTTCATGGGTCCGGTGAAAATCGAGGATGACTCCTACAATATTCAGTAAGTGACCTGTCAGCTTACATTAAGCTCTATTTATCAATGCATACGAGGCCCAAGGCCAGTCATGAATCCCCAGTAGCTCGAGCCACCCGCATCGGATTGGTGCACCGCATGCTAGGGCATTTCCCATAAAAGGGTAGTTGGTCTTGGCTGGGTCCCCACCGCAGGGTGCTCACCAGAAAGTCAAGATCCCCGGTGATCCTAACGTAGTCATCGATGGGCCCCATGGAGAGAGCAGCCGCCACGCTGCCGGGGAGAAGTTACTCCGCATCGCTGACTACCGTGATCACGGGGGCACGATGTCATGGCTGCGGCAAGCCAGTGACACCGGGCGGGTGCTTGACAAGACTCCCGGTGAGCCTTAAGTAGTCAACGATGGGCCCCATGGAGAGAGCAGCCGCCACGCTGCCGGGGAGAAGTTACTCCACATCATTGACTACTGTGCGCAGAGGGGCCCGGGGTCGTGGCTGTGGCAAGCCAGTGACACCGGGCCTGAGGGTGTTTGTGTATTTGTACAGTGGGATGCATGATGGCCAGGTGCCCTTGGATTGGCGGGTCGCCGACCGGCTTGGTGGTCGGGTGTTTGTTGGTTGGCCGACCGCCGACCAGCTTGGTGCTTGGATGTTTGTATGTGGTTGCGAAGCACCGTCACTCAAAGTGACATAGTGCAGACGGCCCATGTGGATTTTTCTTGGTGGGATTGGAAAGAAAGAAGTGGATGATAATTTGGAAAAGAGCGGGAGACCCTGGCTACTTATATAGCCCCACGAAAGTGTTTGTGACTTTCGAGTGTTTACATTTCGACGAGGGGGTGCAAAAAGTGCTGCAAAAATTGAATATACCCATTTTGCAGCTGATTGAAGCCAAGGCTCACGTAAATGAAAGCAGCATCTTAACACTGACTCTCACGCGGGCCTCCGCATCCACTTTTCCAGCTTCCAAGACTGCTGTGGACCACGAAAATGAAGATTGTAGAACGCTGCCCGGTCTGAGTGTTACACAAATGCCTCTGAGCCAGCGAAGCACACATTAGGTCGTAATCAACAGCATTTGCCCAAGTTATGAAGCAGAGTAGATGACTATATGAAGAGGATCGATGGGAGTCCCCCGCTCCATCGCACAGTTGTAATGTTCGATTTCGACAGTATAGCTATATCGTTGCTAATGAGATCGTTACAGCCTACGCAGCAGTCAATCAGTAACTATGATGTATGAAGCTCTTCATGGGAGACAACTGGGGCTGTCCGGCCAATCACTTACTGGAGAGCTCCAACAGCTCAAGCCGGTTGATGTTGGAGTCCATAGTGATGGCGTCGTTAGTTTTTGCGGAGTGTTGCTGGTCCTCATCAAGCTGCCTCTTGGTTTTGGGAACCACGGCGTTGGTGCCAGACACCTCGTCTCGTAGGTAAAGCAGGAGCTTCTCGTCGGAGAGCTCGGTGAGTGGCTTTTGCTCGTGTTCTTGAAGCTGACAGAGCCGGAGCATATACTCAAGCAACGAGAGCGACGAGTTCTTGATGGACTTGGGTTCGTCGTCTTCATCCTCACTGTCACTATCATCGAACTCCTTCGCTTCCACTTCACCACATGCAACCCACTCCACGACTTTGTCGGTTTGTACCTTGATGATGAGCACGGGAGCGTTTCGACTCTCCAATTTGAGCAAGTGTCCGCTAGCACTGAAGAAAAGCTTCTCGATACTCGTCAAGGGGTACTTCTTCACCCGCGGTTCCGACTCTTCATGGTACCGCCCGTCGTCAAAGTCCTCTTCTATCTCGAGCACGTACTTAAACTTATTGGTTGACTTGATCCGCCCCAGGCACCGTGCAAAGTCCTCCTTCCAAGTGATGCTAGAAAGCCCCGTGCTCTCCTTCACGTACTTGAGGCGGCTGGGATTGTAGAAAATGGAGTAAAGCACAAGGTCAAATGTAGGACCAACTTGTACATCAGAACCTGTCTGTTCATTACTGGTGGAAATGTGATGGCTCGCCTGGAGAAGACGTCCAGGTGACACATGACCGGGAAGGCTTCCACTCAAGTTCACACCACAAGTGATGAGAGATAGATTGATGAGAGGGATGGCGTCGTTGATCTCGTCCAATAGATCAGACATCATGCCGTCCACCTGGCGTACCAACTCCTTATCGTTGGCCGAGTCCATGGTGGCAATGATGTTGGTGATTTTGTCATCGAACGAGTCGATTTCCTCGCGTAGATTATCGATCAAGTCCACCGTGGACTCCAAAACAGAGTTTCCTCTCGCAGCGGCGAGCCGGATCAAGTCGATGGACGTGGAGAGAATGGAGACCTTACTCTGGATCTTATTTCTTCTGATGGTGATGCGTTGCTTCTGTGACTCGGGGATTCGATCCAAGAACTTCAGGACAGTTTTGATGGCATATCCGGATGCAAGTGAGATCCCGGATCGAATGGCAAACGTCACCGCCTGGCTGCTTGCTTTGGCAAAGATCTCATCCATATTGCTGCTGCGCGATGCGCACTATTTACATAACAAACGCCCTCAAACTTACACTTTCCCACACCATTACTCCACACGCCTAAAACGTATACACACCCATGGCGAGAAAGGTTCTTACGGAGTTCACCACACCTCTTGGCTCCGGTGCGGGTATGCCGAAGGACAAACGACCCCAGCGGGTCAACGATAGTGACGCGCGGCTTGCCCGCCCGTTCCGCGTGCCCTTCCCCAGTCGACTAGGACTGGCGGCGCTGGGTTCGATGATACCCGTTCGAGCTGCCAGAGCTAAAAACATCAACTACACCGTGCTAGAGGACGCGTCGGATGTGAGTGTCGGTGAGGACGGCGAGCTAATGCGACCCAAGCGGCGCGGTGCCCTTCTTCCGCGTTCACTCAATACCAACAACGTGAAGCTCCACAAGGGGTTCACCGTGCCATTTGCCAAGGACAATGAGAAGCGCAATGAGTTCGCCGACCGCGGCCCACCGCCGCCATTGGGCACGAAGCGCAAAATCATCGTCCCTCCTCGCGCACTTCACGACCCCACCAGTGAGTTTGCCATAGTGCTCTATGATCCGACCGTCGACAAGATACCGAAGATTGAGGACGAGGCGAAACTGGTATCTCCGGAGCCAGAACAGGAGGAACAACCCATCAAAAAGAGAAAGGTTCATAAGTCATTAGCTGAGATGCTTGGAATATGTGTCAATCCCCAGGAAGCCGCTGCCAAGTATCCTGATGTGCCGGTGGTGATTGACCCACGGTTGGCGAAGATTCTTCGTCCGCATCAGGTGGCGGGGGTCAAGTTCTTGTACCGGTGTACCGCTGGTCTTGTCGATGCACGCGCCAAGGGGTGTATCATGGCAGATGAAATGGGATTAGGAAAAACCCTCCAGTGCTTGGCGTTGATGTGGACGTTGCTCAAACAAAGTCCTCGTGGACGAAAGACAATCGAAAAGTGCATCATTGTGTGTCCCTCGTCGTTGGTGAAGAACTGGGCCAACGAAATTGTCAAATGGCTAGGACCCGGCGTCTTAACCCCTTTGGCAGTTGACGGAAAGAGCACCAAGTCCAATGATCTTGGGCAGGCGCTTCAGCAGTGGTCGGTGGCCACCGGGCGCAATATCGTGCGACCCGTGCTCATCATCTCGTACGAGACGCTACGAAGAAACGTGGACCGCTTGGCAGGCACAGAAGTTGGGCTCATGCTCGCCGATGAGGGTCATCGTCTCAAAAACGGAGACTCGCTCACCTTCACTGCCCTCAACTCGCTTCGGTGCGAGCGCCGTGTCATTCTCTCGGGTACCCCCATCCAAAATGACTTGTCGGAGTACTTCAGTTTGCTCAACTTTGCCAACCCGGGCTACTTGGGAACTCGGGCAGATTTCCGCAAGAATTTTGAAAATAAGATTCTTCGTGGACGAGACGCCGACGCCTCCGATGAAGAGAAGGCCCAGGGTGACGCTAAGTTGACCGAGCTTTCCCAAATGGTTTCGAAATTCATCATTCGACGCACCAACGATATCTTATCGAAATACCTCCCTGTCAAGTACGAGTACGTTGTGTTTGTTGGACTTTCTCCTTTGCAAAAGGCATTGTACGAGCACTTCATCAACTCACCCGTGATCAAGAAGCTTATCAAAGGTGTGGGGTCTCAGCCATTGAAGGCTATTGACATGTTGAAGAAGCTCTGTACGCATCCCGACCTCCTCAATCTTCCCGATGATCTTGCAGGCTGCGAAAGCTTGCTACCCGACGACTACGAATCATCGCACCATGGTCGCGGTAAGGAAGTCCAGCCATGGTTCAGTGGAAAGTTTAGTATCTTGGAGCGGTTTCTTTATAAGATCAAGACCGAAACCGACGACAAGATTGTGCTTATTTCCAACTACACCAAGACACTCGACTTGATCGAGCGCATGTGTCGACGCAACCGATATGGAGCAATTCGACTTGACGGAACCATGAACATCAACAAACGTCAAACTCTCGTGGATCGCTTCAATGACCCCACGGGGTCGGAGTTCATCTTCCTCCTCTCCTCCAAGGCTGGTGGGTGTGGTATCAATTTGATCGGTGCCAATCGACTCATCCTCATAGACCCCGACTGGAACCCGGCCGCCGATCAGCAGGCGTTGGCCCGTGTGTGGCGAGATGGCCAAAAGAAGGATTGTTTTATCTACCGGTTCATTTCCACTGGAACCATCGAGGAGAAGATTTTTCAGCGTCAATCGATGAAGATGTCGCTTTCCAGTTGTGTCGTCGATGAGAAAGAGGATGTGGAGCGGATCTTCAGTGGTGACAATCTCAAAATGTTGTTCCAGTATCAGCCCGATACCTTATGTGATACTCATGCCACGTTCAAGTGTGCTCGATGCTCAGATCTAGGACAACACACCAAATCACCTGCCATGCTCTACGGAGACGCCACCACTTGGAACCACTTGACCCACGATGCATTGGTGCAAAATGAAGACGTGTTGCTTCAGAACGAGCTGAACTTCAACGACGTCTCCTTCTCATTCCAGTACATCTCCCATTGATCCCACCCCTTTTGAGTCTCGAGCGTGCCCCTCCCCCACGGCATCTGACCATCACTCTTGCCGATTTGTCTCCCCACATCGGAATAGACAGCCGGCCCCCGCACTTTTTTTGACCGCGCGATAAACCCCGAGAGGGGTGAGGCCAATGGGAGCGCTTCCTATATAAGCATTTTTGCAATTCCCACAATACACCATTATGAGTTCCAGCGACACCATTAGTGCCAGTGACACTCCTGATCCCAGCAACCCCATCATTGTTGTTGGGGGCGGGTTGGCGGGATTGTCTGCTGCACACCAAGCATTCATGAGAGGCGCAAACGTGGTTCTTCTTGATAAGCAGGGATTCTTGAGTGGTAACAGTGGTAAGGCCACATCTGGTATCAATGGTGCTCTCACCAGGACCCAGGTCAACATGTCCATACAGGACTCCGTGGAGCAATTCTACCAGGACACTTTAGCCACCGCCAAGGATCGCGCCAACCCAGACTTGATCAGGGTCCTCACGTACAACAGTGCCGATGCAGTACACTGGCTCCAGGAAATATTTGGTTTGGACTTGACGGTGGTGTCACGATTGGGAGGACACTCGCAGCCCCGGACCCATCGTGGGAAGGATGCAAAATTTCCCGGTATGGCCATCACTTACAGACTTCTTGAGCAACTCGAAAACTTAGCGGAGCTGCAGCCTGAACGAATCAAGATTTACAAGAATTCCCAGGTGATCGACTTGCTCAAAGACGGTGACTTCGAAGTGGTTGGGGTCAAATACAAAAACCTCAAAACCAAACAGAAAGGCGAGGTACGGGGTCCGGTAATCATGGCCACGGGTGGCTATGCAGCGGATTTCACCAAAAACTCACTTTTGCGCAAGTACCGTCCTGACATTATCGATTTGCCCCTGACAAACGGGAACCACGCCACGGGCGATGGGCAAAAGATCATCATGAAGAACAAGGGCGTGGGTATTGACATGGACAAGGTGCAGGTTCACCCAACGGGACTCATTGATGTGAATGACATCGATGTCATTAATGGCAAGAAGACACCACGTTTCTTGTTTCTTGGAGCGGAGGCCCTTCGTGGAGAGGGAGGTATCATTATCAACAACAAAGGTGAGCGGTTTGCAGACGAATTGGGTACTCGAGACTATGTGAGTGGTGAAATGGAAAAACAGCTCAAGCAAGGGAACGGGCCGTTACGCTTGGTGTTGAGCACCGAGAGCGAGCAGGCACTCAGTTTCCACATCAAGCATTACAAGCAAAGAAACTTGATGAAGACGGTAAGTGGTGCAGACTTGGCAAAGGAGATTGGCGTGGAAGAGTCGAAGTTGAAGCACACATTCGACGAGTACGACCGGGCTGCGCGAGGCGAGATCCCAGATCCATTCGACAAGAAGTATTTTCCCACGACCCCATTTGCTTTCCAGGCTAGCAAACTGTACCATGTATCCTTCGTGACGAGGGTTCTTCACTTCACCATGGGAGGTATCAAGATCAACGACAAGAGTGAGGTATTGTATCAAGATGGCGATACAGATCGTCCCTTCAGAGGCCTTTATGCCTGTGGAGAGGTTGCTGGCGGAGTACATGGCCATAATCGGTTGGGCGGATCGTCACTCTTGGCATGTGTTGTGTATGGGCGAGTTGCAGCCGATACCGCAACAAAGCACTTTTTGCAGCAACTCACGAGAGGTGCAGTCTCCGCATCTACCCCGGTGGAACGTTTACAGCAAATAAGTTTGCACATTGACCCCACAAACCCAAAGAGGGTGACAATCGATTGGTCAGGTACAACCACAGAAGGCACTCCAGCAGCAACCCAAGCCCCACCTCCTTCTCCGCCGTCACAGAAACCCTCGCCTCAATCAGTGGAGAAACGGGTAATTCAAAATAAGATTCCTTCAAAAGAGTTTACCGCAGAGGAAGTGGCTAAGCACAACACTGCTAAGGATTGTTGGGTGATTGTCAAGAACGTGGTTTTGGACTTGACGCCATTTTTGAAGGACCACCCTGGCGGTGAGGCCTCCATCATTAACTTTGCAGGCAAAGATGCTACCGAGAGTTTTGATATGCTTCATGAGGACAATGTCATTGCGAGGTACGCTAAGGAATGTGTGCTCGGGCGACTCAAGGGGACTACCCCTACTCTCGAGTTCTAAGTACTAATACTAAGTCTGCAGCAATCAGATGTAGGTCAACTGCCGCGGAGGGTATTCTCGCAGCAGGTGGATGATGTATAACTTGTTAATCAAGCATTGCCGAACATCGATTTACTTGATTTCATATTGACTATGGGTCAAATTTTACGTCGACGGAGCCACCGGGCTCGCTATGCCACAGGCCACGAATGAGATCATTAACATGAAACCCAGAGACTCACCGACCACAGCTGGACCCTTATGATCGAGCATTTGATCTATCGATGGTGGGGGTCTTTATGGATACATGAACGTGGCTAATGTTCACAAACAACCCACACCCGGCACCGCTAATCCTGAGGAAAACAAGTGGTCGTACGTTCAGCTGCGACATACGAAGCGCTAGTTAATTGCACATTGCCGTGCTGCAATTTCACGTCCGCATATTTTTGCTTACCTTCCTCCCTTTGATCCGGGGCACTGAATTCCAAGGCACCAGCGGTTATGGGGACGGAACGCCACCAATTACTGTAACCTCTAGCTAGCTCGAATTATGTAAACTTACCTGTGTAGCAGAAAAATGGTCGATGTAAATGTGTTTCGCAACCCGCTTTTGCACCCACACGAGCCCATTTTACGGTGCATCGAATTGCTCCCGTTCGCATTGATGAGCATGTCCTGTTCACCTGGCAAATATCAATGCTTCACTACACGTTGTGCATACTAGAGAACTTTTCTTCTTCATAGTACACAAAAAGAGCTAAGTAACTTTGTAACAAGGGTGAATGGAAAGGCAAGAGCGCAAGTGAACGAAAACTCGTTTAGAAACACTTGTGGTGAACGATGGAAGGACCAGACTCGTCGTACTCTTGCTTCGAGATCCACATTTGTTGGAAAGTAGACAAAGAAGCCAAGATAGAACCACCGATCCAGACGGAGTACTTTCTTTCTGGTGGAGCAATGATCTTGACCTTCATCGAAGAAGGAGCCAAGGCGGTGATCTCCTTTTGCATACGCTCGGCAATACCTGGGAACATGGTGGTACCACCAGACATGACGATGTTACCGTACAACTCCTTACGAACATCGACATCACACTTCATGATGGAGTTGTAAGTAGTCTGGTCGATACCGTGAGCTTCCAAACCAAGGTCGGAAGGTCTGAACAAAGCCTCGGCAGCTCTGAATCTCTCGTTACCGATGGTGATGACTTGACCGTCGGGCAACTCGTAGGACTTCTCAATGGCAGAAGATTGAGACGAGGTTTGCATTTCTTGCTCAAAGTCCAAGGCAACGTAACACAACTTCTCCTTGATGTCACGCACGATTTCTCTCTCGGCAGTAGTGGAGAAAGCGTAACCACGCTCGGACAAGATCTTCATCAAGTAGTCGGTCAAGTCTCTACCAGCCAAGTCGATTCTCAAGATACCGTGAGGCAAGGAGAAACCAGCGTAGATTGGCACAACGTGAGTAACACCATCACCAGAGTCCAAAACAATACCGGTGGTTCTACCGGAAGAGTACAAGGAAAGAACGGCCTGGATAGACACGTAGAAGGCAGGGACGTTGAAAGTCTCAAACATGATTTGAGTCATCTTTTCTCTGTTGGACTTGGGGTTCATTGGCGCCTCAGTCAAAAGAACTGGGTGCTCTTCAGGAGCCACTCTCAACTCGTTGTAGAAGGTGTGGTGCCAAATCTTCTCCATGTCGTCCCAGTTGGTGACGATACCGTGCTCAATGGGGTATCTCAAGGTCAAGATACCTCTCTTAGATTGGGCCTCGTCACCAACGTAAGAGTCCTTTTGGCCCATTCCAACCATAATACCTTGGTGTCTTGGTCTACCGACGATAGATGGGAAAACAGCACGAGGGGCGTCGTCACCGGCGAAACCGGCCTTACACATACCCGAACCGTTGTCGATAACCAATGCAGCAACTTCTTCTGTTTGAGTTAGTAAGTGACATGGGGATGATGATGATTGATATGTCCTTGGCGGCGCATGGCCCTGGTGCTATAGGGGCGACCACGCCCCTTTCGAGCCGACGCGGGGCGTGCGCTGCCCAATTTCAACCGAGCGGTCAAAACAAATAGCTGGTTGATGATAAGTGAAGCAACATGGGCCGTTCACGCGTGGTATCGGTCAAGTCTCAAGGCACACTTGTGTTCACTGGAATATGCAGTTGGACTTTGTCGAATGATTTGATGGGATCGAAGAATTGACTCCGAATCGGCATGTGGAAGTTACCGTCTGAGACACGTCTCATAAGTGAACGAGCCCGACAATCCAGCCAATGGGAATTGAAGCCCTTGAAGATGTCAACCCATCAACCTTGCTAAGGAGTGATCTGACGCTCGAAATACGCGCCGGGAGTTTCGGGTTGGAGATCATTGCGATTGACCCGATTATGTAGCTCATTGCCGGCTGGCATTATGCCAAATTGCAAACTCGATCAATCAGTCATTCTTGTTGAGATACATACCACCGTCCATTGTGATGTATTATGTTAATTAGTGTATGTGTGTAAAAAAATCAAACACTAGTTTGGAATAAAACAAGTGGAAAAATGTGAGAAAAGATTGGAAAATATATAGCTTGGGGGATTTCCTCTCTCAGTGCAATCTTTGGATATGGAGATCGCGCGCGAAAAAAACAACCGAACAAAAAAAGGACACCAAAGCAAATTGATTTTGTGCACAGCGGCCCTTATACGGGTTATATGCAGGTGCCAGTCTAGACGAGAGGGTCGAGAGAGTGTTGCTGCCCCAAACGATGTTGTTTTGAGATGATTCGTAGAATGAGCGGTGATTCGAAGGCCAGGACGCGTTGCAAAACCGGTCGGCACGGCGCGTCACATGACCCGGCCCGGCGCCGTGACGTGGGCGGTGCTCGCGGTGTGAACGTGATGTTTCGGCCGCCCCCTGTGCCCCTCTCTGGAGTGCGGGTGCACTGATTTTTTGGCTTCTTCAGGTAGTTGATTTAGACCAATCCATCTCTTTTCCCATCAAAGAAAAAATACATCCATCATAATCATGTCGTCTGCCGTTCCATATGATCCTTATATTCCAAACCAAACCACTGGTGATCAGTCTAATTCGAGGACTGCAGCCATCCAGGCGGTATGTACTTATCCTGTGATCTCGGGTTATGCGGAGTACTAACATCTTTAGCAAATTGATGATACGGTTGGTATCATGAGAGACAACATTAACAAGGTGGCTGAAAGAGGAGAACGGTTGGACTCTATCGAAAACAAAACTGATAACTTGGCCATTTCCGCCCAGGGTTTCAGAAGAGGTGCCAACCGCGTGAGAAAGGATATGTGGTGGAAGGATATGAAGATGAGATTGTGTCTTATATTGGGAGTCATCATTGTGCTTATTGTGATTATCGTCCCAATTGCAGTTCATTTCTCTTGAGAGTTTGGTGTGGAGGTGACTCGCCGGACTGATGTTATTCCGGCTTTTAGCGTGTATGAGTATGGTATACGACATCATGAATGAATTAATCTGACCACGTAACTGCAAAAGCCTACGGTGTTGATGCGCTCCCTCTGTAGACTGTGTATTCGTACATTGATTTGATTATACTTGCTAATAAATTATGATTAATGCTCCTCCAAAAAGGCCTCGTATTGCTCGGCATCCAACAACTCCAGGTTCTCTTTCAAATCGGCTGGGTTGGACAATTTGATGTGTGCAATCCAACCATTTCCTTGTGGATCTTCGTTGATCAATTGTGGTTTGCTCTCCAAAAGGTCGTTCACAGCAAGAATTTCACCATCTACAGGACTGTAGATTTCGGAAGCAGACTTGACAGACTCAACGGAACCGATGGACTCACCATACTCGGCCTCGGTTCCCACCTCAGGCAATTCGATGAAAGTAGCATCTCCAAGAGCATCGGCTGCATAAGTCGTGATACCAACGAACGCGGTGTCATCGTTCATCACGGCCAACCACTCGTGCTCATTGGTGAACTTGATGAATTGGGGACCCTCCTCGAGGTATTTGTAGATATGGGACCCTTTGCTAATTTTGAAGTTGACGGAGTTAAATCTCACCGACGCCAATGGGGCGAAGGTGCTGGGTTTGAAAAGCGATGATCTGAGGCCTTGGAAGGCAGCGGGTCTGATGAAAGAAAGCATGCTGAGGATTATCGGGCACGCGGTGCCGTATAAGTATTTCGTGCGGGTGACTCGGGCGATCGGCAGGAGTCAGCCGGAGTCAAGACGCTGGTTGCAAGACAAACGGTAAAGCCAAACACCGAAGGACAGATGTCCCATGAATGCCTGAACAGCACTTTAGACCATGATGTATGTCTTAGGGTTCATTGTTGACAGAGTGTATGGAAGGTTTTGATTTCAAATTTGCAGCAACTATTCAAAGTTCATGTGGTTTTATCAGATGTGTGCCAGTTTTCATCGAAATGTTAGAATATTCAAAATCACGAAGAATGCTACAAGGAGTGAACTGAATCACAGAACGTGAAAGTCGAGGGAGACACATGTCTACATGATTTATACTTGCACTCCATGAACCAAGCGAATCCGCTTTCATCTACAGGTGAGTTGGTAGATTGGTTCAGTGCGTGGCCGAGGCTACTAAAAAGCACAAATCCCCGAGAAGCCAGATGAATCCACCTGAGTCCATCTTTATGAATCATTGGAATACTTACTGTACACTTAAGGCTCTTCTGTCGGCGTAGTTCGACTTCAAGACACACTTCTTTAACTTGGAGGCGTCACCTGCGGCACTCTCAATGCATTTCTGCTCCGACAGATGGCGAGCACCGGGAACAGCGTACTTATCGACCAATTCCTTGATTTCTGGATGCTTTTGCAAACATATTTGGTCGTCCTTTTCGGTTGTGGGCATCCATGGCACCTTCGACATACACAACTCCGATGGGAGCCACACCTTGAGGAACCTGTGGTACTTGTAGCCCACCAAGGAGGACTTATCCTTATCTTGAGGGTAGTAAGTCTTCAATATTTCCTTGTGGTGGGATGGGATGTAGGTGACAGCATTCTCAAAGTGGGTAGGAACCAAAGGCGTGAGAAGCTTCAAATCCATCATGTTGAGATTCTTGTCATAGATCAACGCCGAGTCACCCACCTTAGCCTTGGCTTTTTTGGCATCCAAAATCTGGCCCATAGTGAGATCACGGTTGACTTCGCTGGAGTCGACGTAGGCACGCATACCAAAAATTTCGATTTTCAAGCCGGTCTCTATGTCGATGAAACGGGCATCCACCGCGTTCAACTTGTACTTTCCGTACTTTCCACTGGTGGGGTTGACACTGAACGGGTTCACATCAAGGTAGTACGCGCCGTACAAACCATCGGTAGCATCCTTAAAGTCGTACACCACGGTTCGATTGTAGGCCATTAACTTGTTGACGAGCTCAGACACTGGCACATTTACTTGCGCATGGTTGATGGTGGGAGCATGAAATCCGTTCCAGTTCCACGCCATGAGCGCTTCCTCAGCGAGCCACCACTTGAGACCAATACTTTCGGCAAAGTGAATCCAGGCCCGAATCAACACCTCCATCTTGCGGTCCCGCAACTCAGGGTTCTCCAAGATATCCAAGCTGAAAAAACGCCAGTCGGCCAGCTGAGCCTCGAAGAAGTCAAAGAGGTAGGCTTCACTGAAGTAGCGGAACTCTGGACCAGGGTCCTTGCTGCCGGCTGGTATTTCAAGGCTTTGAGTGTCGAAATCACTAAAAGTCAAAGGCAAAAGATCATACTTCTCGGTTGCGGGCTTCGTTGCTGGAGGAGCCAAACGGTTCACCTCTTCCACCAAGAGACCATCTTCGAATTTGATTTCCAGGTCGCCGGACACGGGGAATTCGAGCGCAGGACGTGGGTGTCCCGGGAGCAAGATTGTTACCTTTTGTGGAGGAGGCATCACTGTTGCCAAGTGGATGGCCTTCATGAACAAACGGTTGGTCTTACTCATGATCAACTCCATGTTGGTATGGAATTTGACAGGCAACTTGGCTTTGGGGGTATCCTCACATCTAAAGATGGTACCACGGGGCTTACCGGTCTTTTCGGCAAACATCTTACACGACATTCCCTTAATCTTCTTCTCCCTTACTTCCTCAAAGAATGGGTCAAGGTTCATAAATTGGTTCCAGTTGAATTCAATCGCCGGAGGCTCTTGGCCCTCAACGTACTTCTTCAACACGCTGATTGCATACTTTTCACTGTTTGAAGGAAGTTTGAACTTGGGTTCAACGGCCTGAGTTTTGTACTCACTTGAGCTGCTGGGTCCAGTGGAGATGGGGATATTGAGCCAGAATATCACCAAGGCTACCGCGAAGCCAATCACCACCTTATACTTATCCAAATACTTCTTTATCTGGTAGCGGTTCATGGGAAGAAAACGATGGTGTCGTCGTTTTTATAAAGGACAACACACGGCGATCCAGAGGGGTGCACAGGACAGGGAAGTAGAGAATTCTCTCATGCATGGAATTATTTTTTAGCATACGAGCCAGAGTCGTATCTGGGGCGTAAATAATTCCATAATTGGTAAGATCCCTATGTAGAGTGGACAACGATCGATCAGGCACTCACTACATGCTACTAGGCAGAATTTCATCTCATCAGCCCATCACAATGAACTCATGCATACAAAACATCAGCACCTCTGGCCCGTTTTGGTGTGAGGTCCTGCGAAAAAAAAAATATCGGGCACGTGATGAGAACGGCTCAAAATGCAGACTGGGGTAGATGGTTCCAGCACGACCGCGAAAAAACTGGAACCTTCGAGAAATTGCACCCGGCACAGATTGTCGCAGCCGAAGCAAGGGAGCCGTCACTCCCCTCCCAATATATAAAGGGTCTGACGATAACAGTATTTTTTTCATCAACTAGTCGAATACAATGTCTACTGCTGTTGGAATTGACTTAGGAACAACTTACTCGTGTGTTGCACACTTCACCAATGACCGGGTGGAGATCATTGCAAATGATCAGGGTAACAGAACCACTCCTTCTTATGTTGCATTCACTGACACTGAAAGATTAATTGGTGATGCAGCCAAAAACCAAGCGGCGATGAATCCTTCCAATACCGTGTTTGACGCCAAGCGTTTGATTGGTAGAAAGTTCAATGATAATGAGGTGCAAAATGATGTCAAGCACTTCCCTTTCAAAGTGGTTGAGAAGGCTGGTAAGCCAAACATCCAGGTGGAATTCAAGGGCGAGACCAAAGTATTTACACCTGAAGAGATTTCCTCCATGGTGTTGACCAAGATGAAGGAAACTGCCGAGAGTTATTTGGGTACCACTGTTAAGGATGCGGTCATCACCGTTCCTGCGTACTTCAATGACTCTCAACGACAAGCTACCAAGGATGCGGGTTTGATTGCTGGATTAAATGTCTTGCGTATCATCAACGAGCCCACCGCTGCTGCTATTGCATACGGATTGGACAAGAAGGCCAAGAGTACATCGGAGCAGAATGTGTTGATTTTTGACTTGGGTGGGGGTACTTTCGATGTATCGCTTTTGGCTATCGACGACGGTATTTTCGAGGTCAAGGCTACCGCAGGTGATACACACTTGGGTGGTGAAGATTTCGACAACCGTTTGGTCAATCACTTCATCCAAGAATTCAAAAGAAAGAATAAGAAGGACTTGTCCACCAATCAAAGATCTTTGAGGAGATTGAGGACTGCCTGTGAAAGGGCAAAGAGAACCTTGTCGTCGTCTGCCCAGACTTCGATCGAGATTGACTCCTTGTATGAGGGAATCGACTTTTACACCTCCATCACCAGAGCTAGATTCGAGGAGTTGTGTGCTGATTTGTTCAGACTGACCTTGGACCCTGTTGAGAAGGTTTTGAAGGATGCAAAGATTGACAAGTCTCAAGTCCATGAGATCGTGTTGGTGGGAGGGTCCACCAGAATCCCCAAGGTGCAAAAGTTGGTTTCCGACTACTTCAACGGTAAGGAGCCCAACAGATCCATCAACCCAGATGAGGCTGTTGCCTACGGTGCCGCCGTTCAGGCCGCCATCTTGACTGGTGACACCTCGTCTAAGACCCAGGACTTGTTGTTGTTAGATGTTGCACCATTGTCTCTCGGTATTGAAACTGCAGGTGGAGTCATGACGAAGTTGATTCCAAGAAATTCTACCATCCCTACTAAGAAGAGTGAGATCTTCTCAACCTATGCCGACAACCAGCCTGGTGTCTTGATTCAAGTGTTCGAAGGTGAAAGAACTAAGACCAAAGACAACAACTTGTTGGGCAAATTTGAGTTGTCAGGTATCCCGCCTGCACCCAGAGGTGTGCCACAAATTGAGGTCACCTTTGATATCGATGCCAATGGTATTTTGAATGTCAGTGCTCTTGAAAAGGGAACAGGAAAGACGCAGAAGATCACCATCACAAACGACAAGGGAAGATTGTCGAAGGAGGATATCGAAAGAATGGTCTCAGAGGCTGAGAGATTTAAAGAAGAGGATGAACGTGAAGCCGAAAGAATCCAAGCTAAGAACGGTTTGGAGTCGTATGCCTACTCTTTGAAGAACACTGTTGGTGACGGAGAATTGAAGGATAAGATCAATGAGTCCGACAAGGAGAAATTATCCAAACTTATCAATGATGTGATTTCCTGGTTGGACACTAACCAGACCGCCACTACTGAAGAGTTCAAAGATAAACAAAAGGAGTTGGAGGGTGTGGCCAACCCGATCATATCCTCTGCATACGGTGCGGCAGGCGGTCCCCAGCCTGGCACTGCACCAGGTGGATTCCCTGGTGGGGCAACTGGAGCCACTAGCGAAGAAGGCCCCACCGTGGAGGAAGTCGACTAAGCGAGTTGTGAATTGTCTATGTATAATGAATGATAATTTGAATTTCATATATTGATACTTCCAGGGACAAACTTCCTTACTCCCGAAGTCACGAGAATCTATCATTTCAGTGATTCACGGCTCCCGTCGAAATTGAAGCAACGAGGATTTGATCGACAGAGTTGTAGAGAATGAATTCCCAAGCTCACAAAAATGCCACCACGCAAATTCTTCAAATGTCCGTGAATCAATTTGCCTACAATCACTGAGGTCGCTTCGTTGATTGTACTAGTCTAATACCCTGTCATGGTGGTCGCACACCATACTGTCCGGATTGCGTCATGCTCTGATCGAGTTTCGACGCCGATCACCTTCGCTTTGGGCCCCCCCTCCGCTAAGGCTGAGCATTCCACGTTCCTTGGCTTGTGATGCTTCATGTATCGTAGTTGGCTTTCGACACCAGCTGCCACGGCCAAGGGCCCCCCCTCGGCTCGTGGATGACCACGTCACATCACTCCCCAAATAAACAGCTACCGCGAGTAGACAACAGACTCATCTAAGGATGCGTCCCTCAAAATGGCACCTCACCCTG